>OX457042.1:47205434-48405434 GCA_949752735.1 Lumbricus terrestris
GGTTTTCTACACGGCAGCGCAGTGAGTATAGGATTGCTGGTCTGGTTTGACAATGTCAGTTTTGGGGTTACTCCGACTACCTGCGATCATACCTCAGTAAGAGCGCCATGAACTCTGTTGATCCACGTGTATCCAAGGACACCGCCTCTCAGTCTTGTGCAGATGAAGGTACTCTTGGCTCCAATCGCACGAACTGCAACTGTGCAGAATCGAGGCTTTTACACTGTGGACCCAGTTGACTGTAATGGACTTCCACAGGATCTACTTCTTCTGCATCCTGGGGATGTTTCTGATGCATTTTTTGTTTGACTCAAAACTGACTTTTTGCAGTGTTAGAGTCAGGATCGCTGCTGAGAAGTCCTCTGGAAGAGACGCTTTAGAAATTCATGAAAGAATCAATGAATGACATCCAATATCGTCTTCCATTGCTAACATTGCATATTTTTCTTGCAGTTATATGATCTTCCACTGGAGATGTTGGACATTATCTTGCAAAAGTCTTATCTGCATTGGATATTGAATTCACCGAAAAAGTACAGCGACGAAGACGTTATCAGATCTCTCTTGTCAGTTGACGTTTGCTTCTATCAAAGAATCAGAAGAAAACGGTCTAAGAAGGCAATCTGGCGATACTTGAAAGGTAAAGTTCCTTTCAAGGATTGCAACAGTTGTTCAACTTAGTTCTGTCGTTATCAAGACTTGCACAGGAAATTTGAAACAAATATGTGGCGCCGCACACCGAAATGAGCATTAAGTCGGAGATTACACATCAGAGATATTAGAGAAAAAGTATATTTTAATTTTTTTATTTTTTGAAAAAAAGTTAATAAAATTTTTTTTCCAAAACTTTAAAAAAAAACTTTTTTCAAAAGACAAGTAGCCAAGCTGTTTTAATGCTCTTGATATGCAAATTATTATTTTTGATTAATTAAATTTAATTAATTAATTAATTTAATTGGGTCACTTTTCCCCTTGTATCTTCGGCTAGAATTAAGCTAGATCAATAATTTTTGTGTCATTTTGACGCCTGAGACAAGACCTTTGAAATGATGCATCAAACGCAATATGTTTGAAAATCACCTTAATGCTCATTTCAGTGTGCGGCGCCACATATAATCTTAAAACTTTCAGAGAGTCATTATCGTCCTCCATAATAATATCACAGTTAACTATCAACGGTGCATTTTTAAGTAGCCTACCTCATAATAGCACTCCTTCAGGCTAAGTAGATGCAAAATTTCTCGTGGGTAAGGTGGGTAACTAGCTTCGACCGTTTTCGCCCATCTGTGGCGAGGACGTCTGGAGGTCCTTTCAAATATTTCGAATGACTGGAAGTAATTTTTCATGGGGTCTAACCACGCCCACCCATTAGGCGATCGTTTACCCATGATGTCGACGCAGATCCTGTGGAAACACATTCCAGACACTGGACTCTCAGTGTAAAAGCGTCGTGCGATTGGAACCGAATCATTCGGTGCATGCCCTTTCAGAAAAAGCACGGTAGGCTATCATGCCGGGGTTCCACTGCTGACACCGATCTTGGCATCCAGCTTTGTCTCCGATTCCTTGATACGCATTCATTTCTCTGCTCCTTACAGGAAAACAAGCAGTAGGCTTATCATATAATATGAATTGGTTGTGTCTTAAACAGCCCAAGTTTCGTGAAGATCAGGAAATTTGTGTTCCAGACATTATAACTTGTCATAGATTGCTACTGCAGATTGTCTGCTCAAGTTCTTGCTGGTATTCAAGGTATCTAAGGAATGTATTGGGTAACTGGAGCAGAAACGATTATTCAGAAATAATTTTTTTTAATGATACTACGGATTTGTGCATAACCTGCGCAACATTTGTGTCCTTTGAGTTACATTGCGTGGAAAATTGACAGAAGACCTATGGTAGGACATGGAAAATCTATTTCATTTTTTAAATACTACTCTTTGGGTTTTTTAAACAAATTATTCGTACTTAAGCGCTAATGTTACTAATTATATATATCATGAAACTTAGAAATTGACATAATTGTAGAATCCTCTATGAAAAATAACCGTAGGACTATTCATAATTTTGTGGTTTGCATTTTAAGGTTCTTGCTAAAAAATTGACTGTGACTTTTTGCTCCCCCGCCCCTGCAAATATTTCTGCGGGCGCCCATGTGGTAGGACTATTTGTAAAAAATATGTGTGGGCCAGACAGTTGGGCGTGAATGCCTTTCTTTTCAAGTTGAATAAAATTGAATTTAATCAGTTTGTTTCTAATTTAATTTCAATGTTGTCTTCTGACACATGGGCGCCCGCACATTGGGGCAAGGGGGCACTTGCCCTTGAAAAATTGACACCTATGTGTTTAACTATATTACTTTTGTGGTTTTAACTAATTTCTTTGCATTAATGCACCAATGAAACGAATTATACAGACAGTGAAAGTCAGAAATCTACATTAGAGATCTCTATAGAAATAAACATTTTAGCCTATAATATTATAACTTTCTGCCTTGTACGTTCAAGCTCTTTCTAAAAACTGTAACAATGACCATTGGCTTTCAACCCTCCTGCGGGCGCCCGTGCAAACCTACTTCGGTGGAATTCAGCTTTAGTGCAAATAATCCCAACTGCAGAAAAATTAAATACTAACGCAAAAAATATGAAAATTTCTCAAAGTACACTGAAATTACATCAGGGAGATTTGTTTATTCACCAGCATTGTAATTATATAAGCCAAGTCTGCTTTAAGCCAGGCTCCATTTTTTCATTTTGCAAGCTGCCAGTGCAGAATCCAGAGAGGTCAAACTGTAGATAAACTCTGCTCTGGTTATCACGCCTCAGGATTTTGCACCCAAAGCTGTTTGTTTGTATGTGCACTTGTTATAGCGCCCCTTCAATCTCTCTACTCAGAGGCGCTGCCGAATGCAGAGCGGACACTGCATCGGAGTTTCACGCCGAAGCGCTGAGCAATTGTGAGTGAAGGACTTGCCCAAGGTCCTTACGCGGCGAGGTGGATTCGAACCTCGAACCTTCCGGCTTCAAGGCAACGACGCCACCACTACACCACCGCGCCCCACAAAGCTGACAAAGAGATCTCTTCAAAAGAATTGATATCCACCACTGATCCTCGGATCCTCCACCTTAGCCTACTAAATGACACCTGCATTAACAGTTACTCTGGCCCTCTGGTTACCAGACTCGGACCTCTTTCTTTGGAATAGGCTTCTGACTCGATGCAGCACATGTGAAAACGCTGGTGCCCTGCGATTGGCTATCGAGTGGCGAGTAGGTAGAAAATCCGTCTGACGAGTCAATTAAGTATTTTTGCTAACAAGTAATTAAATAGTAATTAGTTAGCTATCATTAATAATTAGTTAAGTAATTAGGTCAATTAGATAATCTTAATTAGGTCAATTAGATTATCTTAATTAGGTCAATTAGTTTATCTTAATTCTATCAATTAGATTATATTAAGCTTATACTAATTAGATCAGATTAATCATATCAATTATACTAATTAGATTATATTAATCATATTAGCCTAATTGAAGGGTTTATTTCCAAAACCTGTTAAGTCCACTTTTTGAAAAAATTAAGTTCTTGGCACCAGCTGCAAGTATATATGGCAAAGCATGTTCTCTGTAAAGTTTAGCGTCAAAATCGCTTAAGTCCCATATCAGCAGCCTGGTAAAATTCGGTGTTGTTTACAAAAGCGGTTAAGTCCTGCCGGGCGCCTATACCTGAATCCCAAGCCGTATAGCATCGTAAAATTATTTAAAACATGTTTTAGTCATTTTTTCATCGCTCATCCAACTTCTAATTCAACTATATCACAGTTCCGTTATTCATCCAACTTCTACTTCAACTAAAAATATTTTTATCGTTCATCCAGCCTCTAGTTTTACGGTTACAATTTAGCATAAAACCATGATTTCGTCGCTCATCCAACTTCTACTTCTGTTAATTAATATGCTCATCCAGCTTCTAATGATACTGCAATACGTCAGCAGTAATATCATGCTTTCATCGTTCATCCAACTTCCAGTTTACGGAAATAAAATAGGCCTATCTCTGAAGTGCTATAAGGCTTGGGATTCGGGTATATGCCTACCGGGCTTTGTTTCCAAAACCTGTTAAGTCCTACAGCCAATGGCGCAAGCCGCGCAACGGTTTGAGGTCACGTGATATTTACTTCCATCATTGCCGAAAATATTTGTGAGGATTATTCCGAGCTTATTACTTCTGATCCAACCGAGAAAAAAATAAAAATCGTGATCCAAAAATATTTCCATATCCCGAGTAATAAAATTTTTAAATTTTAATGTGATAACAACGATACATTAAAGACGGTTTTATGTTCACTAAACTCATGACGTCACTATTTTGAGCTCAATCCTTACGTCACATCTGGTCTAAACGCAGCTAAGTATGATCGCGGAGCAGAAATATGGTGTTATGGACGTAAATAGGGACTAATGCCGATATGACTGCAAATAATTCGAATGAAGAAGCGTAGATTTGAAAAACTTCTTTTATCTAAGTTGGCTACAGTAGTAGCAAAGAAAAATTTATGTAAAACGCACGTTGCAGTGATTGGTAGTGACTTTTCATAAAAAGTCGTTTTTCTCAGTTTCATGTCGAGTGGACTTAACAGGTTTTGGAAATAAGCATTATTAGCGAACCCTAATTAGCACTACAAGGCTCACTTCAGCTAGTTAGCTATTATAGTAATTAGTTAGCTATTATTAGTAATTAGTTAGCTATTATTAGTAATTAGTTAGCTATTATTAGTAATTAGTTAGCTACTATTAGTAATTAGCGAACCCTATTTAGCACTACAAGCCCCGCCACGCTTCCTCTCCCTCTCTCCATCTCCCTTTCCCTCTCTCCCCAGCTCTCTCTCTCTCTTCATCTTCCTTTCCCTCTCTCCCCCTCTCTCTCCCTCTCTCCTGAGCCTTCACCTTCTCCCTCTCTCCCCCGCTCTCCCCTCTCCTTCCCTACCCATCTCCCTTTCCCTCTCTCTAATACCTCTCTCCATCTCATTCTCCTTCTCCCTCGCTCTCTCCATCTATCTTTATTTCGTTACCTCTCTCTACCTCCCGCTAATGACTGCAGATGCCGCCCCAGCGGAATATGAATCGTCGCGCTTGGCTGGGCAAGCCTTTGTTGTAAGTAATTACGGGCCTTTTGATCACTTTTATGTGCATATGCGGAGAAGGATCCATGAGGCAGCGACCAAACACCTGGCAGCTTACTCATCCGAATATGTATAAGTGACAAACCTCACCCTCCAATCAGCCGGTCCGCCCTCCATGCAGACAAACTTATACTATATGTATAAGAATCAACCAAGCAGGGACCGGCAAGCCCTAGTAACATATCAAGCAGGATGCTAAAAATCCTACGCATGGCATCACTCAACCTTCACAACCTTCAACCTCATCCTCCAAATCTCCATTTCACCAATTCACACACACACACAATTTTTCATTTTATGCTTAGATGGAGAGAGCTAACATAGATATGATGGTTTAAATGTCTTTCAGATTTCTATGGGAAAAACCAGAAAAGGATCTGCAATCATTAGAAACAACCTAAATTATCTCTTAGAAAAAATTCGACCAAATGACGAATTAATCGCTTCGCTGTTGTCTCTCAACTGCATAACAGAAGAAGAAAGTCACTTCATCCAAAGACAGAATTCAACACAAGACAAGAACGCAGAGCTTTTGTATGTCGCGGAATCATTCGACAAGGAAAAGTTATCAAATATCATCAAATGTCTTCGACAAACCAACCAGAATACAGTGGCAAGGATCATGGAAAACGGAGGAGGTGCAAAGTCAAAACTTTATCTAGAGGCCTATAATTAACATAATACGCTTTAAAATTATAATAATAATAATAGTATTAATAAATATGATAATAATTATTATACTTGGAGATTTTAACGTGACAGGATTGGACTAAACGCAGCCGTTCAAGGTGTCACTAACAGTGTCCTCAAATTTATATAATTGTTTTTATTGCTATAATTATTATCATGATTTTTATAATTATTTTTATTATTGCATTCACCATGAATTTCACTGTTGTCGTTGCTGCTGTTAATAATGATTATAGTAATAATAATAGTAATATTATAATAATAATAATAATTAATAATAATAATAATAATAATAATAATAAAGGCTTAATAATAATACTTTAACTATAATGCTAACTGATAATAGGTATGTATTTATACCAAATAGCATCAAAAACATTTCGATACATTGATATATTTTTTAGATTAGCCTAATAATTATACCAAGTCATGATGTGTGCAAACCTTTGTATAATTAACTGGCAAAACTCCAGGACAAGTTTTGAAATCTTTTGAAAAGCGTCATACGAAGAGGTATTAATAAGACTCTATCACTTTTAGGAAAGCTTAAATTCGGACGGAAAGTTGCCGGTATTTAACCGTTCTGACACTTAGTTACACGAACGTTGCACTCGTCATTTTTAAAGAAGGTCCAAGTGGAAGTTGAAGAAAAATATTCTGCACCAAAAAAGTGTTTTATTGCATCTCTAAACCTTTGAGTTATTTCAGTATTAGGCCTAAATGAATATCATCCTGAACTTGGACGTGCTCCGGGCCGGATTAAGGCATGTTCGACATGTTCGGCCGAACAGGTGACCCCACACTTCAGGGGCCCCACACAAGCAATAGGAAGTTTTCACAATTATTAATTATAACAACAAAAATGAGTTTAAAATGTTTGAACAACTTGCTAAATTATTCAGAAACTACTTACTTTTACATTATACAACTTTTGCACATGTGTGGAGGCCTTTATTTTTCAGTTTTCATTGCCTGACAGATTGATCTTAAAATAAGTCAGAAATGCTAGTAAGTGGAATGAAGGTTTCTACAATATCTGGCAGTTTTGCCACAATTTTTTAAGAAAAATTTAATATCGTTTTTTTTTATTTCAATGTTCTAATCCGTTCATGTTACTACTACCAAAGTGTGTGATGAGTAGCAATGCAGAAAATTAAATATTTTTTGTTAAAAAGCTGAAAAATTGTTTTTTCTATAATTTGTCATGGAGTTGACTTGCATCACGGAGTTGCTATCGCATAGTTGCCGTCCACATTTGAGAGTCTTGAGGCACCAATAGAAATTATATTTAATTATTTTCAGTCATACCATTCTCAGAATAACAAAAATGGAGTCATCATTGCGAGTCATAGTCAAAATATTTGCGAGCTGTCGACTTTATGCTCCATGACGTCGTCGTCGTTTCACGGAGCTGACCGTCATGGAGTTGACAAATCATTTAAATTATAGTTTTGAGCAAAAAAACGCCACACGCGAAACAACAAAAGTTTGATGATGATTGCAAAAGAGACACGACACTACAACTTTCACAAAGAACACATTATATTGAAATTATATTTTAAATTTTGTCGAATATTGATGTCATGGAGTTAACCAGCGTCACGGAGTTGACCGTCATGGAGTTGACATTTCACTTCCTTTTCTGTAAAAACCGTCGCACGCGAAACAATTTAAGTTTCATGATTATCAAAATAAAGACATAACTACACTGTGTCCGGAAAAAAGGGACCCATTTTGTAAATATGAAAATAAATAGTGAATATTGACCGATTTTTGCAATTCAGACACCGTTTTTATCCTAACATATTTGTCTAACAATTGTGAAAATATAAAAGTTCCAGTCTGAATAATGACGTCATAATGACGTCATTTGCATCAAAATTCAAATTTAAGAGATAAAATGCACAAAATTAGCTAAAATTTCAATATTTTAAAGATGTCATTTATCAATAATAAATGTCAGTTTATTTTTATTTTTATATCCGAATTATGCCATACTGCAATTTGTGTTCAAAGTGTCCACCTTCGGTCTCAACGCAAGCTTCACAACGGTCGCGCTAATAGCCAACAGCAGCATCGATAATTAACCAGCTTATCAAAATTTTCTCATGCAATCATTAACCATTCGCTCACGGAGTTCTTCAATGTCTCTCTTCCTTGTCTTGTACACCATCTCCTGCAATAGTCTCCAAATTTTATAATCAACTGGATTTAAGTTCGGGCCGTTTGGCAGCCAAAGATTATAGGATAAATGAAATCTGGAGTCTCCTTAGTCAACAGCTCAACAGTTTACCGTGCTCAGTGAGCTGGATCGCCATCTTGTTGAATTGTTTATAAATTCGAGTATTCCCGAATATCAGGCATCAATTTTATATGGAGCAGACAATTCATGTAATGAGCTGCATTTATTTTCACTCATGGTTCAATTAACTTGAATTCCGTTTTACCAAAAGCCAATATACCAGCCGAAACCATGCATGACTGGCCAGCTGAATGAACTTTAATACAAATGACGTCATTATGACGTCATCATTGAGACTGGAACTTTTATATTTTTACAAATATTAGATAAATATGCCAGGATTAAAATGATGTTTGAATTGTAAAAATCGATGAATGTTTACTATTTATTTTCATATTTACAAAATGGGTTCTTTTTTCCGGACACAGTGTATATTACTTCCAAAATGGAAGCATTACATTGAAAGTTTTATTTTCATTTTATGAAATATTTACGTCACGGAGTTGACATCAAATAAACATACGCAGCGCAACGATCTTGTTTACAATTTGCTGCTTATTAAATGAACGGCAAAAGAAATGTTTGCTGTTTACCAGCAGCACTGGTAGGCACAAATGAAGAAATACTAGCCGCTAAATACAGCAAGGATAACAAACATTTACTTGTGGACCCTAGTTTTGTTATCGTCATGGAGTTGACATCTTGTTCAAGGACAGTTGCCCTTGTTTCTTTTAAAATTCATTAAAATTTAATTGTTTGCTCAAATACAATATATTAAGCATATTTTATATAGTACATACTCTATTACTAAAAATAAATAGTAAATGATCGGTCTGGCAGTATGTGGAATTGGAGATAAACACGTTTCCCCGACTTCGTCAAACCTGAGATTACATCTGGGACAACGCAGTTTGTGTGGGAAATGCTTCAACTGTGCGGTTATAAAGCCACATAAATAATTTATTTACCTGCCATTTTAAAATTCTTTTGATTTTATTTAGGTCACCTGAAATAGACCTACGTAACGAATTATCTTAAATAATCATTTAAGCTTTTAAAGAATATTCTAAATACCGCGGACAGCAAAATGAGCACTTATTGTAGAAACACTCGAATACGTGTTATTGCTTATTGAAACATTTGAAACCCACCTCACCTGATCGGAATTCAAGTGCTATGCGACGCATTATCATCTACCGTCATGATAATTTTGATTAGGCCTACATGAACTAGGCTCAGTAAGCACTCTGTTTTTACGAATTCAGATCATCCTAAATTTATATAGGCCTAGCGCCCTCTGAGATTTTTACTCAGAGCGCTCCCAACGCAGGCGTTGTCAAAAAGAAAAGCCTTTAAGAAGACGAATGAAAGAGCCATCAGAGTCACGGGAAGCGAGAGGAGAGCCGCAGGGAGACCATTCCAGATATCCAGACTCACTACCGAGAAAGCTCTTCCTTGCATGGTCACACTAGGCTAGGGTGACCATACATCCCGGTTTTCCGGGACATGTCCCGGTTTTTTGTGGTGCGTCCCGGTGTTCCGAAGACTTAGGCAAAAGAGCCAAATTGTCCCGGTTTTTTACAGGAAGGAAACTTGGATCTTGAAAACATCAGTTTTAAGTAAATCGCAGAACAAAATGTAGATTGTAGGCCTAACCCTAAAAAGGCATTGCGAAAGAAGAATCGTCAATTTATATGGAAAATTATTATTACATCTTTAGTAGACTAGTGAGTTTAGTTAATAGACTTAAAGAATTATCAAGTTGTAATAACGAAAAAGTTTCTGTAGCCTAATTGGGGCAGCACTGGCGCCGCCTTTCAAATTGTAGGCCCCGAGGGACCTATCGGCTTCGCCAGGGTCGCAAACTCGCAGTGGGAGTTCGGCCGTTCATGAGAGCACATAGCCTCCCGCAATTTCTTTCGACAACTTAAAATGCTGTCATTGCAATGTATAAATTTTATAACAATCGAGTGATTAGGGCACATTCCCTCCCAAAAAACTCTTTCCTTGCTCGCAGCTGCACGCCTGGGCGATCGTTCGCCGGACGCATCTGTGCGCCCCCAGGAAACCTTGAATCTTCCTCTTGACTAGATTACCCACTGTGCACCGATTGAGAGTGCTCCGAGTTGTTCTCAATTATAAAAGAGTAGGCTACTGCACAAGTGCACAGACGACTAAAGCAGGTTGTAGATTTCTACGCTGAAGTATATATGTTCAGTAATAAATTTAACTGAGCCTACAGGGCTGGGCCTTCGATCGTAGTCTTATAGATATACAGGGTGGCTCAAAAAAAACGTACCACCGGGGAAAATGCGATATCTTCGCAGCCGATTGGGGTTTTTCTGCGAAAATTTCACAATTTGAAGGGGAATGAATATACAACAATCCCTGAAAGTTTCATTTGAAACTTTTCATGTTTGCAAAAGTTACAGCTGTTCAAACTTAAAATTTCGTTTTTTCAATTATCCGGAGAATCATGCTCCAATACAAGTGATTTCATTAGGATGTTTGGCAAATTACAACACACACACATTGATGATGATGTCATACGACCTCACTATGAGCTGTAAAGAAGCTGTTTATGAAGCAATCTGCTGGTATTTGGTGATATTTTATAGATTAAGGTCTCAATTGGTGAACCCAAACAATGAACGTCATGGGCAAAGTTTCTGCAAAAGATCAAATGGGAACTCGGACTTTGCATGAACAGAGACTGAGACATCGCGTGATCATAGCAAAATACCCAGTGAAAAGTGGAGCCTGAGCACATTGAAGACTATCTGCAAACGTGTTTATGTAACGAAGATCAGATGTCGGAAGAGAGGCAGGAAGTGGTCGCTTGATCTGACGGAAAAAGCGCGATTTTCACGAAATTCGCTTGGTAATCGAAAGGTCAAGTTTGCAAAGCAAATCGTGGTTTCGGCATCAGATATGCCGGCGTGTGTTGCGGCTGCAAGAAAAGACTGCAATTAATCCCATTCAGTAGGTTAGATGTCAAACTCATCATTGAACTCGCTTACCCAGACTCATTGAAGACCAGGTATGCTCTAACATCTGGTTTTATTATGCAGCAGGACAGTGCGCCTGCTTGCTCGCACGGCAAGGTTGATTATGATGGCGCTACCTTATTGACATCAACTGAAGTAAATGCATTGGCAAAGATGATTTACAAACTCGCCAGACCTTAACCCTCTTGTTTATCACGTCTGGGGAGCTATGCTGGAACGCTGCAAGACATTTAATCCCAAGTTGGAGAACATTGGCCAGCTGAAGCAAGTCTTGCTGCTAATGTGGGGTCAGTTGCCGCAGGACCCGACCAACAAGGCCATACTGAGCTTCACAAAAAGAATTTGAGCTTGTGTTAAGGCAGGGAGTGGACACTCTCATTATACCTTACAATAAACTGCAAAACGGAATGCTGAGGTCGTAGTGAAAAGTGATATCATTTGACTTGGAAATCTACAAGTGACGTCAATTTTCCGCGGATAATTGAAAAAACGAAATTTTAAGTTTGAACAGCTGTAACTTTTGCAAACATGAAAAGTTTCAAATGAAACTTTCAGGTATTGTTGGAAATTCATTCCCCTACAAATTGGAAAATTTTCGCAGAAAAAGTTCGATCGGCTGCGAAGATATCGCATTTTCCCCGGTGGTACGTTTTTTTTTGAGCCACCCTGTATATGTAGTTAAGGAATTAGGCCTACAATTGATTTTTCCAAAAGTGTCCCGGTTTTTGATGGCCAAAAAATGGTCACCCTACACTAGGCCTACACGAGAAAAGAACAAGGAATTCTCCACGGATAGCTTAGCGCCGTGAACCGCGGTCCAGAGACGAAAAGTTCACATAGGTAGGATGGAGCTTGAGCCAAGACTTCTACTGGCGTAACCACGAAACTTATAGTTTGCTAACAGTGGCGGCACAACAGCAGGGCAAATCACAAATGTCCTGATATAAAATAATACTGTTGTTCTGTCCCAAGACTGCCAGAAATGTTCTCTGCCAAGAATTTATTTGGGCATAAAATTGCCTCTGCACTGTTTGCTTGTATGAGTGCTATGCCCTGGTTAGGAAAATGTCTGACCATGAATCACTTTAATATTCTTTAGCCGTAAAATATTATGTAGCCCATCGGTACTTTAACACTAGAGTAATATTAAAAGACCGGTTGATATTGTAAAAATAGAAGTGACGAATTAATAATAAACGAATGCTGATTCTTTGAATACAACACGTTTTGTGTGTCATTTTGTCGTGCTTCTGTAAGGTTGGAGCCCATTTTTACTGAACAGGGTCCCCACGTTTGTTAATCCGGTCCTTGACCTGCTGACACAATGCGCTTTGAGGTTTCGCATCGAATTCCTTTCCTGACTAGTGCTTGGCACTCGCTTTTTTCGGTCGAGAGAAAACAATTATTATATAAGTTGTTCCAAATCACAATCATGCTATACAACTAGGGTTTGTGCAATTTTTGCACTGTTTGAATCAATGCCTCTCATTTTTTTGCTTCCCTTCCATCTTTATCACAACGCATGCAGAGGCGTAGCGACCGCCCTCCGTACCCTCCGACCGGAGGGGGCCCCCGTAAGAAAGGGGGCCCCCGAAAGTGGCAAAAAATGTAAGGTGTAGATAGATAAGTGGCATTTATTGACGCTGTTGCTCAATCCATGTTGGAAAGCACTGTTAGAAAGACTTCAGCAGCAGTAAGTACGAATACGTGTAACAGTGTAGCCATATTCATTCATTAGATGCATTTATATAGCGCCTCTTCAAGGGGGCTACTCAGAGGCGCTCCCAACCTCAGCGCGGCCAAATAAAGCTGTCTTAAGATGAGAGAGGAAAACCTGAGATGGATTTTTACAAAGAGAGGAAGACCATTCCAAGTCGAGGGTCCCACCACCGAGAAAGCACGGTTCTGCATAGTGGAAGTTCGAGCAAAAGGTACTGAGAGTAGACTTTGTTCAGTAGAACGAAGGGAGCGGAAGGGGTGAGAACTAAGAGTAGGGCTACAAAGCTCACAAAGATAGGCAGGAGCAAGGCCTAGCATGCAGCGCCAGACTAGAGTAGATATCCTATACTCAATTCGCTGCTTGAGTGGAAGCCAGTGGAGACGTCGCGCATATAGCTGGAGATGTGGCTGAATTTAGGTATGCGGCCAATAAGGCGGGCTGCAGAGCGCAGGACGCGATCAAGGTAACTCAGACGGGAAATTGGTAGGCCAGCATAGAGAGAGCAGCAGTAGTCAAGTCTGGTGGTAACAAAAGAATGGACAAAGGTTGCAGCAGCAGTAGGAGTAAGTGAGCGAGCAACAGTGCGTAGTTGACGCAGTTGATAATAACAGGCATGGCTGAGTGAGTGAATATGTGGAGCAAAGGTGAGCTCTTGGTCCAGAGTAACACCAAGGTCACGGACTCTGGTTGAGAAGACAAAATCAGGAAAGGCATCAGCGATGGTTGTCATATCGAGCTTTTTCAACTGCTGGCGAGTGCCAAGCCAAATGAATTGAGTTTTTAAAGAATTGAGGCGGAGTCGACTGGACGACATCCAGATTCCCAAGGCTTCCATGGCAAAGTAGCCTACATAGACCGGACAGTTGCAACAGAGTCAGAGGCATGACAGTGCTGGTAGGCTTGCACATCATCAGCATACAGATGGGCTCGCATAGCATGGGAGGCAAGAAGAGGGGCAAGATCTGAGGTATACGGTAGATTATGAAGAGAAGGGGACCCAAGACATATGTAGGTTATACATAATGAATACCCATTATAATTTTATTCTATACTATATAAATACCGCATTCCAATTTCTACATTGTAAGGCCCGAAGAGCCAAATTTTGAGCGCTGAAAATGCAACGGATTTTCAGATATGCAGTAGACCAACTGGATCAGGGCACTTTGATGCCAATTCTAGAAAATTTCACAGATTATAACAATTATCAGTAGCGGCGCTATGTGGGCCTCCAAAAAGGTCATCCGGTTTTTTACATGTAAAAATAAGACATTTCCATGATCAGCCCCCTAAAAACTGGAACCATGTGCACGAGATTTCGACCAAACGACTAAAAAAGGTCGTTTTGGCGGGCGAAACTGGAAAATTTTCATGAGATTTTGACCAAGTGACTTATAACAAGGAAGGTCGTCAGAAATTTGGCAGGTGAAAATGAAATTTTTTGAGATTTCGACCAAATTATTAAAGAAAGAAAAAAGTCGTCAGAAATTTTGGCGGGTGAAAATGGATAGTTTTCATGAGATTTCTGCCAAAATTAATGCGTTAAAAAAATGTTGTCAGAAATTTTGGCCGCTGAAAATCGAAAATTTTCTCCGTGGGAATTCAGACCCCCCCAACTGATAATAATATCAGATTTAGAGCTTAATAATGATTATGAAACGAAATTACTTGGAATAAGCACGTTACGGAATTACGTACATCGCATACCAGTTTCTGCATTGTAAGGGGTCCCGCCGCCCCGGACATATGTTCTAAGGGGGCCACGTTCATTGTTGCTACGGCCCTGAACGCATGCCGTACAGTCGTACACTATCTAAATAGCTCTATCCGTATATTTGCGTTTTAATACTAGTTAATAAATTGGCCGTTATAAATAGCTTGGGCTACTTGAGCAATAATGACATTAATTTTATTTGAAAAGCGTGATACTAGTTTGTTATGAAAATGTCCAATTTCACTTCTTGCTCAAATTATTCGACGAAACTTCGTTTCTGTTAGGCTACGTGTGTTCTTCCTAAGAAATACTTTTTAGCTTAACTGAAGTTATCGAAACCTCTGTCTGTCTAAGCTTGGTGGGAATTATTTTCAAAACATTGGTTTTGTTTTTAGGCGCAACAAAAATTCAACTGCAAAGTCGTGGTGCAAAGTGTGCAGCGTCAAAGGAATCACAGCAGCTTCATCAGAAAATCGAAGATCTTCAAAGCAAAACAAAACCATGGTCACATCAAACTTATAAATTCATGAGTCAACTGAACAAAAAAGACCTTGATATCCTCAGTTCTCGGCTGGACAAAAGGACTCTGGTCGTTTGGATTTGGTGTCGTTCACAGTCAGCTCTTGGATATATTCAGAAGATGTACGAATCGAATCAACTGAGAGATGTCTTATTTGAAAGTATTCAACCATCCACTTCAATTATGATCAACATCGAAGAGAATCAATTCAAGAAAACCATTGGCAAGTATTTATGAACGCTCTTGTTATAAAGGAAATCTGTAACATGCAGTCAACATCACATATGAACTTAGATTTACTATTAATTAAGTCAGCGCTTGTTTGCATGATCATCGGGTTGGATGTTGAAGTTGACAAGTCATTGATGTATAATTATGAATACCGTATAATAGCATAAGTCACGGACCCACGGTGGTTGATTGGTTAGAGTGTTCGCCTTAATATAGCGAGGAGAGTCGGGATCTACAGTTCTACACCCTTCCGAGGCGGTTGTAGTGTATCGATCTAGAGCTCTTTCTCCACTCTCAAACATGGGCGCCGACTCTGCGAGGCCCGTGAGTGCTTAGCAACACTAGATATTATCCATGCGAGGCCCGCCTATGCATGGGCATTGGGCACCACCAGATATCAACCAACAAGATGTGCTTTTTATGTTTATTATTTCTCTGCTGAAATTGCTTTTCTATGAAAATCATTGCGTCCTTTACATATTTCTTCTATATCAGTTAGCCTACCTTACTATTACTCCAGTTTTACCCCGTCCGGTAGGCTTATACCCAAATCCCAAGCCGTATAGCACTTCAGAGATATTTTATTTCCGTAAACTGGAAGTTGGATGAACGATGAAGACATGATATTACTGCTGACGTATTGCAGTATCATTAGAAGTTGAATGAGCATATTAATTAACAAAAGTAGAAGTTGGACTAGCGAGTAAATCATGGTTTTATGCTAAGTTGTTAGAGGCTGGATGAACGATAAAAATATTTTTAGTTGAAGTAGAAGTTGGATGAATAACGAAACTGTGATACAGTAGAATTAGAAGTTGGATGAGCGATAAAAAATGACTAAAACATGTTTTAAATAATTTTACGATGCTATACGGCTTGAGATTCGGGTAAATGCGTCCGGTAGTCTGAACTCAATACGAATACCAGGAAAACCTCGAAATCCTGCTCATTCGATCCGCTCCAGTCATTTTTTTGAATGACTGTTTCTTTTTATTGTACATGTTGCGTAGGGTGTCCCAAAAAATTCTTTCTTGAAATTCTTAGGTCTCACCAGTCAAAAGATTTCCTTTGGGGGTGATAATATTTATGTAATTTTTTCAAATTTTTAAAGTAATTTTTAGGTCCACCCCCAGGAGCTCAAAATTTTATAAATAGCGTACTATGATATTCGTGTGCAAATATTTCAATATATGAGGCAACGTCATTCACACCACATAATTATATTTTACAAGCTTTTGCACAAAATATGATATTCATTCATTCCGAAAACTTATATAGCGCCCCTTCAAGAAGTCTACTCAGAGGCGCTCCCAGTCCAGCCACAGCTAAAAAGATAGGTCTTGAGCAACTCGTAGAAAGCAGGCAAATTATTCCGAGATAGTAAGCGTAGTGCAAGCGGGAGCCCATTCCAAAAAACGGCTGGCCAGCTGTTTCGCTAGTCGTTTCTTTGCGTCAGTGTTGGAGTGCTGTTGAACATCACATCGCCAAATAACTTTAGATCATCTTTTAGATTATGTTGTACGGTGTTTCTAGGACTACCTGTTTCGCGCTGAATGACCTGGGGAGATTTTCCTGTAGAACCTATCCGGGTCATTGTCTTGAGGGCCAATTTACTCGGACACAAGAGCAATGTTAGCGGATATGCGTGACGTAATTCCCATGGTTTACGATTAGAAACAGGGCTTTTTTAACGTGCAGTTCTACACAAAATGTGCAGTTCTAAACGGATTTGTGCAGTTGTAAAATCATTTTTGTGCAGCTAAAAAATAATTTTATATTTCATTGTCATCCGATTTGGAATAATAGGCCAGTCTAAAAAAACATTTAGAGAAGCCTATAGTAGTTTTAATGCAAGTTTTGTGGTTGAAGTTTGAAGCTACACTTTGCAAACCAGTGTCATTAAATATCAAATAGCATACTGTCAAGTTTTTAAAAGCAGAAAAGAAAGCAAATTAATTGAAATTATTCCAGAATCTTGCAGCTTTCGTAGACATGTCGAGTGATTTTAGCGAGATAACGCTACGCCAACTTGCGAAAGAAATAAAGAAGGACTCATCACACGTACACTGGTTTACAGCCTCGTGTGGGCGAACAATTTTTCTTCCTCTCAGTTCTTCTACTGTAAGCAGAGTCGCAAATAAATGAAAGAGTAGGATGGGAATCAGGCTGGGGAAGTTGTCATGGGCGGAGTTTATCAGAGGCTAGGGGGCCTCAAGCCCTCAACCCCAAAGACGGCCCAGATTCAGACTTTTACCATTGTAATCAAGACAATTTATATAACATCGTCGGTAGCAAGCTACTTCTAGGATGCTTTACAAAACATAGCCTAATTATATTATTGTCAAAGTTTAGCATAAATGCAAACAACCCTGAAGCAGGTGCAACTTCAACTGTTTTTTAAAAGCAGATTGAGTTTTTATTTCTTGAGCTGATGATGGACGACTGTTCCAAGCGCGTGGGCTAGCGAAAGGCACGATCACTCGCTTTAGTTTTGGTTGCAGGTCGGCGGTCTTGGACGACCATAGACGTGACCTACTAGGATTGTCTGCCAGCGATCTGGTGCTGTCCACGAGGAAGGGTGGTGCGCGGTTGTTCAGACATTTTGTGCATCATGGTGCAAAGTTTGAACTTGATGCGCTCGCCTATTCCATGTCACTGAAGCTGGTCGTGGATCGCGGTAGAGTTATGATCGAACTTATTAATCGCATGACTAGGCGGGCAGCAGCATTGATGACCGCCGGAAGCCGAATGATATTGCGCTGTGTCCAGTTAGCAAAGGCGACATTTCAGGTATCAATTCGGCTCAGGATCAAACTTTGCACCAAATGGCGTGTCACGTCTTGTGTGACAGTGTGACTGTGAGAGAGCTAAACACAGATCTCAGTTACCTCAGTATAATTGCGAAGCTGGTTTGCTCAGCATTACTCCAGTAACACTGGCCAACAAATTTGAATTTTTTGCCACTGGAAAAAGTGCAGCTGTTTCTTTTAGATTATGGTCTGCTGAATGCAGTGGTGTTTTTGTTTTTCTTGTAGCACGTCAGGTTTTTGAGAAAACTGAAATATTTAATTTTGGCACACATTTGCCATTGCACACCTTTTTTACTGTAAGTGCAATTAATGCTGAATGCAGTGGTGCTTTGTTTTTTGTAGCACGTCTGGTTTTCGAGAAAACTGAAATATTTAATTTTGCCACACATTTGCAATTGCACACCTTTTTAAAAATTATAATTGCAAGTAATGTTGAATGCAGTTGTGTTTTTTTTCTTGTAGCAAGTCAGGTTTTTTGAGAAAACTGAAATATTTAATTTTGGCACACATTTGCAATTGCGTACCTTTTTTTATTATAATTGCAATTATGGACATTAATTTTAAAAAAATGGACTTTAAAAAGAACTATAACTGTCCGGGGAAATATTATGTGTTTATGAGATTTTCAACTCTATGACCAAAAAAGCTCATCAACTGCTTTGGCCGAGAACTTTTTTTGAGCCCCCCAAGATCGGCAACCAAACTTCGCCCATGGAAGTTGTGCAGTTCTAAAAATTCCTTTAAAAAAGCCCTGATTAGAAAGTCCTGTTTTATCAATTTTCAGTAGCAGATAATTCAAGGTATTGTTTATTCAATCCACTGTTAGAAAATTTGTAAATCATCTCAACCGAATTATATCCCTTATCAGTTCGGAAAATTAAGATCAAAACGCGATCATCGTCTGTCAACGGCGCCAGATTTCGTCACAAATGACAACAAGATATGGTAGCTAGCGCTGTTCCAAGCATATAATTTAAATCTAAACGTGTACCAGTTCCATTTTTCCAGTACATATACTTGAGTGAAATATCCTTAATGTGACGCATAAAGAATAATTAAATTCTAAAAATTGGCGGAGTTATATGCATTCAAAGTTGGTTCATTTATGCTGGACCACCCTGTAATTATTAGAATTCGGAATATTATTTAACCATTATTGACTACTATAATAATTCGAGCAGTTATACAAAAAATAATTTTCTTTGAGATGGCATATTAGTACACAGTACCAAATGTGAGATAGTCGCATGTTTGGTCCAATCAGTAGTTCACTACATCGGAAGAAGAACAAAAATTCGGAAATGGTTAGGAGCACATCCCCTCTCCAGCCCCTTCGTCCCTTCCCTGCTCGGCGATCGTCCTTTAACCGCGAGTTTGTCCCATAAAACCATGAGCAAGTCTCCGCCTATGAACAGAGGTAGGCTAATTTCAATAACTCTCCAATTAAAAAAGGCTATAAAAAATTTCACACGCTCACGCGCGGATTTCTTTCACATTCGTTTCGGAACTCATACTCTGCGGGTCAACTCGGCGCCTATGGTCACAATAATTTGCTCTGCAATGCAATTCAGTTGCGTTCTTGAGGCGTGTGTTCACACCTGACCTTTGTAAGAAGGTCGATATCATATTTCAGCGATTTCTTTTATTGTATTAGTCGGGGAAAATTTTGGATTATATTCAGTTAGCAACCTAGTCGGGGACCCCTGGACAAAGAAGCTCGGGGTCCATACCTAGTAACGACACTAAAGAGTGAAAATTGCGATATGGTTATTTAAAACGGCAGTTAGATTAAAATAGATGATGATATTGCCTCCAAGGGTTTCCAGTGCCTCCAACACTGCCGCTCGTATCGCAAAGGTGGGGGTGTTGCTTTCACATACCGAAAAGAACTTTATCTAAAAGTCATCGACATATCGTCAGCTGTTTCTTTGTATGATCGACTATGTCCACGAGTAACATTATTTTGTGCATAAGCTTGCGCTGTAAACTTCATCGGAATCTACAGATCCTGGCACCGGAACGAAAACAGCCGCTCTGGCTATTGCGGACTTGATTTGATATAGCGCCGGTGATTAAGCTGGTCTCCTGACGTGGCTTTTGTGGGCGCTGAGAAATTCTCGAGGATTTACATTACAATACATTACATTACATAAACCCCCAGCACTATATACGAGAATTGTTTCAACGCATTCTCCAACCTTCTCGATGAACTTTCTAAAACACATGACCATCCTCTCTTTGCTGGAGATTTCAACTGCCCTTGGAAGTGGGAACTCACCATCCACGATTTATCACCGACTCTCCTGCATGGAATATTCGTGCAATATGATCCAACGCATTAACATTTCAACTCGTGCGAGCGTATATTCGTTTAACTTAAAATCAGACAATTCCTGGTGACACAGCGCACCCGGTTACACGTCAAAAAATGTAAAATAAAACAAAGAAATAATAATAAAGTATAGCAATAATAAAGTTTGAAAAATAAAGTAGCGGCAGCCATAAACAGGCGCCAATCTGTCTGGTTGTTGATGTTAATGTTAGAGGAAAAGGTTTCTTGAGTAACCACTGTGTCCTGCTGAAGATGTACACGGAAGGATAAATGCCGATGTTATAGCTCCTGCCAAGATGATCGTGACACATGAAAAGATGATGGATGCTGTAATATGCGCATAGACCATAATATAATAGTCCAATGCTGCAGCCCTACAGCGAAACTCTACAGAGAGAGTGATCACACCTCGACTTCCGGATGCAACTCTACTTCTACAGTTCAGCTCGTGCAAGCTTGGCGTCAGGCAACCTACTTGATTCAACGCGAAGACGATGATTGTTGTAAGGACATCTTAATGTCGGATGCAGGCATCTATGATTACTGTCTCACTGCAGCAACTCTTCAACGCAAACTGAACAAGTCGGATACCATAATAAAGATCATCAGCCAGAAATGTCGATATAACGACGTTTCGTCAATATCTTCAATGCACTCTATGTTTCACCTCTCCCTCTGATGATCTTGATAATGAATTCGCAGGTCAACTCCAAACTGACACCACCAACCTCCCTGACCTATTCGGAAGACGAGATGTGTTCACTCTCAGGAACGAATAAATTAAGCAATCCCAAGGACACCTGGAAAATTGCCGGAAATATTTCATCCCCCGCCGAAACAATGTCTCTATTTCAACGCGCGATTTGATACAGTCGTATCATAATAATTTTGTCTACAAAAATATATTTCTGAAAGTTTGTCCGTCTGTTTGAATATTCTTTACAAAACAATTTTCAAAATTTCTCTTGCGAATTTGTAAGTCAACGCGACTGTTTTCAACTCACAATTCACTTTAATACCCGAGATATGAAAATTTTTCATTTCGATGTGCCATGGTAATTAATAGGTCTACAGCAACATTAAGACGCTCGTTCGCCGTTATATCACGGCGTCATCACTGTATCGCTCATCTCGCTTAACCGAGGCATAACAGTACTAAACCATCGACAGGCTGTCTGTATTTTGTCTAAATATAGATTTCGAGGGCTAAACACGTGCTCAAAAGGACTCGCAATAATAATAAAACTTATGATAGTATGAATAGAATATATCACCGCGAAATAAAAAATAATAACAATGATCATGAATAAAACATAATATCGCCTCGTATCTGGACAGTGGAGATTTAAAAAGCGCTCTTCGCGGTATGAACTATTCAGAGGCAATCTAGGTGCGCAAATCCGGGGAGGGAGACAATATTTTAAGAGAAAGTAGTTCAAGCAACGAGTAGATAAAGAGAAGACCCAGACAATAAATTTGGCCGCATGGAAGGGAGGTAATTCAAAGCAGGTTTGGTGTAATATTATAATTATTATTGTTTAGTCAAAATTATTTCCATAAATGAACCTTCCATTTCATAAAGATTTTTCATGATTAATCAAAATTTTGTTCTTACCAAGAAATGCTTTATAATCAATCCGGTTTTGATTTTATGACAATTCTTTTATCCATTCGCTTTTAGCTAACCTAGAACTGTTTTCATCAGCACCTTGTATATTTACTGTAGATGGCGGTCTACAACGTAGGCCTACCGTAATCAACATTAAGTCGGAAATCGCAGATTAGAGATATTTAGGGAAATGGGTACATGTTTTTTTATACGACCACCAAGACACCAATAACTAACGTTGCAGCGTTGTTATCTTTCATAAATCCAACTTCTTGTTTGCCGAGAATCCTTTTAATCGATCCAGCTTCTGTTTACAGGCAAGAGTTTGTTCGATAAATCCCGTTTCTATTTCGTCAGCAAGTATTTTCATCAGTTTTTCATTGAAAATTATTTTTCATCAATCCAGCTTCAATTTCAGCAGAATATGACTGCACCAACCCTAAAACTAACCCTAACCGACCCTCACGACGCGTAACCTGAGCCCTAACCGACCCTCACGCGCTAAATCCCGCTTCTATTTCGTGAGGAAATATTTTTCATCGAATTTATAAATTTTTGGTGGTCGTATAAAAAACAAGTACCGGGAAATGATATTTTGTATTTTTTTGTGCTGAATTTAAACAAAATTTTAATTTAGTTTTAATTTTTTTAAACACTTTTTAAAACACAAGTTTAAGAGCTATTTTAATGTTCTTGATATGCAAATTAGTTAATTTTAATTAAGTTTAATTGATTAGTTTGATTGGATCACTTTTTTCCTTATAATTATCTTCGGTTGGAATAAAGCTAGAGCAATACTTTTTGTCCCTCTCAAAGCCCTACCTGCACCTCACCGCGGTGAGAGGGTGAACAGCCAAGTAGGGGATAGCCTGGTGGGGCTATGCCATCAGACCGGCCGAAATGGAGAAGTTTTGTTAGAGCCTCATCGTCATCGGTGAATACTTGACGGAGGAGAAAGAAATAATATTTTTTGTGTGATTTTAAAGCCTGAGACAAGGTTTTTGAAATGGTGTATGAAACTCAATATCTTGGAAAATCACCTTAATGCTGGTTTTGGTGTGTGGTGCCTCATTATTTAGTTATTTTTTTATACAGTATTGAACTCATGCCTTCTATGTGCATGTGTGTCAGTCTGTTGCATTTAATAATAATTTTTAGTAGTAGGCCTATACTGGTGACTACTACAAATGTAAAATAAATTTAAATTTGACATAATTATTATTACGTTAAAGTTCTTATAACATCATCATCGTCTTCATCGTCATCGTCATCATCATCATCGTCGTGATCATCATCATCGTTATCATCATCATCGTTATCATCATCATCATCATCGTCGTCGTCGTCGTCGTCATCGTCGTCAACATTCAGTTATAAGACAGACAAACTGTAAAAAAGAAAGCTAATAACAAGCAATCATTTATTTTCAAATTAGTAATTATTCTGTTCTCTGTTTCCTTTCTATTCTATTCGTGTTTGCGTTTTCCGTCAGTTTCACTCAGAGAATCAAGATACAAGAAAATAAAGATCTCAATATGCATAGTGTGACTAAACTGCGAAACGAGATATACATACTCTTTGGATTGTATTCTCTTCCTCCTCCTGTACTGCATGTTTTTGAAGACCGAAATCCATTTAATTTTCAAAAGGAAATCAAATTAACAAAGTTTAAAACTCTGCATGATATTCGATCCAACGAGAGGGAAAATTGTCTATTATTATGTCACTGAATATAATAAGAGAAGAGGCGTCTTGTGGAAGATAACAAGAGAAGGAGATGACGAAAACAAAATCACCAGATAGCTGATAATTGATCGTGTACCACAGAATCTGTCAGTGTCGAATGATGGTCAGTTCATGGCTTTCAATAAATCATCGTCCTCTCTGAAGATCTACGGATCAGACGCAAAACTTATTCGATCCGTTCAGTTACCAACAGACATCATAGATCCTTTTCGTGCAGTGAAAACATCCATCGGGAATTACATCATACTTCATAAGAGGATAAAAGAGAAGAAAGAGAACGAGGCGAATGGGTTAGCGGGGATAAAGAAGTGGGACATATGCGAATTGACCAGAGATGGACAGATGGTGCGTCGTTTTATTCCTTCAGATGAAACACAACAACTGTATTATTCTGATTGGTGTATCTCAATCGATACAGAGGATCGCGTGTTTGTGGCTGACTATGGGAATGGTAGAGTGATTGTCTTGGATTCCGATCTTATATGGAACCGAATTATTATTCCAACAGGAGAGAAAGAAGAAACGAGGATCCGCTATCCAAACAGTTTTTGTTACGACGAAGAAAGGAAACAACTGATCGTCGTCGGATCTCAAGTTAATATTTAAGTCGGAAATAAACTCATTTTTGTCGAAATCTTCCTTCCAAATTAAACTACTATATATATTAGAGTGGTCCACAAAATTCATCTTGCAGATTTCCGTTCTCCACAAGGCTTGTTTTGTTCCTTATCATGATTATAATAATCACAAAAAATTGTAATGAAAATAAATGAAATTTAGAGGTCAACCCATTTGACACTTTTTATGTTATTTGGACAGAAAGTAGATAAATTGTTCCGCAATGGTTAATGTACGACCCGAGCGACATTGAGCTATGTCTGGGGGAGATTCCATTTCTAAATTACTTCAACACTGGTCTGAGAGTCACCTTCTTGTATGTTGCTAACCATTTTTGCGATTGCCAAGAGTTTTTTCTGGTAATTTCCAGTGAGAACTAAAATAGCTTAGGCTAATAGCTATGCGGTCCATATTTTCCTCTTTTCCGTCGATGATGCATGGGCAACATTTTGATTTCTCAGTGAGGTAATAGCAGGCACGCCAGTGTGCGCTCTTGTTCTTCTATTGCAGCTGCTTCTTGTCTTTATTTCATGAATTTCTAGAAAATGTGATTTCTGAAATTAATGTCACAACCAATCGCCAGTGTGGCAGCTCCATCTACAAAAACAGCATAACGGTCTGGAAGGCCAACACTATAGGCCTACAAAGCACCAACAACTAAGCTAAAGAAGATGTTCTTGGATCTTTTTGATAATGAGGCAGTTAGTAGCAGCTGTTTATGCAGCCATTGTAGAGTGTAGATGAATATGTACTCGTACGATGACAAGGTTGTCTGATACTCATCATTGCATTAAATCAAATAGTATTCTTCTTCTGAATCTTGACTAGATGCCAACACAGAAAGTTCACCTACTGCTTCATTACTGCCTTTTATCTTGCGTTCTTCGTATCAATTTTCACCATTCTCTCTTTTTCCTGGCGTTGCCTCTTTCTGCTCTCTTTTGCTGCTGTCTTTAGGTCTACTCCACTCATGGAAAATCCGTCTTCTTTTTGCATTCGAAGGAATTGTCCTTCTTGCTTGATTTCTGTCATCACATTCTTTGAGGCAATATCAGAAAATGTTTGAAGATCACTCTTGTCTTCTTCATCCTGTCACACTCTGTTTATAGTTGTCTGTGAGTCTTCAGAGTAAGGTAGTTCTGATAAAGCTATGACAGTTTCCTGACACACCGGACAACCAACTGTGTCAGTATTGTGGCACGGACCCAAATACAAACAACTGCGTGACAGGCCATTTTGCAACTTTCCGGATGGGGCCTCCCTTTAGTGATATGATGAAACATGAAGCAGTTGCTGTGCATCCAGACTGTGTGTTGATCTGGCAGAAGATAACCGAGAGACTGGTTTTTCCAACAGCCAATGCTCTTTGTCGGATCTCAAATTAGACGAAGCCATTATTATTCTAATAACGACGGTTAGCATGACGTAAAGACATTATATTATTAGCACTCAAGTAAAATGTGCAGAATGGGTTGACCTCTAAATGTTGCACAATCAGGCTGAAATTTTACAGGGAGACTATCTAACCCAAGTGGACAAAAATAAGCCTTGTGGAGAAAGAATTCTAAAAACTTAATTTTTTGGCTATGGTTTGTGGACCACACTAATATATATATATATATCAATTTGTTTGAATAATTTTAGCAAATATGGAAATAATTTAGCCTTAAAATTTGAAACAGTTTCCTTCTTTTATTTTGAAATTTTCTGCATCCTCCAAATTGGAGAAATTGTACTGTATTGCAGTGTATAAAGGAATTTATAACGCGCGCCTCTCACAGTGCTCACCAATCAGAGGCGCTCCCAGTAAGAAAACCCAAGAGAGAAGAAGTTTTGAGACAGCGAAAGATGTGCTTCGGATAACAGTTACTACGTTCGTCCCTTTAAAAGGGCGCCGTTAGGCCTATATAAGTTTCCTGCATGATGCCTGGCGCGCAGAAAATCCTATCATCTCACGCCGCACTGGCTGCCTATTCCATTTCATATCGAGTTCAAGATTTGTCTATGGGTCTTCAAATCACTTCACGGAGCTGCGCAAGAGTAGCCTACCTGCATGCATGCGCGATTGATGCGAAGAGACTGATTCCTTCGCGGTCGGGTTTCGGCTCCGATCATCTAAGTGTTCTAAGAGATCCTATCTGCGTGTGCGGAGGATGAGCACGTGCATAGGCGATCGTGTCTTCTCGCCCGCTGGTCCTCGATGCTGGAGCAGACTTCCTTTCACTATTATTTTGATCGGCTGGGTCAGTCGATTCTTTTAAGTCTTTGCTAGCAACACACTTGTTCTCTAGGGTTATTATTACTACGCCTGTTATCAGCTTGATAAGGCGCCATTGTTACGGCGTGACTGTCGTATACGGGCCACGGCACAATAGAAATTGCCGTAATATACTAGACCGAAGGAAGTGGGGTAAATTGAAGTGAGTACATTGATCTGAATTCGAGCAGTGAAGGATACCAGTGACGGTTATTCAACATGAATGAAGAAAATGCTGGAAGTCGGACTATAATAACTAATTATTAGTCTGGCGTCTGCACTTAGGAAGTTGCAGCAATCAATTATAGACAGAAGATGATACAGAGCGTCGGATTGCTATAAGACGTCTCAGACATGCAACATTATTTTAAGTGCCTCCGTAATAATTATATTCTCCATTGTTTCCATTCGCTACATGCAATTATGCACCGGTTGAATTTAAATTATTTACCCAAGTTTCTATACGTGCAGCATCTTAAAATCATTTAAAACATATTTAGTAATGTTTCCTCATTCATCCGACTTCTACTTCTATGTCTAGGCTACAATAACTTACTTCTACATGTTTGCCTCTAATTCTACTTCTATTAGCCTATAGCTTCTTTTAAATCCATGCTAAAAACACACTTTTTCATTAGGTATCATCCCGCCTGTTAGCCGTTTTGTATGGCGCCCTGGAAACATATTTTGGCGGTATTACGGAGCCATATAAATTAGCATTATTATTAATTTTATTATTATTATTATTATTATTATTATTATTATTATTATTATTATTATTATTATTATTATTATTTCAAATATCTTGATTGCTCAATGCTCATCCAGTTTTAAGTGTTGCTGTTACAATTAATTTTAACATCAATACCATGGCTGGAGTCATCCTCTCTCATCAAACTGACATGTCTGCTATAAAGATGCCCATAAAAAATCTACATTTAGTGTTAGTACAATCAATCAACATTAAAACCGTGTTTTATGGTTCATCCAACTTCTAGTTTTCCTGTAGCATACTATTTGCTGAATTGCTGCAGGATCATGTATTAATTATGTATTGAGACTTGAGAGTTAAAACCCATGCAACAGCGATCAATTTAGAATGCTAAAGCAACAGCTTACCGATTACCCAATTACTTTGAACTTGTTACATCACGTATATTTATCCTTTCCAGTCTCTTCGGGTTTTCTATCAAAACGTTCAGCACTGCCTGTCAGCCTAAACCTAAAATTTACTTTACTGTGGTAGCTAATCGCAAGTTATAGATCTAAGTATCTACAGTTCGTGAACTACAATTACTTTGACTGTCTACGAAAAATTCCTCGGATTTTTGTTCTTCAAATCCACCAATAGTAATCATTACAAAATGTAGAGTAAACAACTATATCACGCGTATCAAACAACTCAACGTTAAAACTACTGTCATAGGCGCAACCAACCTATGGGACCAACGGGACGCGTTCCTCCAACTTTTAAGGTACGCGTACGCATCGAGCTATGGTCATAGGCGCAACCAACCTATGGGACCAACGGGACGCGTTCCTCCAACTTTTTAGAGGCTTTGGACGGCCCCCAACTACCGATGAGAGGCTTGGGACGGTCCATCCCAACGTTTGCCACCGACTAGTGCTAATAGCCGTTTCAACATAGTTTGGCATATTATTAAGAACGTAACTTTCCAGCATTAAGGCTGAGTCGAGAGCGTTTTAATCCTGTATGTACACATTGTATAGGCTACATACTACCCCGACAGTGTTGGCGTCAGCTCTAGGACCATTGCTCATAGGCTGATTGCTCATAGGCTGATTGCTCATAGGCTTATTGCTCATATGGCTTATTGGTCATGGGGTCTATTGGCTCATAGGCTCATTGGTCATAATTATGTCCAAATTAAACGAACTTAAGCATATGTTTAAAACAAATATACCGTTTGCGATATGGGTGACCTTCCTCGCGCCTTAGCTGGTGCTTATCAATTAGGGACAATTAGCGTTGGTGGACTAATACAATAACTGGGAATGAAGAAACTTGCGAAGATATTTACTTGAAGACGGGAACTGATTTGTTCGAACCGTTCGTTGCTCAATTATAAAGTCCATGACACCATAGGTGGTAGAAACAAGACATTAACTTACTGTCAATCAAACAAATTATGAAGTCAAACAATAGAAGGCGCGAACTAATAACTGCATGTGCACCCCATATATATTATGCTCAGGACCTAGTATATGTTTAACATCTGAAGTACCGTAGTGAACAATCTAGTTGTTAAAAAGTTTAACGTTCTTTATATTTGAACAATAATTACATCTATAGTTATGTGGCGGACACGCCACAAATGGCAATACATTGTAGTCCTTTAGTGTCTACGGCCCTTTTTGCTTATAATATACCGTACTTGATCTGACTTTGGGGCACGTGCGAGAGTGAGAGGATGGGCGTATTGGTGGACTTGTGCTTGCCTATAAATTCAGCTACGTGTAAGGCGGGAGAAGGCATTTGTGGTCTGGTGGTGTGCCTTGGTGGACGTCTCCTGTTGAGCGTGTTCACGCTTCGGTGTTTCACTCACTGTTATGCGAGTTAGACCTTTGTGTCTTCTTCGACGTTATCGTCTACACCCTGTTGGTGGGCTGGTGTTTGCTGACCTTCATTTCGACGTCATTCGGGCTCCGTTAGCCTTGTCGTGCTTCATCGCTTCTGAGAACGGTAATTTCTGTACATATCGCTGTAAATACTTGCTATTTGGAATAAATCGATGTTATTTTTACCAAATTGGGACCTTACTTTGTAGTCAAACCTCTAGACAGCCACTTGAACCACAACAGCATGTAAATGATAACTTTCCGGTAACTCGCGGGAGTAACCATGACTCTGGTTAGGTAGCCATTTGGCTTGGTGAAAAGAATCTTTGGCGATCCTGGTTCATAGCTGAAGTTTCGCTTCTGGTTGTGAGAACTTTCGGTGACGATCTGTCAGGGTGTTTCCTTGTCATCGATCTCACGGGGTTTAAGCTTCCGGCTGTGGGCGAAGGCTCAGGGAAGGGTACGGTATTCGTGATTTGCCTAGTGGGTGATCGCAGTATCCTGTGACGGGTTCGGTCACGAAGTTGACAGTCAGAGTTGGCTAAACCGGTGTGGGTGATTCTGCAGGACTGGGTTGGGCTCCTACCTGCAACGGACGCGCCGCGTTGTATTCACGATCCTGCCGTGTGGCTAGACCTGGGAGTGACTTTGGTCAGCTAATCTGACCCCACTTGACCCTGAAGTGACTTGAGGTCGACTTGAAGTCGACTTCTCGGCGTCAAAACGACTTGACCCGACTTGGCAGAAAAACAACCGACTTCCGACTTGAAGTCGACTTCTGACGTGGTACTATAGCCATTAGCCTATAGGTCTACGTACGGCTACTAATGCAAGAAGTCAAGCCAATTTTCCTGCAAGCATTAATTTAATTTAGGCCTACAAATGAGTAGTGAGGCCTCAACACTTAATTGATGCATGAATTTGTTAAAGTGTTACTAAGCCCATTTCAAGCTGTTTGTGTTTCAGTTTGAATAGTTTTGTGATGCTTTGGTCCATCTAGTAGTCTAACGTAAACAATGCGACGGTAAATTATTAGTCCTATGAATTTTAGCTTAATTTGTCCATTGTTATTCAGATTACACTCATCAATATTATTTTTTAATATTAATAGGCCTATTAAATAAATTTGTAAAAAACGCAAGGTCTAAGATAAAAAAAAATAGCGGACCGCGGACTGCATGCATGGTTGCACTAAATGGCATGTAATGATATAGGCCTAATTTGTAAATTCTGTTTTCACAACTATTTGGCCACTAACATTATTTCGCAACTTAGCATATAGCATTGCAAGCGCATCATCGTACAGTAGGCTACTACAGCTACTATAGGCCTACTCACTGACAGTAGGCTTAATTAAGGTCTTTCATTATCCAATTGGCCCTACAATAGTTTTTCCGTTTGCAGACAACTCCAGATGCAGCCATAGCGCTCCAAAGTAGCGCCAAACTATAGGCCCTATCGATTTATTATTGGCCTTGCAGATCCAGCTTTCTTTGCGCCGAATTCACTGACCACTGGAAGTTCACTGATTGCTTGATAAGCACACGTGCTAATATTTTAGTAACATTTTGTTTCACCATTTTAATTAAGCGCATGCCTATTTCCTAATCGTGACGTTCAAGCATAGAATTACAAATGATAGGAATAGATCCGCAGACGGCAGTCTGCACGATAGCCTATACAGGCAAAATAATAAGTTGCCTAGCCTAAGTCTCTGTTTAGCAAAGGCCTCATTCATTCTTGTAAACACGCGCACACTAGGCAACAAAAGCTGCTTAAATGTTTTCACAATCATTGGTTTGAAGTGACAAATTTAACTATGTTTGTGTCTCAAGTCGGTTTAAGTCGACTTGAGGTAAAAACAACTTCAAGTGACTTCTATCTACAAAATTCGACTTGGGGTCAGTTGCGGTGAGCAGAAACGACCCGACCCGACTTTGGATGACCAAGTCGACTGGGGTCGACTTATTGGGGTCGACTTCCAGGTCTGCGTGTGGCCGATCGTTGTGAGTCCGTTAAGCGTAACGTGAAGGTTACGGGTTTCTGGCTGGAGACGGTGCGACTCCACTGGTGCGCATGAAACAGATGCGTCGGTGATATACGTTCTAAGTGGTTGAAATCAGGGGCACCAGGTTCTTCGGGTTTGTCAGTTTTGCAGTTGATATTTTGTTGCTCTCCTCGGGTAGAGGATCGTTTGTGGACTTAGGGTCTAGCAAGCTAGGAGCGTGGGAAGCAGAGTAAAACTTGAGAGATAAGACCAAGTTTTGGCAGGGTTTTTACGTTGAGGTCCGTAACTGCTGAGAGTAAGGGCGAACGGCGCCGGTAGAATACACGACAAGTAATAAGTCTCTTCGGAGACGGGGTTGCCCGTTACCTGTTCCCCCAGGACCGCCAGGTTTTTTTAATTTTTTCCAGAGAACTGGGAAACAGAACAGCATGTACACGGTGGCGGCGCGTGTTCCGTTGAAAGATACATTGTGGGAAAAGTTGGGAGTTTTGGCCGCTGCCGGTATCGATCGCTCCCGGGCTTCAGCTTGACTCTGCTCGGTAGTGTGTTTGCAGCGCTGGTCATCTTTCCGGGTACCGTAATTCATCGGTGAAGAGATGGGAAAAGGGTCGTGGCGCATCCTCGGGCTAGGCCCGTTGGAAAGGCTTTGGTTTAAGTCACTCTGGACGCCGGTAATTGGAACGTGCGCTGTAGGCCCCGTTGGTGGCGAGGGTTCGGTGTCTGCTAAGTGCAGCGTGGTGCGCAAGGGTACAGAAAAGTCGGTCAAGAAGCCGAAGGCAGCAGCCGCGACGGGTGGCGCTCGGCGAGGGCGCTCTGCCGTTTGGACAACGGACCCTGTGTTGAGAGTCGGCCATCCTCTTACTCAGGACGTCGCCTATTCGGTGACCGCGAACGGGGCAGAGAGTGGGTCCGACGATACCGAGCTGTACACCCGGTCGCAGGCGTTAGAGTCAGGGTCTTCTTCTACAGTCAGTGAAGGCGGTGACGCCGCACACGCGGCACACAGTGACTCGTGAGACTCAGGCGATCCTGGTAAGACAGAGTACCTCCCGGCTCCTGGGCAGCCGAAGGCTCTCGGTGGTGCAGGGGCCACCGAGAGGGAACAATCCGGTCTGACAGAGGCGTTTTCGGGTGATAGCAGAAGGGAAGTTTCACGAGCGTTGTCTGTCGGGGCGCGGACGCCACACCTTATTTGGTCGGACGCCACAGTTATTAGTGATCAATCTTTTACTTTAACAGTTTTCTTTGAATGTGAGCAATTACATGACCTAGTAAATGTTTCTTACTATTTCAATCAGTGTTTTCTTTTCTAAAACTTCACTCGACTAATTCCACTTGTAAATTATTATGACCAATCAGCCTATGAGCAATAAGCCTGTGACCAATGAGCCATATGACCAAAAGGATCTATGACCAATAGACTTTATGACCAATAAGCCATATGCACAATAAGCCTATGAGCAATAAGCCTATCAGCAACACTGTCGGGGTAGTATGTATTACTATTATTAATTATCAGGCCATAAAGATACTGAAAATAGTTTGACTTACATTTTATTGAATCTAGCAGAAAATTACTTGAAAACTGAAATTTCGGCATATGAAGTTGAAAGATACATATCTTTTTATATGTTCAACTTTATCTCGTGAAATCTTGGAATCATATTCTTGGTCCAATTATCAAAATATTGGGAAATGTTTTAGCGTGATATGTTATCAGACATTGGAGATATATGAAAAATAATTTGACTTACTTTTTTAATCACGGTGTATTATATGAATGTATTACGAAGGCATGCGTGCGTGCATGCATGTAGCCCATGTAATTATGCATTCATGTATATTTGTTTGCATCATATGTATGCAATGCATGTATGCATAATTCGTCGCCCTAGAACTATAATGCTCTATCATACATTTTTGCGAATCCGAGAAAAACGACTTTAAAGTTTTGGCACTGTTTTAAGCCAAGAATTCTAAACTAGATTCTTTTGAAGGATAATATCATCATTTCTAGGTACCCACTGGTGACCTACTTACAAAAATAATGTTTATTTTCATGAAAACAAGTGAAAAAATATAGAAAATAACAAAAAAGTGCTAAAATGCATGTTAGAGTGCTCAATATAATTCCAAACGACGAAGTATACAAGTAGTTGTAATAATGCTCTAAGTCAAACATGCAGCAGCGTTTATTTAATAACGTCCTGAGTATTATATTGCTCTATCATAGTTTTGTAACGTATTTTCCAATGTCCATTATTAGCCTATTTGTCGCGTATTGTTAATTACTTATTGTGACAATCATAATTAGGCTATTGTGCTTGCATTTGCAGATAATTTTTACAGAAAACATGGGCGCTTGGGCTGCCAACTTTATATTTTGCCATTCCGGGGCAACCGTAGTCACTCGATAATAAATATGTCATTTTCAATTTACAATGTCCTTTATAATTATATATATATATATATTCGTTAAAAAAATTTGGGGCGGGTGCTAAAAAAAATTCCGGGGGTTTCAATTTATCGATTTCGTCTGCCAATAACATTGAACGTCTTCGGCGATAAACATAGGCCCATAAGTTGAAATATTCCGCGGATCCTGCCTAGAAATTACGCCAGCCTTGCGCCTAGATGATTCAGTAAATGGCAAGCACACACGCGGTAAAGGGTCCAGGTCACACCACACAAAAGGAGGAAAAAATTTGTAACCCACAGTTTTCTGTCCATCCCCACTGTTACTTGCCATTTTGCTCCCTGTAGCTGATATGAAATTCAGCTACCACCAATTACTTCGCCTAGTAAGCTTGGACACACTATTCCTTCATAGACAGCCCACCTTTACGAACTGTTATTTTGACCCACAATGGGGGCCGAAGCCGGCCGATTAGCAGCCGCCAGTGATGACATAACAAGACCAATGTACAACAGCATGCACTGTGACTCCCTCTGAACAAAACTATTGTCTTCTGACATTACCCTGCGTTTGTACGAGGTTCACGCATACTTAGCCTAGTGCTAATTATAATCCAAACCCGAGTTAACTCTGGCTGCACACTAAAGGGGTTAATTCAGAATTATATTGCTTCATCTTGGATAATACAAGCGCATTCATGATAAATCTTCACAATTCAGTATTTCTTTGCTATAACTCAGCACGGTCCGAAGTTCAATGATGAAGCATTTTGCCACTGACAACTTTTCAGTAACGTTTTGCTGTAACATGACGAATCCAGCCTTGTGATTGGATGCCAATGATAGAGCATTATAACAACTGACAACTATTCAGTAACGTTTTGCTGTAACATGACGAATCCAGCCTTGTGATTGGATGCCAATGATAGAGCATTATAACACTAACAAAGTCTAGATTGGAAACAGTTTCGCATGATAGAGCATTTAAACACTGGCTTATAACTAAGAAACGACCGCTTCGATCAGCTAGCTTTTTTGCCCAATGATAGAGCAAATGCTCCACTGATGAAATTGATACCAAACTCGATTTTTTCAAAAATTCATGATAGAGCATTATAGTTCTCAGGCGGCGAATTATGTATGCATGTATGCATGTATGTAGGTATGCATGTTTCAGCTAATATAAGTACATTAGCTGCTGGCAAAGTTTACACAGAAATATCGATTTGCACTCTGAAAACCCCAACTTTATCAAACATTATAATTTATTTTGAGCACTTCCGGTCATCAAAAGTCAAATTAATTGGTATGACAAAATAGCCCTGCATGCCCTCTATAGAATAGCATAATTTTTTTTCTTCACAAATAAATTATATATCACGTTATAATAGAAAAACATGAAATTTTTACGAAAACCAAAACCTATTGTTATATATTTTAATCTATTTTGAGCACTTCCGGTTGTCAAAAGCCAACTCACTGAGCAAGTAATTGTAGCCCCACATTCCCTCTATAGAATGGTATAATTTGTGTCTTTTAAATGACGGATAAGATATAGGGGATAACCTTAGGGGGTGGCATCCACCCCTGGTACCTTGGGTATATCGGGTATAACTTTTGATCGGTATGGAGCATCATCACAAATTTTACCTCGAAATGTGTGCAAATGAACCTTGTACAGCTACCTAAAATGTCAAAATTTCATTCCAAACGAAACAAATAATATTATTTTTAAACCTAGGGGTGTATGTATGTATGTATGTGCACTTGTTATAGCGCCTCTTCAAGCTCTCTCTACTCAGAGGCGCTCCCACTGCAGAGCGGACACTGCAGCGGAGTTTCACGCCGAAGCGCTGAGCAATTGCGAGTGAAGGACTTGCCCAAGGTCCCTACGCGGCGACGTGAGGTGGATTCGAACCTCGAACCTTCCGGCTTCAAGGCAACGACGCCACCACTACACCACCGCGCCCCGGTGGATACCACCTGCTCTTGGTAGCCCTTGATAGTTAAGATTTATGTAATCTGTAATATTTCCTGCAAACTGTTTCAACTGCATAATTGCACACTGTAACCGGATTGTTGAATAAAAAAATTATTATTGTGTGATTTTCCGTTTGAATTTTTAGGAGCTTACCAGCCAATAAATCAACTATTGGTATGGAGGTATATAACTATATATTCAAGGAGTGAGTACTGATACATGAATGTCATAAATCATATTTGGAAACAGTTACTGTTGAAAGATTGTTTCGTTTTCTTACGTTATAGTCTATTGAGACAATGTAATTGTGTGAGTTGTCAGCTTTTAATTACGTAATTTATATATTAATTTCCATGGACATGACTGACCCCCTACAAAAAATCCTGTGGGCACCCAGTTTATTCACGAGCAAGGCAATATGCACTGCTAAGGCAAACTCTTGCAACACACATTTGCTGCAAGATCATTAATAACTATGAATCCCTATTGTTTATGACTAGAGGCGCACCAGGTCTTTGTTAACCTTAAACCGGAGACATAGTGCTATAACCATATCTTTGCTAAAACTGCCAAGTATAATTTACGAGGGAGAACGCAAAATGATCAGGCGCAGCAACAAAGAGTCGCCGATTATGCTCCAAATTTCCTTTCTAAAAATAGACGACGATCAATTTACGCTATATTCTGCCTTATTGACGCAACCACGAAGTGGGATTTATATTTCTCATATTGCGTTTGTCTCTTGTTAAATAAGTGGCCATACTATCATTATGTTAAGCGTTCTTAAGACCTCAACGTTTTTAATCATAGCAGAATAGTTCAGTAAAGCAGAAACTGTCGAATAAAAAGCTCAACTTGAACACACTTCGGCAAACGAACGCCATGAGCGTCACTGAAGGAAAAGACTTGCGAAGCAAAAGCGAAAGTAATCGCAAACGCCAGAATCCTGATTTGCGATCTTCTTCAAATTACAAAAGTGGTGAGTGGAGAGAAGCAAGGCCTATTATTATTCTTTTAAACAGACTGCTAAGAGACCCCGCCAGTTTGCCCGTCCCTAAGCCTATCTCGTCCTGAATCTAATATTTCATCCTATGCTATATAATTTCCACCCGTCACTGAAAACTACGGCTCTCCGTTCAGACCATCTGGTAAAATAATTATTTAAGAAGGCATAATGACGACTTTAAAAGTCATTATAACGACTTTTAATTTTTTACCCGATGGCTCTAACGGATCGCCGTGGAAACCGAACTCTTTAGGCAATGCTATCCCGCTTTTGCAAATGCACTACCGCGGAACCACCGTCATTACTGATTAAATCTACGACCGTTGCACCATGTTGTCTCCCATGTTTGACATCACCGGATTTTAATCTGACACAGGAATGGAGAGCACTTCATCCACAACGGACTTGATTTCGTATGCGCTGGTGAATAAGTTTGTCTTCATGAAGTGGCTTTTGTGGATACTACGAACATTGAGTTAGACAGGGCTTAAAGTGTGCCAGGACGGTCATGGACGCCGTCCAGCCACTTATTTGGCCGCACTGCCAGGACGGTCGTCCATGACTACATAGGCCCATTGTCTGAAAGTGTAATAAAAAGAAGTGTCATCGGTTTGGAGGGGCGAAGTGAAGGACGATATCCAATGCGCGAAAAGCCAAGCTGAGGGGGTTTGGTGATGAATGTGCTTGAAGTTAGATACTGAACTTAGCCTGTAGCATTTTAGGCTTTCATTTTAGCGAAGTTGTTCATCATTCAAGTGCTGACAGTCTGGGTTTAGCCTAAGACTTGCGAGAGTTTTCCCTCCCATTCGTTCAAGTTTTTGAATCTCCGAATTGTAATGGTGACATTGTTAGCTGCCATTTTAGCAAAATATCTCATATTTTCAGTGCTTCAAAAACTGGTCTAAGACTTCAATATATGCCTGACCCCATTATTTACAATGTTTTTAAATTTCACACTGTCGTGGTATCATTTCAAGCTGTCATCTCGACAAATTTGCTGATGTTTGATAAGCAGTAGATAAAGACTGTAGAAAATTATATATTACAGTTGTACACTAATCTAACAGACACTCAATGAGTAGCCACTCCTGTGTGCTCGCATCTATGAAATCCAGTGGTTATCTTTACTCTCACAACCCTCAGAACAACCAGGGGTCCAGACGTAGGCTCGTTCAAACGATTTATGTTAAAAACCAACACCAACGTGAAGATTACGACGAGCTTCTGCAATTATCGCATGTCATCCTTCTCGCAAGGTGTTTGAGAGGAGAAGTGCAATTTCGTTTCCAGCTTCTGGGGCAGTACACCATGCAACACCGCTCACCAACTTATAGCAAAATCCTCAAAAATCAAATGACTCTCCGCATTTGGGATGAAAAAAGTTTAACAGATCTAATATCAGCCTTTTTGCCTCTCTTTTCTATGGAATATGGTCATGAAGCTTGCTTGGACAAGAGAGAGCTCCAAACAATTATTTGACACTGTTCAACTAGTCAGAACTTAACATTTGCAACGGTGTTGTGCAGAATGCTGCCACAACCGCTTTCAAGAGACACCTGGTCTCTTTGAACCCGCGTTGATGTGATTTATTGCAAAGACCACCTTGGCTACGAATGTACTGAAAAGAATATAGCATCAAACGGAATTGAATGGACAATGTTGAACTTTGGAAATCCCCTGGAATCATATGTGACACTGGGACAAGCGGAAGATCTTGACTCATCGACATATGATCATTGCCAGCAATTGGCTGGCAGATGAGGCTTAGGCTTTCTTCTCGACGCACCACACTTTGGCAGTTGCATTCAATTTATATTAAATTGAAAGACAAAGCCATGCAGATTAAAGTAATAAATTAGGCCCACTGCGCAGAAAAGGCTATTGCTTTCATCCAGATATTCAACTCTTCTGTGACAAGAGTCGAGAATCGAAGACAATGCCTTTGTCAAGCCATTCCGGAGCCATACAAGTCTCTCTAGAGGAACATATCAATAAAGACTTGTTTTAATGGCGAACCTTTTACCTAGGAACTTACTAAACAGTTAACACTAAATAGTTATTTGCTTTTGGTCTTGTTTCAAACACTTTTGGGTCATAAAAGCAATATACTACATTATGACGAAATTTTCGAAGAAACAAAATTATCGTTCAAAATTGAGTCACACCTAGATATTCTTCAAATGACACCAAAATTGGTTCAAATACTGTCTGAAGTGAATGGAACAAGAACACATGTGACCCAAATTAATTTTCGACATTTTTTCTTTTTGGACCACTCTAATACATAGGTACATACGTACATACATACATACATACATACATACATACATACATACATACATACATACATACATACATACATACTAACATACATACATACATACATACATACATACATACATACATACATACATACATACATGCATACATACATACATACATACATACATACATACATACATACATACATACATACATACATACATACATACATACATACATACATACATATTACTGCTGATCTTGGTTCTCTCCTTGCCGCTTCTTCTGTCCTGAGCCAATCCTATGCGGATGACCTGCAAGCGTATTTGCATTGTCTTGCGCCAGCAGCCCTATCCACTGTTAGGGTCATGAGCCGGACAATGGAGGCTTTGGAGGCCTGGATGTCCTCCAATCGCCTTCGGCTAAACTCTACCAAAACCCAATTTATTTGGTTTGGCACACGCCAACAGCTCGCCAAAATTGACCTGGAGGTTCTTGCTCGAGAGTTCCCTCACTTTACCTTCTCTTCCTCTGTCCGGGATCTTGGAGTCACATTGGACCAAGAACTTACTTTTACGCGGCATATCAACCTGCTATGCCGCAGTTGCTACTACCAATTGCGTCAGCTTAGAGTGGTGCTCCGCTCCTTAACCTTCAATGCTGCCTTAACGCTAGTCCATTCTTTTGTCGTCTCTCGTCTGGACTACTGCAGCGCCCTCTATGTGGGTCTTCCGGTGACTCGGGTTGGGTGCTTGGATCGGGTCTTGCGCTCTGCGGCACGCCTTGTTGGTCTCTTCCCAAGATTCGGCCATGTTACTGACTATATGCGGGATGTCTTGCATTGGCTCCCTTTTTCACAAAGGATCACTTACCGGATATCTTCCTTGGTTTGGCGCTGTCTCGCGGGTGTGGCCCCTGTCTATTTGCAGGAGCTCTGTTGCTCCACCCTGAACGTCCAGCGCCGTGGCTCTCTCCGCTCTTCTAAACAGGCTCAGCTTCTTGTCCCCCGGTCACGCACTTCTATTACACAGCACCGTGCCTTTTCTGTCGTTGGCCCTGTAACCTGGAATGGGCTTCCTGTGGAACTACGTCTTGTGCCTAGAGCCTTTGAGACTACGTTCTACTCTGCTCTTAAAACTATTCTTTTTAACCGTGGTTGGGTCGGGAGCGCTTCTGAGTAGATACTCTTGAAGAAGCGCTATATAAGTGTTTGAAATGAATGAATGAATGAATGAATACATACATACATACATACATACATACATACATACATACATACATACATACATACATACATACATACATACATACATACATACATAGGCTTTAATATAGCCTATGTATGCATGTATGTATGCATATATATTAAATATGCATACCTACATGCATACATACATACAAACAAATGGGGGTGCAATTTGCACTCCATGGACCGGGAACGCAACTTCCTGGCATAGACCCATTGAGGGTTAAGTAGTTTTTTATTTTTTATTTTAAAGAAGAACATAAGAGACTTCGGAATGGAGAAATTGAACGGAATGCAACTCCGTCAAGAAGACATACTGCGGTAAGACTGTGCAATAATTATATATACTATAAATCTGAGATCAGTATGTATGCATGTCCGTCCCAAGAAAGGCTCAGAAGCCAATTCATTTCGCAATACGAAACATGCTTTAGCTTCTCATGCGAATTTGTGGATCAGGATGACTATTTTCAGCTCTCAACTCACCTTAAAACCCGAGATATCAACATGTTTATTTTACGCGTATTTAGCCTATGAAGCATACACAAATTTAATCAGCCATAATTTTGCTGCTTGCCGTTGGACGTTGTACATAAATCATCAGACGACAGTTCGCATGAGTTCGCCATGTCTCGACGTCATTGTCGCCTCTCTCACGTATAATAATAATTTCGTTTATTTAACGATCCGGTTGAGAAAACCGCAACCGGTTACAGTGTACAATTTTGCAGTTGAAACATTATTCACAAGAACGGAGATCACATAAATCTACAGAACAGAAAGCCAGCAATAATTGTCTTAACCAAGTTATTAATAGGCACAGAGAAAAAAGAATGTGGATGTGTAATTGTGTATGAGTGTGTGTTTGTCCATAATTATACGCCAACAGTTTCGCAGCTATATTGACCACCAGAACAGCCCAGTGGAGTGGTTTGTGAACGGGGTGGGAAGGGGGAATGGGGCAGGAGGGATGTGAAGGATAGGGAGGCGGACCAAGGCTTCGGGGGAAGGGGAGGCGGGGAGGGTGAGGAAGAAAGGGGAAGGGAGAAGGATGGGGGAAGGGAAGAGGAAGAGAGGTAGGGGGGAGGGCATCCTAAAATTCCCGGGCAACCTCGGGTACCCCAGCTAGTATTTATATAAGACAAGATATGGCAGTAACGCGGTTAATAACGCGATTAACATGATGGTCTTATCAGACTGATGCTTTTTTTACTTATCGCATTTTCTGTAGAGTCTCATGAAGCTCTCTAATCAGAGGAGCTCCCGACTACAGCGCTGACTGTGCATCGGAGTTTCACGCTGAAGCGCGCAAGGAATATTATTGCGAGTGACGGACATGCTCAAGGTCTTACGCGGCGGTTCGAGGTCCAGGTCGATTTGAGCCTGGAACCCGTCAGCTCAATTTACCGAACCCACCACTACACAATCGCGCTTTATATTATGCACGAAGGAAGTATGGCAGAATGGTTGAGAGATAAGAATTACTTTTAGGCCGGTTGCACGTACGGGAGCAAGGTCTTGCAAGGGTCATCAAGTCTCCAGTTGGAGAGCAAGTCAATGGACATTGACAAGTCAGGCGCAAAAAGCGATTAAGTGACGTTTAGCTGAGGGTACAATAATTGTGTGTAAATTATCTTTTGCATTTATGGCATTTTGGGAAACTTATGTCTATTATCTGTAATCGTAGCAATATGCAAAGCGCGTTCGTATGCATAAAATTCTAAATTGTCTAGTGATAAACCGAGTCTTGCGCTCAGAAGCCAGTCTAATTGGGAACATTTGGAAATTTGGTCTTGTCTCCAGTTGTAGCCTATGCTAGAGACATTACGCCGGTTTCCTACACGGCAGCGCAGTGAGTATATAGGATTGCCGCTCTGGTTTGGCAATGTGACAATGTCAGTTTGGTGTTACCCAGACTACCTGCGAAAATACCTCAGTAAGAGCGCCATGAACTCTATTGATCCACGAGTATCCACTGTCCATGGACACGGCCTCTTAATTTTGTTCAGATTGGGGTACTTTTGGATATAAAATAGCCCGAACTGCAACTGTGCAGAATCGAGGCTTTTAAAATTCTTGAAAGAATCAATGAATGACATCCAATGCATTGTTAACGGTGCATGTTTTTTTATTGCAGTTGTATGATCTTCCACTTGAGATGTTGGACATGATCTTGCAAAAGTCTTATCTGCATTGGATTTTGAATTCACCGAAAAAGTACAAAGACGAAGAAGTTATCAGATCCCTCACATCAGTCGACGCTTGCTTCTATCAAAGAATCACAAGAAAACGGTCTAAGAAGGCAATCTTTCGCTACTTGAAAGGTGAGGTCCATTCCATGGATTGTAACAGTTATAGGACCTACAACTTAGTTCTGTCGATATCAAGACTTGCGCAGAAGGTTTGAAGCTAAATATAATCTTAAAACGTTTAGAGAGTCATTATCCTCCTTCATAATAATATCATAGTTAGCTATCAACGGTGGATTTTAAGTACCTCACAATAGCACCCCTTCAGGATACGTAGATGCAAAATTTCTCGTTGGTAAGGTGGGTAACTGGCTTCGAGCTTTTTTGCCCATTTGTGGCGAGAACGTCTGGAGGTACTTTCCAATATCACGAATAACCGGGAGTAATTTTTCGTGTGATCTTACTGCGCCCATCCGGTAGCGGTAGGTGTTCGTTTTCCCAAGATGTCGACGTAGATCCTGTGGACACGCACTCCATGCAGACACTGCATGGGCCAACAGTGTAAGAGTGTCGTGCAATTGGAACCGAGTCATTCGTTGCATGCCCTATCAAAAAAAGCACGGTAGGTTATCATGCTGTGGTTTCGTTGCTGGCAGCGATCTTTGCATCTAGCTTTGTCTCCGGTTCTTTGTTACGCGTTCAGGTATCAGCTCCTTACAGGAAAACAATCAGTATCATAATTATAATATGAATGAGCTGTGTGTTAAACAGCCTGAAATTCGTGAGCATCCGGAAATTTGTGTTCCAGACATTATAACTTGTCATAGATTGCTACTGCCAGTGGCGTAGACAAAGGGGGTTTGGGGGGTTAAACCCCCCCATTGGCCTAGGGGAAAAGAATTTTTTAATGGTTATTTATCCACTTAAATAAGAAAAAACAAAAACTATTGCTTGTAGTAACAATCGTTTTTCTTACCTTATTTCCTTTGTTCCTTTATTCCCTTTTTATTTACTGTAATATTGTTGGGCTGGTGCCAGACAAAAAAAAATCCAAACCCCACCCCATCTAAAATTCCTGGCTTAGCCACTGGCTACTGCAGATTGCCTGTTCAATTTTTTGCAGGTATTCAAGGTATCAATGGAATGTATGGGATCACTGGGGCATAAACGAATATTCAGAAATAGTTTTTTAAAATTAAACTACGGATTTGTGCATAGCCTGCGCAACATTAGCGTCTTTTGAGTTGCAGTGCGTGGAAAATTGACAGGAGACCTATGGTAGGCCTATTTGAAATAATTTTGTGGGTCAAAGAGTTGGGCGTGGATGCCTTCTTGTTTCAAGATGATTAATTTTATCACTTTGTTTATAATTAAATTTAAATTAATTAAATTAATTAAATATAATTAAATTTATAATTAAATCAAATTTTGATTTCAATGCTGTCTTGTCTTCTGATACCATAGATTTCTATACACTTCAGAGTTCGGACAAAATATTTCGCTACCGATTGAAATTTTCTGATGAATGCTAACATAGATGTGATGCCATTCAAGGGTCATGACTTATGATATTTTAAATGTCTTTCAGATTTCTATGGAAAAACCAGGAGAAGATCTGCAATAATCAGAAACAACAGAAATTATCTCTTAGAAAATATTCAACCAAATGAGGAATTCATCGCTTTGCTGTTGTGTCTCAACTGCATAACACAAGAAGAAAGTCACTTCATTCAACGACAGAATTCAACACAAGATAAGAACGCAGAGCTTTTGTACGTCGCGGAATCTTTCGACGAAGCAAAGTTTTCAAATTTCGTCAAATGTCTTCGACAAACCAACCAGAAGACAGTTACAAGGATCATGGAAAACGGTGGAGGTGCAAAGTATAGACTTTATCTAGAGTCCTATAATTAATATAATAATTATGCTTTAAAATTATAATAATAATAATAATAATAATAAATAATAATAATAATAATAATAATAATAATAATAATAATAATAGGCTAATTAATAATAATAATAATAATAATAATTTAAAAAAAATAATAATAATAATAATAATAAGAGACTGGCTGCTGGCCCTCCCAATTACTTGCTGTGGACTTAGACTTGACGGCGAGTCGATCAGGGTGGCGGCGGGTTTGCAGCTCTGAACAACATCATCTTTCAGAGCTTGATCCGTGCCGGCTATCCTTCTACAAAGGAGCCCTTGGGCCTCTTGAGAACGGACAGTAGGAGACCAGACGGCCTTACCCTGATCCCATGGCGCGTTGGGCGATGCCTCATCTGGGATGCAACCGTGATAGACACCCTGGCTGCTTCCTACCAGCCAGACACCTCCCAAACTGCTGGTGCTGACCCGAAAGATCGACAAATACACCGAGCTGTTGTCCACATACCATTTCACCCCTTTGGCCTTTGAAACCCTGGGCCCGATCAACAACGAAGGCCTGACGTTCCTATCCGACCTGGGTCAAAAGCTCTGCACCGTTACGGGGGACTCACGCGAAACAGCCTTTTTTCCCAACGTCTATCGCTTACAATACAACGGTTTAACGCAGTAGCGTTTAGGGGCACTTTCGCCAGCCAAGAAATCGATGATTAGGGCATTCTGGACTGGTTTTTAAACAAGTAGTTAGTAATAAGTCCCTGAGGGATCCTAAATACCTCGGGGCAAAATAATAATAATAAATAATAATAATAATAATAATAATAATAATAATAGTAATATTAGTAATATTAGTAATAGTAATATTAATAATAATATTAATAAATATAATAATGATTATTGTTATACTTGGAGCTTTTAACGTGACAAGATTGGACTAAACGTAGCCGTTCCAGATTCATTCATTCATTCAGAGCCTTTTTATAGCGTCCCTTTAAGAAACTTCTCAGATTCGTTACCAGCCCAACCACGAACAAAGAAAAAAGACTTGAGAGACTTGTAGAAACCAGCCGGACGGACCACAAAATTAATAGAGAGCGAAGCGTAACCGGGAGGTCGTTCCAGACAGTAGGCCCACGACCAAGAAAGCACGGCGCTGCGGGACCAGAAGCTCACCCCAAACCGAAGAGCGAAGTACACGACGCGCTGCAACGCCAGAGGCTGGACAGCAAAGATTATGCAAGTATGACGGAGCACAGCCAAGGACATAGCGAGAGACCACAGCAGCAATGCGGTATGAGATCCGCTGGTACACAGGCAACCAGTGCAGCACATCGCGCATATAGGCAGAGACAGGATCAAATTTTAGGAAGACGCCCAACAAGGCGAGCAGCCGAGCGCAAGTCGCGATCAAGTCGCCCCAGGACTCCAAGGGGAAGACCAGCAAGTAAGGAGCAACAGTTGTCGATTCAACTTGCAGCAAAGGCATGGACAAGGAGTCAATGACCCGGAGCTGACGTAGCTGGTAATAGGCAATCCGCTACCAAGTTCACATGCTGGGACAGAGTGAGTTCAGAATCGAGGGTGAGTCCCAGATCACGAACTGTGAGGGAAAATGAAATACTTATGAGGAAAGAGCAGAGCAAGATGGGAAAGGTCAATACCCTGGCGTTGCCTACGGCCACCCAACCAAATAAACTGTGTTTGGGAGGGATTTAAGAGTAGCCGATTGGAAGACATCCAGAGAGAGAGAGAGAGAGAGAGAGAGAGAGAGAGAGAGAGAGAGAGAGAGAGAGAGAGAGAGAGAGAGAGAGAGAGAGAGAGAGAGAGACAGACAGACAGACAGACAGACAGACAGACAGACAGACAGACAGACAGAGACAGAGACAGAGACAGAGAGAGAGACAGAGACAGAGAGAGACAGAGACAGAGACAGAGACAGAGACAGAGAGAGACAGAGACAGAGAGAGAGAGAGAGAGAACGAGGGTTGGACGAAAAACCGAAATTTACTCAGACGAATGGGCTGTTTAGGAACTGTGCGAAGTGAAGCGGGGTTGGGGCGAGGTTGGGGCAGGGATGGGGCGGCGTGGGGTGTGGTGAGGGCGTTTAGAATATGGGGTTGTAGTGCGGCGGGTGGGGTCAAAGTGGGAAGAAAAGGTCAAAGTGAAAACACAGTGAATCATTGTTTTTTAAAATTAATTTCATATTTTGAGCATTTTACGGAATGGGTTGGATTGGAGGGATGGGAATGGGTTGGAGTCGGCCGAAATTGGGTGGAGGTGGGCTCGGGTTGGACGGTTGAAGGATGGGGCTGAATTGAACCGGGTACGTTCAAAGTAAGGAAAAGTGTTGACCGAGAAACCAAAAAAATACTCCAAATTTACCAACGTAAATCGTGTTCTGTGTGAGAGACGAATTTGGAGAAGGTGGGTGGGTGGGCGGAGTGGGGACTGGGGACTGAATTGGAGTTTTTGTGAAATGTGGTCAGGGTAGTGGCGCGGTGGGACCGGTTTGAAAAATTTTTAACAATAGTTTCATAAATTTCATATATTGAGCATTTTATCGGGTGGGTTGGGGTGGAGGGATGGGGCTGGGTGGATGGGAGGGCATGGGGTGGGATGGGTAAAAGTTAGGGTGGAGGTGGGGTATTAACCTTTGTGAATCACAGCGTTTACAAAATTGTACATCTGCGCATCATTTGGATAAAGTTAAAATTTTTACACTAGCTGGGGTACCCGGCGTTGCCCGGGAAATTTAGGGTTCGATCCGCTCCGGCCACAACCCCACCCTACCACACTCCGACCTCTACCGGTACGCGACCCGAGAAATTTGGTTTCACGAAAATTTCCACCCCATCCGACCCCCACCCCAACCCATCCACCCCACCCTTCCACACCAAACCCCTCCACCCCATTCCACCCCACCCCATCCACCCCAACCCCCTCCCATCCACCCCTCCCCATCCCACCCCACTTCATCTCCCTGCATCCCAGCCCCTCCAACCCCCACCCCCACACTCACCCACCCCAAACCCCACCCCTCGACCCCCACGCCATCCCACCCCACTCCTCATCCTCATCCCCATCCACTTCCACCACACCCCCTCCCCGACCCCTCCACCCCACCCCTCGACACCACATCTCGCCAACCCCCAACTCCACCCCTCCACCCCCTACCATCCCACTCCTCCCTCACCCGGACTCTCCCTGTAAGCGACCCGTGAAATCCGTAATGGCAAAATAGCTTAAACACCTTTAAAACGGCGAAAATGACGGCTTTTATACGTGGCAAGCGAATGAAAATTTATAGCGAAAATTAGTGTTTTTGACCCCCCCCAGCACCCTGGCCCCAATGGTGGTAGAGATTTGCCAACCACTGATCCGGGGGGTTCTGATGGACCTCTATCTAGGGAAAAAAATTCAAATCAATAGCTGCGTTTTTGGGGAAAAAAATTGGGGGGTTTCGCCCCCAATCCTGGCCCCCATGGTGATAGAGAATCGCCAACCCCTCGCCTTTGCGTCTCGTGCCGAGACCTACACAGTAGTGAAGGTTTGGAGTGAAAAGCTCAAAAACTGTGAGCGTGCATTCTGGATAAAGTCACATACAAACATACATACAAACATAGTCACATCCTTCCTTATAGATCAGCGGTTCCCAACCCGTGGCCCGCGGGCCAAAAGTGGCCCGCCTGGCCTACATAAATGGCCCGCAGCATCTCAATGAATTAAGAAAAATATATGTAAAAATTGACAATTTGGACATGATAGAATATATAATTATTTTCTGTTACAAATTATTTTATTTGGACTTTAATAAATCGCATCAAACGTTCTATTTTGATTCAATAATAACAATTTTATACGCTTTAGTTAATTAAATTTTAGCCTTGTGGCCTCCTAATGTCCTTCAACTAAGAAAAAGTGGCCCTCGTGTCCTCCAACTTAGAAAAAGTGGCCCGACAGTCAAAAAAGGTTGGGAAGCACTGTTATAGATATAGATATGCATGATGCTTATTAAACTGGTCAAAGTGACCCAGCGTTCCACTTTGGGAACATATGCGTAATTCTTACATCAACTCAAAAAAATTGTTTTTTTCACTGATTGCCTCTAATTAGGCGGTTAACTATAACATAGCGAAATTCGGAAGTGATAGAATGACAATTTCAGTATCTGGGATGATTTAATTGAGCAATAATGACATTAATTTTATTTGAAAAGTGTGATACTAGTTCGTTACGAAAATGTCCAGTTTCACTTCTTGCTCAAATTATTCGACGAAACTTAGTTTCTGTTACGTGAGTTCATCCTAAAAAATATTTTTGAGCTCAACTGAAGTGATTGAAACCTAAGTCTGTCTAAGCTCGGTGGGAATTCTTTTCAAAACATTGGTTTTGCTTTTAGGCGCAACAAAAATTCAACTGCAAAGTCGTGGACCACGACTTTGCAGCTCAAAGTATACAGCGTCAACGGAATCAAAGCTGCTTCATCGGAAAATCCAAGATCTGCGAAACGGAACGGAATCATGGTCACATCAAACTTATAAATTCATGAGTCAACTGAACAAAGAAGGCCTTGTTATCCTCAACTCTCGACTGGACAGTAATATTGTGGTCGTTTGGCTTTGGTGTCGTTCACAAGCTGCTCTTGAATATATTCAGAAGATGTACGAATCGAATCAACTGAGAGATGTCTTATTTGAAAATATTCAACCATCCACCTCGAATATGATCAACATCGATAGCAATCAATTCAATAAAACCATTGGTAAGTTCTGTACATGTACTTCAAAACGCTCTTGTCATGAAGGAAATCTAGAACATGCCATCAAAATCACTTAGGAACTTAGAATTATTACATGATTAAGTCAGTGCTTGTTTACATGATCAGCGGGATGGATGTTGAAGTGTTTGCTTGTATGTGCATTGTGCACTTGTTATAGCGCCCCATTCAAGCACACTACTCACTGTACTCAGAGGCGCTCCCGAATGCAGAGCGGACACTGCATCATAGTTTCACGCCGAAGCGCTGAGCAATTGCGAGTGAAGGACTTGCCCACGGTCCCTACGCGACGACTTGAGGTGGATTCGAATCTCGAACCTTCCGGCTTCAAGGCAACGACGCCACCACTACACCACCGTGCCCCACTAAGTGGACAAGCCCTTAATCAGGGCTTAATGTATATTATGAATGCCGTATAGTATAAGTCACGATGGCTGAGTGGTTGGAGTGGTCGGTTTATGACGTGAAGTGTACGGGATCTATCCCCATCCGAGTCGGTTGCTATGTAGGGACATAGAGAACGTTCTTCGCTCGCAATTGGGCTGCAATACAATTCAGTTGCGTTCTTGAGGCGTGTGTGCACATTTGAGCTTTGTAAGCTATATCGTATGTCAGCGATATTTATTGTATTAGTCTGGAACAATTGTTGATTATATTCAGTGGCGTAACAACCTAGCCGGGGACCCCTGGACAATGGAGCTCAGAGGCCATACCTAGTACTGGCCCAAAAGAGTGAAAATTGGGAGATGGCTATTTAAAACGGCAGTTAGATTAAAATAGATGATGATGTTTCCTCCAAGGGTTCCAGTGCCTCCAACACTGCCGCTCAGATCGCAAAGGTGGGAATGTTGCTTTCATATACCGAAAAGAACTTTATCTGATAGTCACCGACCTACCATCAGCTGTTTCTTCGTATGAGCGACTATGTGCACGAGTAGCCTAACATTTGAAAGTAGCCCTAATGTTAATTTTAGGTCTATACATATTGACCCAAACATGTTCCATGAGTGCATGTGCTATGTACAACATAAATTTCAGTCATTCATTCCCAAGTTCTATCTAATTGATATAATTTCAACCCATGTTATCGGTGGGGTCCATTGGACCCCAGGTGTGCTAAATGTGTTGGCGCGGAAGGTGTGCGTCATAGGGTTAAATCCGGCCCTGATTCGAGTATTGATACATGTTGCTTTAGAGTCATTTTGTTGTTTCTTGTGACCTATATAGTTTCTTCTGACTTTACTTGAACAAAAACAAAAAAATTCGCTCGTTTGTTGTGGAAATAGGTTTTTTCTTTTAAACATCATTCTCCAGTCCACAAAAGCAAAGTTTAAACAGAATAACAACCATTTACTGTACTTTTGAGCAACAAATAATTATAACCAGGATATTACACTCACTGACCAAGAAAAAATCGTGTTACATAGTGTAATCAATCCAGCGTTGATTTAATGCAAATTTTCTATGTGACCAAGAACTGTTTTCATCAGCACAATGCATATTTAATAATTATAAGCCTAATAATTATCTTATCAGCCATCAACTAAAGGACCTCACTGAAGCCATACTTATCGTCATCATCATCATTGTCGCCATCATCACCACCACCACCATCATCATCATCGTCGTCATCATCATCATCGTCATCAGCATCATCATCGTCGTCGTCATCATCATCGTCACCATCATAATCATCATTATCGTCATCATCAGCATCATCATCGTCATCACCATCATCGTCGCCGTCGTCATCATCGTCGTCAACATTCAGGTATAAGACTGACAAACTGTAAAAAAGCTAATAACAAGCGGTCAATTATTTGCGTATTAGTAATGTTATTTTGTCCTATATTTTAGTCGTGTGTGCGTTTTCCATCAGTTTTACTCAGAGAATTAAGATTATGCAGCTGAATGTGCGTGGAGTGGCTAAGCTACGAAACGAAATCTACATACTATCTGGATCGTCTTTTTTTTCTATTCCTCCTTCTCCTTCTCCTCCTCTTCCTCCTCTTCCTCCTCCTCCTCCTGTAATTCATGTCTTTGAAGATCAACATCCATTTAATTGGCAAAAGAAAATCGCATTAACAAAGATTAAAGTTTCGCATGACATTCGATCCAATGAGAGGGAAAATTGTCTTTACGTCACTGACTATCATGAGAAATGCGTCTGGAAGATAACAAGAGAAGGAGATGACGAATACAAAATCATCAGATGGCTGACAATAACTGATCATCTACCACAACATTTTTCAGTGTCGAATGATGAGCTCATGACTTTCAATGGTTTATGGACCTCTATGATGATCTACGGATCAGACGAAGAACTTAGGCCTATTCGATCCGTCCAGTTACCAACAGACATCATAGATCCCCATCAAGCAGTGAAAACATCTATCGGGAATTACATTATACTTCATAATTGTTTGATAAAAGATAAGGAAGAGAATGGGATAGAGGGTGCAATCACGTGGGGCATCAGCGAATTGAGCAGAGATGGACAGATAGTGCGTCGTTTCATTCCTTCCGATGAAACACAACAATTGCTTTACTCTGAATATATCTCAATCGATTCAGAGGATCGTGTGTTTGTGGCTGACTCTGGGAATGGTAGAGTTATTCTATTGGAATCCGATCTTAGATGGAATAGAATTCTTGTTCCAACAGGAGAGAAAGAAGAATGGAGGAACGAATGGCCAAACAGATTATACTACGACGAAGAAAAGAAACAACTGATCGTCGCAGGAAAAGAACTTAATGTTTACTCTTTAAGTCGGAAATAAACTAACTTTTTGTCCAAAGCTTCCTCCCAAATAAACAACAAATTTTATCAATATGTTTGAATAATTTTAGCAAGCATGGGAATAAATAAATATATTATTTAGCCTGAAATTTTGAAACAGTTTCTGAGAATTGCTATTATGAGAGCTATACTTTAGCTATACTTCTCTTATTTGGAAATTGTCAGCATCCTCAACATTGGAGAAATTGTACTGTACGGTATTGCATTGTATCCATGAGTTTATAAAGCGCCTCTCAATCAGAGGCGCTTCCAGTGCGAAAACCCGAGAGAGAAGAAGTTTTGAGACAGCGAAAGATGTGCTTCGGATAACAGTTGCCACTTTCGTCACTTAGAAAGTGGGCCAATTTATCAGTTTGCTGCCTTATGCTTGGCGCCGGTGACACGAAACGGAGTATCCCCCCTGAAAGCTATCCGGGGGGATGAAGTAATCTATCCCCCCGGATGCAATTAGCCGGTCTATACTATCCGGGGGAATAGCCTAAACCATTCTATCCACTTTTTTTAAATGCGCATAATAAAAATTTTTATGCTGTAATCAAAATTTAAATTGACTCTAATTGTTTGAAGTGTCCTAAGCTCAGCTAAAGGCAACTCGAATTTATTTAGTGACTCTGAGTGTTCTTAAGTGTTTTAAATGTTTCAAGTGCTCTAAAAACAGGGCAAAACAAATTATCTAGTAGGAATAAACATAGGCTACCTGTTAGTGCCGTTGCTCAAAACAAAGCAGATGAAAATTAATTTGCCAAAAAAAATACACGGGGAAGCGGTTTTTTCGACTTTTTTTAATTTGGGGGATACAATTAATACGGGGGATACTCTATTTCGTGACACCGGACTCCAGTAGAATTCCAGTTGGTGCTCAACGCCGCAGCGAGGCTTGTCTGCAGCTGGAGCAGAAAATACGATCACGTCACGCCGCTCCTCCCCACTGGTTGCCTGTTCCATTTCGTATCGAGTTCAAGCTCTGTCTGCTTGTCTTCAAATCACTTCATGGAGCTGCGCATGAGTATCTGCGCGATTGATGCGAAGAGACTCATCCCTTCGCGACTGAGTGGACCAAACTGCGTGTTCGGAGGATGAGAACGTGCTTCGGCGATCGTGCCTTTTCGATCGCTGGTCCTGGATGCTGGTCCTTTCGCTATTCGATCGGCTTGGTCAGTCGATTCTGTTTTAAGTCTATGCTAGAAACACACTTGTTCTCTAAGGTTGATATTTTTTATTACGCCTGTTATCTGCTTGATAAGGCGCCCTTGTAACGGCGTGGCTGTGCTACGGCGCAATAGAAATTGCCGTAATTATTAGACCAAAGTAAGATGAGTAAATTGAAGTGAGTATCTTGATCTGAATTCGAGCAGTGAATGAAGCCAGTGACGTTTATCCAACATGAAAAAAGAAATGTTGGAAGTCGGTCTATAATTATTAGTCTGGCCTCTGCATTTAGAACGGAATGGGAGGGTACGAACCTTAAGAAGACCTACAAAGACTGTCAAAGAGGAAGTTCCAGTAATTAATTTGGGGTAGGGAAGGCGTAGACGAGCGGTTCTCAACCTGTGGGTCGTGACCGCCACGGGGGTCGCCTGACGATTTGCCACGGGTCGCCTAGACCTAGACCTTTAGAAATTCGCAAAAGATAAGACATGTAATAGCAATTTCACCGCTATACTGCACATGAACAACTTAAAATAAATTTCTACTTGTACTTTTTCTATGATTCATTAGATTGTGACATCTACATGTAGTTTAGTTTTTTGCCATTTTAGTTCTCAAATGTAAATTCCATTTTAACATTTTTCTTTAAAAATATAAATTATGGTTTGCTCAAAGAATCAGCTGTGAGGCCTATACATGGCCGGAGACTTTGGCGGGCAGAGCACGTTCTCCCCAAATTTGGGTTGGGGATCGAGCTGCTTATGTCCCACCAATATTTGCGGTATAAATTATTTCAAAGATATCATAATTTTTTAAGATGCCAGCTTAAAATGCTATCATTAGTCTATTGTGTGCAAATAAAAGATAGAGCAATTTAGATGGAATATTTATTGAACTGCCTTAAACTATGTGAAGATATAAAACATGTTAAAAGTGGGGGACACTTTGGAAGTCCTTAACTATACAATTCTCGAGCAGCAATGAAATTATGAACAATCTTCCTAAATTGCTTCCATTGCAGTGTGGAAAAAAATCGAAAATGGGCAGGTGCACAATTCCTCCCCCAAACTCATCCCCTGCTCGGTGCATTCATAAAGAACACAAGCAAAGTTTATTGTGGAGATATACTGATAGGTGAAATAATTGTTAAGAAAGAACAGCTAAATTGACTAATATTTTAGAGTTGCCTATCGTTTAATTGTTGCTGCATAAATACTAAATAGGGAAACTACAACCTTTTATTAGCAATGCCATTAAATTTAGTTAATCGAATCGATGGAACCCAACTGTACTGGAAGAGACGATTGTTCGTACTCTTTCAGGTTTGGTGGCGAGCGGTGCTAATTGAGCATCAGGCTAAATCTTCGGGGGACTTTAGTTGCAGCGTAGCACGTGGGTTATTGTTCAACTTCGATCGCACAGAGAATTAACCCGAAACAATTTTGAATCTTTTCTTGCTGGTTAATTGATCATCGGTTTATAATATTTACATTGTATTCATAACGATTCACTTGTCATAGCCTAATCTATTCTTCGATCCTTCGCTCGCTCCAGGCCCTTTCTTCCAAGGCCTCTCGTTCGCCACTGATCCCTTCGCCTCACTGCGGCCGATGCTCTCTCGTCAATGATCCCCGGCGAATGATGCCCCTTCTCCTTTCGCGTCCCTTCTTAAACCCATTTCTTCCAGCTGTCAATCATTCCCTTTTGGGTCCTGGGGCACGCTGTTGCATGCACCGATTTGCCCGCCTACCGCATCTCTCTGTGTCTCTCTCTTTCTCTCTCTCCCACTCTTTCCTTCTCTCTATATATTGATAATGACTAATAGGCTAAGTGTTCACAGAAATGATCTAGGCCTATGATTATGATGATTAGAGTCATAAAAACAGTACATTAATATACGGTAATAAACATCATCGTCGAATCTCGCTCTCACTACATCATCACACTTTCTTTAGCTGATGGCACAGAGAATCGTGTCATCAGCTCGTCGAGCAGGTGGCTCTTTAAGGAGAGTTCATCACGGGTCGACGATGATTTACAAGAGCACAAGCAATACGTCGTACGGCGATTATCATAATTAATGTCTTTTCACCGTTGTTCCGCGACGTCGCCAGGCTGTGGCTAGGCCTATAACACGAGTCCCTAAGTGATTTAATCTATAACATAAAACACAAACAAAAAACGAGTAATATTTGTGAGACAAAGTTCCCTATAAATCGATCATTCACTGGTTCTTTTAAAAAATCGAAAGCCTTATGCAGGCACCGTAAGTAAGTATACAGTTGAAAACAAACAATATGAGCTTTTTACAACGCTAGTTGTTGAATTAGCGCAATAGTCCATCTGCCATAGAGTCGTGCATCCTCTCCCCTTTGTCTATGTAGCCTAGCGTTTCGTTAATTGCTTGGCATAGTCATACAATTGTAACTCGTCGTTTTCTTGTCCTTCGTCGTCATACAATTGTAACTCGTCGTTTTCTTGTCCTTCGTCGTCTAGGTCTGGCGCCTTATAATGAACTTTGTGCGGTTGGGCTGTCTGGATCACGTTCGCTTTGAAAGTCTGTGTATTTAAATCTTTGGCGTGCCATTGTCTCAATACATTTATATGGTAGGTTCTTGGTCCTTTGTCTGTCTCGATCTCGTAGTGGACAGCAAACAATTTTCTCATTACCAGGAGCGGTCCTTGCCATTGAGCGATTAACTTGTTTCCTGTGCTGTGTCGCAGGAGTACCTGTTGACCTGGCTGTAGTGATCTGTTTGTTGGTTTATTGTTGTGATAGATCTTTTCTGGTGGTCTTCGCGCTTTCCTGTCACCAATGCGTCTATCCCCCGCCCAAGTGGGATCATGAGCCATCTGTAACACCTTTGATCTGTATCCTGTTGGTAGAATCAATTGCTTACGACAACCTCCTCCTCCGTCCTCTGCTTCGTTCGGTTTACCTTTCCGAAACAGAAAGCCGTTGTCGATTAGATATCTGCTGTCTCCCTCCCTCGCTTGTCTCCACGATTCCGACAGTGTAGGATCGTCATGCTGAGCCATCTTGAAGTTATCCGATTCGGCTTCGGCTACCATCAAAGTGCTTCTGTCTCCTGCCTGTGGACGATCAGAGGCACATTCCTCAGCTCTCGGTACGCCCGTCGGAGATTTATGACCTGGTGAAGTGCACGCCCCGTTTTCTGCGGGGGGTACCGACTCCTCCTCTTCGCTGGTCGGGTCTCTATGACCCGCCGGCGTAATCACTTCGGTAGGGATATCGCCTCCCATGTCATCAGCTTCCCTTTCATCGGAGCATAGGTTACTGAAATCTTCTGGTCGATATGAATAATCTTTGATGGTATCTCCCGCAGGGCATCTGTTGCTTGTTGAAGGCCTTTCAAGTGACAGGCTTATCAATTCCCCAGAGGAGTCGTTAATTGGTCCGTCTACGGTCGTCGCCTCGTCTCCCGTCTCATCGTTCAGACATTGCCCCCCGTTGATCGGTTCGAGCGCTTTGTAGGGTTTTATGGCCCCGGTGCTTTGTCGATAAGCGATTCCACAGTCCATTTCCCTCGAGCTTGAGTTCCTTTGCGGTGGGTCATTTTCTAGTAGTCGGTCATTTTCTGGCAGTCGCTTTTCGTCAGAGGCGATTAAATGACTCCGTCCAGCTCGTTCGTCAACTTTGTTAATATCATTAGTGTCTTTTAAGTCCGATTCCATTCCTCCTTTCAATGTCGTTCGCTCGAAAGGCGTCGCTAAAGTCCCGCTCTCCGCTTGTCTTCCGTCGGGCGTCTTTGTACCTCTCCCAGGTGCTTGCAATTCACTGAGCGCTTCGGTCTTGTCGGCTGTCTGCTTGTCTTTCTGACTGTCGCTGTCTATACTACCGTCATAGTCACGCTGTCTAGTGGTCGGAAATGCCTGGCCGACGACTTGGGGCCTCCCGTAGCTAAGCATATTAACCGTGTCCGTCAGGTCTGCGTTATCTGCGAATACATCATTGCCAATTATCACAGACACAGGGAGGTGCGGGACAACACATGCCCTCACCTTTATCTTCCTGTCCGTTCCAAATTCATGGGACGAAATCTCAATTTCACAAGCCGAAAAGCACCGTATCGTGCCAAATGCACATTGTAAGCTTATCATTGCTCGATCTTCTATGGCAGATGTCTTATGTGACGTTATTTCAGAATTCACAAGAGTGACCTGGGCACATGTGTCTCTAAACCCTTGCACGTCACAACCATTTACACACATTGGTATAAGAAAACGTTTTTGATACTCAACGACCTTATCGAGAGTTGACTTAGGTTTCACAAACTGCACTTGCGCATGCGCTTGACCTTGGGCTTGGGACCTATTATCATGACGATTGAACGTCTGGTGTCCGTGGCTTGTCCTGCCCCCTTGCCCTGAATGCATTTGTCTTGCATCCCACCGCCTATCATTGGTGCTATCTGCAAACGACTCTTTGTCCATACCAGTGAGCCTTCCTTCCCAAGGGTTTACCTTGTGTTCAGAATTGAGCGTTCTGAAGTTGCGATTCTGTCTCTGATCACCCTGGCTCGATTTGCGACCTTCCATTGTGCATTCAAAGTGCAAATCTGCAAATTCAGCGACTTGTGCAGCCCTTTTAGGCTTTCTTGCTTCAATAAAATAGCGACAGTCGCTCGCAAGAGACTCTCTTAGTCTCTCCATGATAATGTCATCCCTTAGGGTTTCAAAATCAGTTATCTCTTTGCATTCAAGATAAAAATCAAACACATCGTTTAACTGGGCCAAAAATTGCACGTAAGACTGTTTCCCTGCCCTATGCATGCATTTAAACTTATCCAAATAATGTTTGGCATTCAATCTGCATGCATCGAGAAGTGCACGTTTTGTTTCCCTGTAGTTGGAACAAGTGTCAAAGGAAAGTCTGTTATAATGCACCCTCATTGTCGAGTTAAGCAAAGACGGAAGGAGCTTCGCCCACCTGTTTTCCTCAATGCCCTGAAGAATAGCTATCTTTTCGAATGAGTGGAAATACAGCACTATATCTTCGCTTTCGTGCATAGTTGGTAGCTTGGAATAAACCGACGGACCAACGTGGTCACCAACAGAAAATGAAGGGCTTGGCTGTAGTAAACCCAAGTTCGCTTTCTCTCGCAAGAGGGCCAATTCCGCCGCCATCTTTTCTTTTTCCGCATACAACCGCCTCTCTTCCGCCTGAACTAGTTCAAGCTTCATCTGGCTTTCGCTCACGCTAGCCTGGTCTGCATCTTCATATTCATCCAATCCATCGTCACCACCTGATGCATCGTCATTTGCCTTCAACCTTTGGATCATGGCCTTTTTATCTAGGCCTTCACAATCTATGCCTCTCTGTCTACACTCCTCCTGCAGCTCTGCTTTCTTCATTCTCTCAAACATTTTAAGCAGAAGAACCAAAGCACAACAATAAAACGAGCTCAAAAACACACGAAGTTCGCTTGACCTTCAAAACCCTACTACACACAACAATAATCTCAAAAGCAGTCTTTCTCACAGAACAGGTTATTTTTCAATCACCCTTTTCGTTCGTCAATAACAACACAACAAGTTCATCAGTTAGCATGCAGACTCCGCTCGCAATAAAATGAGCTCCGGAGCGCTTCACAGCAATCAGTAGTTAGCACCTTTCGTGCTTTACAACAACATTCTCCAATAAATCAATTACTGACTCTGCAGTACAAACAATTCTCCCGCAAACACCATTCAGACTATAAACATTAACAGCACCAAGTGACTATGAGCAGTCAAACAAAATGGCTCGTGCTCACCAGGTGTCTCTCCAGGTGTCTTGGATGTGTCGTTCTCTTCGATTTCTCTGCACGACTGCAGCATGGAAAGATCTCCCAGAGCTCCAAGTTGTCCCGCGTCACTTGATGTCCCGTCCGGATCCTTCGTTCCGGTGATCGTCCGAATCCTTTGTCCGTTGATCGTCCGAATCCTTTGTTCCGGTGATCAGACTGCGTCAGTTGTCGTCCTCCTGTCACCAATCTCTCCGGACGTGTAGTTCCAAAGAATCCGCCGCGTCCAATGAGATCAGTCCTCGTGGAGTCCGACTGAATCGTCCGCCGTCAAACGTCGCCTTCTCGTCTGCTTCTCCGTTTGTCTGGAATCGTTGTTCCGCTTCGTCTCTTTGTCAATCGTTGCTGTCGTCGCACAAAGTCTCTGCTCCGTTAAAAATTGTCTGAGATAAGCAGCGTCGAAGTTCTGCTTTCTCGAACAAAATCCCAGCTGGCACAATGTACTGGAAGAGACGATTGTTCGTACTCTTTCAGGTTTGGTGGCGAGCGGTGCTAATTGAGCATCAGGCTAAATCTTCGGGGGACTTTAGTTGCAGCGTAGCACGTGGGTTATTGTTCAACTTCGATCGCACAGAGAATTAACCCGAAACAATTTTGAATCTTTTCTTGCTGGTTAATTGATCATCGGTTTATAATATTTACATTGTATTCATAACGATTCACTTGTCAGTAGTTGTCAAAGTAAGAGCCAGACTACCAATCCTATGGTCAATGACGTAATAGGTGAAAGGGCAAGGCGATGACGTAATAGATCATGACAGTGACGGTAAACTGCAACTGCTGCTAGATCGACAACGAGTTCAAGGACACTAACCCTAACTCAAAGTATATCGGAAATGCAGACCCGTAAATGCAGATCCGGAAATACGAAGTCGAAAGTGCGGAACCGGAAGTGTGGAACCAGAAATGCGGAAACCGAAAATGCGGATTCCGGATATGCGGACCCGCCGGGGGGGCGGCCACCACCCGCTCAGAGCACAACCCCTCAAGTATTTTTTTCATTGCTAAGCATTTGTGAGCATTTTTTTTGGAACTAATTGTGAGCGAATAACACTTTGCATGAGGCTATATGGATTTGAGCAATACTACTGCTATTGTGTGCAATTCTTTCATTCAACTTTCTTAAACTTAAGGTCTTAGTATGCATATAAAAGAACAACAGATTCGATAAGTTGATTTTTTTTCATCACAAGCAGTTTCAATTGCAAACATAATAACACAAAAATCTTTTCAACTTATACATTTTAAATTATAAGTTCATTCTTATACTGTGCACAATTAATATAACAACATTTTCAACTTCTGCAGCAAATAAAGAGGATCTTTTCAATCAATTGCATATAGTGTCCTCTTTCCAATTTATATAGCATCATTTCAAACACTCACAGTAGTTGTTCAAACTAACGACAATGTCCTTTTTCCAATTTATATAGCAGCATATCCAACTTATACAACAACAAATTTCAAGATATTTTACAAATAACAGTGTCCTTTTATACTGTTCGGCTATCAAATAAGAGTCTCTTTTCTAACATATATGCATGCACAAAGTTCTTTTCCAAATTATATAGCAGCTTATACAACAAATTTCAATCTCTTCCTACAAATAGCATACTGCAGTAAGTGTCTTTTCTTCAATCATATGCAGTACTATTTCAAAACACGCAGTATATTTTACAAATAGCTGTGCATTTTCGAAGCATATTACACAAGAATTAAACACTCGAGGCAATCTTTACATGACCGTAAGCATAAGATTCGGATGCATTCAACAAATAGCGCTTGTCAACAAATGGAGAAAGAGCAGTCTTGGCAATTTCAAGAGTGTGCAAAGTGTGATTCATACTGCGTATAAGGCAGAATTTAGACGTGGTGGGCTGCTCGCTAAAGATACAATTCTTATAATCTTCGTGCCTTATGACTTTATTTACATAGGACTTCTTAATACCTTTTGCCGTCTTTTTCTCTTTTTCATTCGGCAAGAGCAGACTATACATTTTAGATCGCAGTCCACAGAATTCCAAGACTGCCGCACCATTGCTCTCATCTTTAAATTTCCCTATCACCTTTGCATTTGTGCGACTATGCAGAAAATGATCAGGCGGATAATCGGATGTGTCATATTCACTTAAATTCAAATGCATGTCAGCATAGACATCTTCTGTTGTAATGAGATAACAAAGACTATCTGTATCCGTGAAAAGCAATTTGCATTTCTCGCCATACAATGGAAGTATGTGCTGATAGTGAAAATCATACATTTTAAGTTTTGATAAATCCAGTATACACATTCCTGCGTATAGTGGTTTGTTCAAGTATATATTGCTTTTGATCAATTTAACCACAGTCAAATCTTTGTTTATTATTCGAAAGCATTCAAAAGTGGGACGAGCTGCGAACCGTTTGGCTCGTTTTGCGTTGGTGACAAGTTTTATTTCCAAATGTTTTCTATTGTTTTGCATACATTTTCCATAAATTGAGTTATTCATTAATTTGAATAAATCCTTCTCGAAGGAGGATTTAGCAATCTGCCGTTTGGATGTGTTAAAGTCGAGGTATTTTTTCAGCCATCCACTTTGTTTGAATTCCAGAATTTTGTGTATCTTAGTTAATTTCAAGCCCAATTTCAAATACAATTGAAGATTTCGATAATGCACGACATACTGTGTCTTTGACAACAAATTTGGAACTAATTTCTCGACGCCGGCGCTAATTTTAGAATCGATCTTTTGCGAAACGAACTTTGCGTATGAAGACAACATGTCAGGCGTTATGAGAAATTTTTCAGGTGCAAGAGGATAATCGTTATGTCTGTCGTGGAGATATGCTGGATAGTCCAAGTCGACTTCCAGCAAGTATCCCAAGTCGTCATCAGTCGTTTTAGTCGCCAGGTCAAATTCGTCAATTTCGTCGCTCTCCAAGAATCTGAATCCTCCCGTCGGAAGCGGCTCGCTCATTGCATAGCCATATAAGTTATTACAATCTAAGTACATTATATAGCTGTTTGGAATGTTTTCATCATATCCTTTGGCTAGATATGGGTTGTTGGCTTTCGCATATCTATTACTGATCATAGAGACACCACCTCTCATACCCTTTTCGACGAAGAGGTAGACGTCTGGATCGGTAATAAGTTCCAGCGAAGCCTTAGTCATTCTGAGACAAGCATCAAAACTAAGCCCCGGAGTACTGTAGTAATGAGCAGCATCAAGTTTATAGAATTCCAAAGTCATCTGACGGAAGGATTCAAATACATCACTCAGCAAAATCACGTCAGTCTTTAAGTAAACGTCGTGATAGGCTCTAAGACAAGTCATGTTGAATGTACTCCAGATTTTCTGAGCATATTCATAGTCAGAATCGCTAATGTCCTCGTCCGTAAGTCGACTGTAAAATTTCTCTTTGCTCGGCAATGCAGTTTCAGTCATTCTCTCTACACCAGACATGTATTCGTACGGGAAAACACCCTTACGCAAAAGCATTTTGTAACGGTCCGGGAAAAGACGACGCAAATGCGCAAATTTTGAATCGTCCTCTTTGGACAAATTTTTCACTAGCACATCCAAACCGCAGTTTAAGAATTGTAGTGAGTCTATAAATCGCAAGCCATTAATCTCAAAGGACATATATTTTTCCATATTGGTTGCAATGGCGTTTATGTCAGAAGAAGTAAATTCTTTGCTTAGATATTTTAAAATGATGTGAGAATCATATCCCTTAAGATTGTGAAATATGATTGGAATGAGGAAATTAGCATTCTTTTGCTCCTTAACTCTGGTTGGTTTTTTGAATTTTAATTTTAAATTGCACGTCGAGCAAAGTGCAGACAGAAAATTGCCTGTGATGTGGCAATGGTGGCGAACCTTATTTTCTTTGTTTAGAACAATTTCGCAAGAAGGACAATTTGCACAAGTTTCATATTCAGTCATTTGCAGTTCAGTTAAAGTCTTCATTTGTAAGTTCATGGACAAGATTTGATTTATTCTCTTTTGTTCATTCTTAATGTGCGCGAAAAAGTGATCCATGACATCAGATCCACTATACACGAAAGGAATTTCATTGTTATATTGTGGGAACGAAGATACTGTTAGACAGCAAAATCCACTTGGGATGTGGTTGTCTAATATTTTGGTCGATTTGCCAGAGTCATTTTCGCAAGGCTTCAAAAAGCATTCAAAGTCACTATATATGACAAATGGTACTGGCATTTCATGCTGTGTGTTTGAGAATTCCAATATATTATTATCCTCACTAGGATATTTTACCTTTTGAATTCCATGTTTGCCACATTCTGGCATATGCTCGTTTTTGCCTGCGGCGGTAGTAAAACAATGCAGGCAAAAGGGGCAAGGGAAGGTCCTTCCGTTGTAAGAATTGCGACTGGACAATAGGGCAGACAAGTTGCGAACTACAATATAGTGCCGTTTCTCAAACTCGCTCAGAAGAAGTAGGTTGACAGTATGCTTCCTATCTCTGTGTGGAGAAGCGTACAAAGGGGCAAAGGAACGGTCATCAGGATTAGAATATACTACGTTTATGGCATATTCAGTATTCAGTTTCTCAAAGAGAGGTATTTGTTCAATTTTCATTGGAAAAGTTAGGCCCGTAATATCTAATTCATCAAGATATCGTTTGTAGATGCTGGCACGTTCTGCATGTGTGCTTTGGTAATGGGATACAGATAACACGGAATAGAGAAAACATTGTTCGTCGTCGTTACGAATGTTGAGCGCTGCACGCTTATTTGCAATATACTTTGGTGTTGGAATGTAGCTCGACGCATCGATCGGATCGTATAAAGAATTGCAAATTTTTATGTCTTCAACGTTTGTGATTTTCCAACCTGAGCCCTCCGTTGTAAAAGAATCCACCAAAGTGTCGAATCTCTCGACAGCTTCCTGCAGCTGTTCAGGAATTTGCGATGGATGATTTAGCACGGAAGGGATTGACTTGAAATACGCAGTCGTAGTGCTTTCGCCATCTGGTGAATCGCGACGGAAACCCACATCGACCGCCAAATACCATTTGACTGGGCTAAAAATTACAAGAAGCTTTGTAAGACAAAATAATTTCTGTACAAATTTGTAAATTTAAGAACAGGAATTTAAATCAATGTGCTTTCAAAGTAAAGAAATATTTTTGTGAATTACTTACTAAATTTAAGAAAAAAGAATTTATTCCAATCTCTTTTTCTAAGTGAAGAAAACATTCAGTGAATTATTTACTAACTTTATGAAAAAAATTTATACCAACCCTTTTGTGTAAGTGATGAAAAATTTCAATGAACTATTTGCTCATTTGCAAAAAGAAAAAAATAATTTATTCCAATGTGTCTTCAAAGTGAAGAAAATTTCTAGGACGAAATTTATATTACTTACCCGTCGTCTCGCAGAATTTCCTCCAAGTCGATTGCAATACAAGATTCCTGCGACTGCAACAATGAATGCAGATCGGTTGCTCGTTTGTCTACGATCAACGATTTTTCCATAAATGTGTTTTGCACGGACACCCGTACATTCGGGTCAGATTGACGTTTCAGACATGTAATGCAGTTCGCTTGACCGCTCCTGAAGAATCTTGGAGCCCGTCTAGTATTGCAGGAGGGACAATTCTGCTTGCTGGAGCACGATTCACACAGTCCCTCTTCGCTAAGATTGAACCTCTTGTAAGCATTGCAGGATACGCAGCGACCTACAGCACATTATTCGAATTACAAGTTATTCCTGCACCTAAGATTCAGTTTATGCAATATTATATAGGCCTATGTGCAAATTGTGTATCGATCTAAAGTAAATGCTGTAAAAAATACATGTTTTTTGTATAGGAAAGTACTTACTCGTTGTTTGATTCATGGTCGAAGTTCCTTCACCAAAATCTTCATCTGTCGCACAGACTACAATTAAAATATATTTCACGTACATTCAATAGTACTATAGTACTTATTGTTATTACTTTTTTTAAATTTAATTATTTTCATCATTTTATTATTATTTTCATTATTATTATTTATTATTATTTGTATTATTAATTTTGCTTCTGTTCATTTTTATTTTTTAATATTTTTAATTTTTATATTATTTTTTAAATTTTTACTTATATTTATTTATTTATTCTTACATTCTTTTTTCAGTTTAAAAATTATATTATTTTTGCTTGTATTCTTATTTTAAAAAAATTTATTATGATTTTTTTTATAATTATTATTACTTGCATTATTACTTTTATTATTATTTTTGTTGTTTTTATTATGTTTTGGAAATTGTTAAAAAGAATATATGCGCACACACACTTTTGTCATTATACTCACGGACTTTTTTCTGAGGTTGAGTGATTTCGGAGTCGGCTTTGCGTTTCTTGTCTGCAAAATAAAGAAATGTAATATAATATAATATAATAATATGATGATGATTTGATATGATATAATACAATATAATATAATATAATAATATGAATTATAATATGAGAAGCATTTAATTTCAAAATATATTCTTTGTAAAATTTTAAAATACTCTGTGGAATATAAATACATAATTTCGCGAATGCATACCTAAGACTTTTGCACGCTCCAGAATTCGTTTCTCCATTCTTATTTTCTCTTCGCGTTCGATTTCCTCCATTTCCTGGTCGTAGGTCATCGCTGTAAAAAAAATTGTTTTTGAATGTCCAATGATTATTATCAAATAAGTCGCTTGACCTGCTATGTCAAATGTGTTTCCACTATGCCCTACTATACGACATTCACATGACCTACATACCTGTGCTCATATCGGTATGTTGTCAACTACTGATGATGTTGCGCCAAAATCGGTGCTTACACCACTACTGACGAAGTTTGTTTGAAGAATTGATGTCTGACGATAGAAAACGTCTACTGCGATTCGGCTGCTCAAAGGTGAGTGTCCAATGCTGCAAATGAACAGTTCTGTATAGGAATTGCTCTTATTGACAGTAGGAAAGGAGTAGGTCTGCAAATATAATATAACTATAATATGCATATACAGGATGCACGGTCTTTATTCGCATTAATGTATATAGTAAATCATCGGTAGACAGGCTATTGGCCACAATGTCCAATTGCAGCCTTTAGATCCGTCTATTGTACTACTTTGGAGTTTAGACTTGGTTATTGACTGATAATCGCAAGCGCTTCTGTCAATGCATGCGATTTTCATTGTCTCAGACAAAATTCTGTCCCTTCAATTGTTCACAATAAACGGCACATAGTTCGCATGAAATTTATTTGTATCCTGTTGTACTCTCGATTTTCCTTTCTCTCCATTTCCTTGAAAACTACAATTTCATGCATTGATAAGATAAGCGTGATAGGATTCGAGTCTATTCTTTGTTTGTGAATGTAATGCTTAATGCAACACATTTCCATCATGTGCTACATAAGTTCCTGGCATGTTATGCAAGTCTAGATTGTATGCAGCATAAATAAATGCTTGCTATGAGAGGATCCATTTAGGTTTTAATTTTAGACAACCGCATTAGAATGGACACCACATAAATCAATGAAATAAGAATTCGTATGGTCATTAATTAGATTTAATTTAATGTGCTGAGGAATTGTATAGGTCTACAGCGGCTATCACTGCTTAATGTTTCGTTGGGATTGGATGGTTGTATGATCGAATACAGTTCAAGCCGTCATGTAGGATCATTGAACAAGACCTTGACGTTGTGTTAGTCCAAGAACATTGTATCACACATTAATCGTCTCAGTCGATCCTGTTTTTATCAGCTACCCCAGCTCCACACTGTCGCTCGCTCTCTCTTGAAACTGACGTTGCAACTACGCTTGCACATTCCTTTTGGATCAGCTCGTCTTGACAATTGATCATCACTTGATGCTGATCTATCATCAGGCTGGTTATCTTCTCTTGACTGTATTCTACACGTTGCGGCGTGTCTCATTGGAGAACCGCTCAAATTTGATCATGTTACAAATTACATGCCGGATGCTCTGCATTGACTCCCTGTCCGTTAGCGACTCGAATATAGAATCTCTTCATTGTTATGATGATGCTAGCTAGGTCTTGCTCCAGCTTACCTACTTGATCATTGTCGAGCTGTGTTAAGTACTTAGACTGGCCGATCCCTACACTCGGGGAAGTGCTCTTGGTTCCGATTGCTAGTAGGTCTACTTCCATCTTGCAGAGTTGTACTTTTTCTGCATTTTGGGTTCATCATATGGAATGTCCTCCCATCTGAGCTGCGCCTGTTCCATAGGTCACTCTCTGACACATTCTATAAGCACTTAAACTGTACTGTTTGACCTTTCTGTAGTTGGGAGCACCTTTGAGTAGTTTCCTTGAAGGTGCTGTATAAATACTGGAATGAATGAATGAATGAAAGGCCTCTACTCACAATGTCTTTTGACGATCAGGCTGTGATATGGAGCACTTCTGAACAGCAGTTGCGAAGGAACCCTATAACAAGCAAATATGTACATATACACATACAATGCTCAATATAATATGCAAGTCAGAGACTGTACTGGGAAATAATATGACTGTACTATGCACAAGCATATGCTCAAGGACCCCGTGGAGTATTGTGTTCCAGAAAACTGGAACAATGCGTTGATTACGAGAGACAATAATAATAATAATAATAATAATAATAATAATAATAATAATAATAATAATAATAATAATAATAATAATAGTAATAGTAGTAATAACAATAGTAATATTAATAGTAGTTATAGTAATACTAGTAATAGTAGTAGTAATAATAATAGCAATAGTAATAATAATAATAGTAATAGTAGCAATAGTAGCAATAATAACAATAAAAGCAATAATAGTAATAGTAATTATAATTATAACGGTAATTTATATAGCGTAGTAACACAGCCTTGTCGTTACAAGGGTGTCTTACAAAGCAGCTAGTGTGATTGTTAAAGCCTAGCGAACGAACAGAGCTAAACTATCTCGCGAGCAGTCGCAAAAGACGCTCCTATTACTTGAGATATTCCAAGAAAGCATGTGATAAAAAAAGATATCTGAGTGGAATTTGCATGCACCATATTATATAGGCCTATTACAATTATGTTCTATTCTATTTTGCGATTTTATAAAGCGCCTCTCACAACACAACCTAATCAGAGGTGCTCCCAATGCGAAGAACTCCTGGAGAAAGAAAAGTTTTAAGACAGCGGGCAGAAAAACAAAAACTTCCAGATAAAATCTGGGCATGGTAGGAACGCCATTCCACAGTAAAGGCCAGACTGAGACTAGGCGCGATGTTGGGTTGTGGCAGTCCGAGAACGTGGTACAAGAAGATCGTGACGGTCTAAAGAGCGGAGAGGACGTACAACGGTAGCTGAGAAAGGCTTCCTAATAAGATCACAAGGTGGCAAGGCGCTACCAATGCGTAATGTATACTAACCTTTGATGACTTGTTTTACCACGATGTCTGCGAAACTGATGGAAATGTGCTTATCAGCATCTGTAATGTTGAGTTAACAGAAATTCGCGAAGGTAGCCTATTGACAATGTAACGCCTTTTTAAAAATGCGCTTTAAATCAAAAGTACGAGTCGCATTCACGAGCAATGCAATAACTCAGAAACGCCTTTGAGTATGAAAAGTAATATTTTTTAATAAATTGGTCGACATTTAAAAGATCAGTGACACATGAAATTAAGGTGTCTAACTAATGTTACATAATTTTGTTGAAATTATAGTATTTATACCAATTCCTGTAATCTTTCAATTATAGTATATCGAAGTTTGCAATTTAATATATTATTTCTATTGTTAAAAAGTTTAAAGAGATGTAACACATTGAATTATATGAATGAATTCTCTGTAGGTTTACGAACAATGCTTAAGCGTCTATGCCAGAAATGCATTTGGCGCCACCTAACGAATACTTAAGAAATTCATTTCCAATGCAATTCACATTTTTTGCTCAATAAATTATACAAATATTGATAAATTTGTATAAATAATACGAAATAATATATATTAAATTGACATCTCCGATGTACTATAATTGAAAGATTATTGGATTTGGAATAAATGCTATAATTTCAAAAAATATATGTAGTATTATTTAGACCCCTTAATTTCGCGGATCGCTAAATTACAAGTCTGACGAATGTGGGAAGAATATAACTTTTCATACTCGGAGCTGCTTTTGAGAGGAAGTGATGCTGAGTGATGGAAACCTTTGATACTTCCGGTACGCTGGTAACCCAGCGTTTGCACTTACGGAGGTCGAAGGATCTTAATTTCCAGTCTGGAAACCATTTGTGGTTTAACCATGGTGCTCTGAGCGGGTGGTGGCCGCCCCCCCCGGCGGGTCCGCATATCCGGAATCCGCATTTTCGGTTTCCGCATTTCTGGTTCCACACTTCCGGTTCCGCACTTTCGACTTCGTATTTCCGGATCTGCATTTACGGGTCTGTATTTCCGATATACTTTGAGTTAGGGTTAGGGTTAGTGTCCTTGAACTCGTTGTCGATCTAGCAGCAGTTGCAGTTTAACGTCACTGTCATGATCTATTACGTCATCGCCTTGCCCTTTCACCTATTACGTCATTGACCATAGGATTGGTAGTCTGGCTCTTACTTTGACAACTACTCTTGTCATAGCCTAATCTATTCTTCGATCCTTCGCTCGCTCCAGGACCTTTCTTCCAAGGCCTCTCGTTCGCCACTGATCCCTTCGCCTCACTGCGGCCGATGCTCTCTCGTCAATGATCCCCGGCGAATGATGCCCCTTCTCCTTTCGCGTCCCTTCTTAAACCCATTTCTTCCAGCTGTCAATCATTCCCTTTTGGGTCCTGGGGCACGCTGTTGCATGCACCGATTTGCCCGCCTACCGCATCTCTCTGTGTCTTTCTCTTTCTCTCTCTCCCACTCTTTCCTTCTCTCTATATATTGATAATGACTAATAGGCTAAGTGTTCACAGAAATGATCTAGGCCTATGATTATGATGATTAGAGTCATAAAAACAGTACATTAATATACGGTAATAAACATCATCGTCGAATCTCGCTCTCACTACACCAACAAATAACTGAACTTTACAGAAGCGCCATTCAGATACTAAACATCCTAACTATACACTGCAGGAAAGCATGACAAGTATTTTTAAGTACAAAGCTGATGGTGCTTAAAAGGCACACTTGAGATGAGGAATTTGGGGGAGGGGTCCAGTGGCGGCGCCATGATTTCATTTTTTGGGTCTGAATCTACGGGGAGAAAAATTTTCGTTTTCAGTCGCCAAAATTTCTGACGACATTTTTTTAGTCATTTGGTCGAAATGTTGGCAAATGGTCCTTTTTCATTGCGCCAAACTGTCTAACAAACCTCGTGCATACGTTACGTTTAAGTTTTTTAGGGGGCTAATCATGCAAATATTTCATTTTTACATGGGAAAACAATGGATGGACTTATGTGGGGCTTAGCCCCCTAGGCCTCTTAGCGCCGCTACTGGGGGGTCAAGCAGCAAGACATGGGGCAGGTGTTTCAGTTTCCCAAGTCGAATTAATAGACTTATGAAAATTAGACTTCAAACTACCGAGAAAATATAATACCTCTCAGAATAACAATTCTCAGAAAATTAATCCTCATACAATAATTATATGGTCAAGAGTAGTTTTGGAACTAAGAAGTGAAAATGCACAAGAATGGAAAAAATGCAAGTGAAAGAGGGAACTCGACAAAGTTTGTCGTCAGTGGTTGTTACGCCTTTCGAAATTTTGCCAAGGGCTCACGTACCGTATTAAAAAGGTTGTGGGCAGACGAAGGCGTGGACTATCCAGGTAAAGACAGAAGATAATACAGAGCGTCGGATTATTGCTCTAAGCCGTCTCAGACATGCAACATTAGGCCTATTTCCAAGTGCTTCCATAATAATTATGATCTTCAATGTTTCTATTCGCTATAATTATGCACCGCATTAATTTAAATCATTTACCCAAGTTTCAATACGTGCAGCATGATGCCAGCATCCTAAAATAATTTAAAGCATATTTTAATCATATTTCGAAACTGTTGAAAGATTGTTTCGTTTTGTTACGTTATATTGAGACAATGTAATTGTGTGAGTTGCCTACTTTTTAATGACGTAATTTATATATTAATTCCCATGACCATCACTGACCCCCTACAAAAAATCCTGTGGGCGCCCAGTTTATTCACGAGCACGTCAATATGCACTGTTAAGGCAAACTCTTGCACACACATTTCCTGCAAGATCATTAGTAACTATGAATCCCTATTTTATGACTAGAGAGTCGAGACGCATCTGGTCTTTGTCAACCTTAAACAGGAGGCCTAGTGCTATGACTGCCAACTTGCCAAGTATAATTTACGAGGGAGAACGCCAAATAATCAGGCGCAGCAACAAAGAGCCGCCGATGATGCTCCAAGTTTCCTTTCTAAAAATAGACACCAATCAATTTACGCTACCTTTTACCTTATTGACGCAACCATGCACGAAGTAGGATTTATATTTCTAATAATTATTATGTAGGCTATGTCTCTTGTTAAATAAGTGGCCATATTATTATTATGTTGAACGTTCTTAAGACGTCAACGTTTTTAATCATAACAGAATCGTTCAGTAAAGCAAACACTTTCGAATAAAAGCACAACTGAAACTTTCGCAAATGAACGCTAGGCCTATGGGCGGCACTGCAGGAAAAGACTTGCGAAACGAAAGCGAAAGTAGGCCTAATCGCAAACGCCAGAATCCTGATTTGCGATCTTCTTCAAGTTACCAAAGTGGTGAGTGGAGAGAAGCATTAGGCCTATTATTATTCTTTTAAACGGAATGCTAAATTGTCCTGGGCACGACGTTAAGCTGCATCCATCCTCTGCGACAGGGAACCAACAACTTCCCTGTGCCGGTCCTAAGCCCGGATAAAATGAGGAAGGTTTGCCAGATGGGTGGAGAATGGAGATACGCTGGCAGTAAAAGACCAAGACCATAGAAATCCCCAAAAACCACGGCACAAGTGACATAGCGACCCAGATGCTTCAAGGTGTCATGATGTGGAGCTGACATGCACAGGCCGGTCAGGACAGACCCGTGGAGAGAGTCGGGGGAGAGAGCGTGGGACACATACGGGCATTGACCCAGGTTGTCCTTCGTGCCTCTCTCCCAATATTCTCTTTAATCAGACAAGGTGGTCGAGCTGCTCCAAGATGTTAATGGTATGGAGCAGACCTGCTGACCGGACCGGTTGAAGCTGGGCAGCATGACGCGAGACAGACTCAGACAGAGAGTGGCGTCGGACACCTACGGGTATTTGGCCCATGGATTTTGATGATGATGATGATGATGATGATGATGATGATGATGATGATGATGATGATGATGATGATGATGATGATGATGCTAAGAGACCACGCCAGTTTGCCCATCCTTGAGCCTTTCTCGCTCTTAATCTTCTCTTCCACTTGCACAGTGTTATATAATTTCCATCCAACAACCACTGAAAACTACGGCGCTCCGTTTGGGCCATCTGGTAAAAAATTAAAAGTCGTTTTCGACTTTAATGTCGTTATAACCACATTAAAAGTCGTTATTACGACATTTCGTTTCTACGACTTCTCGGTGCTAAAAATAGAATGGAAAATTTCAAATTATTATATAAATATAATTTTATAGGCCTACGTGTTTGTCAACTTCATTGAGCACAGACAATTAGCCTACTTCCAATCGGACCTTTTTTGCTAGTTTTTAACTGTACAGAAGTGCTTATACAACAGCAGAAATCCTTTTAGAATTGCACATTTTGTGTACAACTGCACGTTAAAAACCCTGTCTTAATAGCAGAAGTAGAAGTTGGATGAGCGATGAAACCATGGCTTTTTTGCTAAATTGTTACCATAAAAGTTTTACGGTAAAACTAGAGGCTGGATGTCGATGAACGGTCATATATTTTAGTTGAAGTAGAAGTTGAATGAATAACGGAACTGTGATATAGTAGCCTAGAATTAGAAGTCGGATGATCTATGAAAAAATGACTAAAACATGTTTTAAATAATTTTGCGATGCTATACGGCTTGGGATTTGGGTAAATCCAAACCTGAAGAGCATTCTCGAAAGTAGAGCGGGGGGCACATCTCCTCCCCAAACCCAGTCTTTTTTCGGCGCTTTGGCGATCGTCCTTCGGCCGGTCGCTCGTCCACCCTAAGCCCATGTGGGCAAGTTATGCTTTAGCCCCTCCCCAAGAACTGAAGGCGAAGTTCGTCCATGTCCCTAATAATTGGCCTAAAATGTTTTCAACATTAGTCTATTATAGGGTGACACGAAAGTTCGTTCTCCGTTTTCAAAATGCGCTATCTCAGTAACGGCTTCATATTTCTCTATAATATTTTGTCGGTATATACATCAGTCAAATGAAAGATACTGGTACAAATATGGTTATGATCCGGTCCGTTTTCGCCATTATTAATTTATAAGAAAATGTAAAGACGACCAGTTTTTGCGGAAAAAACTGCGTTCATCGAATTAACACAGTAAAGAAAATGTGTATACGCCTAGCCTCGTATACAAGCGTGACAAGACACTGTTGTTACCTATATAGGCTATTAGCGTACAAAAATGTCTCCTTTCTGCTTAATGACAGCACTGACTCTATACGGCATGACTGGATCAGCGTCTGAAGTGTCCCAACTGCTATCGATCTCCACGCTCGTTGGAGGCGAAGCTTGGCTGATCAGCGTTCTTTGGCTCAGGATCTTTATAAACGCTGAGAGATAAAATACTGCACAAGTTCTCAAAAGGAGCGAGGTCCGGAGAGTTGGGCGGCAAATCCTTCGGCTTTATGTGTGACGGGCGCGGTGGTGTAGTGGTGGCGTCGTTGCATTGAAGCCGGAAGGTTCGAGGTTCGAATCCACCTCTAGTCGCGGCGTAGGGACCTTGGGCAAGTCCTTCACTCGCAATTGCTCAGCGCTTCGGCGTGAAACTCCGATGCAGTGTCCGCTCTGCAGTCGGGAGCGCCTCTGAGTAGATAGAGCTTGAAGGGGCGCTATAACAAGTGCACCTACAAACAAACAAACAGACGGGAGGTTGTCGTCTAGCCACTTTGTCGTCACAGCTGATGTATGACCGCGTGCGCCATCCTGCTGAAATACTCCTAGGTCATTGTCAACAAACAACTTTCGTTGCATGGCACTGCCGTTGTCATTTTCTCTCTCGAATGCTGGCTTCACGAACTGCTCGAAAATGTTGGTGATTTACGTACGTAGTACTGCGAGTTCAATCTGGTACCATTTGACACAAATTTAAGTTTAGTGAGACCTCTGGCAGTCATCGCACCCCAAACCATCACCGACGGACTAAACTTCATCTGTGGAGCAGGCGGAAGCCGCGGAACGTACTCTTTCTATGCCGGATAGAGTCAGTGCTGTCATTCAGAACAAAGGAGATAGCCTACTGTACGCTAATAGCCTACGTCTGCGTGTATATAGGTAACAACAGTGTCTTGTCACTTTTGTATACGAGGCTAGACGTATACACATTTTCTTTACTGTGTAAATTTGATGAACGCAGTTTTTTCCGCAAAAACTGGTCGTCTTTACATTTTCTTATAAATAATGACGCAAACGGACCGGATCATAATAAAATTTGCACCAGTATCTTTCATTTGACTGACGTATACACTGACAAAATATTATAAAGAAATACGAAGCCGTTACTGAGATAACGCATTTTGAAAACGGGGAACGAACTTTCGTGTCACCCTATAATTAGCCTATCCTCCAGTAACTATTTACCGGTATACCATTAGGCGCATAATACGTAGCCTATTTTTGCTGAAAAGATACGTTCATTTAGATAAACATTGGGGCAAGTTTATTATTATTGTCATGTTGTTAGGAATGCTATAGTGTATTGCAGGCTGTCCGGTTGGTATAGTTAAGACTGATGTATTCTGTAATCTGAGTTCCTGTAAATTGTTTCAAATGCATAATTATTGTACACTGTAGGCCTACCGGTTGCGGTCTGTCAACCGGATTGTTGATTAAACAAAAATTATTATTATCATTAGCCTAATCCAGTAATAATCGATAGTGCCCAGAACTCATCCAGAGCCGTCACCAGAACTCCCTAACAATATCACACCCAGGGATTAAAGTGGGTGAGAACGGCGTTCCCACTGCTCTCGAAAGTCTCTGCTTGCGGTCCACAATTATATCTAGCCTACTCTGTCACCTCTGAATCTGTGGCATTATTATTGGACAACCCCCTCTGACTAGACACTGGGTAGGGTGGAGTGTCGGTCAATGTGAAAAAAAATATTTCAACTGAAACACTAGTAATAGGTGGCAAAAGTTGTCATTTGTTATACTGATTCATAATATGTAAGGGTTATTTTCATTATTTTAAAGTTTTGATGCTCCCCAGAGGGTTTGAATGTTCAAAAATATAGAATCGCATTTTGCAAAATCGTGCTTTGTATCATATTTGACACAAGTAATTATGACCATCCATAACTACCAGTGCGATTATATTTAATCCACTCATACACACCAAGATATTAATGTATAATTAGCATTTGTAATGGTTCAACATTTTTAAATTTTTTTTTATCTGCATCTGAAAGTTGCAGAAAATGCAATTTTATAACACGGCAGAAAGAATTGAAATAGGCCCTACAAAGCCATTGACCTACTAATGCTAGGGGTTTATAAAAGCAATACTTATTGTTTTGACTGACAAAGTAGTGTTAGGCTGAAATTCTAACAGCAATTATAGTCAGCTTTTGTATTGAAATATGGCATTTTTCCACGTGATTCCAGCCGGACACGTATAAATCCGTCTCTTGACTTTGAACCGCAAACTGCAAAAGAAGCTTCCGTAACTAGTTTTACGAAACGTTCCACTGCCTTGTGTGTGGATTGGATACCTTGGAAAGTCGATCACAGGGGCAGCACCAATGGCAACGAACATCTTAATGTCATTTTCTGAAATGTCTGTGAGAACAGGTGGTTCAGTAATTACAGTTTTTTGCCAGTCTATGAGATCAAAGTAGTCTTCCGCATTGAAATTCAAGTCTGGAACAATGAATTGCCGTACACCTTTACCTCCAGAATTCTGTGATCTTGCTTTCAATATGCGACGCAAGCCAAGCTCACGAATGTGTTTTCTGTGATCCGTGACCATGCACAACAGTATGTTTTCTGGATGTGCAAAGAAAGCATTACGAGATATGACTGGATCAACGATGGCTTTGTGTTCCTGTGACAGATAACGTGACTTCATAATGGTGTGTAAAACGTGTTTTGCACCATCTTTGCAAGAGCAATTGATCTTTGTGGCAAACCACATTGGAGCATATACTTTGATGATGTAAGTCACAATGGTTGTCAAATTCACTGAAGGTTCCTTGGTTGAGACATATAGTCGAAGAAGCCGGTTAGCTGTTGTGAGCCATCTAGCATGAGATATTGCACCTGGATCTTTTCGTGACAACTCCATTGAACATTTACCTAGAATCACAGCCTGACACATGTCGTACAGATACCTTTGGTCAGTACTAAGATCCACATCATTTAATTCTGGCAATTCACCGTCAATGGCTTGAAATACAGCTACGGGCAGTTTTTCACAAGATACCAGTTGCCTGCCTAATGGACCTGAAAATGCTCGTGGTCCAGATGTTGCCCCATCTATATACTTCAGGAGATGTCTTAAAGGCAACTCATTTGCATGAAGCTGGCAAACCAGCCACTGCAGCGGTTTCTCTAGTTCTTGCTCGAGCAACCGTATTGTACCGCCAATTCTCCCAGTATTAGCATTTGTTCCATCACAACCAATGGCTACTAGTTTATCCAAAGATTTGTATCTGTCTTTCAAGAAGGTGATTATGCTGAGTTTCGCATCTTTTTCTGTTCCTGATAAGGGAGCAACATGTCCGATATACTTAGATCCGGGTTCCTCAACCAACGACAAATGTTCTTCCATTACCTTCCTTTTGTACCACCGAGAACCATGTTTCATTATTGTTATTGTGCTGTCCTTTCTTCCATCAAAATACAAACTTCGTACAACGCCATCGAGATCGGTTTTTTGGATTGATTGTCGTTTGGCTTGACGTGCTCTTCTAACTTTGCTGCGATCGATAACACTTGATGTTTCTTCTTGTGTTATTACACCGAAATCTTGCAAGACTGCTGATGCGATAGCTGCAGCAGCTCTATCGGAACTTGGTGACGATCGCAAGCTCTTGCAAGTGTCGGAAGATGTACTTTCAACCTTTTTTTCTTCGGTTTCAGACTATTAGGTGTTTGATTTGATTTTCTATTATGGTTGCCTCGGACTTCGCTTAACGGAATATCATCATCTGAATGATGTGCTTATCTTTCAGTTCTGATAATGTTATGTTATCATCAGCCTCTGGATCCGATTCAGGTTGAGAATCACAGTTTTGCTTGGTGGCTTCACAACTATCGGCAAACATGATATGCCTCTCTGCTCGTTCCTTTTCTGCCCTTTTTCGCTTCAGATTTCTGTTTATCTTCTTTGTTGTAGCAATGTCAACTCTGCCAATGAACATTATTCTCAAATTCCGCTGATCATTGAGAAAAATCTGCTCACCAGCAGGAACCTTACGGAGCTTGTTGCATTTGCAAAGGTCGAATTTGCACTTGCATGCCGCAATGTCAAACAAACTGGTTTTCCCTTCTTCTCTAAAACGATTTAGCTTCTCCGTGTATTTTCCATCTTGCTGTCGTCCTTTGAAAGGTTTCAGGAGTTTCATATATTTCCCTCGATACCGGCATAGAAGTTGCAGCACTCGTTTACGCGATACAATTGGAATTGATGCTCGGTGCCAGATTTCTTCTATTTTTTCACAAACTTTTTTTCTCGTTATTCATAGATTTGAAGTTTTAAAAGTTTGGCTCCTACCATTATGAACTATACATTTTCAGAAACTACATGAAAAAGACTTCAAAAATTAAAATTCTGAAGTTTGAGAGATTTGCCAAATCTTTGGTAGCCCCCTTCAAATATGTGACCAAACACCAATTTTCATGTCCGCTAAAAATTGGTTCTGAACTTCAAATCGTTTGGGGAGCATCAAAACCAAGAACAATATCATTTAAAATTTTTCACAGCACTACTGATATTCAATGTCAAGTTTCTCAACCTATTACTTGTGGAAATTTTTAAAATAAATTTGACGCTCCAGCCTACTAGACAGTAGTAGACACGGGCTGGTGAATAAACTGGTGTCCTTCGCTTAGCTTTCAAGTGACCCTTTAGAAATTTGAAGATTGCGATTACGAGACAAAAGGCAGGCTACTGAAACACGCGTTTATTTATAGAAAAAAAGTATTATGGATGTTTCGCTTTCTATTTTTAGCACCGAAAAGTCGTTGAAACGAAAAGTCGTAATACTGAGTTTAAAGTCATAATAACGACTTTATTTTTTCCCCCGATGGCACTAGGCCTAACGGAACACTGTGGAAAACCTAACTTTTTAGGCAATGCTATCCCGATTTTACCGTACGAGGTCCAAATTTCGGGCAAAACTGTTGTTCAGGCATGTAGACCCGGGAAATGACTAAAAAAAGTCGTCAACTTTTCGGCCAATTTTGGGCGTCTGTTGCTTTTCGGGCAAGCAGACTGGGAAATGACTAAAAAAAAGGTCGCAAACATTTTTTTGGGAAAAGTAGTATTTTCCACGAGATTTCATGATTTATTTTTCGGGCAGAAGTTAAAACTTTGCCCCCCCCACTGCTGAAATCTCCCGTACGCCTATGTACGTCGATAATACAAAATGTTAGCGTGGTTGAATGTAGAATTCAGATAAGATAAGATAGGATATGATAGGATAGGATAGGATGGGATTGGATAAGATAGGATAAGATAAGATACGATAAGTGACTGAATGCATACTTTTTACCTTTTATTGCAAACAGTTCCAATAGCTTTTGGCTTAGGCACAATGAATTTGTCTATTTAGTTTATTGATCAGTTTTGCATTGAAACACTTTTCATAATATGAACAGTGTTCAATGCAAAATTCATATGCTCAAAAGTCCGTTAGCTTATTAGTCTGATCGACCTTTAAAATGATACAAAATGTAAAATAATAGACAACAGATTTCCTGACTATCAAATTATTTATGCGGCCATTTTTCTCAATCATACCAGTTTAATGGTACGACCTGCACTACATGTAGGGCTACATTGCAACGAACGATACAAATAAAATGTTGCGAAACTGGAGAAATATAGCCTAGAACACAATATCATCCTACCCTCAAACATTTAATAAGGTTTTTTTCTATATTTTTATTTGAAAGAAGAACATAAAAGACTGTCGAATGGAGAAATTGAACGGAATGCAACTCCGTCTGGAAGACATAGGGCCTACAGCGGTAAGACTGCAATATATTTATAAGCTTATAAAGCAAGATACGATAGTAACGCGGCTAATAACACGATCAAAATGATGGTCTTATTAGACTGATGAATTTTATTTTATTTTTATTTGCTTATCGAATTTTTAGCCCCTTCTATAGCTCGCTAATCAGGGGCGCTCCCAAATGCAGTGGGGTCTGTGCATCGGAGTTTCACGCTGAAGCGCGCAAGGAATATTATTGCGAGTGACGGACATGCTCAAGGTCTTACGCGGCGGTTCGAGGTCGAGGTCGATTTGAACCTGGAACACTTCGTCTTCAATGCACCGGTACACCACCGCGCTTTGTATTTGAACGAAGGAAGAATGGAACATTGGTTGAGAGATTAAAATGACCTTTAGCACGAGAGCAAGACCCTGCAAGGGTCACCAAGTCTCCAGTTGGACATTGACAAGTCAGGCGTAAAAAGCGATTAAGTGACGTTTAGCTGAGGGTATAATAATATTATTGTGTGTAAGTTATCACTCTCAATTATGGCATTTTGGGAAACCTATAGGAACAGAACCGCGAGGAACAGAGAGCAATGGAGGAAGATGGCGTCGTCGACTCTGATCCCCGATCCTCAGCAATGAGGATGGTCACGACGACGACGACGATAGGCCTACCTATTTGTAATCATAGCAGTATGTAAAGCGCATTCGTATACATACAATTATCCTAAATTAACTAGTGATAAATCAAATCTTGCGCTCGGAAGCCCGTCTGATTGTGAACATTTCTAAATTGGGTTATGTCTCCAGTTATATGCTAGAGACATTTCGCCGGTTTCCTACACGGCAGCGCAGTGAGTATAGGATTGCTGCTCTGGTTTGGCAATATCAGATTCGTGTTACTCTGTTGATCCACGAGTATCCAAGGACACCGCCTCACAGTTTTTCGCAGATGGGTGTGCTCTTCGTTCCAATCGCACGAACTGCAACTATGCAGAATCGAGGCTTTTACACTGTGGACCCAGTTGACTGTAGGGTACTGCCACAGGATCTTGGCTACTTCTTCTGCATCGTGGGGATATTACTGATGCATTTTTTGTTTTGACTCAAAACTGACTTTTGCAGTGCTAGAGTCGAATCAATGAATCAATGAATGAATAAAGAATCAATGAAGACATCCAATATTCCAATATCGTCTTCCATTGTTAACGTTGCATATTCTTTCATTGCAGTTGTATGATCTTCCACTGGAGATGTTGGACATGATCTTGCAAAAGTCCTATCTGCATTGGATTTTGAATTCACCAACAATTGAGAGAGACGAAGAAGTTATCAGATCTCTCTCGTCAGTTGACGTGTGCTTCTATCGAAGAATCAACAGAAAACGGTTTAAGAAGGCAATCTTTCGTTACTTGAAAGGTAAAGTTCCTTTCAAGGATTTTAACAGTTGTACAACTTAGTTCTGTCGACATCAAGACTCGCAGAGAAAATTTGAAACAAATATAATCTTAAAACTTTCAGAGAGTCATTATCGTTTTCCATAATAATATCATAGTTTGCAATCAATTGTGCATTTTAGGTACCTCACAATAGCAACCCTTCAGGGTCAGTGGACCCATAATTTCTCGTGAGTAAGGTGGGTAATTGGCTTCCTTCGTTTTGTCCATTTGTGGCGAGAACGTCTGGAGGTCCTTTCCAATATCTCGAATGACCGGAAGTAATTTTTCGTGTGGTCTTACTACGCCCTTCCGGTTGCGGTAGGTGTTCGTTTTCCCAAGATGTTGACGCAGATCCTGTGGATACGCATTCCATGCAGACACTGTATGAGCCAACAGTGTAAAAGCGTTGTGCGATTTTAACCGAGTCATTCGGTGCATGCCCTATCAGTAAAGAACGGTAGGCTATGATCATGTTGAAGTTCCAGCGATCTTGGCATCCAGCTTTGTCTTCGGTTTCTTGATGCGCGTTCGGATCTCTCCTCCTTAGAGGAAAACTAACAGTATCAAATAATATGAATAGGTTGTGTCTTAAACAGCCGAAGTTCAAGAACATCCGGAAGTTTGTGTTCCAGACATTATAACTTGTCATAGATTGCTTCTCCAGATTGCCTGTTCAAGTTTTTGCAGGTATTCAAGGTGTTAAACGGAATGCCTTTTGTATGGGGTCACTGGGGCAGAAAAGTATATTCAGACATAATTTTTTCAATTAAACAGCGGATTTGTGCATAGCCTAACCTATGCAACATTAGCGCTCTTTGAGTTACAGTGCGTGTGAAATTGACAGGAGACCTATGGTAGTCCTATTTGTAATAATTTTGTGCACCAGACAGTTGGGCGTGAATGCATTCTTTTTCAAGTTGAATAAAATTCAATTTCATCACTTTGTTTATAATTTTATTTCAATGCTGTCTTCTCTTCTGACACCATAGGTTTCTATTCACTTCAGAGTTCGGACAAAATATTTCGCTACTGATTGAAATTTTCTGATGTAGTCTAACAAGGCTGTGAGCCTGTGACGCCATTCAAAGGTTATGATGGTTTACATGTCTTTCAGATTTCTATGGGAAAACCAGGAAAAGATCTGCAATCATAAGTAACAACAGAAACTATCTGTTAGAAAATATTCAACCAACTGACGAATTAATCGCTTCGCTGTTGTGTCACAACTGCATAACGCAAGAACAAAGTCACTTCATTCAACGACAGAATTCAACACAAGATAAGAACGCAGAACTTTTGTACATTGTGGAATCTTTAGACAAAGCAAACGAAACAAAATTCTCAAATTTCGTCAAATGTCTTCGAAAAACCAACCAGAATACAGTGGCAAGGATCCTAGAAAATGGAGGAGGTGCAATGTGTAAACTTTATCTAACGAACTATAATTAATATAGCATGCTTTAAAATAATAATAATAATATAAAAAAAAAATAATAATAATAATGTCGTTGCTTTTAGAGGTACTTTTGCGTGGACGAGAACAACGCACTCAAAGCTTGTTTTCAGCTTGTTTGGTCATTTAATAAATGATTGTGTTATAAATAATAATGATAATAAATATAAAAATTATAATTGCACTTGAGGCCTTCAACGTGACAGGATTGAACTAAACGTATTCGTTCCAGATGCCATTAATATAGTGTCCTCAAATATATTTGATTGTTTTTATTACTACAATTATTATTATTTTTATAATTATTTTATTATTACATTCACCAAAAATGTCGCTGCTGCTGTTGCTGCTGTTAATAATGATAATAGCAATAAATTACTAATAATAATAGTAATAGTATAATAATAATAATAATAATAATAAGGGCTTTATAACAATAATAATACTAAAATTATGATGCTAGCGATAATAGATATGTGTTTATACCAAATAACATCAAAATCATTCTGATACATTGAAATATTTTAAAGATTAGCATAATAATGCTTTATTGCATCTCTATACCTTGCCTTTCAATAATTATTTCAGTATTAGGCCTAAATGAATATCATCCTTAACGTGGATGTGATGGCACAATGCGCTTTGAGGTTTCGCATCGAATTCCTTTCCTGACTAGTGCTTGCCACTCACTTTTTTCGGTCGAGAGTAAACAATTATTATCTAAGTTGTTTCAAATCCCAATCATGTTATACAACGATGGTTTGTGGAATTTTGCATTATTTAATTCAATACCTCTCATTTTTGCTTCTCTTCCATCTTTATTGCAACGGATGCCGTACAGTCGTACACTATCGAAATAGATCTATCCGTGTATTTGCGTTTTAATACTAATTCATAAATTGGCCGTTATAAATAGCTTACTTGAGCAATAATGACATTAATTCTATTTGAAAAACGTGGTAGGCTACTAGTTCGTTATGAAAATGTCCAGTTTCACTTCTTGCTCAAATAATTCGACGAAACTTTGTTTCTGTTACGTGTCTTCATCCAAAATAATTTTGTTAGCTTATCTGAAGTTATCAAAACTTATGTCTATAAGCTTGGTGGGAATTCTTTTTAAATACTTGGTCTTGGTTTTAGGTGCAACAAAAATTGAACTGCAAAGTCGTGGTGCAAAGTGTACACTGTCAACGGATCCACAGTTGCTTCATCAGAAAATGGAAGATCTGCGAAACGGAACCAAACCACATCGAGCACACAAACTCATGAGTCAACTGAAGGAAGAAGGAATAGAAATCCTCAACTCTCGACTGGACAGAAGGACTGTGGTCGTTTGGATTTGGTGTCGCTCACAAGCAGCACTTGAATATATTCACAAAATGCACGAATCGAATCAGTTGAGAGATTTATTCTTTGAAAATATTCAACCATCCACTTCAAATATGTTCAACGTCGATAGCAATCAATTCAATAAAACCATTGGCAAGTATTTCTGAACGCTTTTGTCATAAAGGAAATCTAGAACATGCAATCAACTCAACTTAGGAACTTCGATTTACTATTAAATGATTAAGTCAGCGCTTGTTTACGTCATCAGTGGGATGCATGTTGAAGTTGACAAGCCATTAATGCAGTGGTTTTCAACCTTTTCTAGTGACGGAACCTTTTTCAAGCACTCATTGGCTCGTGGAAGCATTTCACCTGTTCAGTGCTCCAAGATAAGCTTATGCATGCAGTTGTCACTTATACTAAATTAAACAATAATAATATTCAGTTCTAAACAGTTCAAGACTTTTAATGTGCGTTATTTGCACTTCTGGCGCAATATACAATATAATGTATAATAGTACATTACAATTGAAGGGCTTGGAGCAATAACAAGGTATGTCGAAAATCATGAATGTTGGGAAATCGACTTCAAAGATTTACCACTTCAAACTGATGTATCTAAGGCTAAGCCATTTGATAACATATCGACAAGCTGTTTTGAGCAATATGACATTGTGCTTAAAAATTGTCTTTAACGAAATTTGTAAATTTTTCAATGCGAAAGATGAAATTATTATCATTTTTTATATATTTTGCATCATATCGGGTTATTGCAACACGAACACTCAGTCATCAGTATCGTTTCTGGTGCAATAACAGGTTATGTCGACAAAGCGTTTTTTAGCAGCTGCCATACCACACATGTCATCTGGAATAAGTGAACATACCTTGTTATTGCACTGAACTGTCTCTATTACACAGTTCGAGAATCGTGCAATAGCATGGTAAGTCACCATAACTGTAGTACTGTCGATATATTTAATATGTGAAAACAGTGCAATAAGAAGTTTTAATGACATAACTGTAGAAATTGCATCCAATTCAAAACGAAAGTGGGAGCAATAACAGATTATCTCAAATAACCTCATTGTTGCACCGGCTTCAATACAAAGTTAGTAAGAAAACACGGCAATGTATGTTGTCATACCGGGATATTGCATTAGAGTTATGGTCGAACTCTGCCGGGTGCGCAATAACATGTTATGTTGACATAGCGTTTTTTGAAAAATAGCGCTCAAAATTATTCAGATCTGTACAAAATTTATAGGGTTAATAGATTAACATCTTCCGCTCACGGTGGCATACTGTTTCGCAAGACATAGGTATGTCGACATACCTTGTTATTGCTCCAAGCCCTTCAATTATTGCATGCCTTAGAATTCTACGGAGTCAACAAATACGTCCAGTGCACAAAGCACTATCAGAGAATAGCTGCATTTCTGCTGTAAACCCTAATTGGCCAACTATCAAACGGATAAAATATTGAAAATGGAAAAATTCGATGCATTCTAGATCAGTGCTCGACCAGTTTTTGTTATGTTGTAAAACATCCTTATTCAAAGTTATTGCGAACTTTGTGCCTGGTTATTTATAGCGGGGCAGAGAGCCCTCAGCCTACATGGTAGTTTCAGCTTCGTTTGAAGGCAAGTCCCAAGTCCAACGCTGGTTACATCTTTCGTGTCGTCTGAAATAGTGTCTCTGTCACAATAATCGACCATATGATTCTTGTGCGACACATCTTGTGTGATGTTCGAATAGCAAATAGTGCATAAGACTATCGGTTAAAAATTCGCGAGGAAGGCTTAGGCTTTACAATTGCAAAACTTGGTAAATCCGATACCTCTGAATCAAACATTAACCACTATCTCTCGAATGTTAACTGATCCAAAGAAGAATTAACCTAACCAGTCGTTGGTCTACAGTGTTCAACAGATTCTAATGGGAAGAAATTGTTAATAGAGTTTCCATCTGAATAGCTCAAAAAAGCCAATTGAAGACGCAGGGCATCTAGGCATTATAGATTCCTGTTTGATATAGCGTATACGATTCTTTTAAATGGCAAGACTAACGCGCAGATTCATTCATGGGGTCATCATTATAATGTTGTAAAACAGCAGAAACAGTTATGCATTCGCGTAATAAAGTTATTTGACCCTCATCCGAACAAGCTTAAATGCAAATTAATTTGAACAAAGGGGTCTGGCCAGACCCCCCGTTTTGATATGGGTTTTTCATAGGAAATAGTAATTTTTATGTGCCAATTTTGTAAGATGATATCGGAGTAACTCAAAACAACAATGCATCAGTCTCTTTATGCAATATAAATAAGTTTTATGATGAATTTGAAATAAATGTTTTAGTTACATTAATAATATTGTGACGGTTTGTCATACATGTTCATTGTCGCAATAGTTGTCTATCTAGAAAATTTGGAAATCAAAATGAACCATAAGTTTATTAAAATTAGTACTGAATGCTCTTATAATTAATCAGGTTGTTTTCTAGAAAATATCTATAACAAATAATGGAATAGGACTAAACCTAAAATGTAAACATGTAAGCTTATCATACATAGTCCGTTGGCTGTTGCTATCCGGTTTGTATGTCGAATGATGATGTCTTTCATCTCGGCTGTTATAAAACTGTCAAAGCTATCTTCAATATTCTCAATGTGTCCGTATTATTTTATTCCACATCTTCTGTTACTGCATTGTGCAACAGAGCACGTCCTCTTGACATTGCATTTGACTGCCAACAATATTATCAGGATCTTTACTTGTATTTAGGTATCTTAGCTTCATCAGTATAAACAATTTCGTCATCATTATCTTCACTATCAGGTCTAGACTCATCATCATGTGTTAAAGAGGATTCGCAATAATAATAAAAAATTATGACAGTATGGATAGAATAGAATATAAAAAATAATGGCAATGATCATGAATAATACATAATATCGCCTCGTATCTGGACAGTGGAGATTTATAAAGTGCCCTTCACGGTATGAACTATTCAGAGGGCACCGTAACAAAACGTATTCCAACGAGTACCCTTTTTCTAATTTCAGTGTTCTATCTTTGCGACCATCAAAGTACATGGTTTCAGTTGAATCCCTTATTTCAGCTTCCTGCATTGCTTTCTTTCTAGTGAATCTTTCTCAGGCCGAAGGTTATAGCGATCGATCACATGTTTTGATTCGATGTGTGAAAGAATACCAAGGTCTTCTAGTACAGCATTTGGAATAACCGCATCTGCTCTATCCGATGTTTCATATCGGTCACAGAGTTGTGACAGCTTTGACAATCTCTTTCTCATTTGTCTAGTTTCATAAATTTTGTGAAGTAGGCCTATACTATTATAGGTCTTGACTTTTCTGACACATCCATGGATTCATCTTCTGGTAAGATTTTACACTCTACTGGATTTGCTTCACTTTTCGTTTTATTATTTTGAACACTGCTGTCTGCTAATGCTTGTTCGTTGACGAAATCTAGACGTTTGCAACATATTATAGGCGCATGGTCTTCTTTCTCTTTCTATCATGCCGCTTCTTTAGTGAAGTTGATAATTATTATAATCTTGTCCTGCATGACGGTTAATCGTCATAACTCGAATTGCCTGTCGATCATGTAGGAACTCTTGTTCCTCTGTTGGAACCTTTCTGGCTTTGGTACATTTGCAATTGTCAGTGGTGCATTTGCAGGCTGCAATGTAAAAAAATTATCTAGGCCTACGCTTTTTTCAAAGTTTTGCAATTTCTGAGGATATTTCCTTTAGTTTTCCTCTTTTTTGTAGGGTTTCATAAGTCTTTGAAATTCTTCATGGAAGGTTCTTATAAGTTTAAATGCACTGTTAGATATAAACTGTCATAAGCTGAATAGAATGACATATTACAAGTTGAAATATCTCAAAGGATAATAAGTTATTAGTGTTTTACCATTTTCAGGCATAGCGACATGTCGTGAACGTGGGGTATCTTAAAAAGTTAATATCTCCTACAAATATGCGACTATTCTTGAAATTAAGACATGGTTTTACTCAGTTTAAAGAGCTCTTTCCATCGATGTATTGCTTGGTGGTTAATTATTTTAAACTAAAAATATTTAATAAGAAAACCTGCAATTTTCTCAAAAAACTCCAATGGAACTGGGTATTTGGCCCTCTGGGGCAAAGGAAGACATTAATATTTTTCAAAACCTTTTTGACATTTCTTGACCCCATACCATCATACCATAAGAGAACTTTTATTGCTATTACATTTTAGATTTATAATATTCGTGTTATTCACTCCACCCTAACATACATACATACATACATACATACATACATACATACGCACAAGTCGCACATGCATACAAGCGTTCCTGCACGCACACATACATGCATAGTTGCATACATGCATACATGCATACAATAATACACAATCATGAGTTGGTTGATATGCATAATATACACACATACACACGTGTATTATATATACATTCATGCATACATACATACATACATGCATACATACATACATACATAGTACATACATACATAATACATACATACATGCAATCATACATGCATGCATACATACATAATACATACATACATACATACAATCATACATACATACATACATACATACATACATACATACATACATACATACATACATACATACATACATACATACATACATACATACATACATACATACAAACATACATACATACATACATACAGGGTGGCTCAATAAAAAATGTCCCACCAGATAAAATGCAATATCTTCACAAGCGACTGAAATTTTTCTGCGAAAATTTTCCAGTTTGCAGGGAAATAAATTTCCAACAACCCCTGAAAGTTTCACTTAAAACATTTCATGTTTGCAAAAGTTACAACTGTCTAAACTTTCAATTCGGGTTTTTCAAATATCCACGGAAAGTGATCGTCGCTTGTAGATTTCCATGTTAAATAATATCACTTTTCAATACGACCTCTGTATTCCGTTTTACATTTTATTGCAAAGTATGAAGGGAGTGTCCACTCCCTGCTTTAATACGAGCTCGAATTCTTTTTGTGAAGCTCAATGTGGGCCTGTGCATCCAGTGCTGTGGCGACTGATCTCACATTATCAGCGAGACTTCTTTGAGCTAGCCAATGTTCTCCAAATTGGGATGAAATGTTTTACAGCATTCCAGCATAGCTCCCCAGACGTGATAATTAAGAGTGTTAAGGTCTGGCGAGTGTTACTCATTCGTCTTTGTCAATAAATTTACTGCAGTTGATGGCAATAAGGTAGCGTTATCATAATCAACCTTGCCGTGCGAGCAAGCAATCCGGCTGGAAACTGAAACCAGATGTTGTATTAAACATACCTGTGGTCTTCAATGAGTCTGAGTAAGAGAGTTCAACGATAAGTTTGACCTTTTAACCGACTGAATATGATGAAGTTCAGACTTTCCTTGCAGCCATAGCACAAAGTAGCAGATTTGATGCCGAAACCATAATGTGCTTTGCGAATTTGACCCTTTCATCAGTTACCAAGCGAATTTCGTAAACATAGCGCTTTTTTCCTTCATACCAAACGACCACTTCCTGCTTCTCTTCCGTCATTTAGCTTACATTACATCAACACGTTTGCAGATAGCCTTTTTTGTGCTCAGGTTATACTTTTCACTGGGCATTTTGCATGATCATGCGATGTCTCAGTCTCTGTTCACGCAACGTCCGAGTTACCATTTTATGATCGGTAGAAACTTTGCCCATGACGTTTAGTAAAAGCTTCACAAATAGAGACCGTAATATATAAAATCTCATCAAATACTAACAGCTTGCTTCATAAACAGCTTCTTTACAGCCCTTAGTGCGGTCATATGACATCATACTCTTTTTATTTGTTGTAATTTGCAAAAAATCTTAAAGAAATCACATGTATTGGAACATCATTCTGCGGAAATTTGAAAAAATGGAAAAACGTTTTTACACGGCTGTAACTTCTGAAGTAATGAAAATTCACTATTGAGATTTTCAGAGAATTTTTCAAAATCTTTCCTCTATAAATCCTGCTATTTTCATAAAATAATCTCGATTTGTTGCGGAGAAATTGCATTTTTGCCTGTGGGACATTTTTTATTGAGCCACCCTGTACATGCATACATACATGACTGTATACAGTGTATAGGCTACATGCATACATACACAATTATAATGATGACTTGTACCTAATAATTAGATATAGGCGTGTGTAAATCAACGTTGACTTGACTTGCAGCATCAGTAGCTTATTGGACGAATGTTCGTAAAATGAACATGACCCAGATATGAATTTTTACAACTCATTTTTACAGTAAAATTATGCAAACAACGTGTGCTTTGTGCTTAATATGTGCACTTTTTAATTGCCCATCAACTTTTTGCGATATCACACATCAGACCACAATAACAACTTTGCAAACCAAGGACGGCGAACATACGTAGTTTTTCGGTATTTGGTATTAGTTAAAAACATTTCAAAACTGTGAAAACTAATTTTTTAACGTTTTATCCGACAAATCAGACTCCTTGCTGATATAAAAACCTGTACAGAAGATTATGTGATTTCATCGCCTAATGCGAGGTCTTCAAAAAGATTATCGTAAAACGAACGTTGGTCCAAAACGGGTTGAATTGGACCTGGATTGATGAAAATAGTTTTGCTTTATTGGAAGCTGGAATGATGAAAATGTTATTACTTAAATTGGAACTGGATTTATGAAAAATAATTTGAAATTTTTAATGGACGTTGGATTGATATATTAGTATAATGGCCTATATTTTGCTACTATTAAACTTCTATAAACCATTGTTTGTTTTATTTAATTTTTGCGCGGTTTTGTCGGCGCCGTTTTGTCCTGCGCCGCTTTGTCAGCGCACCATTCAGAGGCGATCTCGGTGCGTAAATCCAGGGGGGATGTTTTAAGGGAAACTATTTCAAGCAACCAGTACCGTATATAGAAAGGAGACCCAGACAAGAACTTTTGCCGCTGGGGAGGGGAGGTGAGGTCATTCAAAGTCGGTTTGGTGTAATATTATAAGTATTATTGTTTAGTCAAAATTATTTCCATAAATGCACCTTCTATTTCATCAAGATTTTTCTTATGATAATCAAAATTTTGTTCATCAACCAAGAAATTCTTTGAATAATCAATCTTGATTTAATGAAGAATTCTTTTCATCCATCCACTTTTATCTGACCAAGAACTGTTTTCATCAGCACAATTATTTACTATATATAATTATAGGCCTAATATCTTAACAGCCGTCAGCTAAAGGACCTGATTGAAGTTATAGTAATCGTCATCATCATCATCGTCATCATCATCGTCGTCATCATCATAATCATCACCGTTATCATCATCGTCATCATCATCGTCATCACCATCATCACCGTCATCATCATCGTCGTCGTCATCATCATCATCATCATCATCATCGTCGTCGTCATCATCATCATCATCATCATCATCATCATCATCATCATCATCGTCGTCATCATCATCATCGTCATCATCATCGTCATCATCATCATCGTCGTCAACATTCAGTTACAAGACAGACAAACTGTAAAAAAGAAAGCTAATAGCAAGCAGTCAATTATTTGCGAATTAGTAATGTTATTTTGTTCTCTGTTTGTTATATATTTTAGTCGTGTGTGCGTTTTCCATCAGTTTGACTCAGAGAATCAAGATGCATGTAAAAGAAAATACACATCTGCAGGTGCTTAGAGTGACTAAGCTCCGAAACGAGATCTTTATACTCTTTCTGTCGTATTCTCTTCCTTCCGTAATTCATGTATTTGAAGATCAAAATCCATTTCATTGGCAAAATAAAATCGAATTAACAGAAATAAAAGTTCCGCATGACATTCGATCCAATGAGAAAAAAAATTGCCTTTACGTCACTGACTATGGAAACATCTGGAAGATAACAAGAGAAGGAGATGACGAACACAAAATCATCAAATGGCTGACAATTGATAGTCTACCAAAGACTCTATCAGTGTCGAATGATGGTCAGTTCTTGGCTTTCAGTTTTTCATCGTCCTTTCTGAAGATCTACGGATCAGACGCAAAACTCATTCGATCCATTCAGTTACCAAAAGACATTAAGGATCCTTTTCATGCAGTGAAAACATCCATAGGGAATTTCATCACACTTCATAAGGGGATAAAAGAGGAGGGATGGAGTGAGTCGAATTGGTCAGCGGGGGTAATAAAGTGGGACATATGCGAATTGACCAGAGATGGACAGATAGTGCGTCGTTTTATTCCTTCAGATGAAACACAAGAACTGTATTATCCTGAATATATCACAATCGATTCAGAGGATCGCGTGTATGTGGTTGACTATGGGAATCGTAGAGTGATTCTCTTGGATCCCGATCTCAAATGGAATCGAATTCTAGTTCCATCAGGCGGGAAAGAAGAAATAGGAATCGAGGTGCCCACCACATTGTGTTACGACGAAGAAAAGAAACAACTGATCGTCGCAGGAAATCGTATTAATGTTTATTCTTTAAATCGGAAATAAACTTTTTGTCCAAATTTTCCTTCCAAACTAAACTACTAATTTTATCAATATGTTTGGGTAATTTTAGCAAATATGGGAATAATTTAGCCTAGAAATTTGAAACAGTCTCCTTCTCTAATTATTTTGAAATTTTGTGCATCCTCCACATTGAATCATTTGCATTGTATTGTATTGTATCCATGAATTTATAACGTGCCTCTCACAGTAGGCCTACAATCCAATCAGAGGCGATTCCAGTACGAAAAGAAGTTTTGAGACAGCGAAAGATGTGCTTTGAATAACAGTTACCACCTTCGTCACTTCCAAAGAGGGTCGTTGTATCAGTTTGATGCCTGGTGTCGCACTGGCGGCGCCAGACACTTTTTGTAGCCTGGGCAAAGCCAGGCCAGTCATACAAAATACCAGGGCAGAGGGCGAGTAGCGTGCTCGGTAGTACCGGGGTACGCAGTGTTTAATATAGCCCCCTGCTTTGGGGGGGGCGGGGTAGAGGAAAAATCGAGTTTCTAGAGGGGACAAAAAGTCCGCTGTGGCCGAATATTTTGGACAGCCAAAATTATTTGAAGACCTTTTACTGGTCATTTGGAAAAATTCCGACAAAGCTGCCATTTCCGCTACTAAAAAAATGATGACTCTTTTTTAGTCTTTCGGTCGAAATCTCACGAAAACATACAATTTTAACTGCGAAAAACAACCGAAGACCTTTTTTACCAACTTGTCCACCACATAATTATGTATGGACACAAGTCCGCTCAGTTTTCTGGGTGAAGACCGGAGAGGGAGGAAATTCCTACACAACATTGACTTTTCTGACTTTTGGGGGGAATTTTACTTATTTACATGCATACAACACCTCGCGATTTTTTGGAGGACTCATTCCTGTGATAACTTCCCCCCAGAAACGTCTAGATTAAACACAGGGTAGTACGGGCTTACATAGGCATATAATTTGGCGCTACCAGTGAAATCACCCACCCTATACATTATTAGGGTTGGCTGGTCTCTCTCTCTCTCTCCCTCTTTCTCTCCCTCTCCCTCTCTCTCCTTCTTCCTCTCCCTCTCCCTCTCCATCTCCCTCCCCTCTCTCTCTCTCCCCTCTCTCTCTCTCTCCTCTCTCTCTCTCTCTCTCTCTCTCTCTCTCTCTCTCTCTCCCGCATAATTATTATATTTACAGGTGCGCTTGGCATACAAATGCGACGACTGCGTCGCACAATCTATATAAATAAAAATGTAAAAGTTTGTGTCTAATCAAGGATCTCGGAAACTTCTTCACCGATTGTTTTTAAAATTTTACCAAAACGTTCCATTCCAATACGAGACGGTTTGTATAAGCCTTTTTCGAAAAAGCGCAATCTTTTCGACAAAGAAGAACTTTGCGTTCTATTCGAGTGATTTCGTTTCAATTCTCAACTAACGTACTCAGCATTCGTATCCGCACCTGTTCTTATAGCGCATATTTAGCTGTCGGTTTGTGTCGATTTGCATTCGAATGCGGCCGTGTTTTTATGGCGCATTTTCGCGCGTGTTCTTATAGCGCATATGTAGCTGCCGGTTTCTACAAAATCAAAGATCTCTGAAAGCTCTTCGCCGTTTGCTTTCAAATTTTCACACAACTTTCCGTATACGCGCCTGTTCTTATAGCGTGTATACCTATGTAGCTGTCAGGAACGGAAGTGTGAGTGAAGAAAAGAGGGGACGGAGCGGAAGGAAGAGGGAGCGGACGAGATGGAGGGAGGCAGGGGAGGAATGGAGGAAGGGGAGGAACGGGATGGAGGGGACAGGAGGGGAGGGAGGGGAGGCGAGAGGATGGGAGTGGAGCGGGAGGGTGAGGGTAGGGGAATGGGAGGGGGAGATGAGGGGAGGGGAAGGAGAGGGAGGGAGGGAATGGAGGTAGGGAGGGACAGAGGAGGGGAGGGAGTGAGGCAGGGGGAGGTAGGGGAGAAGGGTTGGACGGTCTTTTCAGCCACAGCAACGCGTGGCCGGGTACAGCTGGTTAATAATTATTATTAGTTGTGCGACTATTATAGTATACAAATGCAATACAAATAAGCAGGGCTGTTAACAATACTGGGAAAAATTATTGGCAATACCAATACCAATACTTACTAATAAAAGTATTGGCAATACCAATACCAATACTATTTCTTAAAAGTATTGCAATACCAATACCAATACTTTTACCAATACTTTTCGATCAGTTTTAAAGTTTAATGACTAAAAAAGCACATGCCATTGCCCGTTAAACAGTGTTAAGCAGTACAAGCAGTGTAACTACTAATCTATATACATGCTTTCCATAAGTCTACCACTTAGCCATACCACATTATATTACAGTATAATATAATATAAAATTATGTGGCCATACTAAATAAAGGATACGTTTCCGGTCATTTGACTATTTATAGATCTCGATTTCCGTCCAGTCCGGTCAAAGATCACAGATCGGTGAGATCGCACCAAAGAGTCACTTTTCAAGCGGATGAGAAACCATATAAATTATTGTCAAAAAAGTATTGGTATCGAGTATCGCTGACAGGCTAAAAAAAGTATCGGCGATACGCTTGCGATACCAACAAAATTAAACTATCGCGTTACTCGCCGCGATACCGAAAAAAGTATCGGCGATACCAAGTATTGCGATACTTTATCGCGATATTAACAGCCCTGCAAATAAGCTTACACTAATCGTATACTCCGCTTGGTTAAACGAGTACAATGATTCGGTCGTTGATATGAAGAAAGAAAAAATATGACCTGTCCAGATGAAGACTTAAGCGTAATACCCTCACACCTTTACAACCTTACAACAGGCTAATGTTTCTGCTAAAATAAGTAAGTGAGCGTGTTCGTTTCAATAAGCATTGTACAATGCTGTCTTGACCGTCGTCGAGGATGAGGTGAGACGTCCTGAGTATTGATTATGGTAAGGCTAGAAACATGGGCGCCCTCAGGATTTTTGGGGGTTCAGTCAAGGCCATGGGTATTAATATATAAATTATGTCATTAAAAACTAGGCAACTCACACAATTAAGCCTACATTGTCTCAATATAATGCAACAAAACGAAACAATCTTTCAACAATTTCCAATATATTTATGGCATATAATGTACATGTACATGTGTTGTGAGTAGCCTATAAAAATGCTAGAGGCTTTTCCGTATACTGACGCGTTAACCCGCCGTGGCTTTTATTATCAGACGAATGCCATTGAAGTGGCTTATAACTGCCTTTTTCATTCTTAATAATATTTATCATTTCTTTCTCACAGCAACAGCTTCCAAGAAGTATATTGTGTTCTGTAATTTCATGGTTAGTTTGTAATCGTGCAATTTTAAACTGTACTGTAACAATTTCTATTCGATTTTCCCTCCGTGCATTTGCATGCTGCACAATAAAGTAATGCTTACTTACTTTTACTTTGTCGGATTCCCCATACCCTTCTCCTCACATAAAATTACGTCACCTCTATATTGTCGCTATAGCTTTATGACGTTTGATAAATATAATATTATAATTTATTTATGGCCGCGAAGTCGTTATAAGAATCAGACGCAGAATATAATATTATAACTCGGCTAAGGATTATTCCTGAGTTTCTTTTAAAACATTTTTGCGGTACAGTGAACCGATGAAGACGTTAACATGGTAAGTGGACTTAATCCCATTTGATTAGAATCAAAATTTTATAACTAATCGTAATCGTAATCTCTAAATTCATGAAGCGCTGCTCGAAAGCTGAGTTCAGAACGCCAGCTTATTCACGATCGCTTTTTTGTCTAGTCAGAAGAATTGTCGGTATGACTCGGCTTTTGCGGGTTGCGTTAGCATTCTAAATTAATCGCTTGGCACAGCACGATTTATTATTTTCATCAGTCCGATTTCTACTTTGGCATATTTAAGCAACAACTGTTTTTATCAGTTCAAGTTCTACTTTAATAACATGCACTGTTTTATCTAGTTTCAATTTCACCAATAATCTTTTCAACGATCACAATAATTCTATTTAGGTGAAAATATTTTCATCAATCCGACTTCTATTTAGCGAGAATTTTTCAACAATCTCTTTTGGTCTGGAGTATCATCAGGTGAGCAACCCGAAAAATCGAGTCATACCGAGTTGTCTGAGAAAGGTAGTCCGAAGGAGGTCGGGGTCCGGTTACCAGTGGATGAGAAGTGCCACGGCGGAATAGCTGTTAACGTGGGTGGCGTTTAGGTCGAGTATTGGAAGGTGGGAGATCAAGTGAGTCAGTGTGAGAGTTCCAAAAGGGGTGAGACTTTTGTTTCCAATGGAAAGCCGGAGGGGTCATGGATAGCGGGGTCTGGGGAAGGTCATGATTATTTATTATTTATTTCAGAAATTTATATAGCGCCTCTTCAAGGTAGGCTACTCAGAAGCGCTCCCGGCCCAGCCACGGCTAAATAAAACACTTTTTAGGTTCTTAAGGAACAGAGCGGAGTGACCCCTGGGAATTAAGCGCAGTGTAACAGGGAGACCATTCCAAGCTGTAGGACCTGCAACAGAGAATGAACAACGCTGTCGGATAGCAGTCCGTGAGCGGGGAACCAGAAGCTCAGCGTGGTTCGCCGATCGAAGGGTCGATCGACGCTGAACTCCCAAGGTGGAACAACAGAATTCTCGAAGGTAGGGTGGAGCTAGTCCTTCAATGCACCGCCTAACCAGCGCACAGACCCTGTATGCAATCCGCTGAGGAGAAGGGAGCCAGTGTAAGGTATCCCGCATATAGGATGAGACATGGCCATATTTTGGGATATGATGGTGGAAGACCAGTAAGTGTTTGATATATTATAGGCTCGGTTGGAAAACTTCAGATGACTAGTGACCGGATATCGAGAAAGAGTGAGACAGGGGAAAATGATCGCGTAAAACGAGTTGGCGGAATGGTGAAGAGTTCACGAAGATATCTTGGCTGAGAGTAGGCTACAGTAAGGAGTTGTATGTTCAGGTTAGGACATTGAAATGGATTCACTATGGCATTTGTAACAATGCAGTGATGTCAGGATTAGGGTGATATGCGGATAATATTATGTGTACCTGAAACGTGCTCCGCAAGCTCTTTAATCACCCACTTCTGTGATCATTTGAAACGTGCGGGGCATCATGGCTTTCAAATCTCACCCCACATCTGCTTATCATGTGAAACGCAGTCGTCCAAACCCATGCCTATTGATATTCATCCCGCTTCTTACGTCAATTGAAGGGTGCTCACAGCTTTTCATGCCATGGCGCCCTATTGCGAATGCACGCACTGTTAGAGGAATGGAACTTGGGCCACCTCTTCTTCAGATGCTGGATTCAGATCCAGACCTAGGATACCTAAGTGAAAGAAAGATGTACTCTTCTGAAGCAACCACTTACTCCTGAGCTCATGAGGCTCTGGTGGATAGGGATGATATACATTAATTGGCTTATATAACCAGAGTTTCTTGTGTCTACCATGCAGGTCTATGGCTTTGTGGGTGTCCGAAGTGAGTCCTAAGAGCACCCACCTTCATGACCTTCCCCATGCTCCACTATCCATGACGCATCGGGCTTACCATTTGAAACGATGTAGCCTACTCGAGTCCCTCACAACATGTTTTACCAAAGGTTATTCCCTTAAAAGTTGATCCATTATTTTTTCAAATTCATGTATGATTCTTCCTGACGTTTGGCGGTTCGGCTGACGCTGTCTACTAGATTACTAAACTTGGATACATGGACTTCTAAGATTCTGACTATTAGGCTACACTGGGGGGGAGAATCTTGGCGCCCCATAAGTTCTGTTATGGCCTTTTTAATTTACGCAATTTATCCTATTAAATTAAGTTCCATAGATACTTTCATTGCTTCATTAACCCTGTACCGGTTCATTTTTAAATTTTAAGCCCGTTTTCAGCGGATATTTTCGGGGCAAACGGGTAAAGGATTAATGGTCACTTTTTGAATTGATGTCAAACATGCTCTTCTATTGGAATACACACAGAAGAAAAGCGAAATTTTCGTTAGCATGTGCATCTTGGAGCACTCTCTCTTATGTTAAATGTGGGTAGCCTAAATGATGGTGTAATATGATTATTCCTGAATACGAGGCGGTAGGCCTTACCAGTTGCTGAGCCTAATTAAGGCCTGTGCATATAAACGAAGTACAACTTTAAAACACGTCAGAAATTTTATAAAAGTCCTGAGTGCGCATTATTGGCTGAATGTCATTATTTTAATATAGCGCATGCGTTGGTCTAGACCTGCCGTTAATTTTAATGCAGGACCTTCCTTTTTTTAACGTAGGCCTACGCAGGTTCACATGTGTAAGATCTGCATTACTTGATATAACGTTGAAATGTTAAATGGTTTCAGGGTTACGCGTACCGACAGAAATCAAGTCATCCGTTCACTGAATTTTGTGTCTTTCTCGGCCTAATTCTCACTACAGAAACGAGACAATTCTCGAATTCAACGCACAGTAGGCACACTATTAGGATATTTATATTAGTTGCATGGATTATAAGAAATTAGAAGGAGAAAGACGGTTTACGTACGGGTATTGACAAAGTTAATGAGTTTGGTTATTCAATAGTCGAATGTCTTTGGAGATTGAACTCAACCGAAACAAATGAAAACATTGAGTTCGTAATTTAATGCGCTTCGGAAGAAACGGTTTGCTGGCTTCACGTCAGAATGGTAGGTAGGCCTGCTGCACGCCTACAACATCCAGAGACTGAAAGCAACGATTTAAATGCGTGGCTGATGGTGTAGATACAATGAACTGCTTTCGAGTATCAACTTTTTCATATAGCCTACTAGCCCAGCGTTTCCCAAACTGTGGGTCGCGACCCAAAAGTGGGTCGAAGAGCTTTGGCAAGTGGGTCGCGAAAGTTCTTCTTATTTCTCTGTTAATTTCAGTATTTATTCCAGTTACCCTCAAAAGTCACACTTTATTATTCCGTTATAACTAGTGAAACAACATTTGGCTACGGTTGGGCTATAACTAGCTTCTACTTGTGCATGTATGTGAACAGGAAACAGTGCACGCATAGGCGTAGGGGACATTTCAGCATTGGGGGGGCAAACATTTTACTTTTGCCCGAAAAATTTAACCCGGAATTATTGACGTCGTGCACATATAGCCATCTCTGTTCTTGCACCCACACCCGGGGACAAGGGGCAAATACACCGGGGCCCGGTCATATTATAGGGACCAGGCTGGGTAGTTTTAGGCATAGCATATAGGCCTATATGCAAATTTATTATGTAACCTATGTATATATTCCTGACGCTTAACCAGTTCAAACTTCACACGAGCAACTTATTAAATTCATAATTGTAGATTGTTTTGTATTGTATCTAATCATCTACAAAGCGACTCTAGTAGGGTGAACCGTTCAGAGGCGCTCCTAGTGCGCAAAACCACGCTCGAAGAGTCAGGTTTTAAGATGAGAGAATGAAGACGAGAGACTGTCACAGAAAGTGTATAGAGCGAACGCAAGGAGAAAGTTCATTTCAAAGAGAAGGACCAATTGAGGCAAATGATCAAGGCTGAGCCATTGCAGTTCTAGAAGGCGTAAGCAAGATTCAAGTCTGTTGGATGAGCGAAGTGGACGGTTGTAGGAAGCTGCAGAGTGAGGCCTTAGTATAACGTCGGCCAGATATTTGGGGCAAAACCCCGCTGAGCCTTGAAGATCATAGTGAGGAATTTCGTAATCGTAATCTCCTAATTTCTAAAGCGCCACTCGAAAGTCAAGCGCGGGGCTCCGGCTTATTCACGAGCGCTTTAGCAATTTAGATTGTATGTGAGCACGGAGAGGAAGCCAATGGGTGGAGATAGAACAACGAAAGATCCTGAGACACCTTAGATGAAAATAAGAGAAACGTGCGGTGCTTTTGGAAATGTGCTCAGTTAAGGTATTATCCTTCCTGCTGTAATATAAGTGAGCTATCAAGTGCAACACCCTGAATGTGCGGGATCAGGGTCCCTGATCCCGCACACTTGACAAGAAGGAAAAGATTGTAAATTTTCAGAGAGCATACCAAGATCTGCATGTTCAACGTTGATGATCGTAACTTTGCAAGATTATCGTGTCTATTTTGCCTCATGACCAGGGATAGTAGAAATTTCGATGTCATTCAGGCAGTGAATTCCGTGTTCTGTTGCACCTTGCTTGCATGCTGTGAATTTCCCCAAATGCCACGAACAGTCGCAATTTTCGGTCAAATTTCGGCTCTTGAATTTGCTGCGACTCTAGCCATTATTTCCCGTGAATTCAGAACTTTTTCGGGAATTGCTGCCGTCCATAGTTACTAGTTAGTTGTTGTGAGCTAATAGATCTATCTAACTTGATTCGGGGAAGATTTTCGGGCAAATTTTGGCTCTTGAATTTGTTTCGATTCTCGCCATTATTTACAAAATGCTACCGTGAATTCAAAATTTTTCGGGAATTTCTGCTATCAATGGTTGTGAGTTAATATCTAACTCGATTCGGGCAAGATTTTCGGGCAAATTTCGGCTCTTGAATTTGCTGCATGCGGTTCTCGCCATTAAGCTTATTTATAAAATGCTATAGCGTGAATTCAGAACTTGTTCGGGAATTTCTGCTAACCATGGTTATTGTGAGCTAATATCTAATTCGATTCGGGCAAGATGGAACTGGGAAATAATGTGGAGTACTAATGACGTTGACTTCAAGAAGTTTGGTTAATATTTTCCCGGGTCCACTTGCCCGAAAAAACAGACTTGCCCGAAATTTGGGGGGGCATTTGCCCCCCCTGGACCCCCGTCTCCTACGCCTATGAGTGCACGAGACTTAGCAACGAGACTTAGCATGATTAATAAAAAAGTCTTAATGCTGCAACTGTATTTCCCGAACTCTCTGATATTGCTTTGTGAGTGTTGTTGCCGTTTTCAACCACATACCTGTGTGAGGCTGGATTTTCAGCATCGACGGCAATGAAAACAAAATACAGGAACAGGCTGTGCACAGATCATGACATGAGGCTGTGTCTGACTTCTTTTAAACCACGCATTGACTTACTTATGAGTAACATGCAGGCCCATCCTTCACATTGATTCTTTAAACTTAAAGTTTAAATTTAACGATTAGTTACTGGTACATTGATATACATGTAGCAGTTGCTTGCATTGCAATAAATGTTGGCTTTTTCCTTAAGTTAAATTTTACTGTTTTAAATGTGGTAATTTCTAAATGCTGGATGTAAATCAGCATATATATCTTAATCCCGATTTATGAAGCAATCTTTAGTTAGTGTTAGTTTAGTACTCTGTACCTAATTTGGTTCAGTCACTTTAGTGGGTCCCGAGACAGAAAAAATATTCCCAAGTGGGTCTCGAGCCAGAGAAGTTTGGGAACCCCTGTACTAGCCTATTAGGCTACTCACAGCAATTGATTGAGAGTCGGTCAATTAACGAACCTGAAGCTGTCTGCCGTGGCTAAAGAATTTCCCTGTGATAACTTGTCATTGTGTTCTGGATGTGGGTGACTACGCTGGATGAGACACTTAGTTTTCATGGGCGGAGTTTATCAGGGGCTAGGGGGGCTAAGCCCCCTCCTCCAAGAAGGCCCATATTCATTTTTTTACCGTGCAAATGGTATCTTTTTCCAGGCTTAGCCCCCTTCCCAAGAAGGCTTTAGCCCCTCCAAGAACGGAAACCAAACTCCGCCCATGTTAGTTTTTCAACGCACATCAATCAGCCGACTCGCGTTTGTTACAACCAAATTCGTCAGCTACGGTTCACGTGTTGGAAGCTCAACCTCAAGGCCGTAGCCCAAGGCCGTAGCCAGGATTTGATTTCGGGGGGTGTTTCACTCACCAATTTCCCTTCCCCAAAAACTGATGACTTTTTTAGTCATCCGGCATATTTCGGGGGGTGTTTTCATGGTTTTATTTCATGGTTTTTACATCATGTGCTCGTAAATGCATTATATTATTTTTCACATTTTCCATTTCAGGGGTGTTCAAACACCCCAAACACCCCCCTAGCTACGGCCTTGCCGTAGCCAGGATTTTATTTGGGGTGGGGAGGGTGTTTTCTCGACCGTGAATTTTTGGTTCAGTCGTGGAAAATTGGTCACGACTTTTTTAGTCATCGCCTGCTTCTCTTGCCTTTTTGGCTCGTAATACATGTACGTTCACGGCGGTGCAAAACACACTATTTTCAAAAATTTTCGACTATTTTCTGCTCGAAATTAAGTTGCACACTGTAGCTCTTACATCATTTGCAAGTAAATTAGGCCTATTTAATTTTTACACTTTTCATATCGGGAGGGTGTTCAACATCCCCTAGCTACGGCCTTGCTCAATCTGTCAGCGTCAAGCTTTCTTTTGCCAAGAATCTTGTTATTATTTCCCGAATCGCCTACGTCCTAACAAAGTTCCAGTCTGTCATAAAATGCTTGATTATCTGCCTTGCTGTCACTTCTAATCAATGTAACAGATCTCAGAAAGTTCGCTGACAATTTATTTTGCTAGATTTCTATTTAATCATATTTTATGTCAATGATCTGACAGATCGATTCGACGTAGGCTAATTGCTTTGTAGCGTGCAACATGGTGAAAGGTGCCGGGATGTACATGGGCTCGCGAAATGTCACACAGAGTGGAAAAGCGTGCCAATCATGGTCGGAAAACTATGCTCCACACGCAATTTCTGATGACATAACGGATGCTATGTTCCCCGACGGAAGCAAAGAAGCTGCGAAAAATTTCTGCCGAAATCCGGACATAGAAAGTAGGGACGGCGTGTGGTGCTACACGAAGGACCCGAAAGTGGAATGGGAGTTCTGTGATCCTTGTCCTGGCAAGTACGAAAGCTATAATGGTTCGTATGCTTTGCATTTTCTTTGACTCGGCATTCGTTCCTTTAGGGGCTATTGCTTAGCACGACTGAAAGGCTCATCTTTCGACTGAATAACGCTTTTAATGATGACCAGCGCATAGCAGGAGGTTTTTCATGCTTTGCTTGTTTTAGGTTTTCTAATTATAGTGCCTCCAAACAGTGTCTGCTTCAATTCGAAGTTTGTGCTCCGTCTCACCGCTGACATAATAATACGCATCCTCAATAACTATAGGCCTAGTTACAAAGTTGCTTAAAATAGCTGCAGCGTGCAAATGGCTGTTCTACTTTTAATATTCTGCCCTCCTTAGATGCGGAAAATGTACCGTAAATGCCTTGGCAATTGGTACATGTACAAATAATTGTACATGTAGGCCTAGACCTACATAGCCTACCCTACTATTTGCGGTCTTTTATTTCTGCGTTATAATAGTTCATTTAATTTTTTCCTATTATTCGCTTGTTATGCTCCTTTTACTAATAACCAAGACCAAAACATCTAATCCGCAACCAACTCAGCAGAAATTGTAATTACTTACATCACATTGGTTGAATATGCTGGTTACACAGGAGACCCAAAGGGCCCGCTAGCCAGGGCCACCTGAGATCGTTGCGTGGGAAACCATACATCACGACTGACTGTGCAATTGTAGTTAAAAACATAAAGAGTTCTTACATCAGATGGTTGAGTAAATGTATTGCATTAAAATAGATAAACCATGCACACTCCCAGATCAGTTTTGAAATAGCCTAGTGTTCCCGAATCTTTGGCATATCCTTCTTGTTGAACGTAGGTAGAAAACTCCCGTTTGGATAGACGAAGAGACGGCTGGGTAGCCTATACGAATTCCAAAAGGAATAGACCTACTGTTTCAGGTTTTTGGTCTGATACATTGAATAGATGTAAGCATGGTATTAGTACCGACAAAGAATACAAATAAAAAATTAGTATTTTTAGAAGCTATCCTGGATATCAGGATTTAGTTGGAAATAGTCTTTACAGGATACAAATTGATTATTATGGATAGGTATGCTGGCATTCAGAGGCGGATTTAGTACGGGCCCTGAGGTCTGATCGCTCCCCGTGCCTCTGTTGAGTAAAAAATGGCGCCACTTGGCCCGTACTTATTACTTAGGCCTAAACCTTAATATCCTTCACGGAAACTAAATTTTCATACTTTTACCAGTCAATTATATGATAATGTGAAATGACTTTACGCAATCACACCATGAAATTAACAGTCATTAAGGAACTACTTCTTTTTATTTAATTCTATGGCCCATTGCCGCATTGCGTATGATATGGAAAAATTCAACTTCCCGTTATAGAAATTTATCTTAAATAAATGATTTTTTAAACCGAATATCGTAAACGACCCTCACCTACCATCTGCTTGTTGTTCTTAGTCCCCAATTTCTCGTCATGTGTTGATTTTCTGCAGAGGTTTGGTTGAATATTCAACAATCTAAGTTTCACATCTGATTTATATAGGCCTAATTGAAAGGTAATCGTACTCGGAGATTAGGCCTATGTAATTTTGTGTGAATTTGACATAGAAATTTGGGATTGTGAGTAAATAGGCCTAAATCTCCGTAGATCAGACTTATCATTAGTAGATCTAATTAAAAACAGCCTAATTATTAATAATCAATTAATCATACTTAATTTATTGTTAATTAAGAATTAGTCGCGAGTAATGATATGGTCGCCCGCAGACATTTTTGCCGAAGGGGCAAAACACGATGGTTACGGTCAAAAAAATATGCAGCAGGAGGTAGAAAGATGCAAAGCAAGAAATTACGAACATGCATGGGTATTTTTCATTCAGGTTTCTTGATGTAAATTTTCTCAGTTTCACATTTTACGTTTTAAATACGAATTGTTTCTTTAGTGCGAAGACATTTGTTGAAACCCAAAACGTAGTAGGCCTAGTTAACAAATATTTTTAGTTTTTCCAGGGGTCCGGACTGTCCAGTGTCCCCTCTTGCCTATTATGTGCGGGTGAGGCGCCCATGAGTAGTAACGAACATACTAGAAGTTCCTATAGCTTATTTATCATCAAATACCAATATTCAGCTGGTATTATCGATTCATCCTACAAAATTTAAATGATATGTAAATTTTGGTATTTACACTCTGGTTGAGATTGAGACTGAGTCAACCGGTGATGACGTACGTTCGCGGTAGACATGGTAGTAGACCCTAAACGAAAATTGGTTGACAAACTAAGTGGAGTAGCTGGGCATAAATTGGCGAAGGGAGTCACTCTCAAAATAAGTGCAAGCAAAATGTTTTTGCTGAGAACATCGACTTTGAATCAAATATAAATCGTTTTGTTTTGAACAATGAAATCACGTAGAAAGTTTCTGCGTAGAGCTTGGATCAATATCCAATAAATAACATTAATAAATATCTTTTTATGTATAAACATAAAATTATATAACTCAAGTAAGTAGTCAAGACCACAAGTTTAAGAAAAGTTTCTGTTTAAATTCTTGAATCTGTTTTATGTATTTTTGCCAAATCGTATGAATTATAATTGAAAGGCTTGGAGCAATAACAAGGTATGTCGACATACCTATGTCTTGCGAAACAGTATGCCACCGTGAGCGGAAGATGGTAATCTATAAACCCTGTAAATTTGGTACAGATCTGAATAGTTTTGAGCGCTGTTTTTCAAAAAACGTTATGTCAACATAACATGTTATTGCGCACACGTCAGAGTTCGACCATAACTCTACTGCAATATCCCGGTATGACAACATACATTGCCGTGTTTTCTTACAAACTTTGTATTGAAGCCAGTGCAACAATGAGGTTATTTGACATAATCTGTTATTGCTCCCACTTTCGTTTGAATTGGATGCAATTTCTACAGTTATGTCATTAAAACTTCTTATTGCACTGTTTTTACATATTTTATATATCGACTGTACTACAGTTATGGTGACTTACCATGTTATTGCACGATTCTCGAACTGTGTAATAGAGACAATTTGGTGCAATAATAAGGTATGTTCACTTATTCCAGATGACATGTATAAGACTTTGTTTTGGCAGCTGCTAAAAAACGCTTTGTCGACATAACCTGTTATTGCACCAGAAATGATACTGATGACGCAGTGTTCGTGTTGCAATAACCCGATATGATGCAAAATGTATAAAAACTAATAATAATTTCATCTTTCGCATTGAAAAATTTACAAATTTTGTTAAAGACAATTTTAAGGTACATATTGCTCAAAACAGCTTGTCGATATGTTTTCAAATGGCTTAGATACAGCAGTTTGAAGTGGTGAATCTTTGAAGTCGATTTCCCAACATTCATGATTTTCGACATACCTTGTTATTTCTCCAAGCCCTTCAATTACTTTACTGTGTTTAGCTATGTAAGTACAGGCGCCCTCTTGAAATTCTCTTCGCTCCGCTCCCCATGGATAAAACCTGAATCCGCCACTGTCTACACTGTTGGGCTGATGAAAATAACACTTGCCAAAGTGGAAGATGACTTGATGACAGCCATCATGGACTTCATTCGTTGCAAAATGTCTTGAAAACGATGAAACGATCAAATGCACACGGGATTAAAACCGAAAACCGAAAACAATGTCTAAGTCTGATTCGACATGACATTGCATTTCGTCCGTTATCGTTGTCATGCGCGCTTTGGTCGGTTGATTCTTTTGACAGATCGCGCTAAGGTCGGATTTAACATCTTAAGTAGCCTACAAAATGGACACACAAAACTCGACTGTGCGTGCACTCGAGTCTCGGCATGGGCGGAGTTTATCAGGGTCTAGGGGTGTGGGGGCTAAGGCCCCAAAAGACCCAGATTCATTTTTTACCGTGTAAATGGTATCTTTTCTCGGGCTTGGCCCCCCAAGAAGGCTTTAGCCCCTCCAAGAACGGAAACCAAACTCCGCCCATGAGTCTCGGAGACCAGCCATTAAGCAGGCGCTACACAACGACGGCGGATAAGTTGGTCTCTCTGATGCAATTTATGAGATCATCGTTATTTTTGTATTTAATGAATTATCTTACCTTGCATTATATCTGCATTGCATTTACTGCATGATCTTAACATGCTTTAACTTTGTCTTCAAATTCAGCATGTGTGCTACCAGATAAAGGTGCAGGCTACATGGGAGTACTCGCTCATTCGAAATCCTTCCAAGAATGTCTACCTTGGTCTAATCAGTCAGAATCGTCGTTTGTATTTCCAGATGGATCTGCACACGACGCAGAGAACTACTGCCGGTACATGCAGAGAACTGTGTTTTATTCTTGCAAAACGTTTAGTTGCCAGTGGCGGCACCAGGGGGGTAGGAGGCTAACTCCTCCAAACAGGTGATCAGTTTTTTGTACAGGGAAAATGATGAAAATGATGAAATTTCGAGTTAGCTCCCCTAAAAAAGGTCATGAGGTTTTTTGGGACAGGGAATCTGAAATATTTTCATGATATTTGGACAAAATGGCTATAAAAGGTCGTCACAAATTTAGGCAAATGAAGAATGGAAAATTTCCTCCACGATTCGTCTCCCCCCCCCCAAAAAAACTGAAATCCTGGCACCGCCGCTGTTAGTTGCGCTTGTGATTAGTTTAATGCACGAGAAGTGTGGCACAGTTTAGTCAGTCCGACGGTGCAAGATAACCCCGTGATAATTTGACGCATGCACATGATTGTACAATGTAGGCTACAGTATGTGTGCATGAATGTACCTACAGCGATAAATCAACAGATGAAGTGAATACAACCTTTGAATTAATTTTTCAAGTACACACACTACTGATCAACTTGCAAATAGTAGAGGAATCGCGCGCAACTGTGTTGTTCTAACATTTATTGCCGAAGATACCGTAGGTCCTAGCAACTGCTGAAAACAATCATGACCTCATCTTTAACTAAGCAATCATGACTGTAGTCTTAAGTTTACGATGAAGTCGAACAAAAGCAAGAAGAAGTAAAAGTGTGACATCTATCAATAATTCGCATCAGTTGATCTTCTTTAATGAATCCTTCCACCACTTCAAAATAATACGTTTCACAAACAAAAATAATATAATAATATAATTTATATTAGGCCTAATATAATTAATAATTAATAATAATTAATATAATTTATATAATCATCGTTGCCTGAGAATTGTCTTTTCATATCTCCAGTTTTTTTCTCTCTAAACCAGATGTTTAGAATTAACGTGGCATAAATGTTATATGTGTGCACTTGTTACAGCGCTCCTTCAAGAAACTACTCAAAAGCGCTCCCGACTACAGCGCGGACGCTGAATCGGAGTAGGCCTAGTACTAAGTAGTTAAATAGTAGATTTTGCTACCTACCTGGTTTCTACCATCGAAAATGTTTTGTTACAGCAACTTTTCAGTCGGATTTGAGATAATCAATTACTAAAATAGACACCTATTTACTTTTTTTATACCTATGACGTTTGTCCGTGACATTGTGTCAGGTAACATGTCGTCAGTGTGGCATTTTGTTCGTGACATTTTATCGCATGACATTGTGTCATGGAACCGTCGACTAGGCCAGCTATAGATGCTTGGTGAAGGTACTGCCGCCGCTGGAAGGCAACACAAGCTACCAACCACATACATTACTGATGTAATATATTTGTTCCTAATGACGCTTAACAGCAAGTGTGCAAGCGCTGAGAGCGCTTCTGAGTAGCTTTCTGAAGAAGCGCTATTTAAATTTTCGGAATCAATCAACCACATACCGAAATTGTTTTCGTCATTGTTTATTACGATATGTTTCATTATACTAAATATTTGTGGCTTACACCAAACATATTCGTCTGATTTGTAAAGTGATCCAGAATAACTAAAGTTACCCTGCACCTTGATTGTCATAATGTATCGCCTCTCTAACAATAGGCCTGAACCGTCTGTGTCCTTCCCATTCAGCATCATTAAATGCTTTATTGCAGGCTAATCATTTCTCCTGGGCTAATAATAATTCTGTAGGACGATGACTATTAAACGCTGCATAAATATGTGAATTGAAAACGCGGAATTTGCACAACGTTTTTTTTCTTCAGAAATCCAAATCCGTCTGTTCGCGATGGTCCGTGGTGTTATGTTAATGCGAGAGGAGCGACTTGGGATTATTGCGACGTCTGCAAGCGTAAGTAGGGCCTTCACAATGTCAACAACATTATGTAAATTTATTCACTATAATTAGGCCTATCCCGCAAAATGTCACCCATAAATTATAATAAATGATTGGTAATATAATTCCGCTTTTTCGGGTAGACATAATAATTATGGAGAAATTCTTTAGATGCCTGCTTCGCTGTTCACTAACACTGAATTTACGTGATCTGAAAAGTTACTTAGAGTTCACCGATAAATTCAACACAGTATTTTCTATTATTGTTGATAGACAAAAACGACCCCAGAGCGATCAAAACCAATTTTTTAATTATTTGTAGATATTCCTGCTCTGTACAAAATTCCAAGCTTAATATTTTATATTTTATTGTATTGTATTGTATTGTATAAAAACATTTATAAAGCGCCTCTACTAGGGTGAACCGTTCAGAGGCGCTCCCAGTGCGCAAGGCCACGAGAGAAGAAATAGGTTTTAAGAAAAGAAAATGAGGAGGAGGGATTTCCTGTCAGAAGTTGAGATCGAGTAGAAGGAGAGAGCGTATTCCAAAGAGAGGGGCCAATTGATGTAAAGAAACGGGACTGAGCCATAACCGTTCTAGTAGGAGGTATATTTATATTACCAGATGGCGAAAGTAGGCTATTTATTCATGCGATGGGTAGCAGCAACTATTGATGGATCTATCTATTCCACTGCATAACTTACGAGACCAGTCGTTTCTTCTGCATTATCAATAATAATCCATTCCAGTTATTGTCGGCAGGGCCACTGGAGACCAAATAATTATGGATTCAGGTTGAAATGTGTCAAATTGTGGATGGCAGTTTATTAACCTACATCTATGAGCAAAATCAATTAAGTAGGCCTACAATATTGACGATAAACCGTTGATATTAATAGGTTATTGTGACCTATCTTTAGCCATTTTTTTTTACTTAGGCTACTTGCATTTATATTCTTTTTGAGTAATTTTTTCCCTCATTTAGTATGCCTACTAAGTCCTATGCGCTTTTTAAATTCTGGTCGTCTAATATTATCTAGTGGTATTGATGAATGTCTCGGTTAATTGGAACTACATTTCTATGTTGGCCTATTCCTTAAAATAAAACCTGTCAATGTTTTCTGTGTTTTCAATAGCTGGTGTCAGGTTAAAAATTTATGTGACTGACCTCGGTCTTGGTAATTATTATAGGTTAGCGTTGATTCGTCGTATTATTGTGTCTGCTGCATTTTGTATTACAGCATTTGAGGGGCAAGTTACAATTCAGCCGGGCAGCAACAATTGGGCAAATCACAATGGCGAGACAATGAGCCGTTTGGCTTGCCTTCACTGGTGTATTACCGTGACGTACTGTTTGGCTGTTGTCGTTAAAAAAGTCGATAGGGGTTCTTGTACATACATGACAAAATTCGGCGAAGAAGCCAAATCGGACGACAGTGTAGAGATCTACAACGTTTACCGTAGCTGTCAGGGGGACACGGAAGGTGATTAAGATTGATTTTTCTCTTGAATTATCGTTGGACGTGAGGTTGGGGTATGGTCACTCCATAGCTAGCATACGTTACGCTATAGCGGGAAACGTGGTACGTCTATCAGCTGGGGTTATTTTTGTATAGCTTAGTAAATGTGGAATACGGACAATTTCAGGTATTTTGAAGGAACAATTTTTTCTTTTACAAGTTGCAGATTAAGACGAAACTGTATTTTACGTGGGTTAATGGTCCGTGGTAATGGAAAGGGTAGGGGCGGGGTAATGGGCCGTGGGCAATGTCCTAGACCGTGTCGTTATTCAATAATGATTTATATAATAGTCTAACGCACAACGTTGCCTAGCCTACTTACATGCAGCAGTGCTTGCAAAATATATGCTATTATTAGTTCGAAGCACTGTAGTCTCTCATTGAAATTTATACAAGTAGGCCTACAAGATCCTAGGGTGTTTGGCCTTTAGCATTTAGCATTTTTAAATGAAGTCGATGAAGCTAATATCTATACATCGATCTATTGTAAATAAGCCTAAAATCAGGGTTGGTTAAAAGAATTTTTAGAACTGCACAACTCCTTCATTTCGGTCTCATCCTCAATGGTAAATTACTTCCAGTCGGAAGACAATTACCTTTTTGGCTAGTTCTAATTGTACAGAAGTGCTTCTACAACAGCACAAATCCATTTAGAACTGCACGTTTTGTGTAGGCCTACAACTGCACGCTAAAAAATGCCCTGCCTAAAATATTGTCTGAAACTGTCACCCCACTAAGACTTTACGATGTTTTGTTGAGTCTACGAGGATTCAATGTAGCAACAAACTATTATTACAGATTGGTTAGGCAGGGATGCTAAACTACCTATCCGACGATACTAGCTCACAGGCATAGGCGTAGGAGACATTTCGGAAGTGGGGGGGGCAAAATTTTCATTTCTGCCCGAAAAATCTGATGACTTTTTTTTAGTCATCGCCTAAAATCTTAGGATTTTCTCGTCCGAAAATTCTGATGACCTTTTCTTAGTCATTTACTGTAAATCTTCAGAGAAAAGTTAGCTTTTTACCTCTGAGTGCCCGAAAAAAATTTGCCTGTGCCTGTTTGCCCGAAAAAAATCCGAATTTTTCCTCGTTCGTGCCTCTTTTGCCCGAAAAACACATTCGCCCAAAATTTGGGGGCATTTGCCCCTTTGGAGCCCCTCCTCCTACGCCTATGCTCACAGGACAGAGTCTTGATTACAATTAAATATTCCTAAATGGATCAACAAGTCAGTCTTGAGTAAAATGACATTGACAAGGAAGCATTCGCTGATTTTTAAAAAAACATTAACGAGAAATCTTGCTCGCTAAACAAAATGTCGAAGGACCGCAGTTTTTTTAATGCGGGCCGAAACGACTTCGAGTTCAATGACCTAGCCTACGGATTGAGCCCAGAGGGTATATTATTATCCGAAGTGCCCATCAAGTGAAACACAACCAATGAAAATCCAACTATTGACATACGTACTCCTATCCAAGAAATTTAATAGGAAAGATTTCATTATTCTGCTTAACATTATTATTTATATATTTATTTATTTATTTGTTTGTTTATTTATTTATTCTGTATTTCATTGTTTATTTAATTTGGTCGAATGACAATGCTACAACTTATGATTAATATTTAAACAACTTCTTATTTTGAATAGATAAGACAATCTCCATGGGCGGAGTTTATCAGGGGCTAGGGGGCTAAGCCCCTCCACCCCCAGAAGACCCAGATTCATTCTTTTTACCATGCAAATGGTTTCTTTTTCCGGACTTAGCCCTCCTAAGAAGGTTTTAGCCCCTCCAAGAACGGAAACCAAACTCCGCCCATGCCAATCTCTCATTTACAATCAGCGGTCTCCAGCGACTTGCGTCTTAAGTAGGCTACATACCCACATTTTGAGTTTGACTGATTTGCAACTTATTGCTTGCATGAGAAATCGTCCGTTATACACAAATAGATTTTTGCAAAGTCCTCAGTATTGCACATAACATGTAACCCCTATAGGCCTTCACAATTCTAATGTAATGTGTTCCATGCAGCCAGTTTGTAATGTGTTTTTTAAAATTTATTTAGGGAGGAAAGCTTATTACGTCGAGTTTGTCGGCGTTACCACAAAAGATTCTGACTTTATGTCAAAAGATCAAACAATCGACGAATGTTTTGATGCATGCATTGTCAATGCGAGATGCCTCTACTTACAAAAGAACGTAGAAAACGACGAGTGCACCTCGCAGTGCAATGTTTGTTGCCCACAACAGGAGCACGCTGAAGGTGTTGTTACCAGATTCCCAGTATACTGCGATCCGGCATTACGTGAGTATTAGGGCCTACGGTATATAATAATAATAATAATAATAATAATAATAATAGTTAGATCGACCCAATCTATTACTTTCTCTTTAATGCTTGTCACTTTTAAGAAAAACCTGGGCATATTGACCGTGTAATTATGAGTTTCATCCGGTGCTATCTCTTCGTACGGTTCCATGACAATATGTCAAAAGACAAAGATGTCGAAAGACAAAATGTCGCCGACAAAATGTCGCCGACAAAATGTCGTGGACAAAATGTCGTGGACAAAATGTCGCGGACAAAATGTAGTGGACAAGATGTCGTGGACAAAATGTAGTGGACAAAATGTAGTGGACAAAATGTCGTGGACAAAATGTCGTGGACAAAATGTCGTGGAAAAAATGTCGTGGACAAGATTTCGTGTACTAAGTTCGTAGTGCTTAGAATAAGACGTTGAAGACGACGATATGTGCCTCTCCCAAGAACTTCAACAAACCTCGTTCGGTCTATTAATTGAATCGTACGTGTGTCACGGCGACGATTATAGCATAGAACGGGTGATCGGCTAGTCACACGCAGGGCTGTATTGTCTTTTCGTCAACCATCCTCGATCCGAGGGTTGGTCGCATCATGGACGAGTTTCCTCCATCTCTTCCTGTCCTTTTTGTCCACCAGAGTCTGCCAGAGAGATGTTCCCATCCATATTCTGATGTTGACAAGCCAGCCCATCCTCAGCCTCTCTCGTGTTCTTGTACCCGGTACATTTCCCTGTGTGATCTCTTTCTCCAGACATTCTCCGCTTTTTCTCATCAGATGTTCAAAGTATGTGAGTGTCCTTCTTTTAATTGAGTCAAGAAGACTTTTCCGCCACGTCTCATGCAATTTTTAAATGAGGGGTCATGGCCGGATTGCCCCCCTTGGATCCGCTCCTGCTGCCAGTACAGAATCTATAGGGAGGTCAAACTGTAGAGAACCTTGGATACAGGATTTTGGTTATAACCCTCGGTAGTTACACCCAAAACTGCTCAAAAGATTTGACCTGATCTTCGGATCCTCCACCTTCCTTGACGACACCCGCATTATCAGCTACTGCTTTGGCTACCAGACTCATACCTATTCTGACTACCTTTTGAACAGCATTCTGACTCAATGCAGCACTCGTTAATTATCTGGAGCTTTGCGATCAGCTTTTGAGTGGCGCTTTAGAAGTTTATAAATTATTATTACAATATAGAAGTAGCTAGAGGAACACTTGCACCTTGGAAACTGACGCCTATTTTTCGTTCATTTATTCATTCATTCAATTGTCTTACAATATTACAGCGCCGCTTGAGGAACCCACTTTTAACACCTAATTTTTGATTTTTGACAAAATGTCTTCTACTAGAGAAACCATCCATGTTAAAGCTGATCCACAAAATGAAACAGAAAAATTTGCATTAAGAAATCTCATTGAAAGATACTCGTGTTCTTAATTTTCAGCCTTGCAGTTTTCAAGGGTATCCGGACTTTACCCCCCGGCCCATTACCCCCCTGCCATTACCCCCCTGCCATTACCCCCCGGAGACAATTACCCCCCCGCCATTACCCTCCTGCCATTACCCCCCGCCATCACCTCCATAGATGGAAGACAAATCATATATACGGAGTTTATATTCTAAATATCAATCCAACTTCCATTTAAATTGCTATTATTTTTCATCAATCCAGCTCCAATTTAAGCCAGAATATTTTCGTCAATCCAGCTTCCATTTAAGCAAGAATATTTTCTTCAATCCAGCTCCCATTTAAGCCAGAATATTTTCGTCAATCCAGCTTCCATTTAAGCAAGAATATTTTCTTCAATCCAACTTCCATTTAAGCAAGAATATTTTCTCCAATCCAGCTTCCATTTAGGCAAGAATATTTTCTTCAATTCAGCTTCCATTTAAGCAAGACTATTTTCTTCAATCCAGCTTCCATTTAAGCAAAAATATTTTATTCAATCCAGCTTCCATTTAAGCAAGACTGTTTCCATTCATCCAGCTTCCATTTAAGCAAGAATATTTTCTTCACCCCAGCTTCCACTTAAGCAAGAATATTTTCTTCAATCCAGCTTCCAGTTAAGCAAGACTATTTTCTTCAATCCAGCTTCCAGTTAAGCAAGACTATTTTCTTCAATCCAGCTTCCATTTAAGCAAGAATATTTCAGCCATGGTACAAACTGCGTGAATAAGGTGCGAATTTACTGGTTATAATTGTTAATAGGCGCTAAGTGCCTACATAATTAGCACTGCAACTAGCGGGTAATGGCGGGGGGGGTAATGGCGGGGGTAATGGCAGGGGGTAATTGTCTCCGGGGGTAATGGCAGGGGGGTAATGGCAGGGGGTAATGGGCCGGGGGGTAAAGTCCTAGACCCGTTTTCAAGTTCTTGCCACTAAAACATGTAGGCCTAGGCCTAACCGCGATCATCGAAACTTTTTTCTCCCTCTGCAAAATTCTTTGCGGGCGCCCGTGAGTGAGGGGCGAAGCATGAGATTAGATACATACTTCGGGGCAAGAATAAGTTGAGACTTTTGCAGCACAACAAGAACTTTAAATCGTGTATGGGCAGAATAAGTCAGTGAAGTTATAAACCCAAGAATATAGAGATACGAAAGAATCGAGGAAGACGGGCTCTTCAGGACCTACGTAGAATCGAGGAAGGACCACCAGTCCTGTAGAATAAAAGACGAATCTTAGAAAGACCAACGAGGATAGAAACTAGGCCTAAGTAGTGCATGCTAGGTCGTTTCGTGGATTCAATAGGAACTAAGGTCATAGTACTGGCCTAGTTAGCTACACCGGTAAGCGGCAGCTGGTCTGTTGGTTGCAACGGACTGCGGTTCAAGCCCCGGGCTGGGAGTTGACATTTAGAGATTTAGATATCTCGGGCTAGCACGTGTGGGACGCGGTGGCGCAAGCTGCTGCGGAGCGACCTTGGCCAAGTTGCTTACCCATCATTGTCTGTGAGGAATGCAACGGGAAACCACCTCCCTCATCTCATCCCCAGGGGCGTAAAGCCAATGAACCTGCCTTCGGGCAGAGCACCATCATCATCATCAAGGTCATAGTGATTCCAATGCACTATTTTAGACTCCTTGTTAAATTCATTACCTTGTTTGAAGTAGGCTAGACTATAGGGCCTACGTCTAAATATTGAAACTCAAGCTCCTACTCATATTCAGAGTTCTAATCCATGTCGTGATGATAATAATTATGAATCGGATAATGGTCGTAGCCTATCTGCAGTCCGCCATTAATTAAAGAAACAGTATTTTGTGCATTTTTATTTTCATACATTACGCCTGCCATGTCATTTCATTCTACAGAGCCGACTAACGATGTAACAGCTGCAATAAACGAAGAGCTACCAACAGGAGGTAACTATTATTTTATCAGTTATAATGTAATTATGATCAGTAACTGACAGTTGTTCTGTTTCATACTGTTGTTTCACATCATGTGTTAGTATCGTGAGCGCCGTTTTTCAAGTAAGTAAGTAAGTAAGTAATTATGTATGTATGTATGTATGTATGTATGTTTGTATGTATTTATAGACATACTGGATGCCATAACTGATCAACTGCGTAAAAAAATGGGGTGCTCGATAGTACAGTGGTTAGCGCGCTGGAATGTCGGGGTTCAATTTCCGACCGGGGCAGAAATTTGTACCGAGATTTCTGTTCCACAAGCCCCCCTCCCTCTAGCCGCCTCAGCTATGATGAGTACACTGACCTCACGGTCAGTGGACAATGAGACGGTGAGGGAGAGGATTGGCCACCGCCCTCATATGCCGAGGCCTTGAAAATGAAGTCGCTAACACTTCATCCCCATTGGCAAACCTCTGGGCTAGCTAGATGGGATCTCATTATTATAATTTTTTTAACATTATTATTTTGTTATATTATAATTATTATTATTATTATTGTTATTGTTATTGTTATTGTTATTGTTGCTGTTGTTGTTGTTGGTGGTGGTGGTGGGTGGTGGTGTGGTGGTAGTAGTATTAGTATTAGTAGTAAGAAAATATGATGTGAAAACCTCCTGCAGCATCTCTAGAAAGATCACAGCCGATTGCTAGCAGAAGTATAAATGAAATGATGCATTTTAAACCAGCAAATGCTTTTAAAGTTGAACATCTTTTGTAAACCATCTGATTTGAATTGTCTTCGAAAGCATGATTTGATATTTTGTAAATATTGAGAAGATCTGACGGCGAAAACTTACCGATCCACGCAATAATAATACTATGTTGACGTTAGATAAGTTTTCGCTTATAAATGAATGCATGACACGCATACGATAATACGATCGACCCAATGATGCAAAAAAACCTGGTTGCAGTGATTTTGCTTTGTCTGAACGATGTTGAATTCTAAAAAAAATTATTTTGACTATGATTTGGCCCACACGAAAGTAAATAGATAAGCGAAGGACTTAATAATTGGTCGTCACTGCAGGCACCATCTGCATGTAATCTGATCGCTTAAAATTAATGGGTTTTCTAAATTTTGCCCAGGTGGATTTATGTGCGATGTACCCATTTCAGATGCAGGACTGACTGACTTTTCCTCGTTGAAGCGATAACCGTGTCGGTCGCACTAACGCACTTCCTATGACTAGCAGTGGCGTAGACATGGGGGCTCGGGGTTAAACCACCCCATTGGCCTAGGTAAAAGTTTTTTTAAAGGTTATTTATCCACTTAAATAATAAAAACAAAACAATTGCTTGTAGTAACAATTGTTTTTCCTACTTTATTCCCTTTGTTACTTTATTTCATTTTTATTTACTGTAATACTGTTGGGTTGGTGTCAGAAAGGCCACTGATGACTAGCATCTTTTAATTCAGAAGGAGTCAGTAATTGTTAAACGCTATGTAAAGAAGTGTAAAATTGGTACAGTTTTTCAAGTCTAATATTGACATTTTCTCACAAGTACTTACTGCAATTTTATCTTCTGCTTGTGTACTTTGCAAAGCTTGGTGGAAGGCATTCCTCAGAAAGTACAAAACCTATCTAATTGCTGGAAGTCTAGTCATTGTACTGATAATCGTACTGTGCTGCTGCAGCAAGTATTTGTAAGTACAACCAGTTCTTAGATTCTCTCAAGAACCATAATGTGGTTCGTAAGAAAATTAATTAAAAAATTATTAATCAAAATATTCAAATTTTATAATTTTTAATATCACAATTCTTATGCTAAGAATGATTAGGAAACAAGGCCTATAATATTTTTCTAGTCATTCTTGTTTCTTGATGTAAGCTTACCGAAACTTATTAAAGCTCATCCAGTCTAATTTCACTACTTCTATGGCGCAGCTATCGAATGTAGCTTTGACCATTCTTGTCCAATTTCATTTCACTGCTGCACTCACTTGTAGGCCTATCCCCTAGCCATCATTTCGTGTAGGCCTACTCGAAAAGCTGTAGGTCTATTTCACCATCCTTCTTATGTCGAAGTTTTTACTGAATCTTATATATTTGGCATTAGAGGCACGTTTTCGATATGATCATGATCAGTTGCATCAAAATGTAATTTGAAATTAATCAATTTATTCAGTCTTGCGTTTAGTTATAGGTCTATCAGTCGTACTATTGAAAATAAAATATCGATCTGGATCTTTGCGGTGACCGATAATTATCTTGTCATAGCTTTGGCAGCTAAATAGACCTAAGCCTAGTCAGACGAAGCATTGCGGTAAACGTTTTAAACAGAGTTTGAAGCAGAGTTACGTTTGTTCAATACTGTAAGCCTAATTGGCAGAGGAACATTGAGCATAAGAATACGTCATTGAATTTTCAATTTAGTGAAAGTTAAAATGCCGCAGAATTTCATTAAGATAACAGTGAATCAACAAGTAACAACGCTTTGTGACGGTCTGTGTAGAAACCAAACAACCAAATAATTCTGACTTGATGAGGACGTTTTGAAATATTGACGTTATTACATAGTAATATTATTTAAATACCAAGACCCTTGTTTAGGTAAGGCTGAATCAGATCTACTAGAACAAGTAACTTATATAACATTCAAAGAATGTTTTGAGTTCATATGGGAAGAGGAACAGTAGAGATGAAAGTTAGAGGATAGTCGGGAAAAGCAATCGACATAATTGCGAAGGTATGCCTACTTAAGATGAACATTTTACTGTAGACAGCTGCAGGTAAGTGACTGAACTTGATACGGATGCGCTCAAGAATTCCCATCATGTAGAGTGATGTGAGAAGAGAAGTATATTATCGTGATGTTTTGATGACCTGTTGACAGCTAGGCCGCGAGCAATATGAATGAATTATGGACGCTTCATAATGTGTGGATCCAAGGCTTGTTCCAAAGATTTTCCGTTAGCATGCATAAAGTGTACAATCTGAGGTAGCGATGGTGGGGGCAAGTGAAGGAAGGGTCGTATTCGAACAAGGCCATGAACATGCATGAACATGCATCAGTGTGAGAGGTTGGAGATGTGATTAGGAAATGAAAGGTGTGCAGCTGTGGATCAAATGCAATGCCATGATTGCATACAAGTCGGAGGCGAAAGTACGAGATGACGAGACAGTTGACATAAGTATATGATGATGATGATGATGATGATGATGATGATGATGATGATGATGATGATGATGATGATGATGATAATGATGACGATGACGATGACGATGACGATGACGATGACGATGACGATGACGATGATGATGGTTCTCTGCCCGAAGGCAGGTTCATTGGCTTTACGCCCCTGGGAAGAGATGAGTGAGGTGGTTTCCCGTTGCCTTACCCACAGACAATGATGGGTAAGCAACTTGCCCAAGGTTGCTCCGCAGCAGCTTTCGTCTCTGCGTCCCACACGTGCTAGCCCTAGATATCTAAATCTCTGAATGTCAACTCCCAGCCCGGGGCTTGAACCGCAGTGCGTTGCAACCAACAGACGTATGCCACTTTCGCTTAGGCCTACCGGTGTAGCTAACTAGGCCAGTATAAGTATATGAGGATATGAAATTGACTTATGTTCTGGTAGGTCAGGAATTAGAGATTCTGCTCTGTGAGGGTTGAAGCAACTGATGTCGGAAGATATATTATTTAGAAATTGAACTAAAACCACATCGAGTTACTGAGGAGAAATAGTATGTGACTTCCGGGCAGCTGAAGCATTGCGGCTGCCCGGTTACCATGCCAGCCAGCAGAGAGTTATGGATGTCATTCACTGGTTCCCTGTCCAGCAGCGCATCCATTTAGGGATTTCCTCCGTCGGCAATCATTGCGTCTTGGGCAGTGAGTCTATTCGTCATCAGGAGCTCTTTGCTTTAACTTCGGATTGCTCTGGTTGTCGCTCCCTGCGCTCAGCCCATAGGCGTAGGGGACATTTCGGAAGTGGGGGGACGGCAAAACTTTTACTTTTGCCCGAAAAACTTTTATTACAAAATTAATTTTCCGATTTCCTCGCCCCATGACCTTTTTTTAGTCGTCGGCCTAAAATTTTGAGACAAAATATAGCTGTTTTACCCTGTGCGCCCACAAAATCCTCCCGTGCCTCTTTGCCCGAAAAATATTCACCTAATTTGTTTTCAACCTGTGCCTGTTGTGCCCGAAAAACACATTTGCTCGAAATTTGGGGGCATTTGCCCCTCCCGATCCCCACCTCCTACGCCTATGGCTCAGCCTCTACAGGCCACTTTATGGTTCCACAAGCACGCACAGCCATCAAACAGAATAGAGCTATCTCGATTGTAGATCCATAATTATTTTAGAACGGCCTCCCCTTTGGCCTGCGTTCTCTTCCACGGGACTCTCTACATGTAGCTCTCTTTTAAAAACTACTAAGGACTTTTCTCTTAGGCTCTACCTGGGTCGAGCGTGCATATGAGTAGTCATTTTGAAGGTGCATTTTATAAATTTCTTGATAGGGATATAGACGGGAGCACCAGCACCCATTTGCTCCCCCGTAGTTCAATAATATAATTTATAATGTTAACATGGAGTTGACCTTAGGCCAATAGAGGAGTGAAAATAGGCGTAAACAACAGTTAATTACAAGTCAACAATAATAATAATATATATTACCGAAACGAGAAGTAAGTCTGTGTGTTTGTTCATTCGTGATTTCTTCCAAGAAAGGCTGGATCATCATCATTCATCGATGAAGATCCGATGTCGTGCACCTCTCGTGTGATCTGATGCACGAAAGTGCGGAAATATTTGGCCTGGCTGCTGCGGATGACAGGGTGGATGGATTCGATTTGACCAGGGTCTATGACAACAGAGGCCGTTATCCTGGACAGAAATTTGCTCGGCGTATTACAGCACTTAACAGCTTGATGACAGGTTACGAATGCTTGAGTAGTCACCCGAAGAACATAAATTGGTACAACATAGGGTCAATAATAACTTCATGAGCCATTAATTATTAATTTTAAACTAGCACTGCACACAGTGCACAGTACATAATAAAAATAATAATAATAATAATATTAAGATTTGTCATCAGTCTAGCCAGGAGGGCGTGGCCGAGAGTTAGGAATTACCAGCACACGGCGTAGATGCATAAAAGCCATTTAGATTGAACAATTCAAATTTACTTTCAACGTTTCATATTTTGACCTTCTTTTCCATGCTATCTTCCACTTTCGTGTTTTGTAGATGCCCAGGCAAAAAGAAACACGCAGCCAAGAAGAGCAAATCAAAATCGAAGCACAAGGAAAGCGAGAAAGAGAAACTCAAAGGCAAAGGCGCACCTGCAGGCAAACGTAAGTATACGACTCTCCGGAAACAGTTTGGCATCAATTTTAAACGAGTTATCTCTCTGGACAGAATCCAGGGCTTTTTAACCTGCAGTTCTACACAAAATGTGCAGTTCTAAATCATGGATTTGAGTAGTTTTAGATGGACTTTTGCAGTTTATAAAAAGTAGAAATAGGTCACTGTCATCCGATTGAGAATAATGTAACCTGAGGAATATGAAGGAATAGAAGTGGTCGTGCAGTTCTAAAATTTCATTAAAACAGCCCTGCGAGTGAAGGACTTGCCCAAGGTTTCCTACGCGGCGACTTTGAGGTGGATTCGAAACTGCAACCTTTCGGCTGCATTGCGACGATCATACCCACTTCACCACCGCGCCCCATTTAATTATTTAATTGACCCAAGCTACTGCATGCCACCTAAGTTTTGCTTGCTCATAAGGACTTGACATAATTTATCAAAATATAAGAGTATTGTAACTATAGTTGGAATGCTACTGAAATTAAACATTTATTGTCATTTGTTATCAGTTTCGAAGAAGAAAAGATTCGGCAATTGGATGAAAGGCAAAAAAAATAGTGAGTGAATGATTTTTTATAACTTTGCATCAAGTTGACTTCAAATCAACTGATATCGGATTTTCCTTGATTTTAATTAAAATACATGACAAGAATCGAACTTTGTTTTTCCACATTTTAAGCTATACAGGGTGGGCCATAAAAAAGTAACCCCCTACGCTTTTTTGCCCATATCTTGGCCAGAAGTAAGAATTTCGAAATGAAATTTTGCAGGTTTAAAGACAATTCATATCTACACATGATGGTCAGATTTCATCAAAAATATTTCAAACAGAACAAAAGGTATATCACTCTCAGTGAGACCACTCACCGTTTTTTACGATTCAAAAATGCGACGCAACAAAAAGTTGCAAAAAAACCAATTTAATTATTCTGGCCAATATCTTGGTCAGAAGTAAGAATATCGAAATGAAATTTTACAGGCTTAAAGACAATTCATATCTGCACATGATGGCCAGATTCCATCAAAATATTTCTAACAGAACAAAAGTTATACAACATTCAGTGAGGCCGCCACCGTTTTTTTGACGATTGAGTAGGGTCACATAACAAAAAATACCAGAAACACAATTTTATTAAGTCTCACCTCAAATTGTTGTTATCAAATAGCCTTGATTTTGCCAGATGATCATTATTATTACTATTTAAAAGAGAAACAGGGTACCAGCGTAGCTGAGCGTCACTGAGAAGTCACTTAGCAAGATGGCAATCAAATTGGTAAATAAGAAATCCGTCAGATTAATCAACATGTCCATCAAGAATTTTGCAAAGAGACTCAAAAGAAGTTTTGGCACATTCAACACAAGTTGTGAAGCACTACCAAGTTCATTTGACAACAGTTATTTGAGATGAGACTTAATAAAATCGTGTTTTTATTAAGTTTCTTGCGTTTCCTTTTTGAATCGTCAAAAAACGGTGGGTGGCCTCACTAAAAGTGATATAATTTTTGTTGTGTTCGAAATATTTTGATGAAATATGAGCATCAAGTGTAAATATGAATTGTCTTTAGGCCTGTAAAATTTCATTTCTAAATTCTTACTTCTGGCCAAGATATGAGCAAAATACCTTAGGGGTTACTTTTTTATGGCCCACCCTGTAGTGCTATTTGTATAACGCTAAGGTTACCAATACTTGAATGTCACAAACTGAGCTAATGTTACATTAGTTCGGATCCACGTTTGTGTCATTGACGTATTTAGACCGGGTATCGTTTTATGTCTACATAAAAATGTCGCAGGTCAGTGAACGCGTGCACTACTGCGTTGGTAATTACCATCTCCGGATATAATATTATTATGTACTTCTGCAAGCTGATCTTATCTTATCTTATCTGACCATTTATAAAGTGCTTCTCGCAGCAAGAGCCTTTCAGAAGCGCTGATGTCTTCGAAACTTTCAGAGGCACATCGATGAAACATTGTAGTTTTGAACCCGCATGCTGCTTCACCATAAATTATTTTGCCTGAAATATCACAGTTGAACTCTGTGATCCTTTACCTGTGGGAAATCAATGGGGAGATCGGAATATACACGGTGAACGGGAAAAAAACCGAACCTCTACAATAAATATAGAAATTAACACCAAACATGTAAATATGTTAATGACAATAAGACTATTTTCTTCCCAACTATAGACTTAACTAGTTTTTATTATTATACGCTAATCCAGATGAAATTTGAAGTCATTTAAAATGTTTCAAGGAGCGTACAGCAGCGACTGAACTAACGGAGGTCAGCTAGCAAGCACGGCTTGAGCGATCAAGGTTTGCTGATGCGCTATCCTGCAAACTTGGTACATTTCAAATAACCTAGACCTTAATTCCGTTGACTATAAAATCTGGTCTGTGATGATGCAGGAGAAGTTTACAAGAAAAGGAACGCCATGTGGAAGAACTGCGTCAGCGTATAATACATGCAGGCATGGGACGAATTTGATCAAGCTGTAATCGATTCAGCAATTAGTCAATGGCGAGCTCGTCTTTGGGCATGTGTTGAGGTCGAAGGAAGAAATTTTTAACACACATTATATAGCTAACAAATGATAGTAATTTGATTATTTTCCTTTAAACCAGAAGTTCCGCCATATTTTATTAAAATGTACAAACCATTACACAAATAATCGTAGCAATAGGAGAGGTTCGGTTTTTTTCCGTTCACCGTGTACTATGGGAAGCAGGCTATAATTATTATTTTTTTGCCCTGAGGTACTTCATTCCCCCAGGGACTTATGGACTATTATTATTATTATTATTATTATTATTATTATTATTATTATTATTATTATTATTATTATTATTATTATTATTATTATTATTATCATTACATAAATTTATTACGCGCGCAAGGTCACACCAAATTGTGAATCTGAGGCGCAGTACCAGTAGGCTATCTAATAATTATAATATTATTCACAATACGAATGGACCACTCACCGGACACGGAGAAAAAATCTTTCGAAAGACTATGACTATCCATAAGCCCATGAAACTTATCAGTCCAGAAGGATTGCTTAAGCAACTATCAGTTCCTGCACATAACAACTTGGTAAACAAGTTCACAGTGTGCACAGTTGATATCCAGCCTACGAAAGAGGGGGAGCGATAATAAACACATTGTGGTTTATTAAATAGATCTAAGACTTTGTCATTCGATAGGCGGTTCTTTAATATTCCGCGTTGAAGGCCACACTCCCGTCTGCTCGTTTGTTACAGAAGAAGTGACACGAGTGTTACAGTACCAGTAGGCTAAGCCTAATAACATAAAGAGAAATTATTTAACATAATGAAAAATGATAATAATAATTTTTCACCACAGAGACTTTACTTCTTCGCCTTCTTTCGGATATATACACTGTGTCCCCGATAAAGTAGAACACACAATAAAGTGTCATAACTCGGTCAAAACTTTTAGGATCTGTCTGAAATTTCAAACAGATCAACAGTGACCATATTTACACGAGCTCCTAAAGCCGATTAGAAACATTCGTGAGTTTGTCAAATTTATGAGCGTTTAAAATGCAGCACCAAAAAATTGAACTTTCCAACATGCAAAAGCTGAAGGGAAGTGAAATTCAGCTACATATGGTGTTCAAACTGTCCTTTTTGTTCACGAACACATGACCGTAGACGTAGACACTACTGTTTGATGGTCTGATCAATGATCACCTGGTCAAACAGCTGCCACCCTTCAATCAGACGAGCCTACGGTTATCGATGTCATGAATATTGGAACGAAAAACGCTCTCCTGCAGTACATGTACTCCGGTTCGACGTCTGGACTGCTAGGCGACCACAGCTGCGGGATATGAAGCCGAGTGTCTCCAAGGACAGATATTACTCCACTACGTTTACAGTCGTGTGTTCGTGAACAAAAAGGACAGTTTGAACACCATATGTAGCTGAATTTCACTTCCCTTCAGCTTTTGCATGTTAGAAAGTTCAATTTTTTGGTGCTGCATTTTAAACGCTCATAATTTTGACAAACTCACGAATATTTCTAATCGGCTTTAGGATCTCGTGTAAATATGGTCACTGTTGATCTGTTTAAAATTTCAGACAAATGCTGAAAGTTTTGACCGAGTTATGACACTTTATTGTGTGTTCTACTTTATCGGGGACACAGTGTATATACGGCCATAGACAACTCCCAGGTCACCCTTTTTGCATTGTTCGATGTGAGCGCAGCTTTCGACACGGTTGACCATGATATCCTTTTAACTAGACTTTCTATCTCTTTTGGCATCTCAGGAAATTTTCTCAACTGGCTTACTTCCTACCTTCAGGACCGTTCTTACACTGTCGCTTGTGGGGCTACTAGATCATCCTGGGCACCTGCCCCGTTCGGGCTACCCCAAGTCTCTGTCCTAGGCCCCCTATTATATATAATATACACTGCAGACCTTGGACCACTCTTACTGGCAAATTCAATCCTTAGTCAATCCTATGCTGATGACCTCCAGGCATATGTTCACTGCCCAGCATCTGCCGCTACTGATGCGGTTCGAGAAATTTGTAGGGCTATGGAAACCCTGGAAGCCTGGATGTCTTCTAACCGTTTGCGACTGAACCCTACCAAGACGCAACATATCTGGTTTGGGACTCGTCAACAACTTGCAAAAATTGACATGAAAGCCTTAGCATTAGAGTTTCCTCTGATTACTTTCTCACCTTTTGTGCGGGACCTTGGTGTTATTTTAGACCAAGAGCTAACTTTCACTCGGCATATAAACCTACTATGTCGAATCTGTTACTACCAGTTACGTCAGCTTAAGGTGGTCTCCCGCTCTCTGTCTTTTAGTGCCGCCTCTACTCTTGTTCCCTCTTTCGTAGTTTCCCGCCTTGACTACTTATCTTATCTGACCATTTATAAAGCGCTTCTCGCAGCAACAAGCCTTTCAGAAGCGCTCCCAGTGCGTTTAACTCCGAGAAAAAAGACAAGTTTTTAGACGAGAGAAAGACGAGGACACACTACCAGAGAGGATGGCAGAGCGAACTGATGGAGGTAGCCCATTCCATAGGGAGGGACCAATGCAGGCAAATGATCTGGATTGAGCCATGGCAGTCCTGACTCGGGGGACAAAGAGGTCAAGCCGATCAGAGGACCTAAGAGGACGCAGTGAAGTGGCAGAAAGAGGGCGATGTATCTGATCACACAGATACTTCGGAGCAAGACCCATTTGAGACTTAATGACCAAAATCAGGACTTTAAATTGAATACGGGCCGAGAGAGGAAGCCAGTGAAGTTGTTCAGTCATGAATGTAGAAATGTGGGAGAATCGAGGAAGACGGGCAATGAGCCTAGCAGCGGCATTGAGTACAGATTGCAGAGGAGCTAGGCGAACCTTAGGCAGTCCAATAAGGACAGAATTGCAATAGTCGATCCGAGAACATACAAAAGCATGCACAATTGAGGTGAAGATCGATGATGAGACAGATTTGCGAATAGCCTTGAGACGCCTTAGCTGGAAATAGGAAGAGCGAGTAAGATTGGCAATGTGCTCAGTGAAGGTGAGAGAACTATCAAGGGTGACACCTAGGTCTCGAACACTGGAGGAGAAGTTGAAGTGAGGAAAAGTTTGAGAGAGCAGTGTGTAGTCGAGTTTTTGAAGCTGCTGAGGAGTGCCAAACCAAATCAACTGGGTTTTGGAAGAGTTCAAGGAAAGACGATTGGACGACATCCACAGATGAAGATCTTGAGATAGAGCGTCAATTCGACTTGCAAGAAGGAGTTGAGCAGAAGGGGGTCCATGGACATAGGCTTGGACATCATCAGCGAAAAGGTGGCCAGTTGCAGAGTTACTAGGGAAAAGAGAGGTAATACCAGCCGTGTAAAGGATGAATAGGAGTGGGCCTAGGACAGAACCCTGGGGAACACCCAAGACAACAGGGACCCACTGAGTCCTAGAGTCGCCAGAGATGATCATCTGGGTGCGATCAGACAAGTAGGACCGAAACCAAAGGAGAGGAGAACCCTTGAGTCCGCAGGAGGTTTCAAGTCGTTGCAATAGAATCTCATGATCAACCATGTCAAAGGCTGCGGAGACGTCGAAGAGAGCTAAAAGAGTGACATGAGACTTGTCAACAGCAGAGTATATATCAGAAAGCATGGAGAGGAGGGCTGTTTCCGTGGAGTGATTAGCCCTATAGCCAGACTGGTGGGATGGAAGGAGTCCCGATTGCTCAAGATAGGGGAGAAGTTGCATTGACACAAGTCTTTCAAGAGTCTTGGACAGAAAAGATAGGTTAGAGATTGGTCGATAGTTTTGACTGAGACTAGGGTCAAGATTGGGCTTCTTGAGTGCAGGAAAGACTAAGGCCCGTTTTTGTGAGGCAGGAATGCAGCCCTCAGCAAGTGACCTGTTGAAAAGATACACTAAGAAAACTGCAATGTCATCAAGAATGTCACTAATAATAAAAGGAGGTAGAGAGTCTAATTCACATGATTTCAAATTAACAGATGCAGATCTTCTACTGCAGCACCCTCTATCATGGACTTCCGGCTGACCGGATTGGCTGCCTTGAACGGGTCCTCCGCGCTGCGGCGCGACTTGTTGGCCATATCCCAAAATATGGCCATGTCTCATCCTATATGCGGGATACCCTACACTGGCTCCCTTCTCCTCAGCGGATTGCATACAGGGTCTGTGCGCTGGTTAGGCCGTGCATTGAAGGACTAGCTCCACCCTACCTTCGAGAATTCTGCTGTTCCACCTTGGGAGTTCAGCGTCGATCGACCCTTCGATCAGCGAACCACGCTGAGCTTCTGGTTCCCCGCTCACGGACTGCTATCCGACAGCGTTGTTCATTCTCTGTTGCAGGTCCTGCAGCTTGGAATGGTCTCCCTGTTACACTGCGCTTAATTCCCAGGGGTCACTCCGCTCTGTTCCTTAAGAACCTAAAAACTGTTTTATTTAGCCGTGGCTGGGCCGGGAGCGCTTCTGAGTAGCCTACCTTGAAGAGGCGCTATATAAATTTCTGAAATAAATAAATAAATAAATAATAACGAGCTGGCTGAAGGGAGAACTCTTCTCCATCGTATAACACACACTTATTCATTCAATCATTCATTCGGACATTTATATAGCGCTCTTTCAAGTAATATACACCGTGGTTCAATAAAAAGTAAGCCAAATTGTTTTGCCTATATTTCTAATACCTGATAACATATGACGCTAAAATTTTCCAAATATTTAGAGAATTGGACTAAGAATATGATTCCAAAATTTCATGAGATAAAGTTGAACGGATAAAAAGATATGAATCGTTCAACTTCATATGCCGAAATTTCAGTTTACAAGCAATTTTCGGTTAGATTGAATGAAATGTAAGCCAAACTGTTTTTCTTACATCTCTAAAGTTTGATGATTAATCATACTAAAATTTTCCCAATATTTAGATAATTGAACCAAGAATAGGATTCCAAAATATCATGTCATAAATTTGAACTGATAGAAAGATATGGATATTTCAACTTCACCTGCCGAAATATCAGTTTTCGGCAAGTCTGTTATGGTATTCGTTGCTGTTTCGGCGCTGGTCGTTCCCATTTAGTCTTCATTGATCTTGAAGTAAAAATTAATGGAGCCTTTTATCGCGACGTTCTGCTGTCACAACATCTTCTATCTGTAATCAGAAATCTAGCCCCAGAAGGCTGCTGTTTTCAACAGGACAGTGCCCCAGCCCACCGAGCCAAGGAAGCCATCGAAATGCTAACAAGAGAGACGTCAGACTTCATTTCTCCCACATTATGACCTCCGAACAGCCCAAATTTGAATCCTGTCGACTATAAACTGCGGAGCGTGATGCAAGACCGAGTCTACCAGACAACAAGCCATGATATAAACGATCTGAAGCAATGCCTGTTTGAAGTGTGGGATCGCCTGGACCAGAGGATAATCGACGATTCTGTTGCTCAATGGCGCCAGCGCCTCCAGGCCTGTGTGCAAGCAGCAGGAGGAAGACATTTTGAGCATCTTATTTGATTCAATAATTAATCAAACCATACTGTTGTAATAACATTGGTGGTTCAATCCTCTACACATCTGGAAAATCTTAGACTGATTAATCATCAGGCATTAGAGATATAAGAAAAACAGTTTGACTTACATTTAATTGAATCTAACAGAAAATTGCTTGTAAACTGATATTTCCGCATATGAAGCTGAAAGATACATATCTTTTTATCCGTTCAACTTTATCTCTTGAAATTTTGGAGTCATATTCTTGGTCCAATTCTCTAAATATTTGGAAAATTTTAGCGTGATATGTCATCAGGTATTAGAGATATATGCAAAACAATTTGGCTTACTTTTTTTGAACCACGGTGTATATATAACTTAAATATATATATATATATATATTATATAATTTATATATATACTATATAAAAAATATTTTTGCATTGTTTCTGCTTTCAGATTTAATGTCTTTAATGCGGAGAAAAAAACCTGGCGGTAAGAAAAAAGGCAAGCGTTGAAGGCAACGAGATGGCACGGACAGGAAGCATGAAATTCCTTCATACGTCTGAGGAAATCACGTTAATAGTACTGATAGCAACTAATTGCTAACACTTTAGAATTGCAAACTGTGCAGTTCATTTGTTTATAACAGACAATGCCGACGTGTATTAGGCTATTTAAAAATGCATAAACATGTAGACTCTATCAGGTGTGTAGGCTATCACTTTTTATGAGCCAAAATATTATTTACTTTTTCGAAGTAATCAGTTCTTGCCTGTGAAGTTTCTTGTAGCCTTGTAGAACTGTCGATCCAACATTGACAAAGAACGATAAAAAACTTCTGTTCTTAGATCTAACTAATTTCTTGCCTAACTCAACAAAACTGCCTCCGATGGTCTAGTATTGACAATCAGAGTCGAATCCAATCTTATACTTGCAAACTAACCCAGTAACCCAATCAGCTGCCACCCAATGTATAGTCCTAAGTCAATGACCAGTCTACATGAAAGCGCATTCTGAAATCGGAATCAATTTTATCATGACAATAATCGAGACCCACAGACTTTCAAACGGAATACAAAGCACGTATCACAATTCTGACTTCAGTCCAGTGCAACATGCTGGTCTCGCCGAATCTGTTCACGTATGTGGGAATCTATTTAGCTTTCACGTACAATTGTTAATTTACTGTTCCAACACATTTTATTGGGAAAGCGAGGTAATCGTTCAAATATGTCACGCATTCTTTCTGTGGGGATGTGCGAAACACTGGATCGGATTTAATAAATACAACCTCAACGCAAATGAATCTGCTACATGGAAAAACAATCCTTTGGTCATTGGCGCACCTGGAATATTTCGCCCGCGGGGAAAACTATGAAATTATAGCATAAATTACATAATTATGTCAAAAGTAACCAAGGAAACAACGATTTCCTCAATAGTAAATTCATGGAAACAGCTACTTTGAAAAGGACTTCTGGCATATTCGATTTTAAAAATTGTCGAGAAAACAGATAGCCTATTGTAATCAAGTATCAGAAAGGACCCTTATGCTCTTTTGCACATTAAGTAACGATTTTGGTCGCAGTCTCTTTGGCTGTTTTGCATGTACTTGTAGCCTATTGGCAATGTTTGACAGACGGAACACTAGGCTAGTTTGAGGCATTTTTGGATGTAGGAAAGCCTGAAAGGTGGAGGTGTGTGAGGGCATAATAATTATGATAACGTGGGTGATGTAAGATAAGGTAATATATATATGTATATTCTTTATTTGAACAACTGCTATCCGCATTTTAGTGTTTAAAAACATAGGCTAGTAGCAAAACATATATAGGCTAATCCATTGAACTTGAAAAGGCGGTAAAATTTAAGATAAAGCGCATCATACTAAATAGAAATATCCTATTTAGCATCCTAACGATGAAAGTTTTTCTCATAATACCATCCATTGTGCGGTTATGGGCTGTGGACGCTGATGGTAGAATGATGATGTTTTCACCTGTGGGAGCAGGTCATGCAGCACATGACTCTGTCCATCAGGGCAGCAGTAGATAGTTTGGAATCTGCCTTAACACATGGCTGTTCAAAGGAAAAACTATTTTCGGGGAGGGGGGGGAACTGAAGTCGAAAAAGACGGCGCAATGTTGAGCTATTTTAGTTTTTACAGTTCACATTATAGCCTTGTCATTAGTCCGTATCAAAACATTACAATATTTTTAGATTAGATGTAAAGCGTATTGTAAACAAAATAGTTCAATACACATTGCAAAAGTTTGACAATAATCATCAAAGGAGAAACTTCAGTACACTGCAAATAAAAGTTGCAATATGGGGGTAGACTACATGAAACGGTTGCAGGGAAGTCGATAGCGTAAGTACAGTTGGAATATTTTAGATTTTGTCAATTTCTTTTTAATTGTCGGTATAATAAATTGAAAACGTGATATAAGCTTAGATCTATATAGGCTAATTCGGCTCAGATAGGCAACAACTGGTCCAACGACACATCTAGAGTATTAACGTCAGTGAATTGCTGATAAATAATATAAAAAAATATCAATATATGAAATGAATGAAACTCTCTCTTTCTCTTTTTCTCTTTTACTGTCTGGGTCTGTCTCTGTCTCTGTTACTCTGTCCATCTGTCTGTCTGTCTATCTCTTTCTCTCTCATTTAGATACGACTAATTAGGCCTTTAGGCCTATTTGCTTCTTAAGTAACTTCCCTATCAATTTTCTGGATAGCAGAAAGATGGCATAACAATATAACATATTTATATCCTTCAGACGATTTTAACAAATCTGGTTTGTGTCCCATGAAGGCAGTTAGATACAGTAGTCGATTTTAGCTGAACGGGGACCATTTTTCTACTTTTGCCTGCATTTTCGTACAGTGTACTGTATAACCTGCTTATTCACGAAATATTACATCTAAAATCAGTCCATAATAAGCTTATACATGTATTTAGTTAATATTATTTGTGAATTCATTTCTGCGAAATATGTCTGATTTTGTCAGATTGCATCACGATTATCACCATAATCAGAATGTCGTTGAGCAATTTAATATTTACGACGACCAAAGTTTCAGTTTATTATGAAAGAAGTCGCATGGTACCGGTAATCGCTTTTGCAGCAATTTATTGTTGTTATTTGTTGTCGAATTCCATTTCATCACAACTGACTGGCAGAATCTTTGGCAGATGAATCTGTGAAGCATTGGGATAATCATAATCTGACTCATCATCGTCGATGTCATCTCCTGAAGCAATTTCGTAAATATGGCAATCCCCTTTTTGTTCGTTATCATGTTTCAGAAGATCATCATAAATTGATGGTATGGCTGGCAGGCGTCGTTCTGTTTCATCCAGTTTATCATAATCAGATTCTTGGACGTCGATGCCATTTTTCAAGCCAGCGTTGTAAGGATTTCTTTCCCCTCCTCTCTGTCGGAGCTCGTGTTCGTCACCAGTCTTTACATGACCAACATCTGCGGATGAAAAGTTGTAGAATTTTAAAAAACCTGTCTGAATCAGTCATTTTTCAAGTGCGATGATAGACAGGAAGTAAGATTCTATTGTATTTTATGATTTATCTATAAATTTACAAATGGTCTCTCACAATGCACACCTATCAGTGGCGCTCTATAAGCAGGGTCTTTCATTTTCCTTGACTGCAGTGTTTCATGACTTTCTGTGAGCACAGTTTGGCCTATTTACTAATTTGCTTTAATTATCGTTACCTCGTAAACGTAACCAGTTAAGAATATTGCAATTACATGTAATTACATTTTTAAACTTACCCGTTGCTATAGCCTACATGTACATTAGTTGCCATCAAATAATAATTATAAACTGCAGTAGGCCTAATGCGGTAGGCTACAAGTGGGGCGCCGTGGTGTTGTGGTGGTGTTCACTGTTCAGTGTCTTGGAGCCGGAGAGTTCCAGGTTAGAATCCACCTCAATCAGCCGCGTAGAAACCTTGAGCAAGTCCTTCACTCACAATTGCTTGGGCGCTTCGGCGTGAAACAGGTTAAAAATGCTGAAAGTGACAGAGTGACAGAATAGGGAGTGGAATCTGAATAAAAGAAATTATGATTCCGATGCAGTGTCCGCGCTGTAGTTGGGAGCGCCTCAAAGTAAGCTTGAAGGAGCGCTATAGCAAAGCCAAGAAATAAAAAATCACACAGAGCACAACATTGCATTTTATACACTTAGGTCTAACATGCCTTTGCAACGATTTTTTAAAAGAAACTACGCACCGATATTTCTTCCCGTCTGTTGAAATATTATGCGGCGAAGTAGAATGACTAGAAGGATGATAATCGCAAAGGCCGCCCCTCCAAGCAGAATCAAAACTAGCATATTTTGAGACATTTTATTTTGATCTTCCAAAACTAAAAATGAAAATTACTTAATCATTGTAATTGTACATAGGCCTAAATATTAAAAAGTAGTTAGTAGTAGTCTGCATTCATAGAGGTTACAACAAGTAAAATGCATTACAATGCATCCATGTCGCACAAATCCGTGATGTCAATGTTGAAGTGCAAAAATCTTGACAGTTAGGAGTCAGTAGGCTTTTAAAGACGGGTCTAATAATCTTTTTGTGACTTAAGTATTCTGAAGATAGACGTTGGTGCTGTTCTGATGATCTTGAAGGACTTGGGTTAGCCGGAATAATTTTCGCATGGTGATACAAAATCTTGGCCGCCTCAAGCACGGTGATTTCCACGGACTGACACGAGGTCGGCGGAGGAGGCCGTGTTATCATTGAGGCGGTTATTTCAATTGGCATGAAAGGCTATTGACGACAACATAATTATTTAAAGCGTCGTTAATGGCCTTTGATGTCATTTAATCTCGGAATAAAAGAAGCCCGGGTAGAGAAGATTAGAGATGAAGTGTTACTTGATTCCTAAACATGTTGCAAGATAAACTCAATAATCTTGTGATTAGGCCCACCAATCTTTGAATGTGTGCGCTACAAGTGAAGTTCTGCAATTGCAAATGAGCAACATCATTGATCTTGCCAGGAATTCTTCGCTGTTCTGTTGAAACAAGTAGGCCTAACTATAAGGTATAACACCCATTATTCTGGATCTGTGCTGTTTCTGGGCTAGAAGTAAAATTGTATCTCCCATACACTGAAATTCCCTATGCCTAAACATTCACGGGAATTTCACGCGCCGATATTTATATTAACATCTTGCTTGAAACAAATTATTATTCTGTGTGGCAGTTATGAAGAATGCCTATCTTGTTAAAAATATTTTTGTCTTCTCATAGTGGTTTGATATTATACGGACAAATCATAATATTACGTTTCAATTTCGTCGTAGTTGAATATTCAATATTGAATGTGCATTATTCTGTATTCGCAAACATTTAGGACTTGATATCAATAATAAATTACCCGAAGTGATATTGTAGGTAAGACTGAACCCCTTTTCGGTATTAGAATCGTCTGTGTGAAAGTACACATTTACACGGTTGCATGAAAATATCGTTACATCTGGCGGCAGGTTGAAGCCAGAATAGAGTGGTGATCTAAAAGCGTTTCCAGACTCACAAATAATCTAAAAAAATATGCAAAAACTGTATTTAAGAAAATAAGGTTTTGCTATTTTCAAATGTAGTTTTACAGAATTATTATATCATCTTAGATATAGGCCCATAACTGAAGCAACATTTTATTTACGATAGTACTTTCGTTGGAAATACTAATAGGACACTCAACTCACAATAATCTAGCTGAACATCAGTTCCTTAAGGTTTTGTATGTTGCAAATTTATCCTTTTCAGCACTGCATCGCAAACGTTCATAAACTTATCCTACTCACCAGCATTTCCAAACGGCGCTACGATTTAATGGTAACAATTATGGCTACTGTTGTTTTGAAATACCAAAAGTTTTGACCGAGTTATGGCAGCATTAATTTGTTGGTGTCTGCTTTTCATCGGGACACAGTGTAGATTGATATTTTGTATATTGACCCAATTGCCGTTTCAGTGTGCTGCTTCATATGTTGATGCGTTTGACATCATTCTATCTACCTTCAAATGTAGACTGGACTTAATTAACTTATGAATATTTTTTAGAATTGACAACTATTCATGACATGATAGTGGTCATAGTCATCACTCGAATGGCACACAACCTTCTTTATTTAGTCGGATATAGCTTTTCTTCATTTCAAACACTGTTACCCTGACGTGGCTGTGTTTGCAATGAGAGGCCTAAGCTTACAATCGGAGCGATCAGATTTTAAACTTTAACACGTACCACTACCCAATCAGCTGGTGCGTGTGTGTTGAATGTCAAAAACGTAATGATGACTCCATGTCCATGGGTTACGTCGAAATAATTGTAACAATCAAGGTTATTGGCATAATTATGCCATTGGAAAATTCGGTGATAAAATTTCTCCAGATGGTCCTGCGAAATTCCTAAGGCCATAGTCTGCGCAAAAAATACATGAAACAAATTTGAAAATGTCAATCCTGGTGAACAACTTTGAAGTATTTCTTCTCTGCAGGTTTGTGCAACTAGATCGTGTAATTGTTCTGATCTCTACAGTAATTCTGTTAAACTGTCTTAGTTTTATAGTAATTTTTATTCGACAATCCGATTGACAGACCGCGACCGGTTACAATATACAGCGACGCAGATGTCTAAATTAACATCAATCTCAAGTAGGCTACTAACAGAACAGACAAAGTATTTGGACGGTCGATCTGCGATAATTATCTGCCTCTTGATTATTTTCAAGTCAGTTCGAACTGAATTTTTCTCCACACCGAGAGACTCGAAGAAAAAGCTCACGACTGAGGTTGTGAGATTTTTGCTGCCCAAGCTTCAAACAATATTTTATGAACTCATGGAAAACTTAGGCTACGCTGAGATTGTATTTTCTGGCATAAGCAATTATTGGCACAAACATCATGAAGAAAAATCGGAAGCCTTACATAGACACATAATAATAATAGACATAATATAGGCTATGCATAATGATTATAAGTACAGTTAGTATAGTAAAGCTACGCGAATGTATTGAAAGGTCATATTATATTGCTGATGACTGTCGCGGCAGCCTGCGAAAAAAATTCACTTTGTAAATTGAATTTCGGTGTTTAGCCTAATTAATTTTCGCTGTAATCCTTATTGAGAAATTTTGTCCGTGTGATAGAAAAGAATTGAACATGCGCACTTACTTGAAACTTCCATAGTTTCGGTGTTGAAAGATAATTCAATTGTAGGGTTGGCTTGCATGTTAGAAATGTTCGAAAAGAAGTCACAAACAATGTTGCATGTGTAATTTGGCATAAAACCGTCCATGGAGGCTTTTACCAGCACATAAGACGAAGTAGTGGAAGAGTCGATGCTAGAGACGACTTTTTCTTGTGATGTCCAATAGGTTCTCAACATACGAATCTGCACAAAAGGACCTCCACTGTACAGGGAATAAGTGAAGGCGACAGGAAGACTTAAATACTGGTCGGTGAAGGATGGATTGCAGGATATTCTCATCTCTTCGTCTTTTATTGTGGCCGTTGTTGTTGCAGAAGAATTCAAGCCTTTCGCTAACCTCAGTCTTGGATCTACAACAATCCTTTCCAAATAAGTTAGGCCTTTATGTAGCCTATTGTCTAATGAATGTCGCCTATGGTCTTATAATGACCAACTAGGCTATTTATGCTGCTTTTGTGGTCACATTACATTTAAATAAGATAAGGCATCCTTGTTATACTTTATTTCCTCGTTAAGTCGTCCACGCTATAGGAATTATTTGATCGTCCAGTGCCTCATTGAATAGAGAATAAGCCAACACTTACTGATTGGTGCCATAATTGCTGTTGCCGATGACAATGTTGCGTCCGTACATATCACACTACTAGATGGAGAATCTCGGTAAAAAAATCCGATTTTATTCGCGATCAGATTGCAAGATCCTGGTCCTAGACTTTCCGTCCTAAACAGAGAACTATAATGCGCCGAAGTGATTACTCCGCACGTCGAGTTTGATAGAGTATAGTTGTACAAGTCTTTGATGCTGATTGTCCACCACGGAAGATGCTTTGTTGCCGAAGAGCAGTTGAAAATAATGGGGTAGTTCCCATCCGAACGAGGGAAAGCGCTCAAAGGTTTCGTTATAATTCCTCCAGTTACAGCGTCTGAAAAAAATTGATACTTTTATGCACTTGAATTTAAAAAAAAAAAGATAATACATATGACTCATAATAATATTACTAGCTGAAAGGGACAAAGAGGATTTGACATACATTTTGATTTATTTTACGTACTTAGTGATATTGTATTATGCAAGTTCGGGAATCATAAAGCACCCGCTTAAATAGAACAGATATTGGCAAAAACAACTTAGGGGACCTTTTGTGCCTCACCCTGTAATTTAGGCCTGATGTTTTTTCAGGAGTTGAGTCACATTGAAAATATCACTATTGGAATTCATTATACGGTATCATTCTGTTTTATGCAGCGCCCTGAAAGTTCATAGCCATGCCGGTGCCACGAAATAGAGTATTTCCCGTATTAATCGTATCCCCCAAATGAAGAAAAGTCGAAAAAGTCACTTCCGCGTGTATTTTTTGGCAAATTAATTTTCGTCTGCTTTGTTTTGAACAATGACTCTAACAGGTACGGTATGTTGATTCCTACTAGATAATTTTTTCTTTGGTTTTAGAGCACTTAAAACTTTTAAAAACACGCAGTGTCACTAAACAAATTCGAGTTGCATTTCTCTGAACATTGCTTAGAACAATTAGAGTCACTTCAAATTTTGATTAGAGCACAAATTTCTCAATTTATACGCATTTAAAAAAGTGATAGACTGGTTCATCCCTCCGGATAGTTTAAACCGGTTAATTCCATCCAGGGAGATAGATTATTTCATCCCTCCGGATAGCTTTCAGGGGGATGCTCTATTTCGTGACACCGGCGCCAATGCTCTTATTGAACGCCGGTGTAGCCTAAAGGTTTCAGATAACCCCCTCCTAAACATTACCCCCCTGCAAACTGTAAATTGCATCAATCATCGCATTTATTGCACTAATAAAATCGGAAAAATCATCCCGCTTTTTGTTTTGGTCTGAAGATTTTCATCCGTCATCACACTTCGTGGTTTGTTATCAATATTTTCATCTGTAACTAAAATACTAATCGCCGCTGAAGTTTACATGGAGAAAATGGCTTCGAGGCTATTATTTTTTTCGGATCAAAATATTGATAACAAAACACGAAGTGGGATGACGGATGATATTCTTCAGACCAAAACAAGAAGCGGGATGATTTTTTTCTGATTTTTTTAGTGCAATAAAGGCGATGATTGATGCAAATCTGGTTTCCGGGGGGTAATCTGAAACCGGTTTCAAGTTACCGGGGGTAATGTTTAGGAGGGGGTAATTTGAAACCTTTACACCGGTACTGCGTTTACTTTGGCAGCGCCATTCCCAAGCGTGGAGAAAGCGTGAGGACAACAATAATCATCATTGCCAGGACACAGTGTCATTACATAGCTCCAATGGTTCTATCGCTAGTGTTCCATTCGCTATGTTCCAAGCGTTGATTTTCCTGCTGTACTACTTCCTAGTGAACACTTCCGGTGTGGTTATTTCTGGTTGGGTCACTTCTGATAGGGTTACATCCGGTTGGGATAGTTTGGTTTGGTAACTTCCGCCGGAACACTTCCGACGGGAGTTTCCGGTGGGGAACTTCCGGTGAGGCGTGAGCCAGTACAGATATGACGTCACTTTCGGTGAACCAGTAATCAATCAATGTGCTAGTGTTATAACAGGAAACTAGCTTAGGTCAAGTGGGATAATGACACTTCAGGCTGACCTTTGTCTAAAGACCTTCGCTGATAGGGTCAATGAGTTCAATTGAGAATACTTCATGTACCCTTTAACTATTCCTACTGCTCTGAGGAATGTCGACTTTTCTATGCGTGTATTTTTGCGTTCTCCTAGTGCACCCATTCTTATTCCGGCAGATAACAATATTTTAGTTACTGAATATTTATTAATGAACAATGGAACATGCAGGTTGCTTTGCCATAGATAATTATTTACCTGAAGTGATGTTGTACTTTAAACTGAAGCCCGTGTCGGTGGTGTAACCGTCTGTGTGAAAAGACACCTTTACAATATTGCATGAATGAATCGCCAAAACTGCTGGAAAAAATGTGCCAGAATATCGCAACGGTGTGAAGGCGTTTCCAGATTCACAAGCAATCTGCAAACAAATAAACAGATAAGGGCATTCGAATCAGGACTGTGCGGTAGCATTTATTCCGTTCAAATTGAAACAATGATCAGTTGTGGTCCAAACAATTATTAGGCTATAATCATCTGACATAGTTACCGTAGGATGGATAGTTCGCCTCAATTAGATCTACTGTTTGACAGTGCTAGACGATGACGTGAACGTTTGCATTTTTGAATTTTGGTTCGAAATTGATGTTTTAATAACATCGTTTAACTTTAGAAACTGGCGAAGTGCAATAACTGAGACACTGCGTAGATTATGAACGCCATTGCTGGTCGCATTTGTTCGTGCTGCAAACTAGCCTATCAAATTAGTCCAGGACCTGCTATAAGCTAGTTAATTACAGTTAACTAGAAGAGTGGCGGTAAAAGAAAATATTATCGTTGAAAGTGGTTGCCTTAGAAACCTAGATATCACGTGATCCAATTCATTCTGTCAGCTTCTATGGCGAAAAGGTACGTTTGAGAGATTCATTATAGAAAGCTATCATCCTCTTTAATCGCAGGTCGACCGATCAGCTGTCTTACTAATTGTTATCATATTCAAATCATAAGTGAGGTAATCATATTATGTCTGTCATCTTTACTATGCCACAGGTGCTTGAAGTTGAGAGTATTTTTTTTATCTGTGCTCTGCAATTTCCATTTTGGTTATAATAATGATTATGTTATGTTATAATATAAAATACCGACCATCGATGACATGATGGTGGTTTGCCATCACTCAAAATAAACAGCACCATTATTTCACCTGCTGCAAGACAATTTTGACACTTTATAATTATTACGCCTGCGCTTAGAAGTATGCAGCATGTACCAGGTTAATACTTAGTAGGCTACGTACCGTCACCACATCGTTTAATAACTCGGTATTGAATGCAGGGGCTTCTATCCCCCCTAAGCAGCCGGGCGCAATCCATTTTCTTCCCCCCCTTTTCTGAACCGGCCTTCCTCTGTGTATGCAATATCATGTAATCTAGCGCATGCCGAGAAGGGACCTGGTATGGGGAGGGAATGTACCCGTCCCCATACGAAATTTTTGCGATTTCCGCATTGCAATTCCAGCAGTTTAAGCTGTCCTCCTAGCAAAATTACTCTACTATTTCAGTGGGGAAATTGCTGCTAAAATTTGGCAGCCATATGTTTTGCATCCTTGATCAGTGTGCGCTCGAGAGGCGTTACATAAATTTTTAGAGCACAATGCAATACAATAAAATACAATGTAGGTCCTACATTGTAAGCCCACGTAATAATGATGTTGCTTTACTAAGCGTTCAAGGACCAAATTTGACTGTCTGAAATTTGAAAGATAACATTGTGGAGAAGTCATTATTTTAGTTGTGCAAAATAGTATTTGTGTTAATATTATTTTTTTCAATTTTAATATGATTGTATTATTTATTAAAATAGTAAAAACATAACTATAATCATGTAATATGAATTTTTTTATTATGGTATATTATAGCTGTTATCCCATAATAATTATAATAATAATTATGGTATATTAAAACAACTCGCGACAAGACTGAAGCTAAGATTCTTCGGGCATGTAATGCGATCTGATGGTCTGGAGAACGAAATGATGCTGGCTTGTGGTGCGGGAAGGAGAAGACTCGGCAGACCAAGGATGAAATGGATGGACGAGATACACGACATAACTGGCATGAATTTGGAAGAACTGAGGGACTTGTTTGCGAACAGAGAACAATGGTGAATGTGTGTAAAGACGATCGCTAGAGCTCTACGAGCTGACAGCACAAGGTGACAAGGTGATAGCTGATAGCAGTTCATGTAATTCAAAAATGCAGAGAGTAACCTAACTAAAAACTCAAAGTGTATAAAGAGTAAACATTTAGCTAAAAACTATTAGGCCTATATGCCTACCATTTTGTCCAAATTTATATGAAAGGGAAGTATTTTGGGGGGGGGTGGATTTTCCTCCTAGTGATGCCTAGATTGAACGCTGCACTCCATGTCCGACCTTCCCCCCCAACCGACGTGAATTTTGGCTGTCTTATGATTCCCCCCCCCTATTTTTCACTGGGCGCAAGCTGCGCCCGCCATGTATAGGGATAGAAGCCCCTGATTGAATGCCAGGAACGTAATGATGACCGTCTGTTTGGTGGGAACTGCGATATAATTGTAGCAGTCTAGGTAATTGGAGTACTTCATTGGAAAATTTGGAGACGAAATTGTTCCAGTCGGTCCAGAGAATCTGCTGACGCCACAGTCTGCATAAAAAAACAATGCTGAGTGCTTTTTCGACTGCAGGTTTGTTGCAGCCGGTCACGTTTTGTTTCTCCAACTTATCTTTAAATTGTTTTGGTTTATATTGAGCTGTTACTATTCTACTCTGCTGAAAACAGTCTAACGAATTACATGTATAGGGTCTATCAGACAGTGTTTAACCCTATATTGCACACTGTTAACCCCAGGCAATTGCACTTTCACGGGACGCGGAACAGTGTTAACCTGGGGCAACAAACTGATTTTCTGCTATCGCCATCTCGCGAATGCAAATCAATTTACAGAATAAAGCCGCAAACCGCATATTTTTCGCATACGCGGAAGTTACTTTAATAAAAAAATTAATGTTTAATTTAATCCCTCTGGGTTTTGGGGTTTTTGGGGGTCCGAGTTTCTGGGGCAAGCAAACGACGGTTTAGCGGGCAGTTTTCACTTAGCAGCTTAGTATTCTGTTACTGTTGTCATGTTTCTTTTATGATGTTTTGCTTCTGTTGTGTATTTTTCTTGTGACATTTTAGCTCATCAGTGTAACAACAGTGCAACAGAATGCGTCTGAATGTTAATAATTATGTACATTTAAACAAGATAAACATGAACTGTCAAATTTTTTTCTGAGGAATCTATAATCATTTATGGGGGAATGTCACATATAATTATAAATGCTAGCAACAGCTGTCGAATTTTTTGACGGGAATGTCATTCCTTGAGAGCTCCCCCCAGCAATACCTAGACTAATAACGGCCAAACAGTTGAAAGCCAATAAGGTCTTAATCCAGGAATGTCTCTGCTGTTCTGCATGCCAATGCCTGCTGCATATGACCAGCAGAAATTAATCAGTTTTTTATAGTCCAAGATGCACGAATAATTGGCGAAGTCAGGCTGTAAGCCACTCAACTATTACAGACTTCAGTATAGTAGTTATTACGTGAACTCACCACAACTGATTGAGACGTCTTGATGGTGAATGCAGTTGTGCGCGCCCCACCCATTATGAGCGCACTGTTCTAAACCAGTTTCGGTTCCGTTGCAATTGACGTTATCGAGCCATATAGGATCTGTTCCACCTCCGTGACGATTACCAATTACTGCACCGATGTTACTGACATAAAAGGATAAAAACAAATCTATGACATCATGAAACTATTGCTGAGGTTACAAAACAGCTTGTACTATGTTCGTACACTAGATGTCTAAAGGAATTGCAATTTTTAGGCCATAGACCACAGACCATAGGCTATTAGGCTATGCACCAACTAGTAATAGATAATTAACAATAGCCTTAAACTCTCAATGCCTGTGGTTACATCCCTCTAATGTACACGCAGTAGTCCAACTGTCCTATAAAGATTTGAAGCAACACCCATAGCACGGTTTATTTGAGTAGGCATAATATACTGTAGCTGAGACCAAGGACAACGTATAGCCTAATTATAAACTTGTCACTGTGCACTTATATTATGCTGCAGTTTACGCTTGCGTGTTCAAAATAATTAGACGCAACTAACATTATTATTAGACCGCAGTTGCTAGTAAGCTATTACTATATTATTTTGGTGTCCCGTCATTAGCGCGCTAGACAAATGCGGGCCAACATAAGCGCGCCGATATAAGCGCGCAGCATTTGACCGACAAATGCGCGCCGACAAAAGAGCGCAGTGTAGACTACAATAACAGCCTTCAAGGCATTTTCAAACAGACCAAAATTCTTTTCCTCAATCCAACTTCTGTTCAAGCAACACTCAGTTTCATCTACTCGACTTCATTTAAAAAGTGTCTATTTTAATCTATTCGGGTTATTTTTAAGGTCGACCTCTTTTCATGAAGCAGATTTTTATTTTAGCAAGATTTTTTCTTCAATTCAGATTCTATTAAATCATGAATTATTTTCATCAGCCCAGATTCAATCGAAGCAACTATTTTCATCAATCCCGCTTCTATCTGAGCATGACTTTCTTTTATCAATCAGACTTTTATTTTAGACCTATACTAAGTATTATTTGTATCTATCTTTCAAGCTGACATTTAATCGGTATTCTTTTCATCAGTGCAGCTTCCTTTTAACTCTTTAATGCCGAGATGGTAGTAATTGGTATGGGAAATCCTATAGGCTACCCTCCAATTGACGGTTCGCAATTTAGTGGGCGCGCTTTTGTCGTGCTCGCTAATAACGGGGTACCTGTTATTTTATGTGTGGGACTGTAAGCGTAGGCCCTATGTGACAATGCTTGAAGATGCTGAACCTATTCTCTCATGAAGCGTTATAATGCAATCACAGTAGCTCACCCAAACTCGAGACTGGCACATGCCACTCTTGCGCTGTCAGTTGAAAACCCGTTGTCACACACTGTTCCCCATCTTCCCGTATAGTAGATCTCCAATCGTCCTTCCTTTGAATTGCTATTAAATGAGTTGTTCAATCGCACCTCGAAGTCCAAAGTGTCTCCTACAATTGCAATCGTTTAAAATAAGGACTCGTTAGCAACATTGTCATATTGTTAAGGCTCTGTAATGCTTTAGCTAGAAATTCGCTTAGCTATGATTATTTGAAAAAAATTTAAGTCCCCTCTTTGCTTGTCAAGACTACATATTATTTTGGTCTTCTTGAGTTCACATCGTGTACTCAATCATAAAACTCAGATTCCTTAGAAAATTTTATTATACGCTAATTGAAGTTTCAGAAACAAATATGCAACTGTGAAAACATCTTTTGTACGGTACAATTATCATTATAATCAGTAATACTTCACCTCTGGTAATATTGTAGGCCACACTGAAACCTACACTGGAAACGAAACCATCAGTGTGAAAAGACACTTTTACTTGTCTGCACGAAGATATTGTCAGATCCGGAACAATCAGTGAACCAGTATAGAGTGGCGATGTGAAAGCTTTTCCAGATTCACACGTGATCTAATAAAAAATACGCCACAAACATCTTCGATTAGAAAGCAAGACTCTGAACACGGGAACGACTTTATGTTACGTGTAAGAGACAAGCATCCATAGATTAATGTCTCAGCAATTTTTACAAGCGACCGAGCGTCTACACTCTACAGCAGCGGTTTCCAACCCGTGACCCGCGGGCCAAAAGTGGCCCGACAGGCCTCAGAAAATGGCCCGCCAGGTCTAAGAAAAGGGCCTTATCTCTCAAAGAATTATAAAAAATATATGAAAAAATTAACAATTGGGACAGGATTGAACACATTATTATTTTCTATTACAAATTATTTTATTTTAACGTCGATAAATAACATAAAACATTATATTTTGAATCAATTATAATAATTTTATATGCTTTAAGTTAATGCAATTTTAACCTTGTGGCCCCCTAATGTCCGCCAACTAAGAAAAAGTGACCCTCGTGTCCTCCAACTTCGAAAAAGTGGCCCTCAATTAAAAAAAGGTTGGGAACCACTGCTCTACAGGTAGCATCGTTGCATGGATAGTGTGAATGTGTTTCTAACATGGCAATGCAGTGCTCGTGCTGGTAATATCTTTTCCTCCATTCTCGTCACATGTCCAAACCACCTCAGAGATATATATATATATATATATAACCCCTTAAAGAAATCTACTCAGCAGCGATCACGACCCAACCCCAGCAGTCAATTTCTTATCATCTATCCTCGCTTTAAAAGACGAATTCGCTTGCTCCAGTCACCATCTTTCTTCTTCCGGAATTCATCAATGAGCTGTTCCTATTCCTGCCGCTGCTCCCAGTCCAACCACGGCTAAATAAGACAGGTTCCAAGGCCAGGCGCCAAGAGAGTCGCTTCATTACAACTTTTCGCGAATGAGGGTCTAAGAGTTCAGCTTGATCAGCCTATCGGGGTCAGATCGCCTCTAGACACCAGATGTGGGACAGCAGAGTTTCCGAAGGTACATGGGAAGTCCATGCAGCGCCAGACTAATGCAGAAACCCCATAAATGATCCGCTGTGTAATTGGAAGTCAATGGAACACATTCCGCATGTACTCTGAGAGCGGCTTTCATCCAACTAACCAAATGGGCAGTAATTGATTAAGAAGGCTACTGCAAGCATAGGCGTACGGGACATTTCAGCAGTGGGGGGGGGCAAAAATTTAACTTTTGCCCGAAAAATTAAACCCGGAATAATTGATGTCGTGCACACATAGCCATCTCTGTTCTTGCACCCACACCCGGGGACATGGGGCAAATACACCGGGACCCGGCCATATTATAGGGACCAGGCTGGGTAATTTTAGGCATACATGCAAATTTATGATGCAGCCTATGTATATATTCCTGACGCTTAACCAATTCAAACTTCAAACGAGCAACTTATTAGATTCATAATTGTAGATTGTTTTGTATTGTATCTAATCATCTACAAGACTACAAAGCGCCTCAGTATAGGGTGAACCGTTCAAAGGCTCTAATATAGTGCGCAAAAACCGCGCCCGAAGAGGCAGGTTTTAAGATAAAAGAATGAAGAGAGACTGCCACAGAAAGTGTATAGAGCGAACGCAAGGTGAAAGCTCATTACAAGGAGAAGGATCAATTGTGACAAATGATCGAGAATGAGCCATAGCAGTTCTACGAGGAGGAAGCAAGGGTCAAGTCTGTTTGATGAACGAAGTGGACGGTTGGAGGAAGCTGAGTGAGGCCTTAGTATAACGTCGGTCAGATATTTGGGGCAAAACCCCGCTGAGCCTTGAAGATCAGAGTGAGGAATTTAGATTGTACGTGACTATAACGTGAGCACGGAGATGAAGCCAATGGGTGGAGACAGAACAGCGAAGGATCCTGAGATACCTTAAATGAAAATAAGAGGAACGTGTGCTTTTGGAAATGTGCTCAGTTAAGGTATTATCCTTCCCGTAATATAAGTGAGTTATCAAGTGCAACACCCTGATCCCGCACACTAGTCTTGACAAGAAGGAAAAGATTGGTACTTTTTCAGAGAGCATACCAAGATCTGCACGTTCAATGTTGATGATCGCAAGATTATCGTGTCTATTATTTTTGCCTCATGACCAGTAGAAATTTCGATGTCATCCAGGCAGCGAAATCCGTGTTCTGTTGCATCTAGCTCGCATGCTGTGAATTTCCCCAAATGCCATGAATAGTCGCAATTTTCGGTCAAATTCCGGCTCTTGAATGTGTTGCGACTCTAGCCATTATTTACCGTGAATCCAGAACTTTTCGGGAATTTCTGCCATCCATAGTTGTTGCGAATCTAACTCGATTCGGGCAAGATTTTCGGGCAAATTTCGGCTCATGGATTTGTTTCGATTCTCGCCATTGTTTACAAAATGCTACCGTGAATTCAGAATTTTTCGGGAATTTCTGCTACCAATGGTTGTTGTGAGTTAATATCTAACTCGATTCGGGCAAGATTTTCGAGCAAATTTCGGCTCTTGAATTTGCTACGATTCTCGCCATTAAGCTTATTTATAAAATTCTACTGTGAATTCAGAACTTTTTCGGGAATTTCGGCTGACCATGGTTGTTGTGAGCTAATATCTAACTCGATTCGGGCAAGATGGAACTGGGAGATAATGTTGTGTACTAATGAACGTTGAACTTCAAAAAGTTTGGTTAATATTTTCCCAGGTCTGCTTGCCCGAAAAAACAGACTTGCCCGAAATTTGGGGGGGCATTTGCCCCCCCTGGACCCCCGTCTCGTACGCCTATGACTGCAAGTGGATTACTTAGGTAGGCCTACTCCTTAAAATCCTCAAAATCATGGCACATCAACGGTTATTAATGTTATAAAAAAAGTTCTAACACATATTATTATTTACTCAGCGAATGAAATTAATTTTGCTTTCACTGCAACGGTTATCTAGGTGTGCAAACGAATTAGGCCTAACACTTGCGTATTTAACACGTAATCTGTTGGAGGATTATTTCACTTTCTATTTATAGTACATTCCTGTCTCTATAATATTAGTATTCATGATATGAAAGGCGTTTGTATTAAAAATTTAATACCTACCTTCATCCAATCATTGCCCGGCTGGGTATAGAATGCCAGAAATTTAATGTTCACGCTGTGTCCGGACGGGACAGAGATATAACTGTAGCAATCCAGGTTATTGGCGTAAGCAATCGGAAAATTTGGCGATGAAATTGTTCCACTGAGTCCAGAGAAGTGCATATTGTTACAGACTGTATAAATAATAAAACACACGGATCGCCGTAATCATTACAGTTTGATACCCAATAGTGTAAAAATATAAATAATAAAGAACTTACATTATCAAATTACAGTAGCCTAACTGTTGTATTGTATTATAGTTGTAATAAAGCACGGGTTTCAGGCATACAGAAAAAAAAACGATGGATCAGAATCATCCAAATCATCGTCGTTTTTATCGTTTGAGTCCATAGAAATTAGTGCACATGCCAAGACCATTCAATGAGAAGCAAGTGACCAAACACCGCTCAGTTCAAAGTTCTTATTTCTGACCTTAAGTCTCAATTTCGTCTTGTTCCGAAATGTCTTTGTGATTTCATGTTTCGTCCCCTCTCTGCCACTTCAACGCGTCCTCTTAGATCCTCTGATAGACTTGATCTCTTTGATTCCCGCATATGAACCGCTCTGGTTCATCCCAAATGTTTTGTCTGTATTGGTCCCTCGCTATGGCAAGGACTTCTCCTCATCAGTTCGCTTCCCCCATTTCCCCTTGTAGCCTTTCCTTATCTTTCTCTTGCCTCAAATCCTGTTTTTTCTTTAGAGGTCGATGGCACTGCTGGGGGTGTTTCTGACAGAAGCGCTGTATAAATGACCGTAGGCCCCTATTCAATATAATAATTATAGGCCCTAATGTAGTTTTTTTTACCGTCGATGTTGGAGTTTCCAGAAACAATTCCAATGAAGATCAACAACACTGAGAACAGCCTCATCCTTTTTGCGTTGACGTTTTAACTAGTTAAGCAAGGGAAAAAAATCTGAAATAAATAAAAAGGCTACACAGATAAATTATTATGTAGGCCTAAACTCGAAGTTCTAATGCATGCTGCAGCAGTTTCCTCACACAACACTAGGCCTAATCTGAAAATAACACAATAATTATTCAATACGTGGGCTCGCCCGAAGCTGGACGTTTTGGCGCCGGTGTCACGAAATAGAGTATCCTCCGTATTAATTGTATCCCCCAAATTAAAAAAGTCGAAAACACCGCTTCCGCGTGTAGTTTTTTTATGCAAATTAATTTTCATCTGCTTTGTTTTGAACAATGACACTAACAGGTATGTTTATTCCTACTAGATAATTTGTTTTGTCCTGTTTTTAGAGCATTTAAAACATTTAAGACACTTAAGAACACTCAGAGTCACTAAATAAATTCGAGTTGCCTTTCTCTGAACATTGATCAGGACACTTAACACAATTAGAGTCACTTTAAATTTTGATTACAGCATAAATATTTTTATTATGGGCATTTTTAAAAAAGGGGATAGAATCGTTTATAGTATAGACCGGTTAATTCCATCCGAGGAGATAGATTAATTCATCCCCCCGATTAGCTTTCAGGGGGGATACTCCGTTTCGTGACACCGACCGTTGTGGCGCCGGACATTCAATGAAGAAAATAAATGTTTATTTAAATGGAAGTTGGATTGATAAAACTAATGCTTGGCGAAAGATGAAGCTGGTTTTATGAAATTAACTGTTCTTGTTCAATGTTCATGGAAGCTGGATGAAACTAAGTATTGGGTCTAATGGAAGCTGGATGGATGGAAATTTTTTTCTGCCTAAATAGAAGTGAGTTCGATTGGAAAAGTCAAGAATAAACGGAAGCTGGAATGATTTGTCACTTCCAGAGAAAATAGAGCCTGGATTGCTGAGAATTATTTTTGCCTTAAATAGAAGTGGGATTGATAGAGATATTCTCATTAAACCGGACTTGCATTGGTGATTATCTATTATTATTATTAGTTTAATAGAATTTCTAATGATGAAAAATAATTGTTTCTCCAATGGAAGCTGGATTGATGAAAATGATTCCAGTCAGGGCATAAGTCGGATCACTGTGTCGGGACCTTGAGCAAGAAAATCGCCCGGCGCCAGAACGGTCGCGTCAAAGCGTTACGTACGGGGGAAGAGGGTTCGTCACTATCAAAAAGTAGTCGCCTGTAACTGTCTCGCGCTCACATCAAGAACGAGCCGCCTCCCGTGTTGAAAGTCAACTGGTCAGATATAGAGATTCTGTAGGTTTCTAAAATAATTAGTCTATTAATGATTGTTCAACGTACGAAATTCATCGGTTCCCAGATGAATTTTTAGACTTGCAATTCAGAGCAATTCTACTCAAGATGTGCAACTGTCACGGTCACAGCATCTAGATGCGAGGGGGTCGCGGAGCCCACCGTCGGCAGGCACAGCACCGGGAGGCGAGGAGGTCGCTGGGTTCGCCGACAACGGGCGAGAGCCCATCAACACCTCCGTGAGGGACACACACGACCCCCACGGGACGCCTTTTGAAGTGGCGGTGAAGAGCCGACGACCAGATGTGGTCGAATTGGACACGGACGCTTTGAGGCGGCCACCCGACTGGGCAATGAACCGTTAGCGCCGGCTGCCTCGGGCCATCAAAGGCAGCCGGCGTCATATATAAGACGATGTAGGCCATTAACGTGGGGAGGCCCGGCAGACGCATTGGACTTAATATCGAACAGCAAGAAGCAACTGAAGTTCAACGTAGATATTTTAGGGCGTCTGAACTATCTTTTAACATTGCCGGAGGAGCCTCCAAGTGTATATAATTCTGATTAACCTCTACTATTGTTTTGTTTAATAATAAATCATCTAAAACGGACGTCCTCTGCACTGTGTAACGTCACGGCCAAAGTCTGAACCAATAGATCGGGCTAGGGTCGTGACATCACTGGTGTCAGAAGTGGGATTGAACTAAGAGTTGCCGGTACAGTCAGCGACCAGCAGCCTTACGTGGACAGTGCGAGGACGGAGAAAGCAACGCAGAGGATTGGGATAACAAGCTGCGGACAGCCAGCGAGGACGCTGAGGATTTGACGGCCTAGTTGCAGTCAGCCAACGAGGACGGACGGACAGCGGACGGTCAACCGAGGATCGAATCGGGAGGACAAGCAGCGGACAGCCAGCGAGGACGCTGAGGATCGAACGCCCAAGTTGCAGTCAGCCAACGAGGACGGACGGACAGCGGACGGTCAACCGAGGATCGAATCGGGAGGACAAGCAGCGGACAGCCAGCGAGGACGCTGAGGATCGAACGCCCAAGTTGCAGTCAGCCAACGAGGACGGACGAACACCGGACGGTCAACCGAGGATCGGAAGGACAAGCTGCGGACAGCCAGCGAGGACGCGGAAGATCTGACGACCTAGTTGCAGTCAGCCAACGAGGACGGACGGACAGCGGACGATCAACCGAGGATCGGGAGGATCAACTGGAATCCAGGAGACGGAAGTCAAGCCGACGGCAGACAAAAGGGTAGGACTCTTACGTTGTTGGCTGGTTTTATCTGTGCATGAGAGGAGTGGCAATCACGGGCCGAGAGTTGGCTGCAGCGAAAACCACTTCTTCTAATATCATCTGCATATTGATTTGAATTGATGCTTTGCTTTGATACGGTAGAGTGATTGATTGACTCGTTTTTGTGCATTGCTTGGCGCCCCATTTAGTTACTGGGTTGTTGGCTCTTGTGCATTGCATCATTCAGTGACTGACTTTTGTGGCTTCTATGCATTGCATCGTTCAGTGACTGACTTTTGTGGCTTTTGTGCATTGCATCATTCAGCGACTGACTTTTTTGACTTTCGCGCATTGCATCATTGAGCGATTGGTTTGTTGGATTTTGTGCATTGTGCGTTGCATCTACTTACTGACGTACCTACGTGCTTTCTATCTCTATCCTCTTCTATCATGGATAGTCTCACACCCGATAGGCAAGCGCAGATTAAGAAGATGTCCGATGAGAGGTTAAGAGCGTACCTACTCAAGGACGACATGGAGGACGAGATCGTCTTTGCGATGGACCGCCTTCAATTAATGGAAGAATGGGCAACCAAGGTGGCCGAAAGGCAATGTAAGGATTATGAGGAAGGTGGGGTAACTTCACCAGAACTAGAGTCCCTGCAATGGAGAGGAGGTCAGGACATCGAACGACTCAAGTTTGAATTTGAAGTTCGGAAGTATGAGGAAGAGAGAAAGGCAAGGGAGGAAGAGCGGGAACGCCAGAGAAGACGAGAGGATGAGGAGAGAAGGGCCAGAGATGAAGAGAGAAGGGCAAGAGAGGAAGAGAGGGAGCGACAGAGAAGACGAGAGGATGAGGAAAGAAAAGCAAGAGAGGATGAAAGACGGATTAGAGAAAGAGAGGCAGCCATTCGAGAGACAGAACGGACAGAAAGGAGAGCGAGAGAGGAAAGAGAACAGTTGCTCAGAGAAGAAGATAGGAGATTTAAACATTCGCTAGCTAGCCGAACGAAACATTTCGGGGAGCTGATGAAGAGTGTTTTGTGGAGGATTCAGCAGAAATCCCGGCATTTTTTGATCACATGGACAATTTATTTAAGATCTACGAAGTTGATGATGATGTGAAGGCGAAACTTCTCTTAGCTAACTTAAGTGAGCGAGCAAAAGCTGTTGCAACGCGCTTAGAACACACACAGTTAAATGACTACGAGGGATTGAAAAAATTCCTGCTCAGGGAATTTAAGATCAGCCCTATACACCTAAGGGACAAGTTTCTCACATTACGTAAGTCTCAAGACGAAACATACACCATTTATATGGCAAGGTTACATAACACCTTAATGCATTATTTGCGTAGTCGAGAAGTCAATAACGATTTTGACGAACTTGTGAGCCTGCTTTGCGCAGACAGATTAAAGGAGCATATCCCTAAGGGCTGCCTAGATTTCATTCTCACGCAGGAGACAAACGGGTGGCTAAGACACAATGATCTTGCCAGCTCTGTTGATCGGTATGCAGCGTCGCACACGATCAGCGGGGATCCACTGCGGTCGTCTGGACCGACGGCGTCAGGCGCCAGTCGATCAGGGAACCAGTCAGGTCTTAGCACTCACTCAAGGGCAGTAACCCCAGAAGGCAGGAGCGAGGGGAGAGCAGAAGGCCTACGGGCGAAGGAAGATGCGCGGCGGAAGGGGCTCTGCTATAAATGTCTTTTGCCCGGGCACCGAGCAATTCAATGCGGGGGTAATAAACCCCAAGGGGAGGAGCCGAAGCTGGCGCGGGTGAATGCATGCGCACTCCAACCCCCAAGCGGAGCGATACGTCTCGACCCGACCGCCAGAGGGCGGATGTATCAAACGGCTTATCGCCAGATGTTGAGGCAGTTAAGGCGTGGGAGGAGCTAAGTAGCAGGGAAGAAACATCAGATGCTCACTTTGCTTTGATTGAGACAGAAGAGTTCCATGTAAGGTCTTACGTGCATGTAGATATTGAACATCTATCTATTCAGAACGCCTTAATTGATGGTGGTTCTGAGGTTTGTTGTGTCCGGGAGTCCTTAATTGATCACCTAAACCTCCCCGTCGACAAGCAAATGCGTCTAGCCGGAATGAACGGGCGTGCGGAGTTGGTCAATGTTATCCGACTTGATGTGAAACCCGTCTGTAATAAGACACCTTCAGTCATAAACCCGAGGGTACGCGTCTGGTTTGCAGTGGTGAAGGACCTAAATGAGGCTGTTATATTGACACCGAGCGTCACAGCGGTAATCAGGGAAGCCTCGCATTCTAATGTACTGCCACCTAGTGTGAACGAAGCAGACGCGGAGATAGGGGAGGGGCAGGCGATTAACGCATCTCCCACCTTAGCACCCCAGACCATCGACGAGAGAGAGGAGGGACAAGGTGACGATCTCAATAGTATACAAGCGACCCCTGCTGACGAAGATATCATCACGAGTGCTAATGCCAAGGCAGACGAAACGAAGGCAGTTGAGCGACGTGAGGATGATGAGGATGGTGATGATGATCATGATCATGATGATGAGAACGGTGATGATGATAAGCCCACGTTCATCGACACAGAGCAACCGTTATGTAATGATCGTGTGGCAGATGTAAATACTTCAGTAGGACAGCGCGGAGGTAGTGCGCTAAAACCCTGTTTGAAATTAAATCGAGAGAGTGAGAATGATTTGGACATAGGAACTAGCTTAACATGTCACCGCGACGATGCCGGCGAGCAAAACCCGCCCCTGTTGTGCTTGACTGAGACACGAGACGGTAGTGAACTGAGACGGACTCTGGACGGCACAATGACATTGAACCCTAAATTCAATTGGGTATCGGTCATCGTTGAAGACGGTTTATCTGGGGGGCCCGGGACCAGCCCCCTTCAATTAGCGGATGGACGGGGCATATGTGATGCCCTGGTGCCAGTGTACACGACATCTTCTATTCCAGACTTCATCAGCTGTTACAATACTAAGAGCGACGATTGGCAGCTCCCGATCAATGAGGAATCTCCATGCCTTATTGTTTTTGTCGGTGATTCAGGTCTTTACGAAAACCAACCTGACTTTGGGTTGATGCCCATTCGCAATAGCTTAATGCAATGCTTGTCCCGAAACTTGCAGCCGACGTCTTGTCCCGGATTTGATGGAGGGGTTAGAAGGAGACCAGCCACAGCGGGGAGCCTACCCTGTCTAAATGTACATATTGTTTACACATTGCTTCTATTGTGTTTCATGTTCTGCGATGCTGTCGACCGGACGAGTGTTGCTGAAGATGACGTCGTCAATGGATCGTCAACCCATGACTCCGTCTTTGAGGAGGTAGTAATGTCACGGTCACAGCATCTAGATGCGAGAAGGTCGCGGAGCCCACCGTCGGCAGGCACAGCACCGGGAGGCGAGGAGGTCGCTGGGTTCGCCGACAACGGGCGAGAGCCCATCAACACCTCCGTGAGGGACACACACGACCCCCACGGGACGCCTTTTGAAGTGGCGGTGAAGAGCCGACGACCAGATGTGGTCGAATTGGACACGGACGCTTTGAGGCGGCCACCCGACTGGGCAATGAACCGTTAGCGCCGGCTGCCTCGGGCCATCAAAGGCAGCCGGCGTCATATATAAGACGATGTAGGCCATTAACGTGGGGAGGCCCGGCAGACGCATTGGACTTAATATCGAACAGCAAGAAGCAACTGAAGTTCAACGTAGATATTTTAGGGCGTCTGAACTATCTTTTAACATTGCCGGAGGAGCCTCCAAGTGTATATAATTCTGATTAACCTCCACTATTGTTTTGTTTAATAATAAATCATCTAAAACGGACGTCCTCTGCACTGTGTAACGTCACGGCCAAAGTCTGAACCAATAGATCGGGCTAGGGTCGTGACAGCAACTCTACATGATTTTGCGCAGTTGTATAAGTACCGAAGCAGGCAATGGAATGGATCCCAAGTGGGTGGAAAAGAAAGAGAGGAAGACCAAGAAAGAGCTGGAAGGAGACGATCTCAAAAGACCTCACGGACGGAGGACTGACGTGGGAAGAGGCTGCTGGTGCTGCTCAAAACAGAGATGGATGGATGGACCTGTATCACCCAATGTGCGCACAGCACGTGGAAGGACTAAAGGTCTAAGGTAAGGTATAAGTAGGCCTACTTTGGAGCAGCTAAAAATAGTGGCCTAAAACAAAGGTCGCGGTTTTTTTTATTTTGGGGAGTAGTTTACCATAATGGTTGAGACGGGAAGAAAGGGGAAGGAGTAGTCTTTATATCAATAATTTTATCCAATTTATTGGTTCCATTTCCAAGTAGCATATTGCAATAACATAATTTAAGTTAATCGACTTATGCTTCTAACTGACAAATGTTACGAATGGTTAGAAATGGCATAAAAACAGAAACTTCATCAGTTAGCAAAACAATGCGCAAAAACTAGAAACCACACCAAATTTAATGTATCTCCGCACATTACATTGAAATAGAACATCTTATCTAGAGTATCTATCTAGGTGAATAATAGGGCCTACCTGCGTCGATGGTTTGATTTCAGTCGCTAAGATATGGCCACAATCCGATATTACGACTAGGCCTACCGCTCACTCATTGAGTCATTATTGCATCGCAAAACGATCAGGACAGAACAGTAGATAACCTAGTAAACATCCTGGCCATTGTCTTTGGTTGATATTTTTAAATCATGGCATTTATTGACATGGGCGGAGTTTATCAGGGGCTAGCGGGGTAAATCCCCCCAATAAGACCCAGATTAATTTTTTACCGTGTAAATTGTATATTTTCCCGGGCCTAGCCTCCAAGAAGGCTTTAGCCCTCCAAGAACGAAAACCAAACCCCGCCCATGTTTATAGACTAGCCTATGGGTCAATCATGTGATGGCAATAATTATGTATGATTCTAAGATACTTGGAAACGTTTATTGTTCGAGATGGTACGCCTAGGCAACTTAGCTCAGTGAGCTCTTCTCTTCCAACCAACTAATTTTGTTTGCGGTAGAGTGGGTTGACAGACCCAGACTACTAGGAGTAAAGAAAACATTTTAAGACTAACATGAATGGCAGAACAATATTTCTGTTGAACTTCCTGCAAAAAGAGACTCCAGTTTTCAAACACCCTGCACTTTGGTCTCCATCTAACCCAGACCCTGATCTCGTCGACTACAAAAATTCTGGGCTGTGATGCATGAAAAGGTTTTACAATACCAAGATAGAGGCATGGGGTGAATTTTATCAATCTGCAATCGATTCAGCAATTAGGCGAGCGTATAATTATTTATACGTGTGTTGAGGCGATGGAGGACATTTTGAATAGGCTACACATTATAGCCTCACTAGCAATTATCATAGCCATTTCTCCATATTTTGTTAAAACGTACAAATTATTAGACTAGATAAACAGACTATTGCAGTCTTAATTTAGAGCGGATCGGTTTTTCCCGTGCACTGCATATATGTCTACATGTAGAATGATGAAGTAGGCCTACAGAACAGTTGTGAACTTTTTCACGCGGTATTATTTATTTATTTAGTTACTTCTTTTCTATAGCACCTTCCATCTCAGAGCCGCTCTCGACTACAGCGCGGTTAGTGCATCGGAATTTCACGCCCGAGCAATTGAAGGTGAAGGACTTGCACAAGGTTCCTACGCGGCGGCTTGAGGTGGATTCAAACCTGCAACCCTCCGGCTGCAAGGAAGCGAAATACCAACTACACCACAGCGCCCCACATGCCGACGTTGAAATATGTTTTATGATAAAATGGACCATTGGTCTCTGCGTGAGCGGCGATGTAGAGATTACAAATTACTGATAAGATTGCATTTCATTCTCTGCAATCCGTGTTACCGTATGGAAATGACAACAACCTACCTCAACAGACGTGTCCTTATGGTAAAGAACAACTCCTACGACCTATAGCACCTTGCACTTATTCAACTAACTCCACACGAAGTTCAATAATTATTTTCCACCAATACCAAACACTCTTGCCGTAATGATCACTGATTCAGATCTTCCTGATAACACCTACCCGAAATTATTTCTTGTCGATAAAATATTCGGTACCGCCTGAAGTCACTGAAATTAGGCCTTGACCTACTACTCGAAATCATGCGGTAACTTAGAGAAAGCCGGATTCTCTAGCCGATTGATGCTAAACTTCTGTTTAGTATTATTGCAGTTGTTCAGAAGGAACGAGGTGTGGTAATAGATATCAAAGAGAACTGTTTACAAATTATAGGCAATGCATACTGGTTAGGCCTACATGACCAACGACCATGACCCATAGTTTATTGTTTGTTTCATGCTTGGTGACACTAATAAAACATCTACCGTATTGTTATTACACTCAATGAAAAACAAACGGAAAAGCTTAATTAAAGATAACACAAGCGCAACTGAGACATTTAAATGGGCCTAAATAATAGGGTGGCCCAGAAAATTTAAATGTGGAATCTTCAATCCAATTAATAATATGGACCCCTCCCCGAGTATTAGGTACGGGAGCCACCGGATTTAGACAATAATATTGGCGTAGAGGTGCGAACGGGGGTAAAGGGTCTTGACAAGACATAATATTGTTCGAACGCAAACTAAATTCCAATAATGACGTCTACGATACTACATTAACATTTGATGATCCTGTAGTCGTTCGATGACATTTTAATTAGGCAATTATTCTTTGAAGAACTGTTCTCTAGGCTGGAGATCTTCATTACCCGGGACAGGCGACAACCATCTCATCATCCTTGGCGATTTAGTTATTCGTGTAGAAAATCTACTCTTCCACTTCAGCTAGATTTCTTCGCCTCCTCTCTCAGTTCTGTCTTCGCCAGCAAATCAATCATCCCACACACGTAGGCCTATTAGGTTGTCAACTTCATCCTGTCATCACCGGTGATGACGACTAAATGGACGATCTTACTGTGATTCCTCCGACGCTCTTCGATCATTCTGTCATCCAATTCAGTCTTCGTATGCGTAAGGAATCCAGCAATGGAAGGTAGTTCGTCGGCAACGCGATTCTTGCAAAACATTATGGGTTAAGCATTATTGCGTTAATTTATAGCGTCCTCCGCCGAAAATCAAGGCCCTCTTTTCAAAGCTGTTTGAATTGTAAGTAGCTTGTATGTTTTTACTTTAATTGTATGTGCACTTGTTATAAACCTCCCCGTCAAGCTTGCTACTCAGAGGCGCTCCCGACTGCAGAACGGACCCTGCATCGTAGTTTCACGCTGAAGCACTGAACAATATTGCGATTGAAGGACTTGCCCAAGGTCCCTACGCGGCGACTTGAGGTGGATTCAAACCTGCAACCCTTCGGCTGCAATGCAATGAACATACCCACTACGCCACCGCGACCCACAACATGCCCACTACACTATCACTTAGCCTACGCACGCGGTCTAAACAACGTTAACAATTTCAAACAAATTTGGACCAAGGCCTATAATCAGCTTGCACTTTCAGCTGTTCAATTTGGTTAAAGCTGATTGCAATCGAGGGATAATTTTATAAAGGAGGTTTAAAACGTATCTGTCATGATGATCATGCATAATTTATGCTTTAAGTTTATTTGGGTAGCCCGCAGCTTATTACTATACAGGGCCTATCAAATTCTGCAGTTTCAGGATTCAGAAATTAACTCTTCGTCCTAATCACGTTTATAGGATGGTCTAGGTAACACTGGTCATTGCCTTCACGCAAATGTTGGGAGAGATGTATTGACAATGGTGAATAGAACTTATGACATTCTTGATGCGCCATTCAACACAGAGCCAGTGTAGCAGAAGAAGGTCAACATACTTGATTACGGATAAGACATAGGCCTACAGCCCTACATGTAATTAGGATAAGCCATAAAAAGACTCTATGGTTTTTCCAATATCTTGATCAGAAGTAAGAATAGCTATGTCAAAATTAATTTAACAGGCGCAAAGGAAATTCATGGCATTATTATTTTGCTTACAATATCGAAATTTCACCAAATATTTCAGACCGAATCAAAATAATTTTATTGTTAACGAGTCCATCTGCAGTTTTTTTGACGATTCAAAGCATAACGCAACAAAAGGAACAAAAAGCGATTTTATAAAAAAATTAATAATTATGGTCACGTCTCCATAATTAGGCCTATGTGCCGGAGGTGCTTCACTGGCTCCCTATTTGCCAGCGCATAGAGTCCAGGGTAGCTGCTCTTGTATGGCGATGTTTGTTTGAATGAGAACTTGTGATAGATGCTGTTAGGGTCTCGACCCAATTAACCTCCGAGAGCTCTGTTGCCTCATAGTGGGTATCCAAAGACGATGTTCGCTGCAATCGGCTGAAAATGAGTCCTCTTAGTTCCTTTTACTCGTACTGCAGCCATAAAGATTTCGAGTCTTCTTTGTGGTTGGCAGAGTGGTCTGGAATATCCTTCCTTTAGAGCTACGCCTACACCCTGGGACTCTAACATAATTCTTTCTTAGCCTACTAACTTAAAACCGTTCTCTTTTGGTGCGCTGGAGTCGTGAACGCCTGTGGGTAGTACTCCTTTGAAGGGTGCTATACAAGTTTAAGAATGATTGAATGAATTAAAATTATATATATATATAATTACATCAAACACGAGGAAATTAGACGTTCACATTTCATTCGTCCTCTTTTTATTAAGTGTGATGAATTCAGTCTGATCGACGATTTTTTTCCATTTGTTCATTCTAATCATTAGTACAATCTTCAATGCGAACGACATTAAAAAATCTCTACGTTTAGATCCAAATGACATTAACCAGTCTTCATAGTAGTCTTAAATAATAGGCTACCAACATGCACTGTATTTATATCGAAATCGGTAAAGCAATGTGAGGAGGTCGCCGTCAAGGTCATGGTAATTATTCGACAGGAGGTCAACGAAATTAAATTTAGCCTACAGAAGATATTAGAAATTCCAAAGAAGTTTTCACAAGTCATAATGCAGGTTAAGGGTTAAATATGATGATCAAATAGTTGACCTGCTGCGACCTGTGATGGCGGCGCCACTGATTACTGATTAGAATGACTGACAAATTATAAAATTCACAAATGGATGTCACATGTCTCCCAATTACTACCGTCATAATTATTCCTGTCAGAAATACGAACCGGGCGGCGTAATTTACGGAGAAACAGCGCAACACGTGATGTCACGATGGCGAGATTTTCTGGTTTGTTTCAGATCCTTGAGCGATATAACACACATTAGGCCTATAACGCACTGCGTCGCATGGGCTGCGCGTCTACGCTTCGGATTATTTATCGGTCTGTGTCACTGCGGTCATATCCCTACAGCTGTATCCGGCGGGTTTGTAGAGAATCTAACACCGGGAAAATTGCTGAAATTGAATTGGCCCAACATAGGAATGATTCAGTGACACTAAGAAGTTTTAAGTTAGCATCGGAATGGCAGTGACAAGTCTTAAAGTAGGCCTAATACAGCGGTATGCGGCCGAATAGTAGCGGTAGGACCCCATACGAATTGTGGTCACGGGACATCTGTTTCTCCATAATTGTGTGGCTGCGAGTGGGATGAAGTAACTATCTCATTCACATAGTAATGCTGTGGTTTATTTCTTGCATCTGCTATAACGCCCCTTGAATGCTACTCCTGACTACTGCGCGGTCTCTATATCGGAGATTCACCCAAAGCGCACAGGCATTTGCGAATGAAGGACTTGCTCAAGGTCCCTATGCGGACGCTTGAGGTGGATTCGAACCTAGACCTCCAGTTCAATGGCACTGAGCCAACCACTACACCACCACGCCTCATACTGGTTGCAACCAGACCTTGCCTACTGGCAGAAGAACGTGAAAACCGCTTGTAGTTAACTGTTTACTTTTAATCTGTGTATTAAATTTACTGAACTGAAGCATAATGATTAAGCTTACATTTAAAGTTTTGAATGTTTTCGGTCGACCTATTATGCACACTATTGGACTCGGATTCGGCAATATAGTTGATCCATGTAGGCTATTCGTATTTGTCCTAATAGTTTGTAGGGCCTACACGACCCTATAGCTACAGTGTCAACTAGGCTATTCAATGCCATTAGTGATGTAAGCTATGGCACTGACTAGTTGACACAACAGCGTAAACTGCATAATACAGTTAGGCTAGCATATTACGCTGTATCACTCAACGGCAGAAATAGGTTCATTGCACAGTTGAGGGAATTATATTGGGGAAAATACGTTCAAGGCAAAGATCGGGGCTTTTGTCCGGTTTTTTTAAAATCGGGATTTGCCCGTGGGATTTGTTTAGGGGTTATCCCTCGAGCTACCAAGCACTCGGGTTACCACCCCACTGGGGTGGATACCACTCATACGTTTGCCTGCGTCACAAAACTTGTTTCGTATGGAATAAAATTTTGACATTTTAGGCGGCTCTATGGGTTATTTACGCACATTTTGAGGTAAAAAGTGAAATGATCTCTCACACCATACAAAAGTTAAACCCGAGATCGCTTAGGTAGGCTACTTACCAGGGTAGGCTGTATCCAGCCGCCCCTTGGTTTATCGACTATGTCGAATGCATGCTTCTTTCTGAAAAGAAACAAACTATGCAATTGTACGGATGGAATGTGGAGCTATGTTTACTAATTTACATATACTTCGTTTATTCAAGAAAAAATAAGTTGACATACCGCAACTTAGGGCCTATTACATGAAACAAAAAACAAAAAAGTATTTTAAAGAAGTAAATGGGCTAAAGTAGCCTAACGAGTGTCCGCAGAATTCAGGCTGGAAGCATGCGAAAGATAGATTTCTGGTTCCTAGAGTTAACACTGCGAACAGTCTTAAAAAGAACACGAGAGATGAAATTAAAGTCATCTTTTCTAGGCAGTTCAAAGTCGTGTGGTCGCGAACGCAGAGCATAAGGCCTTTTAGCAATAGGTGGAAATAGGTTTCGGAGTACATGATTGAAATTCCAGACGACACACTTAATTAAGAGTCTAACGTTTGCATCGTCAATCAAGCGGTCAAGATCAGGGTAATCATGGTAATGAGAAGGGAGGTATCCAATTCGCTTCACCTTTTTAGGAAGCGTTGAAGTTTGAGGCGATCAATTGCAGTGGTGTATCCCCCCTCAAAGTCCGACTCACACCTCATCGTGGTGAGGGGGTGAACAATCAATTAAGAGATGGCCTGCTGGGGCTATGCCAACAGTGGTGAAGGTCTCGACCGAAGTACCACCTAGGGCGCTACGCGTGTTGGACAGGCTCAGCAAGAACCCTGAAAAGATTGGCCAACGTGAGCGGCAGGTCTCGGGCAGCAGCGGACTTTAATGGACCTGACGGAGGATCCAGCAGGACAACGGTGGGTTCATATCAATGGAGGGCATGTCTGGTAAACCCGGAACATGGCCTCCATACTGCGAGATGGAAAGGAACTGGGGAACCTACCATCTCATCATCTCCAAACAGCATCATGAATAATGGATGTTCATGATGCGGCCGAACCTCGAAACGAGGATGTCTGAGAACAGAACAGAATCCCCACCAAGCAGGTGAGGCGTAGACGAGAGATGGTTGTTGCACGAGCTACCTCGTGGAGGGCAGGAGAGGGGAGACCATGGGCTAGTATACATGTAGGACTCTAAGCGCGAAGATCGACCCGGAGCAGGTACTTAGAACGGCATTGACATGGGATGTTGCTCCAAGATCATCATCGATGGTCACGCCTAGTATGAGCATTGAGGTTACTCTCTCGATTCCCAATTCGGGAGGAGCAATTTTTGCTTTGGAACTGCGACGGAAGATAATCATTTCCTTGGATTTTCCTGCATTAAGTCGAAGATTGTTTCGCTCGGCCCAATCGGAAACATTATTAAGTTCCTCTTGAGTTGTTTCGCATTGGGGTGCCAATGAGTAAATAAGTGTCATCTGCATATTTTTTCATTTTGTTTTGTGCATGTAACGGATGCAGGTCTGAGGCACCGACAATGTATGACGAAGGACCGATCCCTGATCCTTGAACAACGCTGGCTAATTTCTTCTAAAACGATTAACGTATAGCTACGCTACTGTATCATGTGCAATTATTGTAATTGTAATTGTAGTTGTACATTTATATAGCGCCCCTTCAAGAGAACTCCTCAGAGGCGCTCCCGACCAGACACCAAACCACAATCAAAGAGAATGGTTTTCAAACGCTTGCGGAAAAGAGGCAAAGAAAGACAAAGAAGCTCATTACTAATAGGTAACTTATTCCAGAAAGACTATTATAGCAAAGCTTCTGTGCAGCACTGTGGAAGATCGAGCCATAGGGACAACCAGGTCACCATGCGCAGCAGAGCGAAGAAATCCAAGAACTTTGAATGGATAGCACAGGTACACAGCGTTCCATAAGATAGGTCGGAGCTTGGCCTGCTAAGCAATTACGCATGAACATTAGAATCTTAAATTCAATACGATTTTGCATAGGTAACCAGTGCAGTGAATATTTTTGCTCCAATGATGGTCTTCTACGGAGGAAGAAATAATAGTGAATCTGTCGCTTGGACAATAAATCTTTGGGTTCAAATCAGCAGACATTGTCCCCTCTTCTTCCTCAACCCTTAGGCACTATGTCACCAGTAACTGTTTGTAGGCCTATGTTTGCTGTCAGTTCCCCTTACCTCATTCAATGCTGCACTTAAGACTCCTGTTCAGCTTTCTTTCTGTGATATGGGTTTTGGCCTTCAGATTTGTTGAATTTCGAACCGACTCCTTATATGGCCCATGACAAATAATTAGTTTGGATTCGATCTTAGTTGACTTCATTTGAGGCATCAGAGATCGAGATCGCTCGTGAATAATCTAGTGCGCTGCACATGGCTTTCGGGTTGCGCTTTAGAAGTTTAGATATCATTAATATTGCGAGTCGGGGTGCTTTATGCACGATGATGAGGTAAGTTATTGAATTCCTTTAAATATTATTTACTCTCTAAGCCTATAGGCCTAATAGCAGTAGGCTCTATAATTAATCTGGTCAAAAAACGTAGGTTGATTATGTTGGGCAGCCATCAAGCGTTACTCTAATAGGCCTAAATTAGTTAATAATGGCTGCTTGCAAAGTTTTAGTTGTCACTTTAGAGTTATTTTTAGTCGTCGCATATAAATTTTAACAGATCAAGAAGTTTTGTTACAATTAGTTATAGTACTGTTATCGCGTAGGGTTTCAGTTTTCATCATCATCATCAAAATCCTTGGGCTGTCTGAGTCTGTCTCGCGTCTTGCTGTCCAGCTTCAACCGGTCCGGTCAGCAGGTCCATACCATTAACATCTTGGAGCAGCTAGACCACCTTGTCTGATTGAAGAGAATATTGGGCGAGAGGCACGAAGGACAACCTGGGTCAATGCCCGTATGTGTCCCACGCTCTCTCTCCCGACTCTCTCCACTGGTCTGTCCTGACCGGCCTGTGCATGTCAGCTCCACATCATGACACCTTGAAGCATCTGGGTCGCTATGTCACTTGTGCCGTGGTTCTTGGGGATTTCTATGGTCTTGGTCTTTTACTGACAGCGTATCTCCACCCGTCTGGCAAACCTTCCTCATTTTATCCGGGCTTAGGACCGGTGTAAAGGTTTCAAATTACCCCCTCCTAAACATTACCCCCCGGTAACTTGAAACCGGTTTCAGATTACCCCTAGGGGTAATCTGAAACCGGTTTCATCCTACCCCCCGGTTTCAGGTTACCCCTCTGAATTCCGAATGAATTCCGTATATCCAGCTTCCATTTCACCTACAGAGAACCTTCATCCAGCTTCCATTTCTCAAGCGTCGTTTTCGTCAATCCAGCTTCTATTTCACCTGCAGAGAACCTTCATCCAGCTTCCATTTCTCAAGCGTCGTTTTCGTCAATCCAGCTTCTGTTTCACCTATACAGAGAACCTTCATCCAGCTTCCATTTCATCTACAGAGGACCTTCGTCCAGCTTCCATTTCACAAAAGTTGTTTTCGTCAATCCATTTAACTAAGTGTTAGACATTAAAAACTCAGAAGCTTGATTGACGAAAACAACGTTTGAGAAATGGAAGCTGGATGACGGTTCTCTAGAGGTGAAATAGAACCTGGATTGACGAAAGCAAGGCTTGAGAAATGGAAGCTGGATGTAGTTTCTCTAGAGGTGAAATAGAAACTGGATGTAGATTTTCTGTAGGTGAAATAGAAGCTGGGTTGACGAAAACAACGCTTGAGAAATGGAAGCTGGATTAAGGTTCTCTGGTTGAGAAATGGAAGCTTGATGTAGGTTCTCTAGAGGTGAAATGGAAGCTGGATAAAGGTTCTCTAGAGGTGAAATAGAAGCTGGATGAATGTATTATATGGGGGTAACCTGAAACCGTAGGGGGTAGGATGAAAGCGGTTTGAGATTACCCCCGAGGGTAATTTGAAACCGGTTTCAGATTACCGGGGGTAATATGAAACCGGTTTCAAGTTACCGGGGGGTAATGTTTAGGAGGGGGTAATTTGAAACCTTTACACCGGCACAGGGAAGTTGCTGGTTCCCTGTGGCAGAGGATGGATGCAGTTTAACGTCGTGTCCAGGATCAATGTTTCAGTTTTAGCTATGGTTAATAACGAGTAATTTCCCATGTCAGTTAGTTATTATATGTTGCTAGTTTCAACTACAGTTATTTTTGTTCAACCATTTCCGTTCCGCTCCAGTAGGCCGTTCATTTAAATACTTCTATACTAAGCCTACTAACATGACCAGCTCTATTTAAGAGAATATTCAGTGTTTCCTCTTTTGTTTTGTTGCGTCCTCAGAGTTGTTTTCTACATCGTTAATCAGAATGACTCAACAACGCATTCGCTGCCATTTTGCTGGATTTTAATACATGATCAAAACACAACTTGTCATTTTTGTTATCTCCGCTTAACGCGTAGGCAATTTTCCAGCCTTTTACGAAGGAAAGGTGATTAAAATCTATTCTACTTAAGTAGGCGTACAGTCCTTCAACACATCGAATTATCAAAACAAGCTGTTTGTGTAAAGAAATACCGGATAAATGCCCAGTGTAATAAATTCATTACATGATTTATAAATTTGCATGAAAGTTAACACATAGGCTACAATGCTTGAATATCTCGTATTAATATCGATAGCTTTAAGAGCTTTTTCGGTTTTTAAGTAACTTATAACCTAAATGGGCGGTAGGCCTATAATAGCCTACATATTCCGTATAATATATTAATGCTGCAACTTATGTGAAATATTAATATTTATTGTCACACACAGAAATAGTTCTTCTAGAGTAGCCTAGTAGCATATTAAGCGAATTGCTGATAGAATAATAACATCTCGATACAAGAAATGGTTGGATCGCTCTCTCTTATTCTCTTTCTCTTTGTTTCTCTCTCTCTTTCTCTTTCTCTATGTCTGTCTCTGTATATCTCTGTCTACTTCTCTGTCTCTGCACAGTTCTGTCTCTCTCTCTGTGTCTCTCTAGTCTGTCTCTGTCTGTCTATCTGTCTGTCTGTCTGTCTCTGTCTATCTCCCGAATAATGCGAGTGGCAAAGTAGTTACATTTTTCCTTAAGTAACTTCCTTATCAATTGTCAGGATAACAGAAAGATATAATTATATATATAAAGATATCGAAATTCGATATCCTTGAGGCGATCTGACAAAATCTGACGTGTGTCACATGAATTCATTAGGAAATTAGTCGATTTTTACTTGTGGCATTTTACCATAGTTTACTGCATAATCTACTTAATCACAAAATATTGCATCTAAAATCACCCAGAAATATTTAGTTAATGATATTTGTGAACTATTTCTGCAACATATGCCTGTGTTTGGTATGCAATGTGGCATCACCATTTTATAAAAACACAAAGTCCTTGAACAATTTATTATCTCGACGGCTCGTCAAACAGAGACGCTATAGCAGGTTTCAATAATGAAAGTAGTCGCAGCAATTCAACAGTATTGTATTGTATTGTTTCTGACCATTTGTAAAGCGCTTCTCGAAGCAAGAGCCTTTCAGATCGAAGCGCTCCCAGTGCGTTCAACCCTGAGACCACCAGCATCAGTGTCATTTGTCGAATTCTATTTCATCACAACTGACTGACACAATATTTGGGAGACTACTTTGTGAAGCGTTAGGACATTCACAGCCGGATCCATCAACGTCGATGTCATCTTCCGAGGCAACATCGTAAATGTTGCATTCCCCACTTTGTTTGAGTTCGTCTTCGTTGCCGGGGTCTAGTATTTCATCATAAATGGATGATACAGATGGGAGACGTCGTTTCGAAGAATTCAGTTTATCATAACCTGAGTCGCCAACTTCGTTGCGATTTCTCAAGCCAACCTCGTAAATATTTCTATCTCCTCCTCTCTTTCCCAGCTCGTGTTCGCTACCAACATGACCAACATCTGCGGATGAAGAGTTTGTAAATAAAACAAATAAAATTATGTTTAAATATCGAGCATTAATTTTTTTATAATACAATAAAAGAAAATAAGCAACACAACAATCTTTTCTCGGTTTCAGTGATTTCAGTTTAATCAACCAAATGAAAAAATGAACAACTAGCTAATCGTTTAACCGACTAACATCTGTAAAGCAGCATATCAATCAAACAATTAATGGGTAGATTCATCGACAGTTCAATCAACCAACCAAAAAACCACCTTACCAACGAACAAATTTAAGACGAACGAACGAATGAGCATATCAATTTTTCGGCACCCTGTCATTACCGCGCAAGACGTTTGAGCGCCGTCATCAAAAAATGCCCGTCATTTGCGCGCCGTCATTTGCGCGCGCGCAGCGTAGACTTGTGCTATTACATCTACTATTATATCTGCCGTGACGTCTTTGACTCTTTGTATGGTCAAACAGTGAACTCCTGTGTGATGGGTACGATATACGCGATTTGATGTGTATTCGTGTTTTTCTTCGCACATTTATAACCTAAATTTTAATTTTAATCATGTACTCCGAAACCTATTTCCACCAATTATTGCTAAAAGGCCTTATGCTCTTCGTTCACGACCACACGACTTTGAACTGCCCAGAAAAGATGACTTTAATTTCATCTCTCGTGTTCTGTTTAAGACTGTTCGCAGTGTTAACTCTAAGAACCAGTAATCTATCTTCCGCATGCTTCCAGCCTGAATTTTGCGGACACTCGTTATTTTAGCGCATTTTTACTTCGTTAAAATGTAATAAGTTGCGGTATGTAAACTTAGTTTTTCTTGAATAAACGAAGTATATATAAATAAAAATATTGTTCGTTGTTTTTTATTCCGCATATTAGTACTATAGGCATACATCTTCCGTCTTCGTATGATCAAAACATTTATTCATAACGCTCATTACATAGAAAACATATATTCCTAACGCTTATTACTTTAAGAATAAAATTAAAGATTTTCTGTCATATGTTTCATACGTGATTTTGTTTATATTTTGAGAGTAAACACTTTCGCTGCGCGCAAATGACGGCGCGCAAATGTCATGCGCGCAAATAACGTTGCGCGCAAACGACGGCGCGCAAATGACGGCGCGCAAATGTCCTGCGCGGTAATGGCTGGACACCCAATTTTTCTCCTCCGACCTGCAAACCCTCAGGAACTATCAGCGCTAAGTAGGCTTACGACGAATTTTACGTTCTACAAATTCTGGCAAAAACGGGCAATTCTGAAATGGTTCATGGGCTAAAGTTTGCTATGTTCTAGTAATATAGTTTCACAACTAAAGTCTACATTTTTGGTTATTTCTTGCAGAAACGTACTAGTGTTTCTTAGTAAAAGACTAAATGTAGGCCATTTTACATGGCTACCTTCGCCTGTCATTTAGTTGAAGGGGATTTGCACCAACAAGAGCAGAAGCAGATGGACATCATAGCCTACGTTGCAAAAGAAGCGACAGCGATCCGAACCAGGGCCGTATTAAGGCATGTTCAACATGTTCGGCCGAACAGGGCCCCACACTTTAGGGCCCCACGATACAATAGGAATATTGTTATCATTGATAATAATTTTGTAATGGCAAATAGCCTATGAGTTTAAATCTTTGAACAAATTACAAAAATATTCGAAAACTTTTGATTTTAACATGTACAACTTTTGCACATGTGTGGGGAACCTTAATGGAGTTTCCATTACTAGGCAGATTGATCTTGAAATCAGTCAGAAATTCTAGCAAGAGCTATAAGTTTTATTCCTTATCTAAATGCTTAATACCTCATCAGATCAGAACTCAAGTGCCATGCAACGCATTATGAAATGGCGTCATTAGACTATTTTTGCGCACGCTGGGAGCTCAGCATACACTATGTTTTTTATTAATTCAAACAATCAATTGCATAAATTAACATAGCGCCCATTAAATAAATCAACTCAGAGGCGCTTCCTACCTAGGCCTGGTAAAAAAAGAAAATCCTTAAGAAAACGAAAGAGAGGGGCCTGCAGATCGAGTCATGGGGAAGCGAGATGATACTCACAGGAAGGCTATTCCAGATAGCTGGACTCATTACCAGGAATGCTCTTCGCTGCATGGCGACAGTACGCGAAAAGTGACAAAGAAGTATCCACGGGTAGCTGAGCGCAGGGAAAAGCGGCCCATGCAGAGAGACAGAATCCGGGGAGAAAAGCTCACATTGGTAGGATGGAGCTTGAGCCAAGCTCTACCATTGACGAAGATGCGGACATAATTATACTAGTTTGTAATAAGTAGCGATGCTACACCAGGACAAAAAAGCCATTGCCCGGCCATGGCTGTTGTCCTGCCGCAAGGTTGCCAGACATTTTCTCTGCCAAGAATTTATTTAAGGCATAAAATCACTTCTGTACTATTTGCTTGTACCTTTGCATTGGCTATGCCTTGGTTAGAAAAAATGTATGGCCACATTATACTTAATCCGAAATAGATGTATATTTTAACACTAGACTGGAATACTGTAGCGGACCTAGGGCTGGGCAAAATGTCCAGGATGCCGATCACCAGTCCTAGTCCTCCAAGGTACCGTCGTCGATGTCCGCAGGTCCCGCTTCAACTGTAGATTGAAGACTAGCCGACTAGGCTTAGGCGTAAACGTTTATTTCAGACAAGGCGAGATCAGAATCAAAGCCACACTCACCAAACATGAATAGGTAACTTTAATCGAACGGTTTAATAACTGTTTAATCGAACTGCTAAATCGAACTGCTTAATCGAACTGCTAAATCGAACGTCTAATCGAACTGTTTACTGAGCGTCTGATCACTACACCGCAAACTGAGCGTCTAATCACTGTACCGCAAACTGAAGAACACGAAGAACACGAAGAACACTAAGAACCCGAAGAACACTAAGAACCCGACAAGGCAACTCCAACCTAACTACTAGACCTTCTCCGCTTTCTGCGGCTACTGCTCGCCCGCTTTTATACTTTTTAGACGGGGGGTGAGCGCCGGCGATGTATGCCCAATAAGTAGATTCAGCCCAGGCCGAAGAAGTAGATTTAGGCCAGGGTATGCTGGAGAAGTAGACGCAGGTGAGGCTGAAGAAGTAGATTTAGGCCAGGGTATGCTGGATAAGTAGACGTAGGCGAGGCCGAAGAAGTAGATGCAGGCTAAAGGGGCGGAGCAAGCTGAAGAAGTAGACGTAGGCCGGGTATGCTGGATAAGTAGACGTAGGAGAGGCTGGAGAAGTAGACGTAGGCCGGGTATGCTGGATAAGTAGACGTAGGCGAGGCAGAAGAAGTAGACACAGACAGAGAGAGCAAAGCAAGCATACATAAACACAGCAGGCAATCCTCACGTTTTTCCACACGGCCCCCCCAGGAGTAGTCCAAAGCCCCCTTTGGAGCAAAGGAGTAATGCCCCCAGGAAAAACGAACCATAATAACATCATCTAACACAATAACGAAGGCACACGCCTCAGTCCACGATTCTAGACTAAAACAATTAGTTCGCACATATGCAAAGTATCGTCCAATTCGAGTTACACCAAGCTTAACTAGCACAATTACAGCATTCAAAAAATGAACCCAGCATCGTTCGTAACGAAACAAAACTGCACATAATTCAAGATTAAAAAGTCCCTCTCTTCTCCAGCACGAAAAATATGCACACACAAAGAAAAATGACTCTCAGTAATCGTCCACGAGCAAAACTAACAAAAATAACCGTTCAGAGCGCCACGCTTTACACAATAAAAACTTAAGTTCAGAGTCCGCTTACGGCAAAACAAAACGACTGGAAGAAATGTCACCTTTTCTTCTTTCGAACGCAGTCCGTCGTGCAGCAGAATAAGGTCTAATCGATGATCCAGACAGCGTCGGGGGAAGGCAGCGTAGGGGAAAGGGCGACCGGAAGGCACCCTTCGTAGATGCCGATCAGGAGGTCCTTCGGCCAGTGAGGAAATTCGGCGGAGAGTCGTTGGGCGAACTGTTCGGCGGTAAGGATGGTCGCGAGGGTGCGCCCTTGGCGCACGATGGACGCCGCTTCGAATCCGGTCATCCTGGGTCCCAGGACCTCGTCCAGAACCGGATCCGGTATGTCAGGGAGGTCGACGTCGAACCCAAGAGCATCCTGGTCCGAGAAGTCGATCGAGTCCAGCCAAGCCGCCACGAACGCATCGCTGCTACTGGAGGGCAGTTCTGTCGCAATCCCGGGCGGAGCAGATGGCGTCGCCTCGGCCGAACCCCGCGCGGCGGGAGCGGTAGACGCCCCTCTCACCCGACGGACTCGGGACGGCTGACAGGTCCTTTCATGCCACCACTTCGAACGCCGAGCGTACGGTCCTGAGAAAGTCTGGCCGCACAGAGAACAGCTGACGACGTTCGGGGCTTCCATTTTCTTTCGACTGGCAATCGCTAACGTCCTCCGATGTCTTTATAGGAAAACTCGGGCATGCGCACTCCGAGGTCCACGACCGCGGTGTATGCTGAAGATGTAGACACGGGCCAGTGTATGCTGAAGATGTAGACGCAGGCCAGTGTATGCTGAAGATGTAGACACGGGCTAGTGTAACGACGAGGAACCCGCACGCGACAATGAGGGGGCGCGTGAACAGGAACTTGCGCGCACGAAGAGGAGTAGATTGCGCGCACGTACGTAGACACGTGCGCCGACGAGGAACTTGCGCGCAGACTGGAACTTCCGCACACGGAGAGGAGTAGATTGCGCGCACGTACGTAGACACGTGCGCCCACACGGAAATTGCGCGCAGACAGGAACTTGCGCGCTGACGAGGAGTAGATGGCGCGCACGTACGTAGACACGTGTGCCGACGAGGAACTTGCGCGCCCAGGTAGAAGAAACGTGCGCCGTCATCCTCGTGCACTTTACTGGAAACGGATCGGTCGACGAACGGCCCGTCGGGGTCGACCCGAGACCGCCGTTGCTCCATCCGTTGCTTCTGTTGCTTCCGTTGCTTCTGTTGCTTCCGTTGCGTCCGCTCGAGGCGCGGAGGGCGTTGCCCTCGGCCGGTCAACAGCGGGAGCCGTCGTACTGTCACCGTCGTCGGTACGCCGACTCCTCGAAGACGCTCCCTCCGTCGGCGTTCCCTGACAGCGATGTTGCGGCCGGCGGCTGGAAGATGCGGCGGCATTTTCCGCTGTTTCGCTGCGTAGTCCTTCCGCCTTCTTTGCAGGCGCCTCACTCCATTCCCCTTTTGTCCGTCCATAGCAATGGCGAAGTTTGTCAACGTGCGCGACGAAGGGCTTAGCCTTCGGCGACTTCTGGAGGAGGTAGTTGACTGGACCGTACGCCCGCACAATCATCATAGGTCCGGTGAAATTCCGTTGAAACTTCGGGCTACGTCCCACAAACTTCCGTGGACTGAAGTAGTAGACCCAGTCACCTTCCTCGAATTTTGTCGGCCGCAGCCGCAGATCGTAGGCGTGTTTTCGCCTTTCCGCGCCCTCCTTGAGGCTTTGACGTGCAACGGCATAGGCTCCTCCAAATCTCTCCGACAGCTCGGCCGTATAGGCCGAATATGTTCGTCCGCTTCCATCCGGTTTCCCAACTCCCGTCTCCAACATTTGATTCAATTGTTCATCAATAGCAGTCTGATATGGTAGAGGCTGCCTCCGAAGGGATTGTCTCACCGGACGAGAGTCCCCGGTATCGATCTTGTGTTGGGATATCGCAGTTCGTCCCAAATCTCGGTCCGTGGTCAAAAAAATGTATTCGTATTCGACCAATAAATTTTCCAAACGGTTCCTTACATCTGTCGGGACATCCTCCGAGATATCCTCCATAAGCTCCCGAATCAACTGAGTTCCGGCAGGGGAACCTGGCTGCCCTTCATTCTCTTCTCTCATCTCAACCTTTACGGGGTGTAACTCACCTAACATTTCGTTAGCAGTCAACATGGCCGGTTGCTCACTTAAGTTTACTACCCGAATGCAAGCCCTGTCGGCATCGTCATCCAATACAACCCTAGCCACGTGCAGCCCGGGTCGGATCTCTTTGGACTCCGTCATCCACGCGTGTGCAGTGGTCGTCAAGTCCCTATACTGTGTTGTACAAGGTACATCGCACTGTGACCGAGGAAGGACTGTCGTCCCCTGTGCGACCATAACCCTACGGCACCAAAGCGAGCCATTCCCTTTAACCAGAGGGATGCGGCGGCGGCCAACAAAAAGTGCACCCTGACCAAAACCCAATCTACAGCGATGCCGTCTCAGCCAATCCATTCCCAGCATTGGTTCACCGATCTGATCCAAAACAAGAAAAGTCGTGCCAATAGAAAATCCTCTGGAAATCACAATCGGAAGATCAAGCTGACCCAAAACCCGAATCTCAGTACCGTTAGCAGCTAAAAGGGTGCGGCTGCTTGGCTGGAGCAACAAACCATCAACATCAGACGAGGGATCCAGGCTTACCTCCGACCCAGTGTCCACTAGGCATGTTCTTTGCCGTCCGTTGATCGTCCCACGGATGTAGATTGCATTGTTTGTTACGCCGGTCGTTCGATCTCTCGTGGTGTGGTTGGTGACAGTCATTCCATCCTGCTCGGGCGTCGTCGGACCCGAGTCGCGTGCGTCATCCTGACGGTTGAGAGGCTGTCGGCGTTGGCGACACTGACGAGCCACGTGACCCACGCGTCCGCAGTTGAAGCAGGTCACGGCTCGACCAGAGTTCCCGGGAGACCTTCCCGGAGGCGGAACCGGCGGAGAGACTGTCGGCTCGGCATTGGGACTCGTCCGATACGAACCTCGAAGTTCCTCCAGCTGACGGCAGATCCTCCCTTCCAAGTCCTGTTGCCACTTGCGCTGGGCAGCGAAGAAGCTGTCCAATTGGGACTGGAGTTGTCCACCGGCGTCTCCATCTTGCGTCGCTCTTACCCGATTGGCTGGCCTCCGACGATCCTCCACTTCCGACGTCTGTTGATACGCGGCGAGGCGCAGAGCGGATCGGTAGGCCTCGTCGATCGTTTTCGGCTCGCGTTCTCTCACCTTGACGGATAACTCTCGGTCCCGGATCGCTTCGAGGAATGCGTCCCTCGCGACGATCTCCGTAGTTTCGTTCGACGGCACTGGATAAGCAAGGACGACGAGCCTTCGAATGTCGTGCAGCAAATCACCAAGCGTCTCATCGGCTCTCTGTCGGCGGTAGTACAATTGTGCTCGGAAAGTCTCCGCCTGACCTTCCGCGCCGTATCGTTGACGAAGTCTCTCGACGAGCTGTTCGTATGTGACCTCCGTCCGGGCTCCAAAGTCCCAAAGTAACTGAGTTGCTGCTTTTTCCAACGAACAGCGGAGGAAGTCCGCTTTGTCGGTCGCAGTCCATCCATTGTGCCTTGCGCCCACATCGAATTGTGCCAGGAACGATTCGAGAGACCCAGTTCCGTCGAATTTTCCGGGCTTGATTAGACTCTTCTTTTCCCCGACCGAGCGACCGACATTCTCCAGAGCCTTTGATTCCGGAGCGACACCGTCTTTCTCCAGGATCAGCATACTTTTTCGCTCCCTCTTCGGCGAATCGTCGAAATCGATTCTCTGCAGGAAACGACTAGACTCGACCTCGTAGTCAAACAAAAGGTCCTTTCGTCGATCGGAGGTAGGCGGCGAAGTAGGGGGGAGGCCAGAAACACTTCCGTCCATCCCTGTACGGAGAGACTCACCGGTTGCTGCGTTCCACATCGTTGTCGGTCCAGAATTCGATCAGCTACGGCTTCCGTGTAACAGTTTGCGGCAGTCCGACGAATCGTAACAAAAAAACCCAACTTTACGAACCAGTTTTGCAGAAGTCCACGATTGCGACGAAACTTCAACTTCCGATAACAGTTTGTCGAAGGCAAAACGAATCCAACGAAACCAAAACCCGACTTCTGGTACCAGTTTTGTAGCGGACCTAGGGCTGGGCAAAATGTCCAGGATGCCGATCACCAGTCCTAGTCCTCCAAGGTACCGTCGTCGATGTCCGCAGGTCCCGCTTCAACTGTAGATTGAAGACTAGCCGACTAGGCTTAGGCGTAAACGTTTATTTCAGACAAGGCGAGATCAGAATCAAAGCCACACTCGCCAAACATGAATAGGTAACTTTAATCGAACGGTTTAATAACTGTTTAATCGAACTGCTAAATCGAACTGCTTAATCGAACTGCTAAATCGAACGTCTAATCGAACTGTTTACTGAGCGTCTGATCACTACACCGCAAACTGAGCGTCTAATCACTGTACCGCAAACTGAAGAACACGAAGAACACGAAGAACACTAAGAACCCGAAGAACACTAAGAACCCGACAAGGCAACTCCAACCTAACTACTAGACCTTCTCCGCTTTCTGCGGCTACTGCTCGCCAGCTTTTATACTTTTTAGACGGGGGGGTGAGCGCCGGCGATGTATGCCCAATAAGTAGATTCAGCCCAGGCCGAAGAAGTAGATTTAGGCCAGGGTATGCTGGAGAAGTAGACGCAGGTGAGGCTGAAGAAGTAGATTTAGGCCAGGGTATGCTGAGGAAGTAGACGCAGGTGAGGCTGAAGAAGTAGATGCAGGCTAAAGGGGCGAGGCAAGTTGAGGAAGTAGACGTAGGCGGAGCTGAAGAAGTAGACGTAGGCCGGGTATGCTGGATAAGTAGACGTAGGCGAGGCCGAAGAAGTAGATGCAGGCTAAAGGGGCGGAGCAAGCTGAAGAAGTAGACGTAGGCCGGGTATGCTGGATAAGTAGACGTAGGCGAGGCTGGAGAAGTAGACGTAGGTCGGGTATGCTGGATAAGTAGACGTAGGCGAGGCGGAAGAAGTAGACACAGACAGAGAGAGCAAAGCAAGCATACATAAACACAGCAGGCAATCCTCACGTTTTCCACAATACTAAAAGACATTGTAAACATAGAAGTAATGAATTCATAATAGACGAATGTTGATTCGTTGAATAGGCCTACAACACATTTTGAGTGTCATTTTGTCGTTCTTCTGTAAGGTTGGGACTCCACAATTTTATTGAACAGGGCCCCCATATTCGTTAATCCTACCCTAGTCATATTGTACCTGTAAATAACGTAATTTAAATTACATTTGTAATTGGTAATTTGTAATGTGCTGCTCTGCATGAAATTAATTTGTAATTCAATCACGTTTCTTCGTGATCCGAACTCGAGATAGAGTTGCACTGAAGAGCAGCACAGCCATGAGAGGAAATCGGTCTCTGGAGATCACGATCTGCGTCCTAACGCGAGTACTGCTAACCCGCTTCAAAAATGTGAAAAAGCGTTACAACACCGGAGCTGACAGCTTTTGCTTGTTCGAAATGGCCCCAAACGTAAGCTTCTATTATGACGGTGGTGTCCAGTCGCCGCCACATTTTATAGGTAGCGGTGATAGTCACCACCACATTTTGGTCCTGCAAATAAATATATATTTCAACATGAAAGCATCTGGCTATCTATCGTATAGGCTATTCATGCATACATAAAATCGCATTGGCGGCAGAGCTGAGAGAGGCTTCCACAGTAGGCCTATACTGTTCACACTGCCTTCAGAAAATTCATTTGGAAAGGCTAAAAAAGTAGTGGACAAAGCATTAAATTCGTACTAACTTCGTATTTGGGGAAGGGTAGATGAAATCTCTGAAGAGAGAGTAGAAGGCAGGAGTAGTGAGCAGAGCTGAAAATAAATAGTCACCACCAATATCCGGAGAAAAGCTACACCCATGGCTGCCGTGATGATTCTCGATGAAGCGTCCAATGCTTTGGGAGAAAGACTCATACGTCGTTTTACTAAGCAGATCAAACCTCTATCATCAAAGAAAGCGGTTACGTTTGATTTAACAAACAAATCGAGAAAAAATTTCATCCTTGTTTCGATTATGGAGGCCTGGAAAGCTGTTGTCCAATCCGCAGATGCCCGAAGGCACTGGCCAGACTATAATTGCCATAGCTGTGCCACGTTATTCGAGAATGAGGTCCAGAATAATTAATTGATCAGAGGTTTTGACACACAACGTGATTTTCTAATAGTGTAATTTTCAGATTGCAAGCCTGGTCCATTGGCGGCCATATTTTTTCACGTCAAAATTAGCCATTGCCGTGATCCGATTTCGTGCAACTTTTAGTATGTTCATCACCAGCCCTAAGGCGCCAGAAAATCATCATAAAACGCTTTATTGCAATTTTTTGGGGCCATTTCGTAGATTGACCCGACTATTGTCCTTCTGGGAGGAATGCCAAATCTTCGGACACACTGCTATATGTCAAAAGCTATCTTAGTCTTTAAAACCCTCAATCCTTTAACCAATGGGTTTAAATAATCTCTTTTTATACATTCCTGGGGATATTCCCAATCTAGGCCAAAGGTTTATATAATTTGCGTTAACTAATTAGTTCTCACCTCGATTATTGCCTGATTAATTTGTGATACTTGTAATGCTTTATGTAACTATTTTCCTGCCTGATATCTTAGTGCGCTTGGTACATACGGATCAATAAAAAAATTGATTGATTGATTGATTGATTGATTCGGACACACTGTTACATGTCAAAAGCTATTTTACTCTTAAAAACAGCTGAAAATGAACACACTTCTTTGCAAGTGGAAGAAATATATAGAGTCATTGCAAGTTTGCATCAAGTGCTGGTTCCTGGTATCTGTGGTTTCAAAAGGTTGTAAGAATCCTACAGCAACTTGATGCTTATTCTGATACTCGAGATGTCAGTGTCCACGAACGCTATCCGAAACCTTATGGTCCCTTTTAGGAGGATTTGGTTATTATCTAAAGGTCATTCTAATTCATTGCTATAAGTTACCAATGAAGAATGAAAATGAAGGAGTAGGCTAAGTTACTATAATATTCTCAAAGATTGAAGAAACATTATGACCTGGTCGAAAACAGTAGGCCTACGCTAGATTTTCACCAGGCAGACCGTTTATAACAACAATATCAAGACAAACACAACATCTCAGTCGACGCAAAACCGGTAGACTGCAGTTTCTAAAAACTCGACAGAACTTTGCCTGAACCATATCTGGAGGTTTGGCGCACCATACTTAACTACAGCGACGAAAACATACCCTAAATTAATGTAGTCCGACTTTGAACCATCCGAGATTTCTTCACCAGCAGTTTATATAGTGCAAATCACCTCACCGCCTTTTTATGTTGAACTGGTTATGTCGAACTCCGCTGACCTTACAGAGAAAACCATGCTAGATTCTAATTGTATTCTTAATCTCCTAATTTCTAAAGCGCCACTCCACAGCCAAAGGCGGTGCACTGGCTTATTCACGAGCGCTGCGTTGAGCCACAAGGGTCGTCCGTACGAATATTCTCCAAAGGAGAAGGCAAGAGCAAGATAAGGACGACTATATTTTAATGTACGTCCTATATTGCAATAGTGTGCTGACACATTTGTTACATCATGCAGTCCTGTCGACAGCGTAAATTGGTGAATCGGTGATGGCGTATCGAATGACTGCAGGCGTCCCGGAATGGCAAAATCAAAGTTGGCAGCCCTAGGTCGAGAGAGAGAGAGAGAGAGTAGGGCAGGGAGATGATCGGGTAGAACGGGATGGCTGGATTGTGAACAGTTCGCGAAGATTATGTGGGCAGTGCTCTCTCTAAGCTCAGGAGCATGCATTAGTATAGCTATAACAACATACGCACAGCATGCTTAACCCTATTTCATGCCTACCTGTATTTCTTTTCCGTTGACGTATAAGTAGAATGACCAGAATGATGATTATAACTAAGACCGCTGCACCAATCAGAATCAAAACTGTGGGGTTTTGCTGCGCTACATGTATGTCTTCGATACCTAAAAATCAAAATATAGACAATTATTCTTTTATGGAAAAATAAGGGAAAACCTAAAGAACTAAAGGCAATATAAATAATAATTACTTTTCAAAGATACGGCCTTAAAGATACGGTCCGACCAGCGAAATCATTTACAGCTTAGTGGCAGTACATAATATCTTCAAATAGTTATCCGAAACAAATGGGTGATACACATGTAATATGTCGCCGAATTCTTTGAAGAAATCTATCGAGTCTTAGGCATTATCTGGTCCTCAGCTTCAGTGAAGCACCACAAAGCTGGCGCCGCATGGAGGAGACGTTGATCTTGCCACATCATGCAACTCGGTTTTCGGGAGGCCGTGGAATTTTAGGATTCGGAGAGCATAAAAGAAGCGTGAGCATGTTCCCAATACTCCAGCCATGTGCATAGAAGTGTAGGTTGATGTTCAAGAGGTCTTGAGGGACAAGAGTTACTTTTGACTTTTGGAAATGTAAGATGGATTAATGTATTTTTTGCTGAAAAAGAAGCTGGACTGATGAAAATTCGCTTGCAAAATAGAAGCTAGATTGATCAAAAGAACGCTTGATTTATTAAGCGTTCTTTTGATCACTCCAACTTCTGTTCCATTTTCAACCATTCTTTTCATCAATCCAGCTTCCGTTTCTCATGCGTTTTTGTCATCAATCCAGCTTCTGCTTCAACTGGAAAATAATTATTTAGCTTCCATTTCTCACCCATTCTTTTCATCATTTCAGCTGCTGATTGAACTATGTTACCAAAAAACTTATGATCAGCAGTCCAATGATCAATGGTCCGTGTGATCAAGCCTGTGATCAAACGTCCGCTTTCCATGAAATTACCATAAAGGCTTCTGTAGGTCTATATGGTTTTTCAGAAACTAGATGTTAAAACATGCCACTTACTCGGGACACTAATGGATTTCGACTGTTGATAATGTTTCTTTCTGATAATGTTTGATGCATCACACGTATATCTGCCACTTTGACGAACGATGATAGTAGATCCATTAGTTACTATACCACTGGTTTCATCTGTCCACGCATAAGTAGCTGGCGGATTAGCAGCAGCAAAACAGGTGAGCAAAGCAGGAGTCTTAATCTGACCGTTGTCATCACCAGTTATTGTCATGTTGTCCTCCGTTGGCCAAACTACCGATTAATCATAATTTATTGCTTCATACGACCGTAAAATTTCATTTTCGTCATTTATAAATACAAATAAGAAAACATTGTGATAGACAATGAGTGGATGAAAATGGTCATTCCTAATTAGTTAACTTACTCATTGAAGTATTATCGTATGTAAGCTTATCCACATTGCATGCACACCAGTGATATTTTCATTAACGATAAGTAAAATTAGAACTGAAAATATTGATTTCCGTTCAGTGTAACTTTAACTGTAACTGAAATTATTTTGAGAACGAAAACTGAAATAGAACTGAAATTAAGCACAGTGAAGTAAAATTAGAATAAAAACGAAAATTAATTTCAGAACTGAAATTAATTAAATAATTGGAAATTTTAGTTCATAACCTCTGTTAAGCAGCTGAGTTTAGATCTAAAAGGCGCACATACTTTCTGACTCTTAAAACTTTGATATCTTTGGCTTAGCACGTGCTTCCGCGTGCAATTTATTATTGTCTTTTGCATCTGGACCTTTCCTGTAAGCTAATCATTTTCAACTTCATGATAAGAATGTGGTTATGTGAAAATCACTTTGAGTACAGGAGTGCAAATATTTCAATCAGGATAACTTTGTGCAGCTTGCTCACTGGGCTAAATGAAAAACTCATGTATTGGATTGTTTAAATAGACCTACCGGAACGAAACAGACAAATAGGCCTAGCCTAACTGTGCAACGCTTGTACCCTAAAACGGACGTTTCTGGATGTTTCTGGTAAACTTTTCAACAATTTAATTAGTCTTCTTTGGTGAATAAGCGCACACAGAATGCTAAGAAATATATTCAGGGTTGGCGCGAAACTTTCATGTGACTGATTTGAGTCAGTGGCTTAACAACGGAGAAAGCACAAGCGCTGCATAAATGTGTAAAATAAAGAAATGTAACGTGGTCGACCAATTCAATGGAATATGATAAGAAGAGTGTGATTAGCTATTGTCAACATACTAGGGGATTGGTGCCATCTAGCAACTATTGCCAATTAAAATTTTCATGAAATTAAACAAACTAGATCTGAATTTCAAATTGCTTGGTTTTTGTAGTAAAAATTACGCATAATTATTATTGGAGGGAAAGATGGCAAGTCTACGGCAGCACTGCCCCACTTGCAGAAGATGTTGAAACTCCGGCTTTTCAAACTTATAGAAGAAACAAATAGTTTTTCTGAGTGAAGAATTCTAATAGGTGGGAGAAGAAACTGTCAGCTAATGTCGCTGAAAATAGGAGTTTAAACTTTAAAATTATGAAGCATATCGATAAGGAAAATGTTCGAACTTGGTTAAATTTGAGGCAAGTTCTAGGCCTATAAAGAAGTAAAACTGAAATTATTTCTATGCAAGAACTGAATTGAGAACTGAAATTATTGTAAAAACTGAAATTGAAGTATAACTGAAATTTTTGGAAGAACTGTAATTGAACTAGAACTGAAATTGAAGACGTCCGAACTGAAATAGAAGTAAAACGAAAATTATTTGCTGAAGTAAAATATCACTGATGCACACACATAATATCCATGTATATCGGTAGAAAGCAAAAGGAGTGCAGCAAGATATGCGAGCATACGAGAGTGTAGGAGTTGAGAAATTACTAGGTGACGCTAGGGAAATTAATCAAAGACAACGATCTGAATGATCAACAAGTTTTAGTTAGGTTTGTGCCCAGGGTGGGAATTGCCGGGGGTTGGGGGTTTCGACCCCCCAGTTTTTCTTAGAGCCCATGTTGAAGTATGTTTTTACACCCAAATTCCAAGTGGATAATGGTCCAACCCCCAGTTATTTTTCCACAATTCTCACACTGTTTGTGCCTAAATCAGTTAGACAGAAAGAATTTCGAATGACCACTGGTAGGTTGTTGCAAAGTCCGCAGGTTCCCAGTTTTGAATGAGAACCTGAAGTATTAATTTTAATAATATTGACTCTACACGCTTACCCGGCAGGGAATCTGACGTTGTAGGCTAAGGGATCAGATTACGGTGAAAAGTAAGTAGAAGCATTTGGCGAAAGATTGCGCATGTGCTCAAACATAATTTCAGAAGTCTGCAGAATTATAATCTGCTCAACATAAAGGGCACTTAATTTAGACAATGGAGGTTGTGTAGGAGAAGACTTGAGAGTCCAGAGATCTTTTGCTGAAGTGAGACTCAGTGGCGGCGCCAGGATTTCAGTTTTGGGGGGGCTGAAGCCTCGCGGAGGAAATTCTCCATTTTCACCGTAAAAATTTCTGACGACCTTTTTTTTAGTCATCGACCGAAATCTCAATAAATTTTCCTATTTTCGCCGTCAAAATTTCTGACGACTTTTTTTAGTCCGAAATTTGTGAAAAAATCGTGAAAAATTAAATGTAAAATTAATCGAAGGGCTTTTTTAGGGGGGGCTGAGCCTCTTATAGGGGGGCTAAGCCCCCCTAGCCCTCCTAGCGCCGCCACTGGTGAGACTAATTTGAGTAGGCAATATTGGTAGGCTTAATCAAATGGCCAGACAACATTATAATGCGATTTCCAAGGGCCAATAACACTATGTAACACGAATTTTGTTCCTGGACAATGAGTGTAATTTCCTGGTTATTTGTGCCTCAAAAGTATAGGAAATGGTTGTTATTCTGTTTAAACTTTGCTTTTGTGGACTGGAGAATGATATTTAAAAGAAAAAACCTATTTCCACAGCAAACGAGCGAATTTGTTTGTTTTTGTTCACGTAAAGGCAGAATAAAATTATATAGGTCACAAGAAACCACAAAATGACTAAAGCAACATGTATCAATACTAGAATGATAAAAAAATTGACCACCCGAAATTTAGAAATGCGTACCGTAGTTTTTCGAGATTTACAGTTATACTGTAAATCACTTTCACGAATCAGCCTCCAGATGTAGTCTCCCATCATGTTCTCATTGTACTGTCCTTGGTATCGACGTTCAAAGTCTGGTATATCCTGGTGGAAGCGCTCGCCTTGCTCCTCCGAGCATGCTCCCATGTTCTCCTTGAAGTTATCAAGGTGAGCATCAAGGATATGAACTTTCAGGGACATCCTGCATCCCATTTACTGTAGTTCTTCACCAGAGTCTCAACCAGCTCTACATAGTTTTCGGCCTTGTTATTGCCCAGGAAGCTTCTAAAGAACGCTACAAAGCTATTCCAGGCCGCTTTCTCACTCCTAGAAAGCATCTTGTAGAAATCCTTACACTCCATGATTCTCTTTATCTGTGAGCCGACGAATATACCAGCTTTGATCTTTGTCTCAGACAGCTTAGGGAAGAAACCTTGAAGGTATACGTGAAAGCTGCCGATTCCTTATCCAGAGCCGTGACAAATTGTTTCATTAGGTCCAATTTAATATGCAGTGGTGGCATCGGCACTTTCCGAGGATCCATCAGTGGCTCCCACTTGACATTTTTCCTACCCTCATTGATCTCGGTCCGCTGGGGCCAGTTCCGCTTGTGGTAGGGCGCTTTTTGTCTCTGCTGTCACAAAGGCAAAGGTAGCAAGGACACTTTGTCCGAACCCTTGCAGGCCCATCAGGATTGATACCATTTTGAAGTCTCCTATGACATCCCAGCCGTACTCATCGAACTTCAAGGCGGCTAACAAGGTTTTCACGCTGTTGTAATCCTCTTTGAAGTGTACCGAGTGAGCAAGAGGAAGAGACGGATACTTGTTCCCATTATGGAGTAGCACGGCTTTGAGGCTCCCAGATGAACTGTCAATGAAGAGACGCCACTCGTTCGGGTTGCAGTCGATTCCAATTTCCTGAAAAGACCGGTCACGTTGTGACAGAAGCAGTCCATCTTGACTGGTAAAAAAGCTTGAAAATGCTTGATGACGCTCCCTCTGATCTGCGATTTGAATACTGTCATCCAACAGGTTCCACTGCTTGAGTCTAGACGTCAAAAGTTCTGCATTGTACTTGTTGAGACCCAGATCTCTGACCAAGTTGTTGATGTCATTTTGGTTTGAATAGTACGGATTTTTGCCATGAGCTAGAAAATTATAGTCTGGATCTAAAACGTCTTCATCGCTGCCTGTATCTGATATACTTGGTTCTTCTGAAGGCGACTGATTTCTATTCAGAACAGTGGGTACCGGAAGCTCAGGTCAGTGTGGCACTGGGCCATGGATGAAGGAAGGTCGGGGGATGTATGATAGGAGCTGCATTCTTTCCAGTCCGACGTTTGGGAGGATCCACCATGCAGAAGTAGCAATAATTGCTTGGTTGTTCAGTGGGTTCTCGCCAGATTCTTGGTATTGCAAACTTCATGGCTCTCTTTATCCCTCTGTACCATCCTCCGCAAGAAAGTACAGACATGGGTCTAGCAGAATGCGTCAGCCAGATACTTGCAGCCTCTTGATGCCATAATATGGCATGCTGCAAGTATCCTGTAGGCACAGCATATACCTGTAGACACATCTCATATTATGAGTTATGTCTACAGGCCTAGTCACCTAGTCAGACGTACAACTAAACTGAAGTGCAAGGTGGGCTCAAGGTATCTTTATTTATACTACTACCTGTAGCTATTCATAAGTGTGGAAGGTATTCTATAATATTCCCGGAAGTTCACAAGGCTGTACAGTGTACACTGTGTACAGCTACTCCGAGTTAACACATGAATTTCAATGTACCGAAGAAGCAGTTACATTTCAGAATAATCAATCTCCTGGCCTGAAAAGCAAAGTCTCTGGGGTATAATGGCCATTTTCTATACTTTTGAGGCAGAAGCAATTAGGAAATAACATTTAATACCCAGGAACAAACAAAAAGTAAAATTTTGTTACGTAGTGTAATATAACTATTAGGCCCATGGAGTTATTTTAAAAGCTGGGCCTAATACGGGTTAATAGTAGCATTAGGTATACAACTACACAATATACCCGCACTTTAACTATCTTGCTGGAAATGCTTCAAGGTGTTTATTCCAATTTACGAAGTCACCTATATAATTATATGTAGCTAGAGAAATTTGATTGATGGCACGCGGGAAAATTACACTTAGTAAAAATCTGCAGTACGTTTACAATGCATGGGGCAAAACAATATGCCACTTTTATAGTTAGGTTTATAATTGGGATTGCAAAACAATATAGAGTCTACCACTATCTATATAGATAAAGAGAAGATTCTGTCTGTCTGTCTGTCTGTCTGTCTGTCTGTCTGTCTGTCTGTCTGTCTGTTGGACCGGGATGCATTTCCACAGTTTTTGAGCTTTTCACTCAAAACCTTCACTATTGTGTAGGTCTCGGCATGAGACACCCCAACGAGGGGTTGGCGATTATCTACCACCATGGGAGTCGGGGTGGGGGCGAAACCCCACAAATTTCACTTTTTTAGCAATTCCTCTGAAACTTTGTACCTAGACAGAGGGCCATCAGAGCCACCCGGTGGAGTGGTTGGCGAATCTCTACCACCATGGGGTCACGGTGAGGTGTTGTGAAAACCCTAATTTTCGCTATAAAGTTCCATTCCCTTGCCATAGTTTCACAGTTAGACAGATTTTTACGCGGGCCACCTCGCCTCTACTCAGCCCACACCACGGCTCGCAGGGGCCGGCTGGGGCATGGGTGGGAGTGGGGGGGGGCGTGGAGGTGGTGGGGGTGAGAATTTACCCGAAAACCGAAATTTCACGGGTGGCGTAACGGTCGAGGTCGGATGGTGGGTAGGGTGGGATGGGGTGGGTTGGGGGTGGGGATGGTGGTGGGAAAATTTTCCGAATACACAAATTTCACGAGTGGCGTACCTGCGGAGGTCGGAGTGTAGTGTGGTGTGGAGGGGTCGGGGGTGGCGGGTGGGAGTGGGGTTGGGTGGGGTTGGGAGGGATGGGTGGGAATGGGAGTGGGGTGGGTGGGGGTGTGGGGGAGTGAGGTGGGGTTTGGGGATGGGTTAGGTGGGGTGGGCTGGGTGGGGTGGGTGGGGAGTGGGGTGTGGTTGTGGCCGGGAGCGGGTCGTATCCTAACATTTTCCAGGCAACGCCGGATACCCCAGCTAGTAATAGTTAGATGTATAATTGAGATTCAAGGAAGGTTTGTTAATAAAAAAAATAATCAGCGACATGCAACAGTTCTCGATTCGTGAATTAAAATGGATATCAAAAGATTTTTGATTGGCAAAGATGTTAGTAGCAGTAGTAGTAGTAGTAGTAGTAGTAGTAGTAGTAGTAGTAGTAGTAGTAGTAGTAGTAGTAGTAGTAGTAGTAGTAGTAGTAGTAGTAGTAGTAGTAGTAGTAGTAGTAGTAGTAGTAGTAGTAGTAGTAGTAGTAGTAGTAGTAGTAGTAGTAGTAGTAGTAGTAGTAGTAGTAGTAGTAGTAGTAGTAGTAGTAGTAGTAGTAGTAATAATAATAATAATAATAACAATAATAATAATAATAATAATTCTGGAACGGCCCTCATCCAAGATGGCGGTTACTCTAAGATTTTTGTCAACAACAGGTTTTAAATAGGTTTTTTACAGCGTTATTCGCTAAACAACAGCAACGAGTTTTCGCATACTGCCGCATTTTGGGGTCAGGTAGGCCGGAAGCTGCTGGAAATCCTAATAGGCTAGCATTTTTAATCAATTTGAGCGACGACTCGAACAGTGTGTGACGCTTCCCTCTGCCGGCGTACGACTAAAAACCGAATCGGTCGCAGGTGAGCTGAAACAACAACCTTGTACGTATTAGGCCGTGGCCCAGACGTGTGCATTCCTCATCGCACAGAGGTCCGATGAGCAGTTGTGACCAACGGACTCCAGTTCGGACGTCAACCTCTGGATCCTCACAGAAAGCGAGAGGAATCTGTAGAGTTTGTCACGTGCCTAGACTGCTCCACCTCAAAGATGGAAAAGTCCATCTGCACGGTCCGAGGGCTGATCCATGCCCAGGTTCTAACAAGTCTCCTCTCACGAACTATCAGAAGGATTCAAATAGAACTACGCTCATCGCATCACAATCTGACCAGCCCGACCCGTCAGGTCGAACCAATTCGTGCTCTAGTCAAACAACCGTTTCCGAGAATATAACATCTGCATCCAACGACGGGCACCAGTCACCGTTATCCAACCTCAACGAAAGTGCCAGACATCCATCTCTACAGACAAGAATTCTACGCCACATACCGAAAGGGGCAAGAACGAGCGCAGGTCAACTATTAACCAACATCATCAATCGGCTTCTGGTGGACCCCTCTCGACCCGAGCACTGGAGATGTCTTCTCTGTTTCGCCGCAATCATTCTGGAGCAGCCAAGGCATGGAGGAAAACGTCACAATCTAACTTCCACTATCAAAAAGAGAACAATGGAGTTTTTTGAAACATGGAGAAAAAGGGCGGAATCGATCTTCGGGGATGAACAACAGCCTTTCGCAAAAATCAAATCAACGAGAAGCGACCACACCATTGCAGCGGCCGTCTCTGCTAAGCTCGAAGACGGAAACATAAAGGCAGCTGCAAAGATACTCTGCTCAGGGGAGACCCCTGCTGAGATATGTGAGGAAACTTTTGCAGAACTTCAGTCGAAACATCTGACTCCTTTTTCCGACCGCCTTCCGACTCCGTTTTCAACAAGCAGCGAACCACTTCAATTGTCAGAATCGGACGTAAGAGACATCCGCACATTTCCAGCAGGATCCTCGGGTGGCCCGGATGGATTACGGCCACAGCACCTTCTTGAACTGACGAAGTCGGTGGAGGCTGGCCCAGCCCTCATCTCAGCAGTTACAGCTCTCACCAACATACTACTGAAGGGCATCTGCCCGCAGGAGATCAGACCGTTGCTTTTCGGTGGCACTCTGTTCGCTCTCAAGAAAAAAACTGGTGGCCTGCGACCAATAGCAATCGGTTACCTGTGGCGCAGATTGGCATCGAAGGGAGCAAACTCTCACGCAGGACCGATAATAACGCCTTACTTGTCACCAAGGCAACTCGGAGTGGCAGTGTCGGGGGGGCGCGGAGGCGGCGGTGCATGCATCTCGTCGTTTTCTGGCAGCAATGGAACCGGACTCAGTCTTTGTTAAGCTCGACATCTCAAATGCATTTAACAGTCTTCATAGAGACCGAATGCTGTCTGCCATCAACACCCTACTACCAGAGCTCGCGCCTTACGGCCATCTGGCGTACGAGGAACCATCTCAACTGAAGTTTGGCAGCTACACCATCTACTCCAGAATGGGCCCACAGCAAGGAGATCCGCTTGGCCCATTGCTCTTCTGCCTCCCACTACAAACGGCGCTCCTCAAATTGACCTCTCCTCTCGCATTCGGTTTTCTGGATGACATATCGCTTGGTGGACCCAAGTAGAGGCGTAAGTAGGCGAATAGAACATCGACCCCAAATCCACCCCAAAAAATCCCTTCTCAACCTATAGGCGCCTCCAAAATAAAAATTGAACCAGAGCCATGGCCCCAAAATCTCAACTGAACCTTACACAGCTTTCAATATGGCACTCAAACCAAAGACACGCTCCCCAATCCCAATTCAACCAAGTGGCCCCCTTGAAAAATAACCAAGCAGCGCCCCACCTCAAATACAAAATCATCATCGAGGGGACTCTCGCCCTCCAGTCCCCCTCATAGCTACAACGGCACCTATGTGTGGAGCCCGATGAATTTTGGGAAAAAAACATGAAGACAAATTTTGAAAAAAAAGAAAAATCTTTTCTATTATAAAATGAACATGATTGTCACACATGAAACTTTTAATCCAGATCAAATGATTTTCAAAGTCGTGAAGACGAAATTTGGTCAAAGAATTCAAACTAAATTTAGATACCCGGACGGCATGGAGGGCGATTTTCATATTCAAACTTCGGCATTAAGAAGTTGGGGTATATCGCCAATTATGGTTTTGGTAAAACTGACGGCCCCATTATTGGGTATAGTATGCCAGTAATGATGCATGATAGGTACTCGGAGCCGAACGAGGAAGAATCGAAGACTATCAGTATGTTTGAAAGTATTTTAGCACGCATTCAAGATTATATGCTTGCAGAGGATTTGAGTAAGAAACACGCGGTTGAAGAAATGTCTATTTTTTATCGAAAGAAAGATGAGCCGCCCAAGATGTACCCGAAATTGAACACTGCTTATCAATCAACTGATATAACAACCGGATTTTATGATACAGACGATCAGCGAGTCCGCCCCTCAACGCTAAAATCCACCCCGTGCCGCGTCATGCTAGATTTATCGTGCAGTGTATACATTGGAGGCGGCAAACCATCAGTCCAACTAAGAGTGGAGGACGTTATATTGGTAGAAAGAACTGAAGTGCGAAAGAGGCGTGCGTTTATTTTGTGCGAAGGAATAATTTTGGAGGCGCCTATAGGTTCAGAAGGGATTTTTTGGGGTGGATTTGGGGTCGATGTTCTAGTCGCCTCAAAGCGATATAATAATTTTTCAATGGCGATATTCATTGAAAAATCCATTCGCGAAATAAGAAAAAATAATTATCTTGTATCATTATAAAGATATCTTGTTGTTACCAAAATGAACTACACAACGTATAATGTTAAAGAATTGCGACAAATTGCAAAACAGAGAGGTCAAAAAGGATACTCGAGACTACGAAAAGCGGAACTTCCCGCATTCATATCGCGGGGAGATCGGCTAGGCGCTCGGAAACCAGACATCAAGGTTCCAGCGCATACTCCTGGTACTATTCAAGAATTGCGACAAATTGCAAAACAGAGAGGCCAAAGAGGATACTCAAGATTAGGAAAAGTGGGGCTTATGGCATTCTTGTCTACTACTTGGAAATTTGCGAGCACGGGGAAAAATAAAAAAGCTTTTTCGGATTGGCTGATTAGTGAGATTAGTCAGTTACCCCCTCGAATAAAACCACCCGTTCAAAGGTTCAAACTTCGAGAAACCGCGACGGCCATCAACGGGTTTACAAAAAGATACACGATCGATGGCAGCAACAGGATCGACGCCACATCTTTTCTCAAAGCTGTAAGACCACAGGTAGTTAAGCTGCTGGCGAAAAATCGGGGGGTAAAAGTTCAACTCGATCTTATGTGCGTAATGGAGAAAGTAGATATGAAATCTGGGGAAGTAGAAGAGTCCGAGCCTCATTTTAAATCAAAAAACGATATCAATTTAGAAGCAACCGATGTGAGGGAAATATATGCCACCGCAGTGGATAAAATTATGGAGAGCATGGCAAGTTATCAGATGCGAGGCAGTAATTGGCGGTTTAAAGCTGTTGCGAAGTTGGATATCGATACAGTGAAATATGAACCATTAAAAGGTAAATCTTATATTCCACTCCCCGAGTATTTAGCCAATAAAAAGGCTATTGTTTACATGAAAAACGAAGACGATGAATGTTTTAAATGGAGTATTACCAGGGCGCTAAATCCAACGCGCGAGAACCCGCAAAGAATCACGAAAGAACTAATAGAACAATCTAAGAAACTCGATTGGAGTGGCATTGAATTCCCAGTTGTTGCTAATGATAATATTATACAAACGTTTGAGCGAAACAATAACATTAGCGTTAACATATTCGGCTATGACGAGGCGGTATACCCATTATGTTTATCGGAACATAAAAGCGATACCCGCGTCAATCTAATGCTTATTTCCGACGGAGAAAAGAAGCATTACTGCTGGATCAAGAACTTTAATAAAATGATGAGCCTGCGAACAGAAAAATCCCATAATCCAATGCACTATTGTATAAGATGTTTAAACCCCTTTACACGAAAAGAAGCGCTTACCAAACATGAGGAGTACTGTTCGCTGCAGGACGCCCAACGAATAGAAATGCCTACACCAGGAACTATGCTAAGTTTTAAACATCATTTCAAATCGATGGAAGTGCCTTTTGTCGTCTACGCGGATTTCGAGTCTTTCATCAAACCGATCTATACTTGCCAGCCTGATCCTAGCACTTCTTACACTAATAAATATCAGAAACATACACCTAGCTCGTTTTGTTACTACGTAAAATGTTTCGACGACAGCGTTTATTCTCATGATCCGGTGACGTATACGGCTGAAAACGAAGACGACGATGTTGCTCAGAAATTCGTAGATTCTCTTGTAGAAAATATAAAATGAATATATAATCAGTTTAAATTCCCAAAGGATATGATATTTGGTAAAACTGAGAAGAAATGTTACGAAGAAGCTGTCAACTGTCATATCTGTGGAAAAGCGCTATATGATCCAGAAAATCCAGCCAATATCCGAGTCAGAGATCATTGTCATCTGACTGGTAAATTCAGAGGTGCCGCTCATAGCATTTGTAACCTAAAATATAGACTCCCCAAGTTTTTCCCTGTAGTATTCCATAATCTAACCGGATACGACAGCCATCTAATCATGAAGAAATTGCGGGGTGGTGAAAATGAAAAGATTAAGTGTATTCCCTGCAATGAAGAAAAGTACATCTCATTTGGTAGAGAAGTTGTAGTCGATAAGTTTGTTAAAGAGGGAAAAGAGAAAATCGTCAAGCGCCAATTACGCTTCATCGACAGTTTTAGATTCATGTCCTCGAGTCTCGATGCGTTATCGAAGAACCTTCGTAAAGACCAGTGCAAAATTATACGCAAGTACTATTCCGGTAATAAGCTTGATCTCTTGCTCCGAAAAGGCGTTTACCCATACGATTATGTCGATGGCGTTGAAAGATTAAACGAGCCCGAATTACCCCCGAAGCAAAACTTCTATTCAAACTAAACGACACGGACATCAGCGATGAAGATTACGAACACGCGAGAACGGTATGGAACGAATTTGGCTGTAAAACGCTACGAGATTATCACAACTTGTATAATATTTCGGACGTTCTATTGCTAGCCGATGTCATTGAAAACTTTAGAGGCGTGTGCCGTAAACATTATAATCTCGATCCTGCTTGGTATTACACTTCACCTGGTCTAGCCTGGGACGCGGCTCTAAAGTCGACGGTCATAAAGTTGGAATTATTGAGCGACCCCGATATGTTGCTAATGATCAAGCAAGGAATAAGAGGCGAAGTCAGCACGATTTCGAATCGATACGCGAAGGCGAACAACAAGTACATGGGAGAAGCATTTGATCCCGCTCAGCCTTCGACATTCATTCCTTACTTAGACGCAAATAATTTGTATGGATGGGCAATGTTCAAGTCACTACCAACTCATGGATTCAAATGGATGACTGATAACGAATTAAACGATTGGAAAAGCATTACCGAACGAGAAGGGGTGGGGTGTATACTAGAAGTCGATTTAGAATATCCGGAAGAATTACACGACCTGCATAACGATTATCCACTAGCTCCCGAGAGTGTAAAACCGCCGGGATCGCTTGTCGAGAAACTAATTCCAAATTTGAACGATAAAAAGAAGTACGTTGCTCATTACGAAAATTTAAAGTTGTACGAAAGTCTCGGATTGAAAATCAGCAAAATTCATCGCGGGATAAAATTCGAAGAAAGCGATTGGCTGAAAAAGTATATCGACCTGAATACGGATTTGAGAACTAAAGCTACCAACGATTTTGAGAAAGATTTTTCAAGCTGATGAACAATAGCGTGTTCGGTAAAACAATGGAAGCTATCGAGAACCGTGTAAACATACGATTGGTGAGCGATGAAAAGGAAGCCATTAAGCTCGCCGCAAAAACAAATTTCGACAGAATAACTATTTTCGACGAAAATCTCGTCGCCGTTCACATGAAAAAAACAAAGCTGACCCATAACAAGCCAATATACCTAGGTATGTGCATCCTAGATTTGAGTAAAACGCTCATGTATGATTTTCACTACAATTACATCAAGGCCAAGTACGGAGATAGGGTTAAACTGTTATTCACCGATACGGACTCGCTAGCCTATGAAATAAAGACCGAAGATTTCTACGCCGATATCGCTCCCGATGTTCGAGGCATGTTCGACACGAGCGAGTATCCAAAAGATCATCCATCTTGCATAGAAACCGGAGTAAATAAGAAAGTTATAGGTAAGTTCAAGGACGAAGCCGCGGGTAAACAGATCGAAGAGTTTGTCGGTTTGCGATCCAAGTTGTACAGCTACAAGATGGCTGGAGAGGACCACAAGAAATGTAATGGTGTAAAGAGGAATGTAGTCCAGAAAACGATAACCCACGAAGATTACAAGGACTGCGTGTTTACGAAGAGAACAGAGGAGAAAAATGAATGTTATTAGATCGTATCACCACCTAATTTATACGGAAGAAGTAAACAAAGTCGCGCTGTCCGCCAACGATGATAAGCGAGTGATACAGGAAGACGGGATCCATACTTTGGCATACGGGCACTACTCGTTAAAAAATAAACGGGTCGAAGAATTTGTCGGGGATGTCGTTGCCGAATGTAACGTGGAAAAAGCGATAATGGTGGAAGAAAGCGTAGAAGATAATGGCCCCGAGTTTGAGCTAGCTAAGGACGAGCCTTTGAGGCCACCGCAAGTTATCAGTGGTGACTTTGAAATATTTACCAAGTGGATTGAATATCAATTTGAAGACGGGATGACTAGGGAAAATTATGGTTCAGTTTGGCACCACGATCATGCTTCGCCACTATCATCGTTCAACTTGCAAGATGAAGAAGAATTTCACAAAGCTGACTTGGACGAATATTCGCCCGGTGTTCTCACTTAAAAATACCCAAATAATGCAGGAAGAAAAAGCGTATGATTTTTTGAAACATTTAGCCGAAATATAAAAATGAGTTTTGAGACATACAAAGAAATAAATGTCGAAGGCGTAGTTCTTCCAAATACTCCGCTATCAAACATACAGCTGATCGATGCTGCCAAAAAACTAAATATCCCGAACTTCATAGGCGTTTTCGTTCGAGATGAATTACCAAAGAAGCCTAGCCCGTTTGAGTGTGGAATATTGAACCTAGATGACTCGAGGGGTTCTGGCTCACACTGGTGCTCGTTTTTAAAGAATGGCAAGGAGAAAATATATTTTGACAGCTATGGTCTCGCTCCTACTCTAGAACTGATAAAGTATTTACGCAGTCCTGTTTTCTACAACAGCGAGCGAATACAACCAGACAACGAAGTCTTTTGCGGCCATCTATGTTTGTATATCCTAAAAAAGACTACGACTGATGGCTGTAAATTTCAAGAAGTTATAAATAGTTTACACTAATGAAAAATATTATCGCACAATAAAATGCCTGTCGATATATTTGGACGAATGGATGACGGATCATCAACGCAACGAGTAATATCAGGCGGCGTTACATTATCTCAAGCAAATAATATTTTTCTTAGACGAGATGGCGCGAATGCAGCGACCGGGGATATCAACTTGGGCTCTAAAAAGCTGATTAATGTAGCCGATCCTACCGATCTTCAAGATGCGGCCACTAAGAATTACGTCGATGCTAATAAAATTTCAAAGGGTGGAGATTTGTTACTTTCGTCTTCTTCCGATCCTAATGTGAATCGGAACTTGGGATGTAGCGATATTCGGGACGGACAGCGTTTTAATTTGCTCCTCGGTAATGACGGAAATAGGATTACTTTGGCCAATTACAACAAAAATCCTGTATTGCTACAAACGGCCCATTGATTACGTATTCGAGTAAATGACGAAGATGCTATCATTATAGCTAAAACCGACCAAGATCCTGGGACAAGAATAAAAGTGCACAAAAACATCGATATGACTGGAGCTCGAATCACCAATCTAGCCGAACCCATCGAGGATAGTCACGCTGTTACGAAAAGTACTTGAACGAATCTGTATTTGGTCCGGCGTTTAGTGCTTACGCCCCATTTGCTCAGGCTATCCCTGCCAACCAGCTGACGAAAGTGAAATTTGAAAGAGTAAGACTCGATCCGGATTTATGTCTCGTCAATTCGAATCGTTTCCTTCCTCGGAAAGCCGGATGTTATATGGTTACGGTGTATGTGGAATTTCGTGACAATAGTCCTAGAAATTACGGTAATGTTGGCTTGTACAAAAGTGACGGGTTGTACATGCAGATTGCCGGCGGTGGAGGCACGGCTGGATCGTATAATAATGCAACGGGTACTAGCCTAGTTCGATTAACTAATACCGATTATCTCGAGCTATTTGTTGCCACGTCTAATGCGGTAGATATTTTAGTTCGAGATTTTTCAGCGGCATACCTGCGACCTTGAATTCAAAACCGAATCACATCGTTAAGTTTTGAATTGACACTACACTCGCTCACACTTCTACCAAGGCTTCGTCCTTTCGCTCATGGACGGTAATTTCGTATCTGTTTCTCCATACTCGGCCATCGAACGCCTGGATTGTTCGTGCGCTTTGCTCGTGCGCTTTGCCCGCTTTGTAAATCGATTTATACGAACTTACTTCACCTGTTTCCCGGTCTAATATATCTACTCGCCTCGGTTGTTTCTGTATTATATTTCAATCTCTCATATTTTGGATCCGTGCTAGGCACCTTCGTTTCTCGCCGTTGTTTCTCTTTTTCTGCCATATCACGCGAAAGTATGCCCTTCTCGAACAATAGATCGATGAGTTCAGGCTTGTTGAGATGGCTCTTAATACCGTGCTCTTTCAACATCGTTTTCAATTCTATCAGTTTAATGTTCTATTTTTTTTATAAAAGAAAATATATATTACACCGCGCTCATTTTCTGTCCATCCGACTGAAACCTTAGTAACTTGTCAGAAATCACAAGTGCGAACGCTTCCGTACCGGCCGGCGGCGCCACATTAAAAGTAGCTTTTATCTTAATATCGACTACTGACGACTTTAGACGCTCGGATTGCTTACTCACATCATCGATCGGTGATTGTTCGGTAAATCTTAGAATATCTGATTGCATTTTATTATACGATATAATATAATTTTTACGCGACTTTCATTCCTGCGCCGTTTAGCTCCCGCACTAAATCTTGGATCGACACGGCATTTTTTAGGCCATTTCCCAGCATCAGATTATTTATACTCACGCTATTAGGCTCCGCCCCGATGCTAATTAGTCGGGCTAGACGATCTCTTGTTTCTTGCGTAATAGCTGGCCGCTTGGAAAGTATAGTGTTCTATGCGAGATTTTGGCGAAACGGAGAAAATCGAAAAAGATAGTTTGATGACTTGGCATTTTGTACTAAAAACTCTTTTGTGGGACAAAATAGAACAATAATGTTTAGAAAACATTTATGCAAACATCTGCAACTTTAAAAACTACAACGATTGTTGCTTCTGTCAAAAGAAAAGACAATTTGAAGGACACTTTCGTAATTTGTTCAGATAGAACAAAATATTATAAACTGCCATAGACTATTAATTGTTATTATGATTCATCAGTACATGGAACATTATAATTGTTAGCCAAGCGAATTACGACTGTTATTAAAATTGGCTATAAAAGACTATAATTATCTAATAAATTTGGCAAGAAGTTGCTTTTTTTCATAGGTTTAGAACTGTCATAATCGCTCTACCTGAGTATTTGCAATAGTACAATGTAAACTTCTTGTATAAAAAGTTATTTTAAAGACCTTTTCATCATCTGCTCAGATAGAACAATATATTGCTGAAATTGATGAACATGGTTAACTGTTAAAATGATTTATCATTACATGGAACATTATAATTCTCAGTGAAATGTATGCAGAATTAGGGATACCCATTTATTTCTTAAGTGAAACAACACTACAATACTATGTAATTTTAAATCTTAAGTACCGGTAGTAGGAATTATGCAATATACAATCACGGTTACTGCATTGTGGCATTAACCTGTTGTAACGAAACAAAGATAACTAAGTTCAGGCAATTATGGTCTGAGTTCGTAATGTTAGCACTGCTAAGAAACGGTGTTGTAAAACTTTAACATAGTAACTCAAGAATTAGTGCAAGTCAGTTACTTTGCACGGTGCAATGCACACCGGCTTGATACCTTGCTATTTCTTTTTCTTCGATGATTTCCTTGTGCCAGCAAGCTTTGAGACTTTAGCAATGGTATCTACTATAGCTGTAGGCATAGTGCTTGGTTTCCTCTTTCTCCCAGTGTTGGATTTTGCTTCTGCTTCATTAAGAATTGTGGCCCTATTTCTTAATAATCTTTCTGATTCAGAATGTGCAGCAATTTTCTTCTCATTACATTGACCCAATGAATGTTTGCCAACCGATCGAGAGCGTTTTTTTGTCAAAACTAGTGACACCTTTGAGGCACTGCTCTGTGATACCATGTTATCCCTTTGTGTGGTAAAACTTTCCAAGTCAATGTCCTGCATGACTTCATACATCAAAACAGTACCTTCCAACGATACACATGAGTTCGACAGGGAATGCCCAGCTTCATCCATGTTGGTACCATTACCTTGAATACCATTGTCCACCTCATCATTGACTACACTGGCTTCATCCATGTTGGTACCATTACCTTGAATACCTTTCTCCACCTCATCATTGACTACACTGGCTTCATCCCTGTTGGTACCATTACCTTGAATACCATTGTTCACCTCATCATTGACCGACCTGACTTCATCCATGTTGGTACCATTACCTTGAATACCTTTCTTCACCTCATCATTGACTACACTGGCTTCATCCATGTTGGTACCATTACCTTGAATACCATTGTCCACCTCATCATTGACTACACTGGCTTCATCCATGTTGGTACCATTACCTTGAATACCATTGTCCACCTCATCATTGACCGACCTGACTTCATCCATGTTGGTACCATTACCTTGAATACCTTTCTCCACCTCATCATTGACTACACTGGCTTCATCCATGTTGGTACCATTACCTTGAATACCTTTCTCCACCTCATCATTGACTACACTGGCTTCATCCATTTTGGTACCATTACCTTGAATACCATTGTCCACCTCATCATTGACCGACCTGACTTCATCATTGTTGATAGCATGATCTTGAATACCTTTCTCCACCTCATCATTGACTACACTGGCTTCATCCATGTTGGTACCATTAAGCTGATATATCTTGTTTCAAGAAGGAATTATTGTTCACATGAAACAAAAACGGTTTTCGTATAAGCATAACAATTAACTCTCAATAATGAAACAAATGATATTGTTGTGTCAAGTTGCAGACACACTAAACGAAATTACAGAAACTTAACTCGACCTGTAGCAAAACAGTGTTTATGAAACACAGAACTATGGCATCACGAGGCCTGCTAGTCCGGCCACCGAAATAAGTATTATTATTTTTCAGTCAAATTTCTTTCTCTTATACTTCCATTCACCGGCAAAGAGGTGTTCTAATTTACCTTCTGTTGTAAACTGATATAAAATCCGCGTCATATTTTGTGTTCATTTTTCTCTTTCGCTTGGGTCTCTCCATTTTGTCTGTATTATTACTTGTACGGTAGCCTAATAATTATGATGTTATCTTTCCATAACGGAACGCGCTTATTGTAATAATGTTCTATATGCATGTGCGAATCACAATTTGCCGTTCAGACCACGTGACCGTCATAGAACAAAATAATTCTGGGTTATACTCATGGCGCCGTATGAACGCAACTTGGTCTATAATATCCACGTGATTGAATCTTTGCAATATAATTGGTTGATTCACATAGAACATTGTAATACCTATTAGTTAGTAAGAATATTATGCAAAAGGAATAAAATACTTCTGTTCTTTTCCTCGTATAGGCACCATTTCAAGATACGGGATTTTGTACCAAGATAGAACAAGTTACTCTGAATCGGCCTGTGCACTTAACTCCAATGTAAAAAAACCGCATATAGAACACTATACTTTCCAAGCGACGAGCTGCTCTCGGTTGTGGTTCTGGATTCTTAGAGGGAGTAAACAGTTTAGCCGCTGCTTTGTCTACTAATCGTTTACCAGCATCGACCGCGGCTGATTTCCCAACATCGATCGCCTTTTCCCCAATTTCTTTCGCTACGTCTTTGCCTGCGCTAAGAGCAGTCGATGCTAACTGTTTGGCGGCGTTCGATGTAACTAGTCTTTTGAAAAATCCCGAAATTGTATCGAATATTCCAGATCCCCCGACAACGTATTGTTTCCTATATCTCCTTCTATTAATGACCTGCATTTTATAATGCCGACATTATATTTTTGTAATCATCCTTAGTCACCGCTCCTTGTCTTAGTAACTCGTCGCACATCGCTACGATCTCGTTTCTTACTCCTGTATTACCCGCCCTGAAGCTATGAAATCTTAGATCCAGCTGTTTCACTAATTCATTAGGATCTTCGGGTATGACGATTACGCCGACTCCTTTACCTACTGTACTGCGGGGCCTCTTTTCCCATATCGGTTTGATAATTTCTCAATATTTGGGACTAGCAGATGCTTTAGGTTTTTTGGATTTTTTGGCTGGCTTATAGCATTCGTCACGTGTAGAATCTCAGCGTAATCGGACAGATCGCTGCCGTCGTAAATCGAATCGTTCGGCTGTTTCATCGTCAACAACTCCCAAAGCCCTGGGGTGCCTGTGTAAGTATTATTTCCGACCGTCACATCGTTTCCTTGAATCGAAATAGGAACGTCACCGATGTAGAATTGCCTATTTTTGGATTTTATTCCGAACGTTGTGTCTACGGTTTTTTTATCGGAAGCGTATTGGTGAAGGTACCTGGCGGCTACATCCCCTAATTCTAAAGTTCTGATATCCTCTACCGGGTCGTCGCTATACGCTTCAATCGAAGGATACTGAGGAAATTGAACTCGCGTTTGTATCGTTTGTAACGCGTTTGATGTAGCTACCGAGTTTTCTTTGATGGCGGAGAGTAAGGCATTTTGCTCTTTAGAAATTGTGGATTGGGAATCGACTATAGGTTTGTACATCTTGGTTAATTCTTGTTGCAGCCCAGATTCCCCCAATCTCTCCGATGAAATGTTTTGTTGAATATTCTTCTTCAATTCCAGAAACTCCTTGACAATTTTATCTGTTTCCGCGGGATTTTTGATTTTTAGAAACGACATTTTAAATCTAAAATATATAAGTTTTCAGACGTGTTTTCAGACGTGTTTTTTTGGACGTGTTTTATGACGTGTTTTCAGACGTGTTTTTAGACGTGTTTGAAAACATAAGTTAGACGTATTCCCAGACATAACGACATAGGTCTACATGATTTCGTACATGTTTGTCTTTTTAGTAGATTCGAACATAGATTGAAAGGACTGCCTGACTTCTTCTCTTCCTCGATCGATAAGCGATTGTTTCGTTTCCTCGTCTATCTGGTTTATCAAAACTTTCAGCTTACTTTTAATTTCTTCCTTCATGCCGTTGAATTTTTCAATCTCGCTTAGAATCAGGGAATATTCCTCGTCTGAAATGTTATCATCCATGAGAGCTTTTGAAATATGGTCGCTGATCGTGTTGAGCTTCGCATCGGCTAGCGTTTTGATCTTTTCATGCTTCTCAGCCTTCAGCGCAAGCTTTTTACTGATTCGACCACCGATTATATTTAGTAGCCCTGCACCTAATGCCGCCCCTTCCATAGCAATTGCGATAGGCTTCGCTATTATAGTGGATAAAACTCCGATTCCCGAAATTCCGAGTCCCATTGTGACCACCAAGAGGAAATTATCTACTGCGCTGATTACGCTTACGCTTCTATGGTACTTTTTACTTAACGTCGCTCTCTTATCACGTTCTTGCTCGATTTCCTTTTTAATTTCACTAATCTTTTGAAGACGATACGATTGCGCCGACCCTGCGACGATCTGTAGTTCACCCTCTGGTGCGGACGGTGTTATATTTGTTAGGTTTGGATAGAGTTTGATGCCTTCGTATTCCATTCGTTTTTATTATGATGTAATTTTTTTTTTATTTTACTGCTGATAATTTACATAGCATATCGAGTCTCCTCCGTTTATAGTTACTACTGAATCAGAGTTGTTTTGAAGAGTAACTATGATATCATCAACCACATCGTCTTCAACCACCGCGTCTAGTAGGCTGCATTTTAGTTCTTTGATGCTCTGCCTGAGGGAAACGAGGCAAACTCCCACAGTTTTTTCTACACTGAGACCAAGCCGTAGCGTATTTGTCGCCTTTGGCTGTATCGTAATAGCATTGTGCGCAAAAATCTCCCACCGTAGACCACCTATTTGTCTTATTGGCGCGTGAGTAAAGCCGCTCTTCACATTCCAAAAGACTGAAATGGGCTGCGTTCTAACCTCTTCCCGTTGTAATATTTACTACAGACTTCAGGGTATTCGTGTTCGGCTCGATCGTGACACAGTAGCCGCCATTTATCCTGTCGTAATGTCCACTTTCCTTCATGGTTCTCTGTATGTATTCGTTTATATCCGTAATTTCCTAGCAGCCTTCAGGCACTTCTAGGTTAATCCACTCTGTGCCGCCATCTGGCGAATACCTAAAGTTGCTGTTTGTCGCGTCGATATTGGGAAACGAATAGTACGTCTCGAGATCTACAAGCGCCATTTCGTATAGTTTATTTTTGTCTAGCTGAATTAGTTGATTAAACTTCGTTCTGATTCGTGTGCTCTTTTCGCTTATCAAAATGTAAAATGACGTTTTTGGTTCCGTGTTACGGGCCGTCTTTTCCGTATTATCGGCTATCTGTTTGAGAAGCGATGATTCCATTTTTGTTATGCAATAATTTTTACTACAGCGGATCCTCAATATCATAAAATTTATCGAAACCGGATCGGTATTTGCCATTGTGCTTTTGGCTAGAGAGATCGATGACGACGAAGCCATACCGTTGTTCCCACGCCGTTTTGCATAGTTTTCTAAATTCGTCTTTACGCATATCTGTACTAACATGATCGTCGTAGATATGGTTAAGATTTTTTAGGTCTTGCTTAAACAGGCAAATAAAGTTTGCATTCTCTCTGATGGTTTGCCGTGGTAATTTGAAATAATTCTGAGCGAGATAAATGCAATCGACGTTACTATGTCTTCCGCGTATATAATACGTTTCACACTTGTTTTGTTTTTCCAATTGTAAATCATCGAATATCATCAAGTTCTTCTTTTCGCTGCTCAGCTCTCGTGGCTCGGGTACATATTCTGCATTTTCAAAGAACTTGGCATTTATATCGGATTTGACTTCTAAGCTTTTAGCTATTTCTTCCATAACGCGATCTGGCGATTCATTTAGATCCACGATTTCGTCTCGGTGCTTGAATAACCAAACGATCGCTTCTTTCGGCAATTTTTCTTCGTATGCCTTTTTAATAATACGATATTCCGGTTGAAACAGAGATGTACCAAATACTTGTAAATTATCGTAATCAAGCCAACCTGACCTAAGTAATAGATTAGGCTAAGTAGAAGCGTAGTTTTACCACACCCCGATTTTCTGATTATTAATCCTCTTATACTTTTAGGCAGCAAAGGATTATTAAATCTTTTCGAATTCGCTGCACTCCAACTCAGATCTGTAATCTCCATTTTTATTTTGTATATATATATATATTAAAAAATCGATATGTTTTGCGTAAAGTGTAGAGAAAAACTGAGACTAGAGATATACAAGCTGCCACGGCTAAGAATGGGAGATCTATGCTAAGAGGCGTATGCGTTGTATGTGGAACGACTAAAAATCAATTCGTAAAAGTCCCCACCACGAAGGGGGTGATCTAGTTAATTCACTGAATGCCGCCACTAGTACCATAAAGTTACCATGGGCCAAGTTTCCCGGCGAGATGCATTTACCGGGCCACCAGTTTTTAGGGCCAGGTACACGGCTAGATTTGAGACTGAATCCTGATGACACGCCTAAAGAGTGGAGTAAACCCATAAACAGGGTCGATAATGCGGCTTATAAACACGACTTGGCCTATAACCTACATAATGATACTACTTCTAGAAATATAGCGGACAGGGCTATGATTAGTGATCTGAATAACATCCCAAATCCTAGCTTGAGGGAGCGAATAGAGAGAGCAATTGTTAAACCCATCTTGTCAGCTAAGGAGAGCCTTGGTCTGGGACTACCTTCAAAAAAGGCAAAGTTTCGGCGAGGAAGAAAAAACGCTAAAGTGGACCGATGAGTTAGCTAACGAACTGCATAGACCAGTGGTTAAACATTTTAGAAAAAGGAAAGTTTATGTCGGGGGCATCGATGAGATATGGGCGGCCGATTTGGTGGACATGCAGAGCTACGCCAAAGATAATAATGGGGTGAAATACCTATTAACCGTTTTAGATGTGTTTTCTAAATATGGGTGGATTGTGCCATTAAATGATAAGAGCGGGAAATCTACAGCTGCCGGTTTCATGAAGATACTCGGGGGTGCGAGGCGGCCGGGTAAAGTGTGGGTCGACAAAGGCAAAGAATTTTACAATACGGAAGTGCAAAAACTACTCAACTTATACTCTACTGAAAATGATGAAAAGTCGTGAGTTATTGAGCGCTGGAATCGAACTATGAAAGAAAAAATGTTTAAATACTTTACGGCTAATTCAACTAGAAAATATATCGATATATTAGATGAAATGGTTCGTAATTATAACGAAACACGGCATTCGTCCAATAAGATGACACCTGCCAAAGCAAGTTTGAAAGTGAATGAAAAAACTGTATTTATGAATTTATATGGCAAAGAGATGTCGAAGCCTTTTGCGCCCAGATTCTCGATTGGTGATAGAGTCAGAATAACTAAAAAGAAGAATATTTTTGATAAGGGTTATTTGCCGAGATGGACGGAGGAGATTTTTACAATATCTCAGGTTCAATATACAAATCCGCCTACTTATAAAATTACCGATTACAATGGGGAAGATATACAGGGTAGTTTTTACGAACAGGAGCTGCAGAAGACTACCCAGGAATTTTTTAGGATTGAAAAAGTGATTAGAACACGTGGGAAGAAATCGCTCGTAAAGTGGGTGGGGTATGATTCCTCTTTCAACACGTGGGTGGATACTGGGGAATTAATAATCATGCGCTGATGAATAGGCCTAGTATCGATTCTTACCAGTCATTACGTAGTTACTCCCACGTCCCAGCGTCACAAAACGGTGAGTGTCTCGTGCGTTGGCGATTTAACAAGTGTTGTCTCTGTTTCGGCGGCTCGTGATCATGAATGTGCGTTCGCTGGCGCTATATAATCGGGCGTGTGACCGCACAGTTTGTCACAGATTTTGTCACAGGGTCACAGATTTCGTCACAGAGTCACAGGTGCTGTCACACGGCGTCCCGAAGATGGCTGATGAACTTCGCGATTTCATAGGAAGTCTAACGAACGAAGGGCCTGGCTGAACGCATACGAAAAGAGATAGCCGCGCTCGACGACGATGCTTGAAGAGAACGGCTGTGGAGGCGCACAGATTCAAGATTATGTGCTTACCTCGATTCGACAAAACAGGACTTCTTGTAAGACTTAATAATCTGCTATCAGCCGAAACTGCTTGCTACACTTATTACTACTGCTTCTTAGCAAATAACTAATTCCTAGTCGCAAACTTCGCGTTGACTAAAAGCCTAGCTTACTTAATTTTTGGTATAGACTGTATCACTCAACATTAGACCTAACTCCTGTTAACTGTCTTCTATTTAGTTTGTCGAAGAAATGGCGTTTTTTTCAACGACGGCGAACGTAACACTGCCCGCTGTAAGATGTCTGACTGTCTAATATATTATAATTTATGCTGCGAACTTATTATCGCTCGATAGAAAGAAACTTCGGCATTCGTTGAATGCTAGCGCCTCATTTTGCCAATGTTTTTAGCTACAACAACTAATACTACACAAGGAAGGGCGTAGGCCCAAGGACAGATGGATGGATGGATGACAAGATGGCTGGATGGATGGATGGATGGATGGTCGGCTGACGGGAAGAATGGATGGATGGGTGTATGGGTGTACGGGTGTAGAACAGAGGGCCTTTTTGGCTGTGGGATGGGACTGATTAAGCGCTGCTTTTCGTAGACGGCTCATAATTCCAGTAGAACAGAGGCGGGATTAATTAAGCGAGACTTTTCGCCGCGGGCATCATAAGCGTCTAACAGCGTATTGTCCGTTGTCCACTAATTTTTTCGTCTCTGCTGAGATGGACGCAAAACGATATTAGTAGCCCGCGGGTACAACAAAATATTAAGTCTCACTGTGACGCCCAAATGCCTGGATGCATGGACAGAGACAGCGAGTCATTGTTCACATTTGGTTGAACGGAACATGATCCATAATTTAGAATAACAGACGACAGTTGCGAGAGACGCGTCTTGTGTCGCTGCAGATCTTGTCATAACATGATACGCGATGGCTGTCTTCGAATTGGACGTAAGTTTGTCATTTTCAACTACAGCAGCTTTTGCATGTAATATTTCTCCACACATAGGTGCCGTTGTAGCTATGAGGGGGACTGGAGGGCGAGAGTCCCTCGATGATGATTTTGTATTTGAGGTGGGGCGCTGCTTGGTTATTTTTCAAGGGGGCCACTTGGTTGAATTGGGATTGGGGAGCGTGTCTTTGGTTTGAGTGCCATATTGAAAGCTGTGTTAGGTTCAGTTGAGATTTTGGGGCCATGGCTCTGGTTCAATTTTTATTTTGGAGGCGCCTATAGGTTGAGAAGGGATTTTTTGGGGTGGATTTGGGGTCGACGTTCTAGTCGCCTACTTACGCCTCTACTGACCCACCTCAATGGTCGCAGCGGATATGGCTTCGTTAGAGGCTGACTGCGCGGATTTGGGCCTCACTCTCAACAGAACAAAATGCGAAATGACGGCCGGGGATCTTCAGCAACACACCAACGACTCTTTCAGTCAATTCGAGCGAGTGGATCTGGATTCCATCTGCTTGCTGGGAGCCCCGCTGTCCACAGGACTGGCCCTTCAAGACACGCTGGACGCGAGAGTAGAAGAGCTTAACAGAGCTCTGCAGAGGTTGAGAATAATATCACGCCAGGATGCACTGCTCATCCTCAGAAGCTCCTTGGGTGCTCCAAGAATGATTCACTGCCTCAGATGTGCGCCGTGAGCTGACCACCACACTCTGGCCATTTACGACCATAGTCTACGCAAGGGCTTTAAAGACATCTTGAACATCAACCTGACGGAGACTCAATGGATGCAATCTGCCCTCCCCATTGGTATGGGTGGACTGGGAATACGCAGGGTGTCGTCGCTGGCGCTTCCCGCCTTTCTGGCATCGGCCGCGGGCACCCTCGTTCTACAGTCAGAAATCCTCAGACAGCTGGAAGGCAACCAGGATCCACATGTGAGGGCTCTGGAGGCCAGATGGAGGACAGAGTCTGGGCTCAGTTCTACAGAAGCGTTGCCAACTCACCAGCAGTCCAAGTGGGACCAACCGCTCCTCCAACGGACTTTCACAGATCTTTCCACCACGTTAACCGATGAGCACGACCAAGCCAGATGGAGGGCGGTGACTGCCGAACATGCTGGTGACTGGCTGCACAGTCTACCAATTACATCTTGTGGGCTGAAACTGAGCGACGAGGCGGTCAGGGTGGCGGTGGGTTTGCGGTTGGGTTCAAACATCTGCGAGAGTCACCGCCAGGGGTGAACATGGTTGTCCTGCCAGCTGGGATTCGGCCGAATATCACGCCACGGGGCCATCAACGACCTGGTCTACCGATCCCTGTCGAAAGCCGGCTTCCCAACGGCCAAAGAGCCGCAGGGACTGCTACGATCTGATGGAAAAAGACCCGATGGAATCACGCTCATACCTTGGAAGGCAGGAAAAAGTCTAGTCTGGGATGTCACAATAATAGACACACTGGCGCCGTCATACATCGCAGCATCAGCAGCCAAAGCAGGGACAGCAGCGTGTCTAGCGGAGGAAAGAAAGATGCAGAAATACCACGCATTTTTAGACACGCAAGTAGTAGTAAAGTTAGGCTCCTGGAACATTAACCCATAACCATGGTTCAAAAAATGTGTCGACCCATAACCATGGTTCAAAAAATGTGTCGACCCATAACCATGGTTCAAAAAAATGTGTCGACCCATAACCATGGTTCAAAAAATGTGTCGACCCATAACCATGGTTCAAAAAAATGTGTCGACCCATAACCATGGTTCAAAAAATGTGTCGACCCATAACCATGGTTCAAAAAAATGTGTCGACCCATAACCATGGTTCAAAAAATGTGTCGACCCATAACCATGGTTCAACTTTTTCCAACACACAAATTTATTTTTTTTCCCTATTTTATAAAATAACCACAAAAAAAATATTTTCTTGCGATCCGTAGTGCTTTCCACCCAAACCATGGTTCAACTTTTGCCAACCACCCAAACCACCCAGCCCACGCCTATGACTCATCGCGCCAGGAATTCACAGTAGTTTCGATGATGAGTCATAGGGTGGGAATTTCCTATGGTTTCGATGAGTCACTTAATCATAACAATTTTTTTTCTCTTGTGTATATAAAATAACTGAAAAATGGAATATACAACTCGACTTAAAGATAAGATATCCCAATATAAACTGGACTACACAGCGTATAATGTTAAACAATTACGAGAAATTGCAAAAAAGAGAGGACAAAAAGGATACTCGAGACTACGAAAAGCGGAACTTACGGCATTATTGTCTAATCATACTTGGAAATTTTTGAAGACGAAAAATCAATCTTTCTCGGATTGGCTGACTAGTGAGACTAGTCAGTTACCCCCTCAAATAAAACCACCCATTCATAGGTTCAAACTTCGAGAAACTGAGACGGCTATCAAAGGGTTTACAAAAAGATACACGATCGATGGCAACAACAGGATCGATGTTGCATCTTTTCTCAAGGCTGTAAGATCGCGGGTAGTTGGGATGCTAGCGAAAAATCGAGGGGTAAAAGTTCAACTCAATCTCATGTGCGTAATGGAGAAAGTAGACATGAAATCCGGTGAAATAGCAACGGCTGAGCCTAATTTCAAATCAAAGACTGATATTATTTTAGAAGCAACCGATGTGAAGGAAATATATACCAACGCAGTGGATAAAATTAAGGAGAGCATGGCAAGTTTTCAGATGCGGGGTAGTAATTGGCGATTCAGTGCTGTTTTGAAGTTGGATATCGATACAGTGAAATATGAGCCATTGAAAGGCAGATCATATATTCCGCTTCCTGAGTATTTAGCTCATAAAAAGGCCATTGTCAACATGAAAAACGAAGACGACGACGAATGTTTCAAATGGTCGATTACCAGAGCGCTAAATCCGACTGACAACAACCCGCAAAGAATCACGAAAGAACTGATAGAACAATCTGAGAAACTCGATTGGAGTGGTATTGAATTCCCGGTTGCTGTCAATGCAAATATTATACAAAAGTTTGAGTATCGTAATAACATTAGCGTCAATCTATTCGGTTATGAAGGGGGCGTTTACCCATTATTTATATCGAAGCATGAAAGCGATGCCTGCGTTGATCTACTGCTTATTTCCGACGGTGAAAAGAGGCATTACTGTTGGATCAAGAACTTCAATAGATTGATGAGCTTGCGAACAGAAAAATCCCATAATTCAATGCACTATTGTAGAAAATGTTTAACTGGGTATACACGATCAGAAGCGCTCGCCAAACATATTGAGTACTGTTCTCAATAAGACGCCCAACGAATTGTATTGCCGGAATATGAGACTGTGCTATTTTTTGATAATCATTTTAGAAAAATGAGAGTGCCCTTCATCGTCTATGCGGATTTCGAATCCTTCATTAAACCGATTGATACATGCCAGCCCGATCCCACCACATCTTACACCAATAAATATCAGAAACATACTCCTAGCTCGTTTTGTTACCACATCAAATGCTTCGACGACAGCGTTTATTCTCAAGATCCGGTGGTGTTTACGGCTGAAAACGAAGATGACGATGTCGCTCAGAAATTCATAGATTCTCTTGTAGAAAATGTAAAACGAATATACAACCAGTTCAAATACCCAAAGACTATGATATTCGGTGAAACTGAGAAGAAAAGTTACGACGAAGCTACTCACTGTCATATCTGCGGGTGGAAGTTAGGCCCTGATCGAGTTAGAGATCATTGTCATTTAACCGGCAAATTCAGAGGCGCCGCTCATAACAAGTGCAATCTAAAATTTAGAGTCTCCAAGTTTTTTCCAGTAGTATTTCATAATCTAACCGGGTACGACAGCCATCTATTCGTGAAGAAATTGCGAGGCGGGAAGGGTGAGAAAATTAAGTGTATCCCGTGTAATGAAGAAAAGTATATATCGTTCAGTCAAGAGATCGTAGTCGATAAATTCAAAGACAAAGAGGGAAAAGAGAAAACAGTCAAGCGCGAATTACGTTTCATCGACAGTTTTAGATTCATGCCTTCGAGTCTCGACGCGTTATCGAAGAACCTCCGTAAAGATCAGTGTAAGAATTTAGGTGATTTTTTTCAAGACGAGAAGTTGGATCTTTTGCTCAGAAAGGGCGTTTACCCATACGATTACGTTGATGGAGTTGAAAGACTAAACGAAACCAAATTACCGCCAAAGCATAACTTCTATTCAAAAGTAAACGATTCAGGTATCAGCGATGAAGACTACGAACATGCGAGAATGGTATGGGGTAAATTTGGTTGTAAAACGTTACGAGAATATCACAATTTGTACAATCTTTCGGATGTTCTACTGCTGGCTGATGTATTCGAAAATTTTAGAGACGTCTGTATGAAGAACTACAACTTAGATCCCGCCTGGTATTACACTTCACCCGGACTAGCATGGGACGCCGCTCTGAAGTTAACCAATGTATATTTGGAGTTGTTGAGCGATTACGATATGTTACTGATGATTAAGCAAGGAATAAGAGGAGGAGTCAGCACGATTTCGAACCGATACGGAAAAGCGAATAATGAGTACATGGGAGAAGCTTTCGACTCCACCCAGCCTTCAACATTCATTCCGTACTTAGACGCGAACAACTTGTACGGATGGGCAATGTGTAAACCGCTACCGACTCACGACTTCAAATGGATGACTGATACTGAGCTGAAAGATTGGAAAAGCATTGCCGAACTAGATGAGATGGGGTGTCTGTTGGAAGTCGATTTAGAATATCCTGAAGAATTACACAACCTGCATAACGATTATCCTCTGGCCCCTGAGAGTGTGAAACCCCCAGGATCGGTTGTAGCGAAACTAATTCCAAATTTGAACGACAAAAAGAAATATGTAGTTCATTACGCTAATTTACAGTTGTACGAAAGTCTCGGGTTGAAAATCGTTAAAATTCACCGTGGGTTAATATTCAAAGAAAAAGCGTGGCTGAAAGAGTATATCGAGTTGAATACGAAATTGAGAACGAAAGCAACAAACGATTTCGAGAAAGACTTTTTCAAGCTGATGAATAATAGCGTCTTCGGTAAAACCATTGAAGCTATCGAGAATCGAGTTGATGTACGATTGGTGTGCAACGAGAAGGAAGCTATAAAACTCGCGGCGAAAACTAATTACGACAGTCGGACTATTTTTGACGAAAACCTCATCGCTGTTCACATGAAAAAGACCAAGTTGTTCTATAACAAGCCGATATATCTAGGAATGTGCATCCTAGACTTGAGTAAAACGCTCATGTATGATTTTCATTATAATTACATCAAGGATAAGTATGGGGATAGGGCTAAGCTGTTATTCACCGATACAGACTCGTTAGCCTATGAAATAAAGACCTGCGATTTTTTCGCCGATATAGCACCCGATGTTAGAAATATGTTTGATACAAGCGATTATCCAAAGGACCACCCCTCAGGTATAGAAAGTGGCGTAAATAAAAAGGTTATAGGCATGTTCAAGGACGAAGCAGCAGGTAAACAGATCGAAGAATTCGTGGGTTTGAGGTCAAAGTTATACAGTTATAAGATGGCGGGCGTAGACCATAAAAAATGCAAGGGCGTGAAGAAGAATGTTGTCAAGAAATCTATCACTCATGAAGACTACAAGAACTGCTTGTTTACGAGGAAAGAACAGTCGAGAAAAATGAACGTGATTCGATCCCATCATCATGATATCTATACAGAAGAAGTGAACAAAGTCGCGCTGTCCACCAACGATGACAAGCGGGTAATAATAGACGATGGGATTCATACCTTGGCCTATGGGCACTACACGCTGAAAACTAAACTAAATAAAGAATAATTTCACTAATATAAAATGGAAGTTTCAAAAGTGTGTTCCAAATGCAAAATTGAAAAAACTTTGGATGAATTTCATAAAGATAAATCAAAAAGGAACGGAAGTTATCCGAGCTGCAAAACGTGTCATAATACCAAAGCAAAGGAACGTGCACATAAATATGCAATGCTAGAGAACAGAGAAACAAAGGATAGAAAAGTTTGCAGCCGGTGTAAAATAGATAAGAACATATCGGAATACGTTAAAAATCGATTTCAAAAAGACGGATATGCTAATGAATGCAAAAATTGTAGGCATAAATATTATCTCACCCGCGTGGAAGCTCAAAAAATGGAAATCCCAATGTGCCTCAAAAGTAAAATCAGCATCGGCCTTAAAACATTCTCTAAATGGATCGAATATCAATTCGAAGACGGTATGACAATGCAAAATTACGGCTCAGTCTGGCATATCGATCATGTGCTGCCAATATCATCATTTAACTTACTCGACGAAGAAGAACTTTTCAAGGCCATGAATTGGAAGAATATTCGCCCATTGCTGCCGGAAAAAAATATACAAAAATCGAACAAAATAGATCCCTGGCTGTATGTAATGCAAGAGGTAAAGGCTCATTATTTTATAAAACATTTAGAAGAAATAAAAAAAAGAGCTTTGAGACATACAAAGATATAAATGTTGAAGGCGTAGTTCTTCCTAATTCTCCACTTTCCAACATACAGCTAATCGATGCCGTGAAGAAGCTGAATATTCCACACTTCAGGGGGGTCTTTTTACGAGATGAATTGCCAAAAAAGCCAAGAACGAATGAGTGTGGGATACTGAATCTAGATGACTGGAAGGAATCCGGGACCCACTGGTGCACTTTTTTAAAGAACGGCAAGGAGAAAATATATTTTGACAGCTACGGTCTCTCACCCCCTCTGGAACTGATAAACTATTTACGCAGCCCCGTCTACTACAACAGCGAACGAATACAACCCGATAATGAAGTCTTTTGCGGTCATCTATGCCTTTACGTCCTAAAGAAAACATGCAAAGATGGAATGAAATTTCAAGAAGTCATAAATGAATTGCACTAAAAATATTATCGCGTAATAAAATGCCTGTAAACATATTTGGACAAATGGATAGCGAATCAGCGCAGCGAGTAATATCGGGCGGTGTCACATTAACTCAAGCAAACAGTACTTTTCTAAGAGTAGATGGAGCAAACCCTGTTACAGGAGAACTAGATATGAATGGTCGCGTGATAAAAGGTCTACCTACAACGAATACTTCGGAAGCGGGAAAAGACGAGGCACTAAGTCGAGGGCAGGCTATAGATTTAATAACGAATCACGATAATGTACCGACGAACGATAATCATTTGACTAACAAGAAATACGTCGATGCAACGGCTGAAAAATATGTCGACACGAAAGCAATCGGACCCGTGATTAGCATGTACACTTCAGCTACACAAGCCGTAAGCGCCGAAACTCACACAAAAGTTTATTTCTATACGGAAAGACTCAATAGAGAGATCGAGGCTAGAATGGGGTCTGAGATCCATCCCGGTAAAACCGGGTGTTATATCGTTTCAACGCACATAGAATTTCGTACATACGGTGCTAGTACTTCGGGTTTCGTCTACCTGTATAAAAATGGAGGGGTGCATATGCAAATTGCGGGTGGAGAGGGTGTGACAGGTACAAATATCAATGCAACAGGTAGTACCATAGTTTATCTAACCGAAAACGATTACCTCGAGATAGGTGTTTATTCAACCGCCGCTGTAGGTATAGTAGCAAAGGACTTTTCACTCGCATTTTTACGACAATAGCGACTGAAAAAAATATTATCGCGTAATAAAATGCCTGTTAACATTTTTGGACAAATGGACGGTGGATCAACACCGCGGGTAGTAGCGGGTGGTGTCACAATAACTCAAGTCAACAATACTTTTCTAAGACGAGATGGAGCGAATGCGGCTACAGGAGATCTAAATATGAATGGCAACTGCATTAAGGGTCTACCTATAACGAAAAATCCGGATGCAGGAATGGATGAGGCTCTAAGTCGGGGGCAAACTATAGATTTGATAACGAATCACGATGACATTCCATACAACGATAATCATTTGACTAATAAAAAATATGTTGACGAACAAATTGCTTCTACCAACCGATTCTTTGACCCGGCGTTTAGTGCTTACTCCCTCGCTGCTCAGGTTATCCCCGACAGCACCACCGCAACAGTAAATTTTCCAAGAGAAAGATTCGATACGGATAATTGTTTCATGAGTTCGAAACGATTCTTTCCTAAGAAAGCCGGATGTTATATAGTTTCGGTGTTTGTGGAATTTCACGCTAATAGTGCTAGAACTTACGGTAATGTTTCCTTGCTCAAAAATGGGGTGTTCTACATGAAGATGCCTGGTGGTGGAGGTGATTTCGGTGGTGGAGGTACAGCTGGAGCTAATAATAATGTATCGGGTACTTGCCTAGTTCGATTAACTAATACCGACTACCTCGAGATAGTTGTTATGTCAGACGTTGACTCAAACATTATAGCCCATGACTTTTCAGCTGCATACTTACGACCCTAAATTCGAAACCACATTTAGTTTTGAATTTAAATTTCTACCAAATCCGTTACAAAATCGTCCTCCTTTCTCTCATGAACTTTAATTTCGTATCTATTTCTCCACACTCGGCCATTGAAAAATAAGATTGTCCGCGCGCTTTCCCCGTGTGCTTTACCTGCTTTGTAAAGCGATGAATACGAGCTTACTTCACCCGTTTCTCGGTCTAATATATCTACTCGTCTCGGTTGGTTTCTGATATATTTCAATCTCTCATATTTTGGATCCGTGCTAGGCACCTTCGTTTTTCGCCGTTGTTTCTCTTTTTCGACGATATCACGCGAAAGTACACCCTTCTCAAACAATAGATCGATGAGTTCAGGCTTGTTGAGATGAGTCCATCTTTTGATACCGTGCTCTTTCACCAGCGTTTTCAATTCTATCAGTTTCATTTTTATAGTACAAGATATTTTTTTAATACGCCACGTTAAAGTTCTCACCATCCGATTGAAAATTGAGTAACTTGTCGGAAATCACCACCGCGTACGCCTGTGTATTAGCCGGCGGAGCAGCATTAAAAGTACCTTTGATCAGGATATTGAATATCCAAGACTTTAGACGCTCAGCTTGATTGCTCAAATCAAACACCATAATCGGGAACAGGTCTTTGAAGTCTGCCGGTGTGATATTGCTTTGCGATACCAGTTCGTCCGTTCCGTAGAATTTTTCGCCAAACGTGGCCGCTTCTCTGTAAGCTCGTGAGAATTGCTGATTCGGGAATGATAGGTTGTAGCCGACGGCTGGGTATTTTGCCTGGTTCATCATGATGTGCATGTCAGTCAGATTGCAATGATCGAAAATCGATGGGTTTTTTTCTTGATTGCCTTCACGATCCGTTTGAAAACCTACAATTATGTACCTTGGTTTCTCAGACAATGACTTGGCGCCAAGTGACCAGTTAAAAGTAGTCGCCTGTGGGACGGCTATAGTATCGCATTGGCGAGCCCTGTATGCAACTGTTAGCGATACTTTCGATGCGATCGTTTTGTTCAATACATGCTTCTCCTCAAAGGACGGAATGACTTGCGGCATGAACCACGAGATTTTGTCTAGCCTAACTTTCCCAGCACCCGCAGCGGCGAGTCTAAAAATTGCGTCATCGTCGGCTTTACGAACAAGAGTTAGCTTATGGCTCATTCCAAAAGTAACCTTGTCGTAATCATCACAAAAACCGAAAATATGGCTCAATGGAACGATAAAACTAAACGTACCTTTGTCTCCCGGTTTTTTAATTAGATACGACTGTCTGACGGCGAAACCTAAATTATCCGCGATAACAGCTGTTGTACCACTGTCCTTGTACCACAGCTGATTCAAACCTTGAGCTAGTTGAAAATCATTTGGGTATTTGAGTAAACCGAGCATCGTAGTAGCTTGACCTGGGTAAGATAATGATTCAATGTCAAGAGATCCTCCTATTCTGTATGTAATATTGTTGAAAAGATGCATGAGTCCATTATTCGTAAGGGCTACGGCATCGGCATTAGCGTACGCGGTGTTGTCCGCCTTCAACAATCTGCCCTCGAATAATAGGTAAGATTCCGCCGGATGGTTGTAAACATCTTCAGAATAAATGTCGATTACTATCTGCCCTGCGGTGTTTAGATTCGCTCCCGATATCGGTTCATACTGGCACCATTCGTAGCGCTCGATACCCTCGTCAATCAGAGGTTGTTCGGCAAATCTTAGAATATCTGATTTCATTTTATTGTAGAATAATTTTTTTTTTACGCGGCCTTCATTCCCGCACCGTTTTGCATACGCACAAAATCTTGAATCGACACGATATTTTTCAAACCATTCCCCATCATCAGATTATTGATATTCTCCGGATTCACCCCAACGCTACTAAGTCGATCAAGAATATCTCTAGTTTCTTGCGTAACCTGTTTCTTTGGAGGAGCCAACAGTTTTGCCGCCACTTTTTCCACTAATCTTTTACCGGCATCGATTGCGGTGGTTTTTCCAACATCGATAGCCTTTTTCCCAATTTCTGTTGCCACGTCTTTTCCCGCACTAAGAGCTCTCGTTGCTAGCTGTTTGGCGGCGGGGGAAGTAACAAGTCTTTTGAAAAATCCGAAAATAGTATCGAATATTCCTGACCCGCCTATAACGCATCGCTTCCTGTAACTCCTTCTATTAATGATCAGCATTTTTATAATGTCGACATTATATTTTTGTAACCATCTTTACTCAGCTCTTCTTGCCGTAGTAACTCGTCGCATATCGCCACGATCTCGTTTCTTACTCCGGTATTCCCTGCCTTGAAGCTATGAATTCTTAACTCCAGCTCTTTCGCTAATACATTTGGGTTTCCGGAGATGACGATTACGCCGACGCCTTTACCTACCGTGCCTAAGACCTTCTTTTGAATCTTCCCCCATATCGGTTTTATAATTTGTTTGTATTTGTCGCTTGAAGATGATCGAGGTTTGTTTGGATTTTTTTCCTGTCTTATAGCATTCGTTGTGGTGAGAATCTCGGCGTAATCACCTATATCATTAACATCGTATATCGCGTTGTTCGGTTGTTTCTTCGTCAACAACTCCCAAAGCCCTGCTGTTCCTCTGTAAGTCTTATTTTCAACCGTCACATCGTCTCCTTGAATCGAAATGGGAGTGTCGCCGATGTAGAATTGATTATTTTTGGATTTTATTCCGAACATCGTGTCGGCGATTTTTTTATCGGAGGCGTATTGATGAAGGTACATCGTCGCCACATCTCCCAAATACAAGGTTCTGATATCCTCGGTCGGATCGGAGCTATACGCTTCTATCGAAGGACGCTGAGGAAATTGAAGGCCTTGTAATGAAGGAAGTGCTTGTAACGCATTTGAAGTAGCTGCCGAATTTTGATTGATGGCAGACAATAAGACATTTTGCTCTTTGGAAATTGCGGATTGGGAATCGACGATAGGCTTGTATAACTTGGTTAATTCTTGTTGTAGTCCTGAATCCCCCAATCTCTTCGATAAAAAGTTTTGTTGAATATTATTCTTTGTTTTCAGATATTCTGCAACGAAATCGTCTCTTTTCGCGGGGTCGGTGATTTTTTTTACAAACGGCATTTTAAAATTAGAAATATAATGTTTTCAGACGTGTTTTTGGACTTATTTCCCAACGTAACAACATACGTCTACATGTTTTCACGTATGTTCGTGTATGTTAAACGTAACGACATACGTCTACATGTTTTTCACGTATGTTCGCGTTAGTCGTTTTTTTATAGATTCGTTATTTTTCTCAAACATGGATTGCAAGTGCTGCCTGACTTCATCTTTTCCACGATCTATGAGTGATTGTTTCGTTACCTCATCCATGGCGTCTATCGCAACTTTAATATTAGTCCTAATTTCTTCTTTCATACCGTTGAATTTTTCAATCTCGCTTAGGATCAGGGAATATTCCTCGTCTGAAATGTTATCATCCATGAGAGCTTTTGAAATATGATCGCTGATCGTGTTGAGTTTCGCGTCGGCTAACGTTTTGATCTTTTCATGCTTCTCAGCTTTCAGCGCAAGCTTTTTACTGATGTAGATACCGATTATACTTAGCAGCCCCACACCTAATGCCGCTCCTTCCAAAGCCATAGCAATGGGTGCCGCGATTATAGTGGATAATACTCCGATTCCTGAAATTCCAAGCCCCATCGTGACCGCTGAGAGGACTCCACCTACCGCGTCGATTACGCTTACACTTCTATGGTACTTTTTACTCAAAGCCGCTCTTTTGTCTCGTACTTGCTCGATTTCCTTCTTAATTTCGCCGATCTTTTGAAGACGATACGTTTGCGCCGACCCTGTGACGATATGTATTTCTCCTTCCGGTGCCGACGGTAGCTTTGGATAGAGTGAATGTGTTATTTTAATGCCTTCGTATTCCATTCGTTTTATTTACGTGATATATTTTTTATAACAGATAATTTACACGACATAGCGAATCTCCCGCGTTGATAGTTACCACTGAATCGGAGTTGTTTTGAATAGTGACTATGATATCATCAACCACATCATCCGAAACCACTTCGTTTTGTAGACTGCATCTTAGTTCTTTGATACTCTGTTTGAGGGAAATGAGACAAAGTCCTGCACTCATTTCTACCCCGAGTCCAAGAGTTAGCGTAGTTGTCGTCTTTGGTTGTATCGTTATAACATTTTGCGCAAAAATCTCCCATCTTACACCTCCTAGTAGCCTAATTGGATTGTGGGTAACGCCCCTCGTAATCTTCCAATGGACTTGCATGGGTTGCGTTCTAACCTCGACCGGCCTAGTTGGTTTAGTTCCAAATTTGTGTAATGGTCTCGACATTTTATAAAGACTAAATTATAATATCATGCCGATAATCGGAATGTTTCGAAACGGAGAATTCGGGCCGAGCAAAAGTCCTTCACCCCTCATGTACCCCGACCCTGTTTTCATGTACAACCCGGATGCTGCTATAGAGCCACCTTTCCGCCAGGGGGATAAGTACAAACCATCCCCGGTTGATCTTACCTTACACGTCATATCGTCTTTCTTGACATACATTACACCCGACCCGCTGATCTTATCTACAATCTTAGATGTGGCTGCAGAACCTAAGCCGCTCATAGCCCCCATAGCTAAGCTAGGTAGAAGGAATTTAGCCGCTGTTGCTAAAAACGGAAGTATAGCGCCTATGAATCCTCCTTCGACTTTTCTATTGTGCTCCAATTGCGTTTTACTCATTTTGATGACTACGCCTGTTCCTTTTTGGTACGCCTTTGTCATTTTATTGATCTGCCCCTGAGTGAAGGCTAACATATGGTTGCCGTTAAAATCATCGTGCATCAGTTTGATATTCACACCAGTTCCCGCTTGATGAGATTTTTTAATTTTGTCTTGTTGCGCTTCTGAAATATTAACTTTATAGTCTATGTAGCGACTCATTTTACAATTACAAAAAAAACTTTCAAACTTCTCTGATGTGAAAACGAATCGCCAAGTCTTCTCCTCTAAGATTTAGCTGTTTCCCATTTTGGTCTGTGAGCATCGTTGTCATAGTTGAAATTGTAGATAGCGTAATGGGTAGATATAATAAATTCTTCGGCACTTCGATAATTTTGTAGCCCGGCCCTACGTTTGGGACAAAAGAATGTATCACGTTCACCGTTGATCCATTAATGTACGAAGACCCGATAATGTCGTTAGTCACTAGTAAATCGGTGACACTTAGTATATTTACCATCTTCTCCGATTCGTTATATCCGCCTCGATAGTGTAATCTTTTAAAACCTAAAACTGATCCGATCGAATTCTCAGGGCTAAAGTCAACCCGATAGCCCTCTGCTAAATTTACCACAGACTTCAGCGTATTGGTGTTTGGTTGTATTGAGATACAGTACTCTCCATTTGTTGCGTCGTAATGTCCTTTCTCCTTCATTATTCTCTGTATGGTTTCATTGATATCAGTTATTTCATAGCAACCTTCGGGGACTACTATGTCAATCCAGTCTGTGTCGTCATCCGGTGAATACCTAAAGTTGTTGTTTGCCGGATGGATATTAGGGAAAGAATAGTACGTTGAGAGACGTTCGAGGGCCATTTCGTAGTTTTTATTTTTGTCCAGTTCAATTGGCGTATTAAACTTTGTTCTGATTCGTGTGCTCTTTTCACTCAGATTAATGGTAATTGACGTTTTTGGTTCCGTGTTATGAGCCGTATTTTCCGTATTATCGGTTATCTGTTTGAGAAGCGATGATTCCATTTCTATTAGGCCAACAATAATTTTTTTTTTACTACAGCGGATTCTCGATTACGTAAAATGTATCGAATCCGCAGCGGTATTTGCCATCATCCTTTTCACTAGTTAGATCAATAACAAGGAATCCGTGCGGTTGTTCCCATACCGTTTTGCATAGTTTTCTAAATTCATCTTTGTGCATGTCTGTACTAACATGGTCGTTGTAAATATGGTTAAGGTTTTTCAGGTCCTGCTTGAACAGACAAATAAAGTTTGCATTCTCTCTGATCGATTGTCGCGGTAGTTTAAAATAATTCTGAGCGAGGTAAAAACAGTCCACATTACTATGTCTCCCCCGAATATAATACTTTTCGCATGTGTTCTGTTTTTCCAGTTGTAAATCGTCGAAAATCATTAGATTCTTCTTTTCACTACTCAAGTCTCTAGGGTCTGGTACATCTTCAGCTTTTTCAAAGAACTTGGCATTGATATCAGACTTGGCTTCTAAGTCTTTGGCTATTATTTCTATAACGAGGGCCGGTGACGCATTTAGTCTCATGATTTCGTCTCGGTGCTCGAATAACCAAACGATCTCTTCTTTCGGTAATTTTTCTTCGAATGCCTTTTTAATAATGCGATATTCCGGTTGAAACAGAGACGTGCCGAATACCTGGAGGTTATTATAGTCCAACCAGTCCGACCTTAGTAATAGATTCAGAAGAAGCGTCGTTTTACCGCACGCCGATTTCCCGATTATGAGCCCCCTTATACTTCTTGGTAAAAGAGGATTATTAAATCTTTTCGAAAGCGCAGTGCCCCAACTCAGATCTTTGATATCCATTTTATATATTTGTATTAAAAAAGCGAGATGTATTGCGTAAAGTGTAAAAAAAAGACTGAAACGAGAGATGTGCAGAAAGTAGTGACTAATAACGGGAGATCGATGCTTCGGGGTGTTTGCGTTGTATGCGGGAAAACAAAAACTCAATTCGTAAAAGGGGCCATGAAAGGTGGAGATTTAGTTAGTTCATTGAATGCAGCCACTAGTACCATAAAGTTACCATGGGCTAAGTTCCCCGGTGAGATGCATTTACCAGGGCATCAGTTTCTCGGTCCCGGTACTAGGCTAGATTTGAGACTGAATCCTGACGGGACTCCTAAAGATTGGAGTAAACCTATTAATCGAGTAGATAACGCGGCGTATATCCACGATCTAGCTTACGATCAACACACCGATACAGCTTCTAGAAATATTGCGGATTTAGCCATGATTAATAATTTGAATAACATTTCTAATCCTAGCTTGCGAGAACGAGTGGAGAGGGCTATAGTTAAACCTATATTATCTACTAAGGCGAGCCTCGGTTTAGGATTAAAAAAAGCTCTGAAGTGAAATGGACTGATCAATTAGCCGATGGATTGCACAGACCGGTAGTTAGACATTTTAGGAAGAGGAAGGTTTACGCCGGGGGTATAGATGAGATATGGGCTGCCGATTTGGTGGATATGCAGAGCTTCGCTAAAGATAACGATGGGGTGAAATACCTGTTAACCGTTATAGATGTGTTTTCTAAATACGGGTGGATTGTACCATTGAATGACAAGACTGGGAAATCTACGGCTGCCGGTTTTATGAAGATACTCGAGGGTGGACGAAAGCCTGTGAAATTATGGGTTGACAAAGGGAAAGAATTTTATAACAAAGACGTCAAGAATTTGGTTGATTTGTACTCTACTGAGAATGAGGAAAAATCTTGCGTCGTTGAGAGATGGAACAGAACGATGAAAGAAAAGATGTATAAATATTTTTCAGCTAACTCGACGAGAAGATATATCAACGTTTTGGATGAAATGGTGGGAAATTATAACAATACCAGGCACGGTTCGATTAAAATGACTCCCGCCAAGGGTAGTATGAAAGTGAATGAAAAAACTGTATTTATGAATTTATACGGTAAAGAGATTTCGGAACCTATTGTACCAAAGTTTTCAATCGGTGATAAAGTCAGAATAACTAAGAAGAAGAACATTTTTGAGAAAGGATACACGCCTAGATGGACTGAGGAGGTATTTACAGTATCCCAGATTCAATACACGGTTCCGCCAACTTATAAGATTACTGATTCTAATGGTGAGGAAATACAGGGGAGCTTTTATGAACAGGAGCTACAGAAAACGACTCAAGAAATATTTAGAATAGAAAAGATTATCAGGAAACATGGGAAAAAATCACTCGTAAAATGGCTTGGATACCCAGAGTCTTTTAATTCGTGGGTAGATAATGAAGACTTAGTGGTCATGTGATGATGAGTAATTCCCAGCCACCCTATGACTCATCATCGAAACTACTGTGAATTCCTGGCGCGATGAGTCATAGGCGTGGGCTGGGTGGTTTGGGTGGTTGGCAAAAGTTGAACCATGGTTTGGGTTGAAAGCACTACGGATCGCAAGAAAATATTTTTTTTTGGTTATTTTATAAAATAGGGAAAAAAAATAAATTTGTGTGTTGGAAAAAGTTGAACCATGGTTATGGGTCGACACATTTTTTGAACCATGGTTATGGGTCGACACATTTTTTTGAACCATGGTTATGGGTCGACACATTTTTTGAACCATGGTTATGGGTCGACACATTTTTTGAACCATGGTTATGGGTCGACACATTTTTTGAACCATGGTTATGGGTCGACACATTTTTTGAACCATGGTTATGGGTCGACACATTTTTTGAACCATGGTTATGGGTCGACACATTTTTTGAACCATGGTTATGGGTTAATGTACCAGGAGCCTAACTTTACTACTACTCACGCACGTCTTTATCCCTCTTGCCCTGGAAACGCTGGGCCCCATCAAAAGCGCGGGCCTCAATTTTATCTCGGACATGGGTCGCCACCTCACACTAGCTACTGGTGAACCGCGAGAGACCAGCTATTTATTTCAGAGGCTCTCAATCACAATTCAGCGCTTCAACTCCATAGCATTTAGTGGTACCTTTAGAAGACCCACGCCCGAAATGGATGAGGTTTAGCCGTTCCAGGCACATTGCTTTTAACTTTTTATAAGTCCCTGGGGGAACAAAGTACCTCAGGGCAAAAAATAAATAAATAAATAATATTAATAATAATAATAATTATAGTAAATTATTAGTAAATTAAACAAAGAGAATGGGACACAGCGCTGATTTCTCATGTATTTCAAGAACTCACAGAAAGAGCTGAAGATTCAGCTTCTAAATCACGATTGCTAGCCGTACAATCGTCACACTCAGGAGACTGGCTCCATGCACTTCCCATTACGACAGCAGGATTACGGATGACGGGAGAGGTGTTGAGAGTTGCTGTAGGCATTCGTCTGGGTACTGTGTTGTGTGAAAAACATACGTGTAAATGTGGTGCCGTGGTAGAACCCTTAGGCCATCACGGATTCTCTTGTCCGAAATGTGCAGGAAGACAACAACGGCATGCTATGATAAACGACGTGATTTGGCGGGCGTTCACGAGAGCCAAAATACCGGCCATCAAAGAACCCAATGGTCTTTCCAGAACCGATGGCAAAAGACCAGACGGTGTTACAATAATACCCTGGTCCAGCGGTCGCTGCCTGGCTTGGGACGTCACAGTGCCGGACACATTTGCAGCCTCGTATGAACATCTTACATCGCAAAACGCAAGTGCAGCAGCGGAAAAAGCAGCTCGAAATAAGACCACTAAATATGCTGTCATCTCGCAGTCGCATCATTTCGTTCCTGTGGCCATCGAAACCGGAGGAAGCTGGCACACCGAGTCTCTAGAATTTGCCCAGGAGCTAGGAAGGAGGATTTCTGTAGCGACCGGTGACCAGCGAGAAACTAACCATCTGCTCCAGCGCATATCAGTCGCGCTCCAAAGAGGAAATTCGTTGTCAGTGTTGGGCACAACAGAACTTATCAACCAAGACATTGTGAGGCCTAAGGCCTAACGTTGAAAACGATTATTTTTACTTGTCTGCATGTGATTGTGTTAGTTTTTGAAGAAATAAATGTGTTATAATAATAATAGTAATAATAATAATAATCCTTTTAATGATTCAATGTGAAACACCGCAGAATGATTACAAGTACCGGTTATACGAAATACAGTCGACTGTAGCACGACACGCAGGTCGGCTTTACAGCAGTGGGTTCGGTAACTTAACACTAATGGCCTAAGTGCTGGATCACTTCTGGTTCGGCCAAGCCAGAAGTGGGAGGGGCTATCTTTATTTTTAGCACAACCCGAGTCAAACAACGCAAAAGCAAAGCGCCAATGGCAGCTAACAGAAACTTTAATAATTGTTTGCCCTAAGCGAGGCTTGAACCCGGGTCGCGTGGATTACACTCATTTTAACTCAGTTTAACGACCAGCGCTCTCACCACTGAGCTACGGACCCCATTACTGTTATACCATACTGCCAACTTGCAACTTTGGATACTGTGGGCTCTAATCTAAATAAAGAAATATTTGTGTTTCGCTATAAATTTCCATTCCCTTGCCATAGTTTCACAGTTAGACAGATTTTTACGCGGGCCACCTCGCCTCTACTCAGCCCACACCACGGCTCGCCGGGGCCGGCTGGGGCATGGGTGGGAGTGGGGGGGGGCGTGGAGGTGGTGGGGTGAGAATTTACCGGAAAACCGAAATTTCACGGGTGGCGTAACGGTCGAGGTCGGATGGTGGGTAGGGTGGGATGGGGTGGGTTGGGGGTGGGGATGGTGGTGGGGAAATTTTCCGAATACACAAATTTTCCGAATACACAAATTTCACGGGTACTATCAATATATACCATCAATCACGATAGTAAGAGCATGGTCGGAGAATCGTTTACTAAACATGGAAAAGTTGCCTAAATGTGGTCTATGTGTCCATTTCAGAAAGATGCCCCGCAGTTTCAGGAGCAGCATGACCAGAAAAGCACCAGGGCATTTTACCAACACACTGTTTGGGCAGTACAGAATGCCTGTGATCACGAGCACCTGCACATAGGCACATAGGGGTAAGAGGGCACTAGGCTCCCTCAAAAAATTTCCACCTATTTTTTATCTACAACTTTTTCGGTACGTAAAAATTTATTTGCACCGATACTGATGATACACAAGGCAAAACTGACAAATTTACATTTGGAAACTATTAAACGAATAATATTGTTAGTATCATCAATAAAAGGAGCAAAGAATAAAGATTAAGATTGTATATACACTGTGTCTCCGATAAAGTAGAACACACAATAAAGTGTCATAACTCAGTCAAACCTTTTAGGATTTGTCTGAAATTTTAAACACAACAACAGTGGCCATATCTACACGAGGTCCTGAAACCGATTAGAAATATTCGTGAGTTTTTCAAATTTATGAGCGTTTAAAATGGAGCACCAAAAAATTGAACTTTCCAACATGGAAAACCTGAAAGGAAGTAAAATTCAGTTATACATGGTGCTCAAAATGTCCTTCTTGTTCATGAACACACGACCGTAGACGTAGTAGTTGTCCCGGGAGACACTCGGCTTCATATATCACGCAGCTGTGACCACCCAGCAGTCCAGACCTCGATCCAGGTACCAGGTACATTTACTGGAGGAGCAGTCCAGACCTCGATCCTCGTACCAAGTACATTTACTGGAAGAGCGCGTTTTTCGTTCACGCGTATTCATGACATCGATAACCGTAGGTCGTAAGGCGCGTCTGTTTGAAGAGTGGCAGCTGTTTGACCACAGGTTATCATCGACCGGACCATCAAACAGTAGCGTCTACGTCTAAGGTCGCACCGGGAACGGGACAAGGAATCATGGAGAGAGTAGTCAAGTGCACGTGGACACCTACGGGCTATCAGCCCATGGTCAATGAAGAAGAAGAAGAAGAAGAAGAAGAAGAAGAAGAAGAAGTAGAAGAAGAAGAAGAAGAGTTACAGCATCTGGAATAACCTCCAGTAGGCTTGCGATTGATGCCTATAGGCCTATGCTAAATTCGCCTTACTTTTTAGAGGTGGCTGGGCTGGTAGCGTCTATGAGTAGGTCTCTTGAATATCCTCTAAATAAATTCCAGGAAATATTGGCTAAATAAATTCCATAGTGAGCAATTAGCCTACTTATTACAGAGAGAGTCTGATTTTGAACTTTTTGAGCTGATCATCTGAGGATGGAACGCATTATTATTATTTTTAAAATAACATTGGAACTCAAAGCACTCACGAGGTTTTCATTGCGCGCTGGTGTTCGTGAAACAGTTAAAACATTCTATGATCTAGATGAACGAGAATCCACTTTACGGTGAATTTTTCAATTTTCGTTATTCCCAAATTTAAAATAATGATCCCGCGAAAAATTTATATGGTCAGAATATTCAGGTCATAATTTTATATCTAAGAAACTATGCAATAGTAGGTTTACTGTCGCAGAATAATAAGTTTCAACGTTAGTTATCGTCTTGGACAACTCTGCTTGCGTGAGAATGAGGAATATAATGCAGATAACTTGTACTTACATAACACCTCCACGGGTTCGGTACTGAGAGATATTTCGATTGAAGAGTTGGCATCCATGTCGGAAATGTTGGAAAGAAAATCAAAGACGATATTGCACGTATAGCGTGGAATTGTACCAGCGGTAGCTTTTACCAGCAGATATGACGAAGTATTGGAAAAGTGGGTACTAGAGACAACGTTTCCTTCTGATGTCCAATAGGTTCTCAAAATACGAGCCTGCGCAACAGGACCCCCGCGGTATTCAAAGTAAGTGAAGATGACTGAAGAATTTGAAATCAGTTCACTGAAAGATGGATCGCAAGATATTTTCAGTTCCTCATCTCTTATTACATCTGCCATTATTTTCAAGGAATTGGTTGACTTCAGTTGAAGGTCTGCACATGAAAACAAGATACCGTAATGCGAAAGATAACCAGTTTCATGGCTTGTGTATGAAAGCATTCTGAAGAATTCTGCGGAGCCTTTCAGCATTTCATCAAAGAAAATTTAGAATAAGAAACAGGCAAAGAATTATAAATGATGCATTTACATTATTTTTTTTTTAGATGACTTAGTCTAGCTGTACCCGGCCACGCGTTGCTGTGGCTCGGTCTGGTTAAATGGAGTAACCGGCGTAGACCTAGAATTTTAGGAATCGACCCGTTCCTGGCCAATCCTCTACTTTCTGACTTCGCCCCATTCGCTCCCTTTCTCCGTTTCTCACCCTCCCTCCCTCTCCCTCCACCTCCGTCCGTCCGTCCCTCTCCTCCTCTCTCCCTCCCTCCCCACCTCCGCAGAGTCTTCACCTCCGTCCGTCCCTCCCTCCTCCTTCCTTCTCCCATCTGCCTCCCTCTCCCACCTCCCTCCCTCATTGCACCCTCCCACCCTCTCTACTTGTTCCCGGCGACACGTTGGTGTGTGTGAAAAGAAAGAAAAGAGAAGGCGCACGCCTAACGGATGGCGCTATAAAACACGCCCGTATTCGAATGGAACGTTGTGTGAAAATTTGAAAGCAATCGGTTGAAGAACTTTCCGATATTCTTCAAGAAGTTTCCGATAAGCTATAGATCAAGATAGATGCGCTATAAAAAAAGACGCGTAGCGCTATAAAAAAGACTCGCGTATATGCGCTATAAAAACAGTTGCGCATTCGAATGCAATGTTGGGTTGGAAATTGAAATCGAAATCGGTCGAATCGAATGCAAAGATGTGTTAAAAGTTGTCGAAACGATTGTGGATTGCGCTTTTTCCAAAAAAATGCATGTAACAACCCGGTCGTATTCGAATGGATCGTTGTGCGAAAATTTTCAAAACATTCGGTCAAGAACTTTCCGAGATCATAGATTACAAAGGAAGTGAAGTCACATTTTTTTATATATAGATTCGCTGTGCAACTACAGGGTTAGGCATAAAAAGACCCCTGCGGTTCTTTTGTCAATATCTTGGCCAGATAACTGAATTTCGAAATGAAATTTCACAGGCTTCAAGGGAATTTATATCTACACATGATGGTCGGATTTCATCAGAATATTTTTAACAGAACAAAAGTTATATCACTCTTAGAGAGACCACCCGCGGTTTTTTAACGATTCAAAAACGCAAGGAAACAAAAAAGTAGCAAAACACCATTTTATTAAGTTATCTCTGAAATAACTGTTGTCAAATGAACTTTCATAGTGCTTCCAAACTTGCTGTCAATGTGTCCACAACCAGTGCTCAAACTTGTAATAAGTCTCTTTGTAAAGTTCTTGATGGCTTTGTTGATGTGTTCCAAAGCTAAATCTTCCCATGTCAACTCCAATGCGACGATAAATTCTCTTATCGCTCTTGGTTTTGGTTGCAGATTTTGATATTTCTCCAGCAAAGTTCTTCGAAATTAATTATCAATCCATCGGGTTCAAACCCTGAGATTTGGGACCAATGGCATTCGCAATGAAACCAGAATCATTGACATCGAGCCGATTTCCTTTCATTCACGCAGAACTTTTAACTCTCAGCTTTACTCTTAATTTCTGAGCTCTCACTGTTTATCAGAATAAGAAGTGCTCGAAGCTTTATATCTCCAGGATCTTGCTCTAGAAGTGTCTTAATACATATTTTGTCTGTAATTGACACCTTGGTCATTTTCATTTTTTAGATATTTAAAAATTAGTAATCTGACGGATTCCTTACTTACCAATTTCATCTTCATCTTGCTAAGTGACTTCACAGTGAGGTGCAGCTATGCTAGAGCCCTGTTTCTTTTTTAAATAGCAATAAGGATGATTATCTGGCAGTATTAGGGTTTCTTAATAACAATTATATGAGAGGAGACTTGGTAAATCGGGTTTTGGTTACTTGTTTGGCGTTACGTTTTTGAATCGTCAGAAAATAGTGAGTGGTATTACTACAAGTTATATAACTTTTGTTCTGTTTGAAATATTTTGATGAAATCTGGCCACCATGATTGTGTAAAAATGAATTGTCTTTAAGCGTGTAAAATTTTATTTCGAAATTCTAACTTCTGGCCAAGATATTAACGAAACATCTTAGGGTGGGCCATAAAAATATACTTGTACATCAGCAAAGCAACGAATCACTTACTTATCGGTGCTAGGATTGCTCTTGTTGTTGATAAAAATGAGTCTGTGCAAACGAAACTGCCTGCCAGACGATAAAGGTCGTCAGCAGATGCAACCACGATCAGATTGCACGAACCGGGACCTTGAGTTTCTGTCCTAAACCAATAAGACGATGGAGTGATTACACTGCAATTCGAGTTAGTTATCGTATAGTTTCCCAATACGTTGGTGCTCATTGTCCACCATGGGCGAAATCCTGTTCTAGTTGTGCAGTTGAAGACTACATGGTCTGAACGAGCAATCGCGTTTGAAGGCTTCACAGTAAAGCCACCGATCACTTTGTCTGAAAAGTAAGAAATAGGCCGATAGGTTGATTTATTCACTCCAATTGTTTGAGAGAAATAACTATACTGAAAGTCACATTCAGAACTTCTGTGTCAGTTGGAACAAACCTATACAAAACAAGCAGATAAGCTGCTCAGGCGTGTTTCGCATAGGCGAATTGGACCAGGGTAGAATTCCCCGACGATTTACGGCTTAAATTTTGAGCACACAGATGAGGGAACCTGCGGCTGAAGGACATCATCGAAGAGCAGCGTCTGTCAACAACCAGAGAGATAATGTGCGAATCTGTTAAGCGCGGTCGAGGAGAGCAAATGATAAACCTATACCAATATAGGCCTAAACAAATAATACAACAAAGGTTATTCCCGCCAAAGCATAGTAGGCCTATATGCTCTACAGAATTTTGACAGCTCATCGGTTTAAGAACAACTACACAAGGAGTGGGACTTTAAATCGGAAATGGTTTTCACATAATTTCGAAACTTGATGTGAGAAGCGACACGGACAACTCGTCGAGAAATAATAGGAGTTATGTAGTCGCCCATCTTTCCAAAATCAGCTGATGGAGCTCAGATTGCTAGCACAGACACGCATTCTCATCCGTCCCAAGATCTAATTGTCTAGCTCATTAAATCTCAATTATTTGAGTGTATAATATAAACTCAAGGTCTAAGCTATATTATAGCTTAGAGCTTGATTCTTGTTTTGCTTATTCTGACACTCCTGCTAAACCCTGTCCAAAACCTTACTGATCTCTAAACTCTTCGTAAAATGTCAATCAATCAATCAATCAATTTTTTTATTGGTCCGTATTATCAAGCACACTGAGAAATAAGGCAGGAAAAAGTTACATGAAGCATTGCAAGTATCACAAATTAAACAAGCAATAATCAAAGTAAGAACTAATTAGTTAACATAATTTATAAACCTTTGGCTTAGATTGTGAATACCCAGGAATATATAAGAAGAAATAATTTAAACCCAGTAGTTGTAGGATTGAGTGATACCAGTGTGAACAGTTAGCCCTAAGCTTGGAGTGCGTTAAAAAGAACTCTAAAGTATAGAGTTAGGACAATGTCCAATGTCCATATCTAAACAACAGAATAGAATAAGCCGCTTTGACATCTCATCAATATGTCAAGAAACCGTCTATTAATTTTTAATGTTAAAACTTCTTAAATTTAAGCGACATGTGTTGTGTGTTTAGCCTACAATTCTGTTAGACCAAGTAAATGTAACTTATCTAGGCCAGAATTAGGTCAACCCACTGCGCATGCGCATGCGCACGAGACATATTGATGAAATGCCGAAACGGCTTATTATAGAATCGCTAGAACATGTTTACGCGAGAATGGGCTTCCCTGACTATGCGACACCTCTCGAGCTGTTCTCAATTTCACAAACTATTGAAGACTGTTCCTTTCGCTTGATCTCGGCCGAGTGGCGCTATATAACTGCTGATTGATTGATTGATAGATTGAAGATCTTCAATAAAAGCTCAGATTGAGAATGTGTTTTTACACGAAATGTTTGGATTCAGATCACAATAGGCCCTAATTTTATTAACCGATATTTTATTCATTGATAACCATTCTGTCGTGAGAAAGTTGCAAGTTGCAATTTACCTGAAGTTATTTTGTACTCAAGCTTGAAACCCTGGTAGGTAAGGCCAAAATCTGTATGAAAATATACGTTTACAAGGTCGCATGAGGATATGGTCAAAACTTCAGGAACCTGTGAGCCTGAATAGCGCGGAGATCTGAAGACGTTCTGCGATTCACAAGTGATCTGCAATTACGCAAAGAAAACGAAGTCCTTCAGTTACAATCAAGACTACGTCAGTCAGTCAATCAATCAAAATTTCCTTCCAGATAAATAATTATTTGGAGGCGCTCCCGACCCAGGCCAAGCGAGAAAAGTGGCCTTCTATACAGCAGCTACTGCTGCTGCTGAAACTGAGAACAGGTTGGAGATTCTGACAAACAAAGGAACCTCGTTGAAAATCTGCCATGTCAAACTATATATTATAGGCCCCTACCGGCTTCTAAAGAAGCAGTCACGAAATGCTGGTACAGATGAAATTGAACCGAATGTTGCATACGGCAGAAATAGAAAGGTTTTCAGATGACGAAGAAATTATTATGACAGAGCATATAGAGCGTGCTTCTTCCTTTTACCCATAGACGTGAGAAAACTAGCATTGTCTGTCGACCTCCACTGCGAACAATAACGTCAAAGAAGTTCAGATAGCTTTGGAAACAAACAGGTGCAAACCACGACCCTTTCTATCAAGGTAAGGGTTGACATGGAATATGCGAGCCTCAGATATTTTCGCCAGGAAAAGTTCATCCTCACCCACAGGCAGTATAGAGGAAGGAAGCAGAGCAGGAATTAAAACGAGGCACACAGCTATAGCCTACTGACTGACCCACTAGAGAAGCGGAAATTAGACCAAATATGTAGTAAAAGTAGGTACAGACAGTAGGCAGTCAGTGCCAAAGGAAAGTGCTATGTTGTCAGAGTCAATCGAAATTCGTGCGCTGTCAGTGCCAAAGAGAAGTCTAGAAGATTAGACACCCTCTCATTTGCGCGAGCTTAGCCTTCCCTTTCCCTTTCACAGACCACCGCGCACTGCTGTCCTCTGTCCACTGTGACTTAGTGGTCCCATTCGCTTGCTCTGCGACAATACAGAGCAGTTCGTACTCGGTATACGGTTATGCAGTTATACAAAACATCAAAAAATAAGTTTGTTTAATAGTGTTTTTAGTATTATTATATATTCGTTTAATGACAAAATAAAATGACACACCGCACATGGGCACATAGAGATCATACCCTGCAGTCGATCGAGTCGTGTGCTACGATAAACTTAGCAGGGTGGACAATTGACTTGGTCGACTTGGACTGTGACCGTATGACCAAAATTTATAAGGACAGCTGCATTCTTGTATATCAATGCCTACATTAGCCTACTCATGAATTTCAAAGACAACAAATGCTCCAATGCGTCGGCTAAATTTATAAGTAGGCCTATTTTTTCTGCGGAACCATGCGACTGTTTTTATTTATTTTATAAATTTTTATCCGGAAGACGACAATGTAGGCCAATTCACTTCTGGCCTGCAGAGGCGGTGAATATGAAGAGCGATGGTCTCCTTTGGTCCAGCGTAACTCCAAGGTCACCCACTGCAGAGGAAAACATGAAGAGGGAAACTCAACCGGATGGAGGCTAGGTCCAGCTTCGCAAGCTGCTGCCGAATGTCCAGCCAAATAAATGTAATTTTGGACGGGACAAGAAGCAGGCAATTCGTCAGTATAGAGGCTTCCATAGCCATACTGATTTCTCGAACGGGGGCTGTGGCGTCAGAAGCGAGACATCGTACTATGTACAGGGTTGGCCAAAAAAGACATCTTTAGCTTTTTGGCCAATATCTTGACCAGAAGTAAGAATTTCCAAATGAAATTTTACAGTCTAAAAGGAAATTCATATATACTCATGTTCCGTTTGAAATATTTTGATGACATCTTGCCATCATGTGTAAATATGAATTGTCTCTACGGCTGTAAAATTCCATCTAAAAATTCTTAACTTTGGTAAAAATATTGGCAAAAAACTTATGGGGTCTTTTTTTGGCCCGCCCGGTAGGCATTTTAGTGTTATATTTAAGTTTATCTGCTCAATAAGATCGCTTCTTCAGTTGACTCTGGCTGATAAAACCGCACACAGATTGTTAGGTGCAACAGTTTTGACGTGTGCATCTTGCCACAGCACGTTCATCGGATATTTACAAAATTGGGGAGCAATTAAATGCATTTTGTGTAGCTGAGTATAGCTGAGTACCTTTATGCGTTTTGGGTATCAGTCACGTGACTGATGACGTCATCACCTCAAAACGACTTCATTTTTGGTTATCACTTGACCTTTTGACCTCAAACGACATCCTTTTTTGGTATCAGCTGACTCATAGCACACCTAAACGTACTGCCGTTTCAACTATCAGGTACAAAGGTCGATTTGAAGGCCTAGCGCTATACCTAACCCTATCCCTACCCCTCCCCTTCCCCTACCCCTACCCCTAGAGGGAGGGGATGGGAGGGGAGGCCCCAGCGGCGGCCTGCAGCGAAGGCTTTCTAATTAGTAAAACGTGCTAGAATTATACCTAGCTTTTCACATTACATAATTTATTTTTAGCATTGAAACCTAATTTTTTTCATATTTGATATCTTTAACCCTAAAAGCTGAACAATGAGGAAGACTCTTTCTTTTAAGCACCACATGATTGACACATAATTTTCGTTCATATTTAGACATGGTATTGAATAAAATGATACTTCTGCTAAAATGTAGGCCTATGCAGGCTTTTGCAATGCAGTGCAATTTTGAATTTGAAGCTACATAGCAAAGAGTTGTGTTGAGCTTTCAATGAACCTTGTATTCATGCTTTTCCAATAGAATATGCAGCGAACTTGCAGGCCTTATTGTGAAATTTGAAGTTTTGACATGCTACTATTTAGCAATGGTAAAGAACTGTGTTGAATCTTTTCTAATTAGCTCACTCAGATATCTTTTAGTACGTAGCCAGCATACTTTTGGACTCAGTCAAACTCTTGTCTCTGCGGTAGGTGTCTATTTCTGCACATTGCACTCCACCCCACCCACCATTCAACTGCGCTATAAAGGACATTCAAGGGCATTTGTTCTGGATTAAACGATCAACAGGCCTCACGCATTCCCCCGCCCCATCCCTGAGTCGCCCTTTGGCCAGAACTATGATTATATACATGTATATTTATTCGTTTGTGTGCCATTTAACATATGATCTTATTGTTAAGGTTCGAGGGCTGTCTAAGGGTATGACTACAAAGTAAGGTCCAAATTTGGATAAAATAACATCGATTTATTCAATAGAGCAATAATGTACAGCAGTATGTACAACGTTACCCTCTAGTAGACACGAAGTCGGACCGACCTGATGACTCAGCACTGAATACGTCACAGCAGACACGGCAAACGGAGCCGAAGAAGACGGAGGAAAGGCCAGCGCACCAACGGGGTGAAGACGGCGACGAAGGAAGCACAACCCGTCGAAGAACTCGCGTAGAAGCGAGGGAAAACACACAGCGACCACGCTCAACAGGAGACGTACCACGCGCCCAGTATACCACCATAACTGCCCTCTTTCTACGCTAACGGTCACTTAAATAGGCAAGGCCCATCCTTCCTACTCCCACGTGCCCAAAATAAGGTAGAGTACGATAGACAAGAAGGGCCGTAGACACTAGGGTGCCCGTTAAAAATAAATTTCTGAATTTCTTTCGTGGTACCCTCCCATTTTGTTATCTGTCATGAGAGCAGCTCGTGGTAATTTTTTGTGAATTTTGGATGCATGTTTGAAGGTAGCTCAACACCTGAGAAGTTTCCAAACTTTCGGTCCAACTGTATGTTATTCGTGCTTATGTCTTACTTATTTTATCACCAAATATTTATGATATTCTATTAAAACAGCACTATAAAATGTCTGCTGATTACCTCTGTTAAGGCAATTTCTTTATCAATTTTGATAAAAGCATAGTTCTGACAGACATTTAAAATAATCAATCAATAATTATTCTTAGTTGTCCGACTCTGATACCGCAGAATATCATCACTGACAAACAGCGTCTTTCTCGCTTCTGGGTACTTGACTTTCTGGCTTGCAGAATCAGCAGCAGACACTCTTTCTGCTCTTCACTTGTTGTAGTGGAGTTGTTGAGGTCCTAGGTCAATCTCGCAGCTTGCTCTACTCGGTTGTTTACCACTTTCTGACTGTTGAAATAGGCCTATTTCTTGTTTAACTGGAAATCTCCCCGGGTATGTTGCTAGTCTGGATCATCTTATCCAAGAAAGTCAGCATCAACCTACGGGTGTGAAAGAATGACAAGATACTTCCAGGTTGTCAAGCTCCTTTCCAACAACTTGGTTCCATATGGATTCTTCTGAGTAGCTCATCAGAACCTTGTGTCCTCAAAGCGCTGATCACATATCTGTTAGTGTCACTGCTTACAGCATTACAAAAATTCATTGGCTCCTCACTAAGATGCCGAAAATATCTGACGAGTGATTGAACTAGAGCACCCAAAAGTCCTTTCTCTATAGTATCCCACTGGTGCAGTTGCTGGACTTGAGGATTATGCCCAAGCTTTGTGTACAACAGGCAGAAGAAAGGCTCATCCCTCTATCAACGTTGTTTCTATTAAAGTGGTTGCTTTGAACATCCAGTTTGATCCAGATGTTAAGACACTGCAACATGACCAATGACCATCCACCGGGATCTGTGCATCACTTTGGGGGCCGTAAATGGCAAAAGTAGTATTGTTAATTCTAGCAGTACACGGTACTCATCACTCGTCTGCTAACTGGACATAAGAAACTTGCTTTGCGAAAACAGCATTGTCCGTCAAGTCGACAAATTTCATAAGGACTTTTCTAACAATTCTTGACTGCGGGTCATCATTTACAATCTGATACTGGGTTCTATCAGTTCACTCACATAGTAGTCACGAAAAGTCTTGAAAAAACTATAGAGTCGGAAACCAGATGATGAACCAAAGAAGTGTTTGGACGCATCTCTGATCACAATTTGGTGCGCATGGTCTTGACTTTCCCGGTACAATAGATTCTTGCCAAAGGTGATCTCTATCACCACAAGCCAAACTTCGTCTGCCAGTATTAGTATTAGTATGAGTAGGCTATTAGTATTAGTATTGATGCATTAGAAGCTGTGGGATCGAATCACATGGCCCTGACCTGACTTTCTATCTCCAACACTTGCTTCATTATATTAGTGTTCATCATCACTAGTTTGTTTGAACCCATACCATGGATATGGAAGTTTTGGCACAATGACAAGCAACAAGCCTGATCTATGTCTGGTTCTGGTCAACCGTCAACCCACTCACTCCATATTAGCCTATATCCAGCAACATACTGCCGTCCCAGTGCTTCTCAGTGTACTCAAGGCACGGATGTATTAAAAGTGACTTTTGCTGTTTGGGCCGAATGCTCGTCAAACAGTAGTCTAGCTTGTCTGCTTGATTCAGGATTTAAAGGGAATCTATAAATGTCATCTCCAGGGCTTTTTTAATGCAGTTAGATAGTAATCAGTTCAATCAGACCAAATAAATAACTAAATCAGTAAATGGCAAGTATGCAGGTGGAGTAAGCTGCAGTACAGAATAAAACAGGCGCAAGATAAAGAAAATAATAAAAACCTTAGTATGGAGTGTGATGTTATATGGATCAGAGACATGGACTATGCGAATGGAAGACATCAAGAGAATTGAAGCATTTGAAATGTGGTTATGGAGAAGGATAGAAAAAATCAGCTGGAGGGATCATATTAGCAATGAGGAGGTATTGAGAAGAGTCGGAGAAAAGAGAGCGATGATACACACAATTAGAGAAAGACAAAGAAGATGGATCGGGCACACACTCAGAGGAGACTCGATGCTGCGAACAATCATAGAGGGGAAAATGGATGGAAAAAGAACGAGAGGCAGACCAAGACAAAGATTGTTAGACTGGATGATGAAGGATGGATATCAGAAGCTGAAAATGAAAGCGCAGAACAGAGAAGAATGGAGACGTCAAACATTCGAACCTGCCTAAGGGCAGAGCACGGAAAAGAAGAAAGAAGAAGGCGCAAGAATTGCAAAATCACAGAAACTTTGGATACGTTGAGCTACCAGTAAATATTAACATAGAATTCTGAAATTTTACACTGTTTGTTAACTCAACAGGGGTAACAACTTCAGAGGGTACCGCATTGAAAATTATGAACTTCAAATTTTTTCACTGGTCTAACGGGCGCCCTAGTAGACACCCAATGTCTACACCGTGAGGCATAAAAAAGGAAGCCCCAAGAAAAATCGTTATTATTTTAACAATATTCAAATAATGTCAATGAAATTCAGGAAAGTTACAGCTACATAGCAGACAATGTAAAAACATTTACAGTCTGTACTCAATCTGTCCGCCTTTAACTTCTACGCATGCGCGAAGTCGCTTGCGCCATTCACGCATCGCCGAGTCAATAATTCGCTGGTCAAGATCGTTCCAAGCTCGCATTATTTTCTTACGAAGATCTTCAACATCACGGACCTTTGTTTTGTACACCATTTCCTGCTTCTCGTAGCAATACTCAAAATGATCGTCTGTATGTACCAGTTGGAACTCGAAAGAGATATATTTTATTGTAGCAGCCGACCGCCTTTTACGCACACGTCCAACGTTAGTAAATTCCTGATGGTGTCAGTCGGTGTTTCTTCTGTGGGGCGCTCGTCAATTCACTTTGTTGAACCGGGGGTAAAAATCAACGGCCAATTATACTACAGAGATGTTTTACTCATGGAAAGTCTTCTACCTGAAATTCGAGAACTCTCTGAATTTTAAATTTTCCAGCAAGATGGTGCTCCAGCGTATGCACAGAACTCGAGAAATGGTTGCACTTCTGACCAATGAAACCCTGGCTTCATAATTCATACACTATGGCCCCTAGCAGCCCAGATCTCAATCCCGTCGATTATAAAATATGGAGGATGCATGCCGGAAATGGTGTACAAAACAAAGGTCCGTGATGTTGATGATCTTCGTAAGCGAACAATGCAAGCTTGTAACGATCTTGACCAGCGAATTATTGACTCGGCGGTGCGTGAATGGCGCAAGCGACTTCGCGCATGCGTAGAAGCTAAAGGCGAACAGTTTGATTACAAACTGTAAATGTTTTTACTTTGCCTGCTATTTAGCTATAACTGCCCTGAATTTCATTGACATTGTTTGAATATTGTTAAAATAATAACGATTTTTCTTGGGGCTTCCTTTTTTATGCCTCACGGTGTACATTATGCACAGCGCGGCCCGCATTGTTTTAACTGTTGCAACCTCATTCCACCCCTCCTTACATTACTCGCACTAGGGATTTTTCTGGAATAAACATCGCTTGTCTTCATTTTGGAATTTTATTTCCTTACATATTGACTTGCACAAGCAAGAACTTAACAAATTGATCATCCTTTCCTTCACTAGGTAATTCTCTAACAGATGTGATCTTATTTGGACTTATTCAAAATCCGAAAGAGCTGTGTTGATTAATATTTGATTTTAACTGAAATGCATGCCTAGTCAGTCCTTGGCTGCAAGCTTTTCCAATGCAGTGTGCTTGTATTTAAAATTTGAATGCATTGACACCCAATTTCTCTAAAGATTTATACTTAGCTTTGAATAAAAAATTTATTTGCACTGAAATTTATGCAGAGGATTGTGTAGAGTATTTTGTTGTTTGACATTTGCAGAACATTTTGCAGCATTCAGTGGGACTTAGCCAAAAATCTTAGCTCTGTTGCACACTTCCTACCAGTTGCAGCAAAGAGGCATAGCCAGGCCATAGAATGAATGACCTTACAGTGGTCAACATCAGTAGGCGTTCCCAAGCCGCTTGACCAAACAACAGCTGCTCGAATCTTTGACTTTCTAGAATAAACGTTCTGCAACGGCCAATCGCCTTAAATCATCCCCCACCCCAGCCCTGCGGCACAGCAACCGCATAGGTACCCTTTGCACAGCCCCATAATTATAATCTTTATTCCTTTGCATGACATTAAATATATGCACATCGCGTTTGGACTTGTTATAACTTTATAATATCCCTCACATAATATATAGTAGTTAAATAACAAGTCCTGGGCACGACGTTAAACTGCATCCATCCTCCGCCACAGGGAACCAACAACTTCCCTGTGCCGGTCCTAAGCCCGGACAAAGTGAGGAAGGTTTGCCAGATGGGTGGCGATACACTGGCAGTAAAAGACCAAGACGATTGAAATCCGCAAAAACCACGGCACAAGTGACAGAGCGACCCAGATGCTTCAAGGTGTCGTGATGTGGAGCAGACACGCACAGGCCGGTCAGGACAGACCGGTGGAGAGAGTCGGGGGAGAGCGTGGGACACATACGGGCATTGACCCAAGTTGTCCTTCATGTCTCTCTCCCAATATTCTCTTCATTTGGACAAGGCGGTCTAACTGCTCCAAGATGTTAATGGTATGGAGCAGACCTGCTGACCGGACCGGTTGAAGCTGGGCAGCATGACATGCACGAGACAGACTCAGACAGAGAGTGGCGTCGGACTCTTACGGGCATTGAGCCCTATGATATTGATGATGATGATGATGATGATGATGATGATGAAATAACAAGTCACACATAATAAATGCATGTTTTTAGACCATTTTGGGTATCTATACACGACATCTATTAAGACTGAACTCTTTCTATATTATTGGTTCTTAGCAAAGAACTTGAGTTGTATAAAATTTGACTTTTATTGCGCTAATCGTTACATGCCTTGTGAACACAGACTTGATGTTTTAACAAACAAACGTAGCTTGGCAGACTTTAAACGTGCAGCAGCATACAATCTTAAATGTATGAGACACTGAATTTGATGTGAGCAAGCTTTATGAATCTGGAGCGCAAGCAGCTATGCGTTAATGATTATTTTCGTATGTATACTAGGCAGCATCTACAATCAACTGCATGATCAACACGCACTTTCAACCAGCAGATATAACTTACAAGAGAATATGGCTATTCTTTGGATTCATACCACACCTCTTCGTGCATTTCCAAAGGAGGCTCAGGCAGAACCGATTAAAACGCGGCTGAAAATCTCTTTTTAAGAACACGGCCGAACCAGACTCATACCCTTTTTTCTATAGGCATGTACAATCATAATCAGACGTAGATCTGTAGCAATCATGAGCTCAAGACTTCAAAGACGCACGACTTTTAGCGCACGCATGCAATTAAGCGATCTCAATCGCTACTGGATGTTCTCTGTCAGGGTAAGACCAAGCCTGAATAAAGGAGGAGGGTGACACTATAATAGATCGAGAAATAAAGGCAATACAAAGTGCTTGAAAATCGCTAGAAACTAAGCTTTCCCAAAGCTAACTTGAGCTTCGTTCTGATGTGTGCCTTTGTATATTTTGACAATTATTCTAATTTTTTGCCAACTCACAAGCGATCCTTTCAGCAAGAATTTGCAACTCTTAAAAAATTAAGTCCTTAACGGAAATTTCAGGCACAGGCACCATCATTTTATAGGAAAAATGTTTGTGCAGATTGAATTGTCTTTGAATTTTCAATTATACAGTACAATCTGTTGGCATGCACTGATCATTTCTGCACCATGGCAAGGAAAGACTCTGCCCGCACACGAAGGCTCAACAGTATTACATCCGGAATTTAAAATTAATTCCACAGAGACGAACTTTACTCTACTGGTCAGAACTGATCTTCTCATCCAAACGGATACCCTCCCCAAGCCAAATTCGCAGAACTATTATTCTCATTCAAACATGTATACGGTTTGATCTTTCACACACACACACTCACACACACACACACACACACACACACACACAATCTTAATGCTGTGCTTTACAGAAACAGCTCTTGTAAACATGCATACAAATCTGTGTAGGCCTATGGACAAAGTTTTGCATAGCACTGACATTTGCTTAAAACATATACTTGTCAATAAATATCTAATGGAGAATTTTCGTTCAGACTTATAGTTAGCGATTGTAAATAAATTTCATCAAGAAGTTTGAACCTTCTGACCAAATTATGCCTTGAATCCTATTGCAATGCCACACGAACACTAGCCTTGAAATCCAATTAGATTTCCCACTTGGGTGGTCGATCCCCCCCATCGCTTGCTGTCCATATATACTTGGATGAAATGGGCGTCATTTGGAAAGAAGACTCGTCGAAGAACTCATCATGGCTGAGAATGGCGCTTCAGAAGAAATCGTGTTTGGTGGTTCTGCAATTTCGGAAAAGAATCACCCTGAGAAAGACTATGCTGTGGTCAAGCACATTTCTAAGGAAAGTCGAGTTTGTAATGCTTTTGAGACGGGTGAATGTATGGAAAATCGTGCCAGAGGAAAAGAAAGTGGATGGCAATGTAGACGAAATCACAAATCAGTGTAAGTCTACATAATATATTACTCTATTTTCATGAGAGCTCTTTAATGTAATCATTTAGCAAAGGAATCTGTTCTTATCATCTAAAAATTAAGAAATACTTCAATAGATGCATGTGATAAATGAAATTCACTCTGCAAAGCGGCTTGATTCTTTTCAAATAGCGCATCATAAACAGAATCATGCCAGAAAATTTTGAGCATTTGCCGAATTCGTTCATTTCTTTAGAGCATTTATATATCGTTCCTTCAGAGATATTCCCAATCCAAAGAAATAAGCCTTGTAGAAGCCAATCGTAAGAAGTGAGCAAAGCCACGTCTTATAATAGAGAAATATACTTTCTATTCCAAATCTGATCTGTTTATGTAACAGATGGCAATTTTCCACTATACTTCTACAATCTAGGCCTCGCATATACTGTTTTGTCGACCGCTGTTTTTGCAACCATACTATTGATACAGAGAGAAAATCAGTGTAAAACACTGATGGTTGTGTTAGACCGGCTCCCCACCCATCCAAAAATCTATTCATAATGGATGACAACCCTTAAACGAGTATGATGACTCCTGATTTAGATTGCCTGCCAACGGGTGCCTCCTTAACACGGATGGCCAATATGTTTTGTCGCTATATTATCTCAGAGAAGAAACAAATGACGAAATGCTGGAAGTGAATTGTTTCACGCTGAACAAGAGCGAAGAGGCCTGCTCTTCATACTACATGAATGATAAACAATATCATAGAGATGAATTTTAATGTTATTTTTTTATTGTAGTTGAAGAAATGCACGTCTTCTTCAACAGCAGCTCAATAGAAAACTTGTCTTTTTTCTCGGAGTTAAACGCACTGGGAGCGCTTCTGAAAGGCTCGTGCTGCGAGAAGCGCTTTATAAATGGTCAGATAAGATAAGATAAGATGGGATCGCCGAAGCTGCGTGGTTGCTTGCTGGAATATTGAGTAAGCTTACTCAACCAATATCCGATAGACGTGCAATTGTTTTGCATGATGAATATACAGGTCGATCCTTCGATCTTCTTGACGGTGAAGATGCTGATTGGTCAACTATACATACAGACAGCGAATAGAAAAGTAATGTTTAGAAGAAATCGTGTAATTTCTTATCATTTTTAGATTTTTATATTAAAGAACTTTATAATAAAAGTATGTGGCTATAATTTATGACACACACTCAAGTATACGGGGGTCTGAGCATCTTAGGATATTGCGAGTTCAGCGAAAAGTGTGAGTTTATGATCATTTATATGTAGAATCCATGCTGTTTGAGGCGCTAGTTTACTAACGGCACCTATATTGTGTGAATCTAATGAAGTGCTCACATCTCTCAAATAGCCTAATACTGTGTGAAAAGCCCTCCTTCCATTGTAGCCTATTCAGCGCTTAAATTGTGGTTGTGCAGTGTCTGTGCATTTATTTTAAAATCCGAACAGCCGCAAAGGATGAAAAGCATCCAAGTGCTTCTTCTATACTTTAAGCATTCTAAGAATCTTTGATTCTGAAAGGGCTTCTGCACATAGGCCTACCTATCCTTCTCATGTTGAACACATTAATTAAAATACTTCAAGTCGTATTTCTGTTCGCTTGAGATGCAAGCAAATACATGTGCGATTAACATTTTGGCGCAAGAGGCCTTCTCAGAGCTGACACCTTGCGAGCTATTATGAAGTTACCTTGCTGTATAAGTCAGCCTAAGGATTATTTGACATAGAAAGATATATTTAAAATCTGGCGAAGACTTCAAGTTTCAAAGAAGTAACAAAGATATTAAAAATTACAAGTCCTTGAAAATAAACAGTTGTGCAAGTATTTACAAAATGATCTCGAGTTGGCAAATTATTGTCATTCCACATACATTTTAATATAGAATTTGCGATACTCTGAATAATTAATGTACATGCCTCTATTTTAACATAGCAAATCATGAGTTTCAAGTGACTCAGAAGACACTGAATCTCTGTTAGAACCACTGCAAAGTTGAGCTGGAACATCTAATAGCCCAATTTCCCTAGCTCTCTACATGCTAAGCTTCGCTCATTGTCATTATAGAAAAATTGACTGTCCATGTTATTATCCTAAACCATTGAGAATTCATGTATAATTTATAAAATGAGGAGTCAACGCCACTAAGTGAAGTGACATGCACTTCTCCCGTGATTCTCATCTCTACTGCTTCTCCACATGTCTGATGATGCCTTCACTATACATCTTCTGTCTTGCATTTAAGAAATGACCAAATACTTGGAAATTCAGACTCCTCAAATCTATCACTCTGCTAAAGCTGTCTGTTAAAATTCGCAACTAACAATGATAATCTGCAGCCATTCACTGCTGCCTATGCACAATCCTATAGCCTCTTCAGTTTTACAAGTTGTAAAATAGTATGAAAGGTATCATTCACAGATGTTGCCTACAAGATTAGAAGTTAGAAAATCAGAAATACTGTGAGTCAGCTGCTTTTTCTACACAAAAGAGGCTTCACCTATGCATAACCAGTGATTCTCATCCTCTGCGTTTTCCTTCCTCTTTATCCACATTTGTTACTTTTATACTTTAAAATGCAAAAGATACACTGAAAATGCTGACTTTCTACATAATATACATGCTCTTCTAAAAGTGAAGCATAAATAAAGTTGAGATCCTTTGCAATTCAATGTATACTATTGAAAAGTAATGCTGGAGGAGCTGTGAGTTTGCAAGGGTGAGTACAACAGAATTAAAATATGCTCTTCTCATTGTGAAATACTGTTTACAAGAGGTGTCAGAAATATAAAATGTGCATATTTATAAAGCGCAATTGTTCAAGAACAGTGCCAATAGCTTGTCAAACTATTAACATTGATCTTTCATGCAGTGATTTAGATATATAAAAAACACGTTTCAATGCAATAACATGTTTTTATTCAATAAGTCTTAGAATTAGGGCTGTCCAAATGCTTAACGCAATTCTTCATACATGCAAAATAAGATGTGCTTCTACGGAAAGTGCACAAAGTTAAAGTCCGAAAGGGTTGCACTGACGACAAGAGAGAGCACCCTCCTGATTTTCATGGTCTAAAGCGCTATAGCAGGGAGTTGCGTGTTTAAGTTCTGGCAACTGTTCGTGCAACTGGTGGATTTTAGTATGTAGCATGTCCCATTCGGTCATTCTCAATGCAATCCCACATCGAGAAGGCATCTCTTTGGTTGTGTTTGGAGGTAAAAAGTATCGTCGGATGTCCACGCACTTGAAATCCTTTGAGATTGACACATAATAGCGACCTCCAACATATTTGTAAAATCCACTGGCTGTTGCGCTTTCAAAGGTTCCACGCTCCGATCCATGTCGTCTAATGTACACGAAATCTTGCCCAAGCCGTCTTGTTAAAGCAGACGCCAGTCTTAGTGGGGTAGAATTCACCATTTTCACCAATATATTGTCTTATATGTACAAGGACTGGTTTTTGAACATGCCAGCCGTCAGATAGCGACTGTTTCCTATGGGTTCCTTGAAAAGCATGACCTACAATTAAGAAGAGCAATAATGCAAGTCTCTGTACAATAACACAAATAGCCTATTTGAAATGATATAAGTCCCAATAATGAAGAATGTGTCTGCACTGTAATGCAAATACTTCAAAATTAAATCACAGTAAGAAAGAAATATGTAGAAGAAAGAAAAGAAATGCTTCAATAAAGAATTGATGCTCCAAAGCAAGACCTCTGCTCAATACTTGAAATTATATAAGGTCCAATAATGAAGAATGTTTCTGCACTGTTTGCAAATACTTCAAAACTAAGTCACAGTAAGAAAGTAATATTCTGTATTTTTTAAGAAAGAACAAAAAATAATTCAATAAAGAGAAATTGCTGCTCCAATGCAAGGCCTCTGCTCAATACTTGAAATCATACAAGACACAATAATGAAGAATGATTCTGAAAACTAATGCAAATACTTCAAAATTAAGCCACAGTAAGAAAGAAAAAGTTGTGTACTATCAATAAGAGCGTGAATTAGGATTGCACAAATGTTTAATGCAAATCGTGCAAAATAATGCAGCATGAAAGATTTATAGTATAATACTCACAGTATTTTGCGTAGCCATGGTGTGTTGCTTATAATCAAAATATCAAAGCTTCTGCAGTAGAAATAATTGCAAAGTCATAGAATGTTCCTTTTATAAATATACAAAATTGAACTTTGATCAAATGATGTAATGTGAAAAGCTAGGGCTAAGAGTTACAATACTAGCACGTTTTAGGTAAAAGCATACTAATTAGAAGGCCATAGCCTGCAGCGGCCGCCGCTGGGGGCCCTCCCCTCCCCTCCCTTCCCCCTCCATCTAGGGGTAGGGGTAGGGGAAAGGGTGGGGGTAGGGATAGGGTTAGGTATAGCGCTAGGCCTACAAATCGACCTTTGTACCTGATAGTTGAAACGGCAGTACGTTTAGGTGTGCTATGAGTCAGCTGATACCCAAAAAGGAAGTCGTTTGAGGTCAAAAGGTCAAGTGATACCCAAAAATGAAGTCGTTTTGAGGTGATGACGTCATCAGCCACGTGACTGATACCCAAAACGCATAAAGGTCTACTACTTAGCTGTGAATAGCTAAGCCTACACGCAGCCTGGCAGCAGTATGAGTCTATGTGTAGTCCCAAACATTCAAACAACACTTTTGGCTAGCTGTAGGCCTATTTCAAATGGCACGAGCTACTTGAGCATTTACGTAAGCAATACCAGACTAAATGCTTCTATTTTTGGAACTCTTTGCTTTTGAAAACTGTTGCTCATGCTACCCGAAAGAGGACTTTGTAAAGTTTCACTATCTTCTTTTATATATAAAAATTTCATTTGCAAATGTCAAAAAGCGTCTAGCTTTAGAGGTCTCGCCCATACGATCACATACAATAGTACAGTTCTGATTCATGGTGAGCGCGATTGCGCGAGATTATTATGGTCACCAGACTTTGTAGGCCTATAATTAGCTTGCGCTACCGCGCTCAAGGCCTACGATAAATCACCATGTGCCTGGTTACTAGGGTGGTCCTTATTTTTAAAAGTTTGATTTTATAACGGGGCACCCTCTAAGTTGGTTCCTATTGATGAGAAAAAAATTGAGAAAATTTTTGGACAGAATCTGAGGACATTTAGGGGTCGCTACCAGAGGTTAAAGTTCAAGGTTAGAATTAATTTGTGCTTTGTGATCCACTATGCGTAATTTCCATTAATATGCTTTCCAACCATATTAATCGCTCTGATAGAATTTGGTAGACAGCTACTCACATATTTATTAACATCTGCGACATCATGATCGCCACCTACTTACTTATTTTATTGACATTTTTCTATATTGCATTCACAGCCATTGCATCTTTTGGCGGCAATTTCGCTTCATTTTGGTTTTTTCGTGTATATTGCATAATTTTGCTGTTGTCAAAGAGAACACAAAGTTGGCAATAGGCCTAAGTCTTGACAATGCCACGGCGAAAGTAAGTAACAGAAATGCAACACTTTTAGGCCTACTTTCTTTCGCACTACAATGTCTTTGCAATGATCCCGCAGAGTTCAATCCTTAAGCAGTGAATAAAGAATCGGGATTTTTTTGAAAGCTTGAAAGCTGAATGCCAACCAGGACTTCCTTTAATAATTCACTGGGATGGAAAGTTGTTGGAAGACATCTGCAGGCTGCAGCAGAGAAATAGTAGACCGTCTTCATGTCCTCGTTTCTGGAGTGGGTGTTGACCAGATCCTCGGTTACAGAAGTTATCATCGGGACAAGAAAATCTTCCGTGTCTGCAGTGTCTGAAGCGGTTGTGACTTGGGGCATTACGGATCAAATCAAATCTATGTGTTTCGACGCCACATCAGTGAACAGTGGACTTAGAAATGGTGCCTGCATCCTGCATGTTGGAACAGAAGTTGGACATGGATTTGTTGTATAGTGCATGTCGCTATCACATAGGCCTACATTACGGTAAGTTGCAGGCAGTGGTTATGTTTTCTCTTGGTTCACCGAAGGGTATGGACATAATGATTTTTCAGCTGGGCTGCACAGAGCAAGGTTGATCGGCAAGAGCATTTACAGTGTTAAGAGATGTATGTTCAAGAAATAATTCAAGTCAACAAGAAGAGAAAAAAAGGTATAGCTGACATCTGCCTGCTATACGTCAAAGTCTGGTGTCAAGTACCGTATGCACCATCTATACTCCTCGACTTGACCTGTAAAGTGTAGATCCTTAAGGACATTGACAAAATACAGGGAAATAAATAGCGCAGTTGCAGACGTTGCAATGAAGAAATGTTTGGGTGACCCTTGGTATCTTTCAGAGGAATTGGTGGCTTTTGCGTTCTTTGATTTATGGGTCCTATGGGGCTTCCATTTATACCAAGCGCCAAATGGTTAATAATCTGGACAAAACTTGGATCGAACATCCACTACAGAGAACCTTGGAATCTGCTGTAATAAGCTCAATGCAACTGGAAGATTTTGTCATGGAAAACACGAGATTTTTCAAGTTTTCTCCAACAAGACGTTGATATACATGGTCAAACGACGAGAACTTCAAGTTAGATTAGGCCACTGCAAGCTCAGTGAAAGTTGTGAATGACATTAAAAAGCGTGGAGTGGCAAGTATAACAAGCTTCAAACAAATAATGAGGATCAGATGCAGAGTCTGCTATATTGGTTGTGAAGAAATATATACCTATCGTCGCAAAAGACTGATGCAATAATGGAAACATTAACTGGAAAAAGAATATTTATGTGCGCGTATGCGTTTTGACCAAAATAGTAAACCAGTCCACAGGCCACTAGTCCACCTCCAGCAAGGCAGCACGGTCCATTGCCCACCAGAATTTATTTCAATTTGTGCATTCAACCATACATGTACACTAGTAATAGTATACAATATACGATATTCCATGCTTCGCCTGTATCTTTACATTGATATATGTTACGTCCGGTAGCGACCCCTAAAACTGAAAAAAATCTGCCAAAATTTTCAGTGTTAATATTTTTTAACCTAAAGGTATAAGTTAGGAGGGTGCCCCGTTTAAAATTCTCAAAAAAATATTTTTACATGGAGCTAAGGACCACACTACTGGTTACTTGCGTGAGTCCAGTTCATAACCTGATAATCGTTACGGTCCGCAGAATCTGACGAGAGCGCAGCAGTGTCCGAAACGACACACGGAGTTCACAGGAAAAGGCTTCAAACTGCCATTAATGCACTGCAGAATGCTGCGCCAGTCGTCAACTGGTCTGTCTCGTCGCCCCCTCCAACCGCACACCACTCCGCCATCGTCCCAACGGATCCACGGTAGGCCAGGTCTTTTGAACTGGAAATCACACTGAGTAATAATTAATCTTTTTAATATAATGACCGGACAAACTTTAATTGTCAGACATGCATGTCCTGTACTAAAAATAATATATTTTCTTTGAACATAGTTCCTTCTTGGAATCCTGGCTGATATGGGCTCACCCATCATTATCTGCCTGTTTTTCCAACTCAAGTCTTCTGTTTAGCATTGGCTCAGTGGACTGGGAGCACCTCTGTTCAGTACGGTACTTCAGACATCTTACAGGCCACTAAACAGCTTCCCGGAATGACTCTTTGATAGAATAGTATAATTATTTAATATTATTATTGCATAGAATTCAGATAGGTTGCATATCAACCCAATAAATTTTGAGTCTATAGCCTATAATTACATTATTTTGAGCGTTTGATTGAAGTGAAGGCACACAGTGACAGTAGGCTACAATTGGTTTGCAAAAGTTCCATTTTGTAGCCTAACAATTTACAAATGTTTCTTGGCAGACTGTGTATCATGTCTATATTTAGTTATAACTTATACATATATATATATAATTATATATATGGTTATGTTATGAATATAATTATGTCATGCCTGGCATCAGAGACCATACCAGGGGCTTCCCACATAAATAATAATAATAGCCAAATACTAATTATGTCAGGCCTAGTGCACGCAGCATGCAATGTTGCTCGATCAGCTGTTCTTAATGACAAATGAAAGCATTTGTAAAAGTATTTTAGTATTATAAAAATATGTAGAGTAGCCTATACAATACTGAGACAAGAACTTGTAGTTAAAATATAAATAGGCCTACAGACTCTAATCATTCCATTGTATTATAAATACAACTAAAAAATTATGTGATAGTATTTAAACTAGTATTTTAGATAATATAGTGTTTAAAATAATTCCAATTACTGAATCAAACATAGTAAGACATAAATAAGAACAAGAATAAAACATGTTTGATCATTCAACCATGCAGTGTCTTGCACATGTGGAAAATATTTTAACAAGCTGGCTAAGTTTTGCCCCTGACTTTTTTCTGTGCCCTGGAAAAAAGAAATGACGTCCGTGGTAGGCTACTGTTAGTCAATTGTAAGTGCTATAACATTTTACTATGAGTGCATACATGAATATATATGCTATAAATCTATAGTTGGAAATCGTTGAAATATTTTGTTCGTCTCATTGCAAAAGTATCATAAATAGCAGTACGTTATACTGAGACAATGTATACGGTAATTGTGTGAGCTGCTTAGTTTTTAAATGACATTTTATATCTTAACTCTCCTCGTCATGACTGACCCCCCTGCAAAAAATTCTGCGGGCGCCCATGGTGATTACCATGGCTAAAATCAATGTGTTGCGCCGCCACTACGGATTGAGCTCCTATGCAATGTGGAAAACGACGCAGTGGCGTAGGCAATGGGGAGGTTTCGGGGGTTAACCCCCCCCATTGGCTCAAGAAAGAAAGTTTGTTAAGGTTATTTGTCCGTTTTAAAATAAAAAAGGGTAACCGGCCAGAAACCCATGAAACATTTCTGGCTACGCCCCTGAAACGACGTCTATCCTCATTGCATCGCTTTGTATGATCGATGTAGGTCCAGAATTTGGCAATATCTCTGCTAATGTCCTAGACAGTTTTTCCACTGGTTAGCAAAACCACAGCGCATTTATTCTTTCACACGAAATTCCTGTGTATCGGTGCATCGTTCATTCTTTTATTTGTTGTTCGCACGATCAGCTGTATAAGCTATTTTTTGCACTTATAACTAGCAAATAGCTGCCACAGTAAAGTTCGTTTAAGTTATGCTTAGGCAGCGCTGAACGTTTAATGATAACAGAAGAAACTAGAAAGGATATTTACGCGTGAGAGAATACGATGACAAGCTGCATCCAATAATAATTCGAAAAGGATGGTTTGTTATTTTGATGGCCACGCAGCCTTCTCCAATTAATTACAGGTAAGCTAAGTAGTATGTCGCCTTCCCTGTTTCGCAAGTGTTTGACCTGGTGCCCACCCGCCTAGTTGGAAGGGCGATGCTTTTTAAGTTGTTGTTAGCAACTGTCCACACAGGCGTAGGCGTCGAGTTGACCCAAAGAGTGTGAGTGCCCAAGCGAATGTGAAAGGAAATCCGACCTTGAGCGCTAAACTTTTTTTAGACTTTTGTTGCTTAGGAAAGTTATTGAGATTACCTCTGTGCATATAGGAAGGGACATGGAGGGGGCCAAGGAGCGGCCAAAGGACAATCATCGAGGCGCGAAGCGCCGAGAAGGGAAGGAGTTTGGGGAGGAGTGTGCCCTGCCCGCTCCCTATTTTTCGATATTTTTTCAATTTTCCCCACAGCAATGATAGCTGAGAGTCAGCTGTCAATTTAACCAAATTACTCGTAATTTTAGTGCCGATAGTCGTGGTTCATGGCTTGAAAAACATCCCCTGCCATTATTTTTTAAAAGTTATTTTCCACACTGCAATGGTGACATCATAAGCTGTCATCCAGTAAAGATGTCTCATTATTTAATTGCTGAAAGACATGATTTAAAATTTCAATAGTCTTCTCTCCATTTATTTTTTATTTCCATACTGTAATGCAACTTAAGCTGTCATCTTCGAAAACTTGCTCATGTTCAAGGATGATAATCATAGTCGAGATGACGACATATAGGAAGATGCTGAGAGTCAGCTGGAAGGAGTAGAGGACAAACGAGTCTATACAGGAGGAGCTGAAGCCGGAACAGCGTCTGTTGGAGGTGGTGAAAAAAGGAAGTTGAACTACTTTGGACACATGATCAGAGCGGACAATCTACTGGCCTTCATATGTCAGGGATGTGTGGATGGAAAAGAGCCCGAGGAAGACCGAGAAGACGCTGGATGGACGATGTCGAGGAGTGGATGAGGTTGTCGATGGCGGATTGCAATCCGCAGTAATGACGATGGATGAGTCATAGTTTATGATTTTAGAGTGCTGTCTCCAATTGCTTAATTAACACTGAACAGATTGACCTAGAACACCGAGATAAGCGGAACAAGTTAGAAAAGATAGAAGTTAAAACCAATTGGGATTTTTATTGAAATTACTTCTTTCAAATAGCTTTTACAGACATTTTAATCAAGGTTGGTTTGGTAATGCAGCGAAGAAATAACTCCGCTTTTGTGCTGTTGGGACGTGACCCTCGCGCAGTGAGGAACATATTGAGCATGAAATATAAAAGGAGCAATTTCCTTCAAAACGTCAGATCGAGATTACAGGATTTCTGGTTGTAGAGCTGAAGACCGAACGGTGTTCAGACACACGGATGGGGTAAAATTCGAATGATAGAAAGGTAGACTTAGATAATCATATATAACAAAGACTCATTGCATTTGTGACTTCACTGTAAAAATAAATTATTTCGACATTTTTTATCCTGCACAGATTAAAAATCCAGCATGCAAAAGATGTTCGGAATGTAAACTTACCGTTATCCAATCACTAGTGACCTCTGTTCTAAATGCAAGAAAAATGATGACAAGTGTTTGTCCAGACGGGACTGCGATGTAATTGTTGCAATCTAGATCATTCGCGTATTCCTTTGGAAAATTCGGAGATGAAATTGTTCCGGTCGGTCCCGAGAAATGGGCAATGCCACAATCTGCGCAAAACATTAGCAAACGTTAATTGCTAAAAGTGGCGCGCAATGCGAAGATCTTTCTTCACGGCAGGTTTGTGAAAATAAGGCATGCTATTGTTCCTCCAACTATTCGTAAGAGTGTAACGATTTAGACTACCATAATGTTTAATTTTGCAACATTTGAGCTTATATCAAACTGGTAATTGTAATCTGTCATTATTCACTCTGCTGGACACCAATACATTGATTTGTGTTGATGATATTCGTTTTAATTCAAAGTATGACAAATCCAGGTGACAAACCGCACCAGGTTACAAGTCAGAAATGTAAAATTAAAACACAGAAGTAATAATAATGATTAGTAATAATAATGTGATAAAATTGCGGCAGCCATGATCAGGCACAAAACCGTCAAGATGTTGATGTTAAAATGGACAGTTGATGTTGAATTACTGTCATTGAATCAGGATTAGCCAAAAACGGCCCGTCAGTTATTAGCAGCTACTATATGAGCGCTACTGACGCTCGCTTCACGATGGTGATGTGTACGAAGAATCGCCAGTTCAATTGGTAGGTTTAGCCGTTGCTACAAAGTCTATCCATTCGAAGTATAAAGTGCCCGATAAAACTGAAGTTGTGACTTAACAGAATTGTTGATAGAATCTTTATAGTCCATTTTGAAGGGCTTGCGGGAGAAGTGCGTGAAAAATCGGATCCGGACATTTCGGTTTTAGTTCTTACCGACCCACGTGACGAAATGCAGAGATGATCGGTAGATTCGTAGATGGTAGCCAAAATCGTCAAAACCATGATTATTCCACGCAATTGTCCAGACAAACATCACACGAGCAGACTAGGACACTTTATACGCTCAAATAGACGAAACATTTGAAATCAAACAGCGTAAAATCCAAAGAAACCAGCAAATTCTCTCCGAGCGAAAATCCAGGCAAACCGGATGTATCGCTAGCGAGATCCCGACTTTGTAACATTAAATTTGAGGGAAAAGGAATTCTTAGTCCAGGAATATCTAGCTGATCCAGTCTACAGGGTGCGGCCCAAAAAAATAACCCATTACGAAATTTGCGATTTCTCGAAAACCGCTGAATATTTTCTTACAAATATTTTCATTCTTATTCGTAACATATTTCTGCATATTATTTGAAAAATTGATGTCAGTATCTTTATATTTGTGATCATGGCATCAGGCAGAAGAAAGAACTGCATATTTTCAATTTAACACGGCATTCGCGAAATAGGAAAGCATAATTTTACATAAAGTAGCCTGCAGTGTGCCATAATAAGGTTTTCTTGACCGATGAAAAGATCTTTTACATCAATCCACCCATTAATATTCAAAACAACCGCGTCTGGGCGAAGAAGAAAAAAGTCGACATCCATCCAAGCCGCCTGTTGGTCGAGAGAGCCAAGTTCTCTCCCAACATCATGGTTTCGGCAGGTGTCAGCTTTGAGGGCAACGAACGCTTGCATTTCATTGACGAGAAGGCCAAAGTCAATGCTAGGTAGGCCTACTACGTGGAGAATCTTTTGCCTAAGCTTGCCGATGACTGTCACACTGTCTTGGAAAATCAGTCCATTTTCAGCAAGATGGAGCGCCCGCTCACGGCGCCAAGCTGGCCCAAGATTGGTTAACAAGTCACTGTCCGGACTTCATCGACAAAGATTCATGGCCGCCAAATTCCCCATATATGAACCCACTCGACTATGCTAGCTGTCTGGGGTGCAATGCTTGAGACTTACAACAAACTTCCCACAAAGCCAAAGAACATTTCTGAACTGAAAACTACGCTGCAAATCATCTGGAATGACTTGCCACTTGAGACCATTCAGAAGTCTGTTCTGGGCTTTCGAAAACGTCTGCAAGCTTGCGTAAAAGCAAACGGCGGTCACTTCGAACATTCATTGCACAAAACTTAACAGTTTGGCCTAATCTTGTCAATAACAATAAGTAACCTTGCGCCTTGTTACATTTCCCTCTGCGTCGCTACTTTGTTACTTATTGCTGTTATTGCTGTCACTAAATGTCTGTTGAAACGAAAATAACATTGCTTCACTTCAGGGTTGCACCATTTTGGTGTTCATAAATCGAATTTCATTAGATTTAGCCAAGTTGTAGATAGATATGTGTCAAATAGACTGGCGAAGTTTTATAGCAAAATATTCAGCGGTTTTTGAGAAATCGCGATTTTCGTAATGGGTTATTTTTTTTGGCCGCACCCTGTACATAATAATCCGCGACTATTGATCCGGAACCCATTCCTCCGCTTCCGGGCTGCGACTGAGGTCGCTTGGGAAGACCGACCTTCGTGTACGGAGGATGAGGACACGTTTCGGCGACCGCGCATTCTCGGTTGCTGGTCCCAGATGCTGGAACAGTCTTCGAGTGGCGGCGCCAGGATTTCAGTTTTGGGGGGCTGAAGCCTCGCGGAGGAAATTTTCCATTTTCACCGCAAAAATTTCTGACGACCTTTTTTTTAGTCATCGACCGAAATCTCAACAAAAATTCCTATTTTCGCCGTCAAAATTTCTGACGACCTCTTTTTTTAGTCATCGACCAAAATTCGTGGAAAAATCGTGAAAATTTAAATGTAAAATTAATCGGAGGGCTCTTTTTTAGGGAGCTGAGCCTCTTATAGAGGGGGCTTAGCCCCCCTATCCCTCCTAGCGCCGCCACTGCAGTCTTCCACCGGACATTGGATTGGCCGCCTCAGTTGACTCTTATAAAGCAAAGCTTAAAACTTAACTGTTTGCTAAGGCGTATCCCTCAGTTGGGCGTTTGTGAGACGCCCTTGTAGCGGCATAGCCGCGTTACGGCGCCATATAAATCGTCGTAATTATTATTATTTTTATTATTATTATTTTTTGGCCCCGAGGTATACAGGATCCCTCAGGGTCTTCACTACCGCCTAATACAAAATCACAGTCTGGAAAGGCTATATTTTTATTATTATTATTATTATTATAAAAAAACGATTACACCTCATCCATATCGGGCGTGGGTCTTATGAAGGTGCCCCTAAAAGCTACGGCGTTAAAGCGCTGCATTGTGATAGAGATTATCTGAAAGAAGTATAGCTTGTCTCTCTTAGCTCGCCAGATGCTAGCGTGAGGTGGCGACCCAGGTCGGAAATAAAATCAAGGCCTGCGGTATTAATGGGCCCCATCGTTTCCAGAGCTAACGGGATAAAAATGTGAGTGTCGCGGAAGGCTTGGTATTTTTGTCTCTTCCTTTCCTCTGCCATGCACGCCGCTGCTCCTGCACAGGCTGCTGTTGCTGTTAGGTATGACGGCGCCAGTGTGTCGACTATTGTCGCATCCCACACCAAGCTCTTTCCGGCTTTCCAAGGGATCAGGGTGAGGCCATCAGGTCTTTTCCCATCAGATCGAGACAATCCCTGCGGCTCCTTAATTGTTGGGAAACCTGCCTTCGTTAGAGCCCTGCAGACTAGGTCGTTGATGGCACCGTGGCGCGGCACTCGGGCAAGTCCCAGCTGGCATGCCAAACCGTGCTCACCCCTGGCGGTGACTGGTGCGCCACAAAAGCAAGTATGTGGTTCGCATATGTTCGCTCCCAGTCTCAGTCCCACCGCCACCCTGACTGCCTCATCGCTTAGTTTCAGGCCGCATGACGTGATCGGGAGAGTATGAAGCCAGTCACCAGCATGCTGCGTAGTCACCGCCTTCCATCTAGCTTGGTCGTAATTCTCGGTTAACTGTGTGGATAGATCTGAGAAAGTCCGCTGGAGAAGCGGTTGATCCCACTCAGACTGACGGTGAGTTGGAAAAGACTCTGTTGTTGCAGGCCCTACTTCTTCTTTCCAGCTGGCCTCCATAAGTCTCACGTGTGGGTCCGGGCTGCCCTCCAGCTGTCTGAGGATATCGAACTGTAGAACGAGGGTGCCCGCGGCCGATGCCAGAAAGGCGGGAAGCGCCAGCGACGACACCTTACGTATTCTCAGTCCACCCATACTAATGGGGATGGCAGATTGCATCCATTGAGTCTCTGTGAGGTTGATATTTAACAGGACCTCTATATAGACCCTTGCGGAGGATTTGGTCGTAGACAGCCAGGGAGGGATGTTCTGCACACGGCGCACATCTGAGGCAGTGAATTAGTCTTGGAGCGCCCAGCGAGCTTCTGAGGATGAGCAGCGCGTCCTGGCGAGCAATCAGACTCAGTCTGTTCAGCGATCTGCTCAGCTCTTCCACTCTCGCGCCTAGCACGTCTTGAAGAGCCTGTCCAGTGGAAAGCGGGGCGCCCAGCAAGCAGATCGAATCCTGGTCGACTCGCTCGAATTGACTGAAAGAGTCGTTGGTGATCTGCCGAAGATCCTTGGCCGTAACCTGGCATTTCGATCTGTTGAGGGTGAGGCCGAGGTCCGCACAGTCTGCCTCTAATGAAGCCATATCCGCTGCGACCGTTGAAGTGGGACCACCCAGCGATATGTCATCCAGAAAACCGAATGCGAGACGAGAGGTCAATTTTGAGGAGAGCCGTTTGAAGTGGGAAGAAGAAGAGCAAAGGGCCAAGCGGATCTCCTTGCTGTGGGCCCATTCTGGAGTAGATGGTGTAACTGCCAAACTTCAGCTGAGATGGTTCTTCGTATGCCAGATGGCAGTATGGCGCGAGCTCTGGTAGTATACTGTTGATGGCAGACAGCATTCGGTCTCTATGAAAGCTGTTAAATGCATTTGAGATTTCGAGTTTAACGAAGACTGAGTCCGGTTCCATTGCTGCCAGAAAACGACGAGATGCGTGCACCGCCGCCTCCGCACCCCCCGACACTGCCACTCCGAGTTGCCTTGGTGATAAGTAAGACGTTATTATCGGTCCTGAGTGAGAGTTTGCTCCCTTCGATGCCAATCGGCGCCACAGGTAACCGATTGCTATTGGACGCAGACCACCTGTTTTTTTCTTGAGAGCGAACAGAGTGCCACCGAAAAGCAACGGTCTGATCTCCTGCGGGCAGATGCCCTTCAGTAGTATGTTGGTGAGAGCTGTAACTGCTGAGACGAGGGCTGGACCAGCCTCAACCGATTTCGTCAGCTCAAGAAGGTGCTGTGGCCTTAATCCGTCCGGGCCGCCCGAGGATCCTGCTGGAAAAGTGCGAATGAGGTCTCTTACATCCGATTCTGACAACTGAAGTGGCTAGCTAATTGTTGAAAGCGGGGTTGGAGGGCGGTCTGATGAAGGAGTCGGATGTTTCGACTGAAGTTCTGCAAATGTTTTCTCACATATCTCAGCAGGGGTTTCTCCTGAGCAGAGTATCTTTGCAGCTGCCTTTATGTTTCCGTCTTCGAGCTTAGCAGAGACGGCCGCTGCAATGGTGTGATCGCTTCTGTTTGATTTGTGTTTTGGAAACGGCTGTTGTTCATCACCGAAGATTGATTCCGCCTTTTTGCTCCATGTGGCAAGAAAACTCTGTTGTTCTCTTTTTGATAGTGGACGTTAGATTGTGACGTTTTACTCCATGCCGTGGCTGTTCCAGAATGATTGCGGCGAAACAGAGAAGACATCTCCAATGCTCGGGTCGTGTGGGTCCACTAGCAGCCGATTGATGATGCTGGTTAATAGTTGACCCGCGCACGCTCTAGCTCCTTTCGGTATGTGGCGGAGAAGTTTTGCCTGTAGAGAAGGATGTCTGGCATTCTCGTTGAGGCTGGATAACGGTGGCTGTTGCTCGTCGTTGGATGCAGATGTTATATGCTCCGAACCGCTTGTTTCGCTAGAGCACGAATTGGTCCGGCCGGACAGGTCGCGCTGGTCAGGTTGTGATGTGATGAATGTAGTTCTATTTGACCCCGTCTGATGGTCAGTGAGAGGAGACTTGTTAGAACCATTATTATTATTATTATTATTATTATTATTATTATTATTATTATTATTATTATTATTATTATTATTATTATTATTATTATTATTATTATTATTAATATTACTATTATTATTATTATTACTACTATTATTATTAATGCTAGTATGTGGCAATACTGTGGTGTGATGTAGTCAAGAACCGCGTTCAAACGCCGTGAAAAATTTAATTGGCGAGGTTAGACTGCAATACACTCAATTGAGCAGACTGAATGCTATCAAAGGTTTGAGTTAATGGCTTGTACTCGGTAGGTAGTACTAGGTACGACATGTATGTGTGCACGGATGTATGTATGTATGTATGTATGTATGTATGTATGTATGTATGTATGTGTGTATGTATGTATGTATGTATGTATGTATGTATGTATGTATGTATGTATGTATGTATGCATGACATGTACGTATGTTATGTATTTATGTATGTATGTATGTATGTATGTATGTATGTATGTATGTATGTATGTATGTATGTATGTATGTATGTATGTTATGTATGTATGTATGTATGTATGTATGTATGTATGTATGTATGTATGTATGTATGTATGTATGTATGTATGTATGTATGTATGTATGTATGTATGTATGTATGTATGTATGTATGTATGTATGTATGTATGTATGTATGTATGTACATTTGTATGTATGTATGTATGTATGTATGTATGTATGTATGTATGTATGTATGTATGTATGTATGTATGTATGTATGTATGTATGTATGTATGTATGTATGTATGTATGTATGTATGTATGTATGTATGTATGTGTGTCCTGGCCACGACGTTTAACTGCATCCATCATCAGCCAAAGGAAACCAACAACGCCCCTGTGCCGGTGTACTGCGAGATACTATCCGGCAACAAAAACTATCCGGAAACTTCTGTCATTGGTTCACGTGACATATGACGTCAGAGATCAACGCTAGATGGCTCAGCCTCGTTTTCGTTGACAAAAACGATCCGGGCTGATTGCTATAAAATATTATACGAAAAACAAATGCGGTTTGTTTATAATAGTAGGTTATAGTATTAAATAGTGTTAAATATTTACAAGAGTTTAGGGTTTGAGGGACAAGAACCGAGATCTTAAGTTGTTTTTAGGATGGATGATAAAAGTGGTTAGTTAGTTGCAGCTGTTTCGATTCGCAGCACCTACCGAGGCAGATGTAGATTAATATTTGTAATTTAGCGTCACTGTGTGATAACAAAGCTAACTAGCGACGCCTCGTTCTTGTTACATGCACATAGGACTACAATAATAAATCTTGTAGAGTGAAACCAGCGGTGGAGTTAGACAGATGTATTAGAAATGCATTTAAAAATTGAAAAATTATATATACATTCGTTAGACACCCTGTTTTCTAGTACAAAGTTCCTTAGTAATCGATCTTGTAAAACGTTAATGTTTGGGTAATGCTTGTTAATCTCTGACTAAAGAAGATCTAATAATTGATCATGCTAAGGCAATAGGTCGTAATGAGGACTTTAGGCTACAATGGGGGTCCTAAGAAGGAGGGGCTTGAACTCCCATGACCCCGGAAATTCCCAAAATGGTGATACTTTAATTTTGCGTGGAATGCCCAGAAGTGAGGGATAGTGGGTAGATTGTTCAAGAGATGGTACGGTGTTGGACATGGCTTAATTTAAGAACTGGAAGACTTGAGATCAGTGTGGGAATTGTGGAAAAATAACTGGGGATTGGCCTATGATAAACTTGGAATTGGGGTGTGAAAAACAGAGTTTACTATGGGGCACTAAGAAAGACTGGGGGGGTTGAAATCCCCCAAACCCCCCGGCAATTCTCACCCTGCTTGAGATGTGCGTGGACTGTTGCAGTCGGAGAATTATAGAAAAGTAAGATGGTGGTCTGGGGTCTGACGCTGACTTATAGGGCTTGCCCGGCTTGGGTGTACAATGAAGATTATCTGGGGTTCCAGGAAAGACTAAGGACTTGTACCCTCACAACCTCTGACAATCCAGAAAGTGAGAATAGAGTATGATCGTGTAGTGTTGCATTAGTTAAGCGCCTTCGTGAGGTTATTGTAAGGCGCTATATAACTGTTCATATACACACATACATAGTTATGCATTAGTTGCAAGGTTTTGACATCATAACTGCAGTTTATACTTATATACGCTTGGGAGATAGTGGTTAAAAGGTGTTTAAGTTGAATGCAGAGGTAGGACACCGCTTCGTCTCTTAGATTCACGTTTTCTCCTAAATATAATTGCATAGGCTTACTCATAATGTTACTATGCCACAATCTCACTTACAGGCGTGAATTACAATAGTTTTTGTACGCCGAGTTACTATGCTGAATAAACAGAACATTATTATTGTTAACAAGCAACCCGGATATTATCTGTCAACGGATACAATTTCGCACGTAAGTCATGCGAGATTGTATCCGAGCAGCGAAGTGGGCGTGGCCGGATAGTTTCTGTTGCCCGGATAGTATCTCGCATGACACAGGTCCTAAGCCCGGACAAAGGAGAAAGGTTTGTCAGATGGGTGGCGATAGGCTGGCAGTAAAAGGCCAAGACGACTAAAATCTGCAAAATCCACGACACAAGTGACATAGCGACCCAGATGCTTCTAGGTGTCATGATGTGGAGCAGATATGCACAGGCCAGTCAGGACATACCGGTGGAGAGAGACGGAGAAGAGTGCGTGGGACACATTCAGGCATTGACCCAGGTTGTCCTTCATGCCTCTCTCCCAGTACTCTCTTCAATCAGACAAGGTGGTCTAGCTGCTCTAAGACGTTAATGTTATGGAGCAGACCTGCTGACCGGACTGGTTGAAGCTGGGCAGCATGACGCGAGACAGACTCAGATAGATAGTGGCGACGAACTCCTACGGGCATTGAGCCCAAGGATATTGATAATTGATGACGATGTATGTATGTATGCATGTATGCATTTATGCATGTATGCATGTATGTATGCATGTATGCATGTTTGTATGTATGCATGTATGTATGTATGTAATTTATGTATGTATGTATGTATGTATGTATGTATGTATGCATGTATGTATGTATGTATGTATGTATGTATGTATGTATGCATGTATGTATGTTTGTATGTATGTATGTATGTATGTATGCATGTATGTATGTATGTAAAATCGCTTTTTTGCTACTTTTTGTCGCGTCACGTTTTTGATTCGTCAAAAACGGTCGGTGACCTCACTAAAAGTCATATAACTTTTGTTCTGTTTGAAATATTGTGATGAAATCTGGCCATCATGTGTAAATATGAATAATTGTCTTTAAGCCTCTATTTTTTCATTTCGAAATTCTTACTTTTGGCCAAGATATTGGCAAAACATCTTAAGGGGTCTTTTTCTGCCCACATTGTATATCCTTTAATACAAAGACGCTCGACCAAAAAGATTTACTATACCACAAACTAACCACTAATCTAATGTTTCTCCTGGTGTTTCTCAGGTCGTTAATACATTCATGAAATTGACTTGTATAGTACAGTTACTCCGACACAGGTTACCCCTATAGGGGTATCCAGTGCCTGTCCCAAGCCAGGATAAAGGAGGAGAGTTCTGCGATAGACTTGCATCCGGGTGTAGGCCTAAAGGTTTCAAATTACCCTCCGGTTTCAGATTACCCTCTGGACACTAGATATTCATCGATCGTCGCATTTATCGCAATAAAACATCAGGAAAATCATCCCGCTTCTTGTTTTGGTCTGACGAATTTCATCCGTCATCCCACTTCGTGTTTTGTTATCAATAGTTTGATCCGAAGAAAAATAATAACCTCGCACCCGTTACTCCATGTAACTTCAGAGGCGATAAGTATTTTAGTTACAGATGAAATATTGATAACAAACCACGAATTGGGAGGACAGATGAAAATATTCAGACGAAAACAAGATGCGGGATAATTTTTCTGACTATTTAGTGTAATACGTGCGATGATTTATACAAATTACAGTTTGCAGGGGGTAGTGTTTAGGGGGGTAATTTGAAACCTTTACACCGGGCTTGCATCCCACGCAGGTAAAACAACTTCAGTAGCAAACCCAACACAGCAAATTCATTCAAATCAACCCCGGAAGAATGGAGATGAGGGAGTGAGGAGGATACACAAACCAATAGCATCAGAGAAAGAACGGGGCGAGAAGAACTGGAGAATATCACCAGGAACAAAGCGACTGAGTTGCGTAGGACATTTGCTATAGATGGGCGACGATAGGCGAGTCAACCAGGCTGTGAAATGGATTCCAGAAGGGAAGCGTGGGAGAGGAAGACCAAGAAAGAATTCGAAAGAGACCATAGCCTACGACCAGAAGATCTATAATATTGTCTGGAGATGACGTTGGAGGACGCTGTAGAGATGGCGATGGACAGAGGAGAATGGAGAAAAACTAGGTAAAAAAAAGAAGAAAGAAGTTTTGGACTTACCACAACTAATTGAAACATCTTCACCGCGACTGCAGTTGTGCACGCTCCACCTGTTACGAAGGCACTGTGTAATGCTGCTCTCGGTTCCCGTACAGTTCAAGTTTTCGAGCCGTATGAGATCTGTTTCACCTCCGTGACGATTGTCAATTATTGAACCGATGTGACTGAAATACAAGTATAGGCCTACTTGTCAACTTGATAGATTTTCTCAAAGCCTTCGATAGTGTTCAGATACTCAATACCACGTGTGGAACATTCTCGCACAATATTGAATACCAGAAAAAAATCCTAGACATCATAGAGGGAATGAATAAATAAAGCAGATGTGCGCTGAGAGTGGAGGGAAGACGATAGGAATTGTTCCAAATCGTCACCGGGGTGAGTCAGGGATGTATTTTACCGCCAGTGTTGTTTCGACTAACAATAATTGATCGGGTATTAAGACGAAGCTTGAAGGAAGGGAGATGGAGATTGGAATAGAGAGGAAATGAGAAGCTAGCAGATCTGGACTTTGCAGACGATAACATAGCACTCCTGAAGGATTCTTGGAAGGGAATGAGCGAGCTCACAGGCAGGGACGAGAAGGAAGCAGGTTTGGTGGATTGAGGATCAATACTTTAAAACCAATGATCATGAAAGTGGAAACTGCCATGGGAATCGAGAGAAAACATCAAAGTTGGGGAGGACGTGATAGATGAGGTAGAACACTTTTGCTATATAGGAAGTGTAGCTGCAAACAATGGCAGCTGTGACAAGGAAATAAGAGTCAGGATAAGCAAGGCCAATGCCACGTTCGGAAAATTGAACAGTATATGGAAGAATAAAGGATTAAGCCTAAGAAACAAAAAATACAATACAAAACCTTGGTTCTGACAACATTGCTCTATGGATCGGAGACATGGCTCATGACTAAAGCTAATCTGAAGAAGTTATAGACGCACATCATAAATGGCAGAGAACGATGCTAGGGGTCACTTGAAGAGATAAGATAGAAAAATGAAGACATGAGAAAGACAACGTCGATGGAGAAAATGGAGGATAATTGTGTTGAAGTTTGAGATGACTGGGTCCATGGGCGCCCGCATAAATATTTGCAGGAGGGGCAAAACATGATGGTCAGGGTTAAAAAAGTTGTAGCAAGAGGTTAAAAAAAATGCAAAGCAGGGAGCTAAGAACATGAACATATTTTTCATAGAGGTTTCTTGATGTAAATTTCTCAGTTTCACTTATTAAGATTTCTAAAATGAATTGTTTCTTTTTGCAAAGAAATTTGTTTTAAAAAATCGAAAAGTATTACTTAAAAGTAGGTTTTTATTACTCTAAGTAGTATTGAGAAAGACAGCTTTACATTTTCCAGGGGGGGGCAAGTTCCCACTCTTGCCTTTATGTGTGGGCGCCCATGACTGGGTCATATAAGTTTACACAGGTCGGACAATGAAAGAATTCCAAAACAGACACTGGACTGGATTCCGACGGGATGGAAGAGAAAACGCAGGAGGCCGAGAAAGACTTGGAGAGACGCAATCGCACAGGATCTGGATGACGGCGAAATGACGTGGGAGGAGGCTGAAAGGACTGCAGAGGACAGTGTCGCCCGATGCGCTGCCAGTGCGTGGAAGGACTAAGGTACACTGTAAGGTCTAAGGATGTAACTGATACAGGAAATGCAAAAACACAAATTGATAACTCTAAAAAGGATCCTTAGCTAAAGCAACTTGAAGGTATGCTTTATTAACCAATTTATCACAAATTACAATGACAGTCTTTTATATATAATTTTTACCAAATTTTTTTAAAAGAGTAAAATGGATGCCGGTCTATAATTACTTAGTGTCTCTTTGTTCCCTGTAGGCCTAATACAGATTGTAGGGGAGAGTATGCACCCTTGATCCTAATGCACCCTTGATCCTAATGAGTTTTCTCCGTACTCACTTTCTTAATATCACCGAGCAGGGAACCAGACTATTATACATATTCATTAAACATCCACAGCTGTGTTTCAGATAGTAAACAAAGCGGTGTTGAAGTTTTATAGCAAAATTTTGATTTTGGACGTGAAAAGTAAATTTTTGACCATTTTTACGAACCTCACAGTTTCGCTATTTGTGCAAGGTGAGCAACGTCTTTGGTGTCGTTGTGCATATATTTTGTTTAAGTATGGTTCGAGCAACTTTGCGTTGCCGCACATGATGTCTAGAAAAAGTTATGATAAATTTGGTGAACATGGTAGGGTGTTGCACCCTTGATCCCAATGGGCGTATGCACCCTTGATCCTATAGGATCAAGGGTGCATATTCATACTTCTATGGAAAATTATTGCAGTTCAAATCTGTTAAACTTTGAAACGTTCAACTGCTGCTTAATAAACTAGGTCTAGAGTTAAAATAGAATAAAATTATAGGTTATTAAAATAATTTCTTTATTTATTATTGCAGCACCAGAAAATGGTTTATCACAAAAAGCGTACGACAGATAGACCACCAAGAGGTCAGGCATTGTCTCAGTAGAGGACGTGCAGGCAGCTGTGAAGCAGTCCTAGAAGGTCAAACAGTATACGATGTCGCAAAGCAGACTCGAACCAATTTAATGGCCTTTAAAAGATATGTGCGGAAGACAAAAGTGAACCCCAAGACAATCTGTAGACCAAACATTGTGACAAAACAAATTTTCAGTAATAATGAGGAGAAATCATACTCAGAATATTTGTTGCATGTAAAAAATCCCGAAAAAGATATTTGTCATCCCCGAAAACTCGAGATCCTATCCGATTCCACTTGAGGAAATCATTAGGAGACTTCATTCATCCAATAGTTATAGTGGGAACAGAGCTCATTGGTCGACAGATCACATTTCCGTTCTCGTACACGATTTTAACTTGGGTTAATGTTTAATATTCATGTATGTTGAATAATGCTGTTTCAGCTTTTCGTTGTCTTCAGTAGACCTAGGTTTTTATGCAAGTAATCGTTAGTGTTTGACTACTAATTGGCTGCTTAATTAGCTGTTTAAAGAATTGCTGGCCCATGCATGTTAAGTGTTGCATATCAGTAGTGTCATCCTCTTTACTAGCATAACATCTATTTTAGTTTGCTTTTCTATTCAACATTAAAATGTTATTGCAAATGGTCAAGCATCATTTTGGTGCATAATCCAGCACTGGAATGAAGGGAACACACATAGGATCAAGGGTGCATGCATATGGGATCAAGGGTGCATACATGTATGCACCCTTGATCCCATATGAGTAACCTTCGTTTTTGTCATATAACATTTAAATGTGAAGGAATAACAAAACAATAAATACAACATTACATTGTAAATAAAATTGTCTATTACATACATTCGAGTCAAATTTTAAAATGTTTAAAAAATCTCAGTAAATGAGAAAAATAGCAAAATAGGATCAAGGGTGCATACTCTCCCCTAATTATTTTTGCGATTTTTACAGATTTTGAGACAATGCTTGTTGTAATGAAGTAATATATTATTTCAAAAAGAGAAATTGAGGAGACTTCGATTGCAATTGCAAATCTAGCAATTGATGGTAGATTTCATCAAGTCCTTTACTGTGCATTAGACGGAGCTCTTTGGCCACCATTAATTCTAGGCCAAAACATGGGCAGAATGGCACGTCAAGAAATCCCGGAACATTCAATCCGTGCTAGGTATTTCGGCATCCAAATTGGATCCAATCTGGGAGAAAAACAATCGTTGAATTTATTAGGAAAAATCTTTTATCTTTAGTTTCTGTCACCCATGAAAAAGCTGTTTGTTTTATTCTAAGACACCAAGCGGAATCACGATAATAATAAAACAAATAAATAAGCTTAGAATATGAACGATGACCGGAAGTTAAGAAACAATGAATGATAATAATCAACACAGTGGTGCAGCATGGATCTAAATGACCAAATTTGCATGCATATAACTCAGCCAATTGTTTCAGTTTATTTGGGCTAAGATTGTACTTTGAAGATATTTCACTATAGTAGGCCTATGTGCGCGAGATCTTCAAAGACTACGGTGCGAAAGCACACAACAAGGACTGCGAAAAGCATCAGAGCCTAGCGAAATAAAAATTCTTCCCTTCAAAGAGTGCCCTCACAGGTGACCCTTACATTACATGGATATGTGTGTAAGGTTATTTGCGCGCTTTTTTCTGCGCACATTTGTCTGTGCGCGCTTTTGTGACGGCGCCATTTTAAACCTAAATATACTATATTGTGCAGAAATGAATGCTCTATCCAATGGTGTATTGCAAGTTATGATTTCTCAAACCAAGCCCAAAATCCATGGTGGTGGTAAACACCCCCTTGGTAGTCCATGTAAAAAAGCTTGGTAGCCTGAGGGTTAAAGATATAGAACCCGCGTGCGTACACTGGTGTAATGTTGTGTGCATCTCGATGTCCTGCTGCGTATCGCTTTATCTTACAGCGTAAACAGGTCGTTAGATGCATTTCAAGGTAATGGCCGATATTAATGAATTTAATATCGCATGACTTCCCCTGTATTTCAGCCATTATAATCGCCATTAAGATCAACCCAATAATCAAAATAAAACCGAAAAATGTGACGTTCGTTACATAACTTTCGTTCTGTTTGTAATATTTTGGTGAAACATGGTCACTCTACGTCAATACGAATTGCCTTTAAGCTTGTAATATTTCAATTAGAGATTCATATAGGCCTGCTTCTGGCCAAGATATTGGCAAAAACCTTAAAGTGGGTCTTTTTCATGGCCCACCCTGTATATCCGGGGATTAAAGGTGCAAATATGTGTGTTGGCCTATATACAAATTCAAGTGAACTTTGAAAACATCAGTTTCAGATTCATAGTGCAGATGTCTAGGTAGGCTCAGCAGGTTTGCCTGCCTGGAGGTGCTGAAATATATTCTAACGATCTTACCCAAATCCAAGACTGGCACATGCAACTCTTGCGCTGGCACTTGTAAATCCGTCAACACACACTGTCCTCCAACTTCCTGTATAGTATATTTCCAATCGTCCTTCTTTTGAACTGTTGCTAAATGAATTGTTCAATCGCACTGTGAAGCTTGGAACTTCTACAAGACATTCAAACGAGGAAGATCTGCTTAGGACTTATTTACATGATGACGTATAGGCAAGAGGCAGTTGAGTAACGAAAGATGCTGTCATTGAACTCTTACTCGCCGTAACACAGTCAGTTAAAAGGATGCACGTCAACAATTAGGCCTACTGTTGGTGACTGGGAACCATGTGGCAAGATTAAATTATATCAGTGAGCGGAAGAGGGAGATCGTCTGAAACTCACTCCTATGTTCAAGATTGTCATAAAATCATGTGTGCAAGAAATGATGCTTTCGGAAGAGAAGAATAAATCAATCAATAATTAGGGCCTATTTATATTCAGAATTAGGCCTAATAGCAGACGCACGCCAGTAAATCACCTACAACGGTGTAGTATAGATGGACTATGATCACACTTACAAACCTTCAGCTAAATGATAACGGCAAGAGAAACTCAACCATTTTTAAAACGTTCCTTAAAGGCGCTGAGGCGTTGAACCCATCTGCCAACCTGCCTTCAATTCGGTAACAAAATAGATACCAAAAACTTATCGTTTTTGCCATAAAGTACGACTCCAATATACTCATCTATTCCAGCCCATAACTTACAAATTAAGACATCTCGGGAGCTCTGTCAATTTTCGTCTCCATCGCAAATCTTCATCATCTGCCCAGGTCCATCCCATATCACAAATCGATATTTCTTCCGTTTCGCTGCTTGATACCCACCAAGCAGGGCCGTTTTAACGAATTTTGGGCCCTAGGCACACACACATTAGGTCTAAGTCTAAGCGTAAATATGCATGTATGTGAGTCTCATCTAGTTCCCCGTATCTGAGGGAAATCAAGGTCTCTGGAGGACGGATAATGAGTATTTGCAAGGGTAAAGGCAGATGTAAATATCTTACATGGGGTAATTAGGGGGTAATGGCAGGGATGATAGGAGTGAATCCATTGGGTAATGTTCTAGACCCGCGAATTCGATCCCATCCCCATCTCTCTAGTACATTCTGCACCTTTGTCCTCGTTCCTATAGTCATCAAAATCGCCAATCTCTTGTACACCACTGCCAACTTTTTCATGCTTTTAGACATTATACATTGTCTCTCCCCTCAAAAGCAGATCTTCACAAAGAAAATCCTGGTATATCCGGGCATTCTGTCGAGGTCTAACTACGGTCCCTCTCCAATGTTTCCTTCCTATCTGCGTATAATGACAGGACGAAATGTACATATCCGTCTCAACGACTATTTTTTCCTCCAACTCACTTCTCAGTCTCCACTAATCTGGCTTCGCGAAACCACTCCACTGACTCTCCCCTTGCCTATCTTTACAATTGAGTGGTCTTTACCGTCAGCCACACTCAAATCTTCTTCCCCTGTAGTCTTTGACATCACACTACTAATCACACCTTCTTCTTTCATCAATTATCACCTCGGTTTGCGTCTCTGGAGCTGCTCTACTTTGATCCCAGTCCTACTTGTCTTCCAGATCATTCCCTTTCAAAGCTTACAGTCAATTCTCGCAACTCCTCTCACTTTCTTGGGTGTACCTCGAGACTCGGTCATGGGTCCACTTCACGTTCATCTTGTATATCACACCATTAAGCAATGTCATAGAACCTTCCTCTTCTGACCACCATCTCTATTCAGACGACACCCACCTCTATAATGTATTCTGCATCTATGTGCATAAAGAGTTGCGTACCGGCTCTTGAAATGTGAATTTTTAGTATGCTTTCCTAGTACACTTGTGCTATATCAGTTGTCTCACACTGTGCAATGTTTAAATCAGATTAGTAACGCTTTATGTTGTCAAAAGACCACATATTCTGCATATTAGTGCAATAAATAGTTGCATATCAGCTCTGGAATGTTAATTTTTTAGCATACTTTCATAGTATACTTGTTCTGCATCAATTGTCTCACAACGTTTAAATCAGATTAGTAATGTTTCTTGTTGTCAAAATACAAAATATTCTGCATCTAAGTGCAGTTTAGAGCTGCATTTATACTCTGGAGCATGTGCATTTTTAGCATACTTTCAACCTTCTGTTTAAGTATGTTCCTATGCGAATTTTTTGATGCCTCTGGCTGAAAAGTTTTAAAATATGTTTGCCTTGAAGCTGCAAAAATTTGTTGCTTTTATCCACAAGATGCACAATGCACTGCGTTTTTGGACCTTATCCTCCTCACTATTATAATATTTTGGCAGACTGCCACTTCTTGATGAATTTAAATTCTCTGAACTGTTGCTTTCACTAGCTTTCTAGCCAATCCCAATCGAGCATTGCGAGCTCCTGTTTTCCTTTCCTAAACTTCCTATAAAATAAAAACACGGCCTCTCGCGCCTAACGGCTTCAGCACTTCTATACAAGCGTTAATAAACAGGCTAATGATGGTGATGGCAATAATAGCAGTAGCAGTACTAGTAGTAGCAGTTGTAGTTAGTGGTGCCGATGATGTTGGTGCTGGTAGTAGGAGAAATAGCTATGGTAGTAGTAGTAGTAGTAGTAGTAGTAGTAGTAGTAGTAGTAGTAGTAGTAGTAGTAGTAGTAGTAGTAGTAGTAGTGGGTAGTAGTGTAACGGTTCGCCCCGCTCTACGTCACGGTGCCTCAACCCGTACTCGGACCGATCGACTTTCTCATCTCCCACCGGGGAAGAATTCCTGAGCAAAGAAGCCCGAAAAAGGGAGTACAGCTCTGAAGCGTCGGAACCTGATTCTACCCCGCTCGCGGTCACCTTGGGGGTAACGCCCTGAGCTCCAGGATGGCCAATGCTCAAAACAGGGTTCACTCTTCTACGGACAGAGGACCCGCGACTATAGCCTCCTTTCACAGCCACAGACTTTACTCTCTTTCCCGACCGATCGGATCTCTTTCGCACCATGTTACATCAAACGGACGAAGCGCTTTCGCTTCCAAGGGGCACTACCTGAGTTTGGCACCCAGTCGGCCAAAGGTGACAGACCCAAGACCATTCGAGGGGATTCAACCCTATTCGATACTGTGACACAACCATAATCTCGTAACTCGCGACAAGACAGTCAAAATTCGCGTTATATGTTTTCCTGGTACCAGGTTTTTAGGGAGACCACCCTTGTTTCGCTGAGAAGCGATATTTCGATGTCCGATCAAATCCACATAAACCGCTCCTCGGCCGAACAGGCCGAAATCAGTGTTACCGGAAGCCGCGGCGTTTGCCAGGCGCTCGCGTGCTCCTCTCTCTCTCTTAACCGGCCGCTACCCGAAAGGAAATGCACACTGTCGTCACCGATATTGTACGTTCCTTACCGTATCAGGCGCCAACGATCACTGTCTCTGCAAACGTCTGACTCGCTTTTAGTCAAAATAGGCCTGCACCGCACACGGTATACGGGGCTTAACAATTAGCGACGATATATAAACGTATCTTAATCTAGATTATCTTATGACCAATGTAATGAACCGGGACTGCTGCGTAAACTACGGGGAGCGGCTAGGGCAGCTGAGTTCACCCCTAGAAAATACGCATGCGAATTTTCCTCGAACAACGTGGAAATATGCTGAACACAGTGAACAGGCGAAGAAACGCTTGTCGAGCCTTCACCGTTTAAGCCACTAACGATACTCACCAACAGACGTTACAGACACGATACACTTGGTGCGCTGAGCAGATTGACACCAAGGTCGATCAAATCGGACAAGAACTGACAAAGATACAGATACTGCCCGGGCACTAGCCCGTCTTTTACGGGCCTTCGGAATACGCCGGCGGCAGCCGATGACGCTTCGCAAAGCCACTCGAACCACTGGCAAAGGTAACCAACTCTCAACGTAACTAGAGAGCGTTTGACGTTCTGAAAAATATGACACCGACTTTTCAACGATCGGACCACAAAAGAGAAAGTTACAGCCTCACGACCAGTAGGCTACTCGGCCGGTATTACCGTGGACATCAACCAACACCCGAACAACAAGCCGACGCGGCTATGCGATCGTATCACCCGGCCCTTCTACTGGCCGACTCGAAGACCAATAAGTGAAAAGGAAAGATATTCGATAGACCAAAGCTTGTTATACACTCGCGGACCTAAGGAGCCGTGCGTCTCCTACACAGACCTGTACGGGCGGTCGCTCGCTGGTGCGGCGCCGTGTAGCCGTACGCTAGGGAAACTTCCGCGATCGGCGGAAGAAGGCTGCGCGTAAAGATCGGGGGACATTTGCGAGCTTCTACCGCTGAAACTATCCCAGTTATCGCTTAACCCTCAGCAGATAAAATGTTCCACGTGACAAGACGAACAGTTTGACACCAAGATGGTGTAGATGGAAAAAGGATTGACAGAGTTGTACGACTGCGGTAGCAAGCCGGCGATGAACTTTGCTAGCCTCTACCCCTATCTAGTAGTGCAGTTGAAGACTACAGGGTCTGAACGAGCAATCGCGTTTGAAGGCTTCGCAGTAAAGCCACCGATCACTTTGTCTGAAAAGTAAGGAATAGACCGATAGGTTGATTTATTCACTCCAATTGTTTGAGAGAAATAACTATACTGAAAGTCACATTCAGAACTTCTGTGTCAGTTGGAACAAACCTATACAAAACAAGCAGATAAGCTGCTCAGGCGTGTTTCGCATAGGCGAATTGGACCAGGGTAGAATTCCCCGACGATTTACGGCTTAAATTTTGAGCACACAGATGAGGGAACCTGCGGCTGAAGGACATCATCGAAGAGCAGCGTCTGTCAGCAACCAGAGAGATAATGTGCGAATCTGTTAAGCGCGGTCGAGGAGAGCAAATGATACTGACACTCCTGCTAAACCCTGACCAAAACCTTACTGATCTCTAAACTCTTCGTAAAATGTCCAATGTCCATATCTAAACAACAGAATAGAATAAGCCGCTTTGACATCTCATCAATATGTCAAGAAACCGTCTATTAATTTTTAATGTTAAAACTTCTTAAATTTAAGCGACATGTGTTGTGTGTTTAGCCTACAATTCTGTTAGACCAAGTAAATGTAACTTATCTAGGCCAGAATTAGGTCAACCCACTGCGCATGCGCATGCGCACGAGACATATTGATGAAATGCCGAAACGGCTTATTATAGAATCGCTAGAACATGTTTACGCGAGAATGGGCTTCCCCTGACTATGCGACACCTCTCGAGCTGTTCTCAATTTCACAAACTATTGAAGACTGTTCCTTTCGCTTGATCTCGGCCGAGTGGCGCTATATAACTGCTGATTGATTGATTGATTGAATATCTTCAATAAAGCTCATATGGAGAATCTCTGTTTTTACACGAAATGTTCTGATTCAGATCACGATAGGCCCTAATTTTATTAACCGATATTTTATTCATTGATAACCATTCTGTCGTGAGAAAGTTGCAAGTTGCAATTTACCTGAAGTTATCTTGTACTCAAGCTTGAAACCCTGGTCGGTAAGGTAATAATCTGTATGAAAATATACGTTTACAAGGTCGCATGAGGATATGGTCAAAACTTCAGGAACCTGTGAGCCTGAATAGCGCGGAGATCTGAAGACGTTCTGCGATTCACAAGTGATCTGCAATTACGCAAAGAAAACGAAGTCCTTCAGTTACAATCAAGACTACGTCAGTCAGTCAATCAATCAAAATTTCCTTCCAGATAAATAATTATTTGGAGGCGCTCCCGACCCAGGCCAAGCGAGAAAAGTGGCCTTCTATACAGCAGCTGCTGCTGCTGCTGCTGAAACTGAGAACAGGTTGGAGATTCTGACAAATAAAGGAACCTCGTTGAAAATCTGCCATGTCAAACTATATATTATAGGCCCCTACCGGCTTCTAAAGAAGCAGTCACGAAATGCTGGTACAGATGAAATTGAACCGAATGTTGCATACGGCAGAAATAGAAAGGTTTTCAGATGACGAAGAAATTATTATGACAGAGCATATAGAGCGTGCTTCTTCCTTTTACCCATAGACGTGAGAAAACTAGCATTGTCTGTCGACCTCCACTGCGAACAATAACGTCAAAGAAGTTCAGATAGCTTTGGAAACAAACAGATGCAAACCACGACCCTTTCTATCAAGGTAAGGGTTGACATGGAATATACGAGCCTCAGATATTTTCGCCAGGAAAAGTTCATCCTCATCCACAAGCAGTATAGAGGAAGGAAGCAGAGCAGGAATTAGGACGAGGCACACAGCTATAGCCTACTGACTGACACAATAGAGAAGCGGAAATTAGACCAAATATGTAGTAAAAGTAGGTACAGACAGTAGGCAGTCAGTGCCAAAGGAAAGTACTATGTTGTCAGAGTCAATCAAAATTCGTGCGCTGTCAGTGCCAAAGAGAAGTCTAGAAGATTAGACACCCTCTCATCTGCGCGAGCTTTGCCTTCCCTTTCCCTTTCACAGACCACCGCGCACTGCTGTCCTCTGTCCACTGTGACTTAGTGGTCCCATTCGCTTGCTCTGCGACAATACAGAGCAGTTCGTACTCGGTATACGGTTATGCAGTTATACAAAACATCAAAAAATAAGTTTGTTTAATAGTGTTTTTAGTATTATTATATATTCGTTTAATGACAAAATAAAATGACACACCGCACATGGGCACATAGAGATCATACCCTGCAGTCGATCGAGTCGTGTGCTACGATAAACTTAGCAGGGTGGACAATTGACTTGGTCGACTTGGACTGTGACCGTATGACCAAAATTTATAAGCACAGCTGCATTCTTGTATATCAATGCCTACATTAGCCTACTCATGAATTTCAAAGACAACAAATGCTCCAATGCGTCGGCTAAATTTATAAGTAGGCCTATTTTTTCTGCGGAACCATGCGACTGTTTTTATTTATTTTATAAATTTTTATCCGGAAGACGACAATGTAGGCCAATTCACTTCTGGCCTGCAGAGGCGGTGAATATGAAGAGCGATGGTCTCCTTTGGTCCAGCGTAACTCCAAGGTCACCCACTGCAGAGGAAAACATGAAGAGGGAAACTCAACCGGATGGAGGCTAGGTCCAGCTTCGCAAGCTGCTGCCGAATGTCCAGCCAAATAAATGTAATTTTGGACGGGACAAGAAGCAGGCAATTCGTCAGTATAGAGGCTTCCATAGCCATACTGATTTCTCGAACGGGGGCTGTGGCGTCAGAAGCGAGACAGCGTACTATGTACAGGGTTGGCCAAAAAAGACATCTTTAGCTTTTTGGCCAATATCTTGACCAGAAGTAAGAATTTCCAAATGAAATTTTACAGTCTAAAAGGAAATTCATATATACTCATGTTCTGTTTGAAATATTTTGATGAAATCTTGCCATCATGTGTAAATATGAATTGTCTCTACGGCTGTAAAATTCCATCTAAAAATTCTTAACTTTGGTAAAAATATTGGCAAAAAACTTATGGGGTCTTTTTTTGGCCCGCCCGGTAGGCATTGTAGTGTTATATTTCAGTTCACCTGCTCAATAAGATCGCTTCTTCAGTTGACTCTGGCTGATAAAACCGCACACAGATTATTAGATGCAACAGTTTTGACGTGTGCGTCTTGCCACAGCACGTTCATCGGATATTTACAAAATTGGGAGGCAATTAAATGCATTTTGTGTAGCTGTGAATAGCTAAGCCTACACGCAGCCTGGCAGCAGTATGCGTCTATGTGTAGTCCCAAACATTCAAAGTACATTTCTGGCTAGCTGTAGGCCTAGGCCTATTTCAAATGGCACGAGCAACTTGAGCATTTACGTAAGCAATACCAGACTAAATGCTTCTATTTTTTGGAACTCTTTGCTTTTGAAAACTGTTGCTCATGCTACCCGAAAGAGGACTTTGTAAAGTTTCACTATCTTCTTTTATATATAAAAATTTCATTTGCAAATGTCAAAAAGATTCTAGCTTTAGAGGTCTCGCCCGTCTGAAACCTTACGATCACATACAATAGTACAGTTCTGATTAGGGCTGCCAACCGTCCCGGATTCGCCGGGACAGTCCCGGAATCGACCCTGTGCGTCCCGTGTCCCGGATTGATCTCAAATTGTCCCGGAATTTGATCCAGATCAAGATCCACTTAGCACAATTATTGTTCCTATTAATTTTTGCTTAGCCTACTAAACTCAGCCATGTGTGCGATGATTTTTATGTTCTGCTCTCTATCAGACCTAAGCTTATACATTACATTAATTGTTGGCTGAACATCGGGAGTTAAGGTCTTCAAAACTTTACAAATCACTGATACTCGGTTTTCGGTTTGGCATATTATAGTGTCCAGTTTTAATGCTTTTTGCGAGAGAGCGTTCAGCATTATGAACGATCTGTTGTCTAGTAATCGCAATTACCCAAGCACCAAGAGTTCACCGGCTTATAAAAGCACAACTGTTAGTCTGTTAGTAAGACATGTGCTGATTTCTGCGACTTTGTGCCCAGTGTTCTGGAACTGCACATAAAAATAGGCCCTATAATATATTAGTATAGGCCCTAAGTTTAATATAAATTCTGCTCTCCGGTCGAAGAACTTTCCTCAATTTGGGCTCATGCATATGTCTTACTCTGATAAGACTGGAAATGCTTCTTCTTGAGGTTGATTCTTGTCTTAAATCCAGGCTATAAAATTATGTCTTTTGATGATTTGTCTGAAATTATTAAGGACTTTTTATACTAGATTGTAGATGTATTCTATTCTAGGCTGATACGACTTTTGTTACATTATGCGCTTCTGTAGGTCTAGATTGTGTAAATTGGTAATGGCACATCGAGTGGCTGAAGGCGTCCCGGAATGGCAAAATCAAAAGTTGGCAGCCCTAGTTCTGATTCATGGTGAGCGCGATTGCGCGTGATTATTATGGTCACTAGACTTTGTATTAGCTTGTGCTACCGCGCTCAAGGCCTACGATAAATCACCATGTGCCTGGTTACTTGCGTGACTACCATGGCTAAATCAATGTGTTGTGCCACCACTACGGATTGAGCTCCTATGCACTGTGGAAAACGACGCTGTGGCGTAGGCAAGGGGGAGGTTTCGGGGGTTAACCCCCCCCATTGGCTCCGGGTAGAAGGTTTTTTAAGGTTATTTGTCCATTTTAAAAAAGAAAGAAAAAAGGGCAAACGGCCATAAACCCCCTATGAAAAATTTCTGGCTACACCCCTGAAACGACGTCTATCCTCATTGCATCGCTTTGTATGATCGATGTAGGTCCAGAATTTGGCAATATCTCTGCTAATGTCCTAGACAGTTTTTCCACTGGTTAGCAAAACCACAGCTCATTTATTCTTTCACACGAAATTCCTGTGTATCGGTGCATCGTTCATTCTTTTATTTGTTGTTCGCACGATCAGCTGTATAAGCTATTTTTTGCACTTATAACTAGCAAATAGCTGCCACAGTAAAGTTTGTTTAAGTTATGCTTAGGCAGCGCTGAACGTTTAATGATAACAGAAGAAACTAGAAAGGATATTTACGCGTGAGAGAATACGATGACAAGCTGCATCCAATAATAATTCGAAAAGGATGGTTTGTTATTTTGATGGCCACGCAGCCTTCTCCAATTAATTACAGGTAAGCTAAGTAGTATGTCGCCTTCCCTGTTTCGCAAGTGTTTGACCTGGTGCCCACCCGCCTAGTTGGAAGGGCGATGCTTTTTAAGTTGTTGTTAGCAACTGTCCACACAGGCGTAGGCGTCGAGTTGACCCAAAGAGTGTGAGTGCCCAAGCGAATGTGAAAGGAAATCCGACCTTGAGCGCTAAACTTTTTTTAAGACTTTTGTTGCTTAAGAAAGTTATTGAGATTACCTCTGTGCATAGGAAGGGACATGGAGGGGGCCAAGGAGCGGCCAAAGGACAATCATCGAGGCGCGAAGAGAAGGGAAGGAGTTTGGGGAGGAGTGTGCCCTGCCCGCTCCCTATTTTTCGATTTTTCCCCCAATTTTCCCCACAGCAATGATAGCATTTTAGGCTGTCAATTTGACCAAATTACTCGTAATTTTAGTGCCGATAGTCGTGGTTCTTGGCTTGAAAAACATCCTCCGCCATTATTTTTTTAAAGTTATTTTCCACACTGCAATGGTGACATCATAAGCTGTCATCCAGTAAAGATTTCTCATTATTTAATTGCTGAAAGACATGATTTAAAATTTCAATAGTCTTCTCTCCATTTATTTTTTATTTCCATACTGTAATGTAGCTTAAGCTGTCATCTTCGAAAACTTGCTCATGTTCAAGGATGATAATCATAGTCGAGATGTCGACATATAGTAAGATGCTGAGAGTCAGCTGAAGTAGTGTAGCGGTCACTAGGGATGGGCAAAAACCACCAGAAGCCGAATCCCAAACCCTTGTTCCCAAGGTACCCCTTCTTCGTCCGCCCGTGAAGTTCGGCTTCAACTGTAGATTGAAGACTAGCCGCCTAGGCTTAAAACACATTTATTTGCAACGCCAAAGAGGAAACTCGTAATGCCGTTCTGAGTCAACTTCTCTAGCATAAATGTTCGGAGCAAGTTCGGAGTAAGTTCGGAGTAAGTTCGGAGCACGCCACAGTCCAGCTAATACAGAAACGTTCGCAACAACTGTCGATGTAGAACGAGGAATCGTCGCGGTAGATCGCCACCGCATCACCAGCGCCCGCAGAAAGTCTGTGCAGCGGTCCGGCGTCGAATCCCGGTCGTCGTCGTCGTGTAGAAAGAAACCGAGCCTCGGCGCTTACCCGATTGAGAGCGGCTGCAGTTCAGGCGTCGAACCTCGGACGTCGTTAAGCAGCAAAGGTCACCAAACCTTCCGTCGTCGACAGGCGTCGAATCCCGGTTGAAGGCGTCGGCAGGTCTGGAGTCGAACCCCAGTCGTCGTCGTAGCACAGCGAAGATCACCAAACCTTCCGTCGTCGACAGGCGCTGAATCCCGGTTGAAGGCGTCGGCAGGTCTGGAGTCGAACCCCAGTCGTCGTCGTAACACAGCGAAGATCACCAAACCTTCCGTCGTCGACAGGCGCTGAATCCGGGTTGAAGGCGTCGGCAGGTCACGCTTCGAATCCTGGTCGTCGTAGTTGCACAGCGAATGTCCCCTAACGTTCCGTCGACAAGCGTCGAGTTGCGGCCGTCGTTGATTTGCCGTTTCGCTCTCCAAAGCGTCTCCACCGCAACTCCGCTGCACTCAGGCCGACACGTAATCACACGGCAACCCGAACCCGCAACTCTGCCTCGCAACGTGCCGACTGCTCTTCCAGTTCGCTTCTGTTTACTCTTCTTTCTAGCAGCTCTCTTCTTTAGCAGCTCTTCTTTTGCTTTCTCGGTGCGCACTCATATATACTTCATGAGGCCACACTCTGTAGGCTTCGTTCCCTGAAGGCTTCGTTCCCTAGGCTTCGTTCCTTGTAGGCTAACCAAACCGACGTGACACGCGGTCCAGCAATATTTAGACGGACAGCGGCACATACATTTAAAAATAATCGAAAAATAAGATCCCACAATCTCCAACAGTATTAGAGGACAAACGAGTCTATACAGGAGGAGCTGAAGCCGGAACAGCGTCTGTTGGAGGCGGTGAAGAGAAGGAAGTTGAACTACTTTGGACACATGATCAGAGCGGACAATCTACTGGCCTTCATATGTCAGGGATGTGTGGATGGAAAAGAGCCCGAGGAAGACCGAGAAGACGCTGGATGGACGATGTCGAGGAGTGGATGAGGTTGTCGATGGCGGATTGCGATCCGCAGTAATGACGATGGATGAGTCATAGTTTATGATTTTAGAGTGCTGTCTCCAATTGCTTAATTTACACTGGACAGATTGACCTAGAGCACCGAGATAAGCGGAACAAGTTAGAAAAGATAGAAGTTAAAACCAATTGGGATTTTTATTGAAATTACTTCTTTCAAATAGCTTTTACAGACATTTTAATCAAGGTTGGTTTGGTAATGCAGACAAGAAATTACCCCGCATTTGTGTTGTTGGGATGTGACCCTCTCGCAGTGAGGAACATATTGAACATGAAATATTAAAGGAGCAATTTCCTTCAAAACGTCAGCTCGAGATTACAGGATTTCTGGTTGTAGAGCTGAAGACCGAACGGTGTTCAGACACACGGATGGGGTAAAATTCGAATGATAGAAAGGTAGACTTAGATAATCATATATATCAAAGACACATTGTGTTTGTGACTTCACTGTAATAATAAATTATTTCGAATTTTTTTTTTATCCTGCACAGCTTAAAAATCCACCATGCAAAAGATGTTCGCAATGAAAACTTACCGTTATCCAATCACTAGTGACCTCTGTTCTAAATGCAAGAAAAATGATGACAAGTGTTTGTCCAGACGGGACTGCGATGTAATTGTTGCAATCTAGATCATTCGCGTATTCCTTTGGAAAATTCGGAGATGAAATTGTTCCGGTCGGTCCCGAGAAATGGGCAATGCCACAATCTGCGCAAAACATTAGCAAACGTTAATTGCTAAAAGTGGCGCGCAATGCGAAGATCTTTCTTCACGGCAGGTTTGTGAAAATAAGGCATGCTATTGTTCCTCCAACTATTCTTAAGAGTGTAACGATTTAGACTACCATAATGTTTAATTTTGCAACATTTGAGCTTATATCAAACTGGTAATTATAATCTGTCATGATCCACTCTGCTGGACACCAATACATTGATTCGTGACATTAAATTTAATGGAAAAGGAATTCTTAGTCCAGGAATATCCAGCTGATCTAGTCTACATAATAACCCGCGACTATTGATCCGGAAACCATTCCTCCGCTTCCGGGCTGCGACTGAGGTCGCTTGGGAAGACCGACCTTCGTGTACGGAGGATGAGGACACGTATCGGCGACCGCGCATTCTCGGTTGCTGGTTCCAGATGCTGGAAAAGTCTTCCAGTGGCAGCGAAAGGATTTCAGTTTTGGGGGCTGAAGCCTCGCGGAGGAAATTCTTAATTTTCACCGCAAAAATTTCTGACGACCTTTTTTTTATTCATCGACCGAAATCTCAAGAAATTTTCCTAATTTCGCCGTCAAAATTTCTGACGACCGTTTTTTAGCCATCGACCGAAATTCGTGGAAAAATCGTGAAAATTTAACTGTAAAATTAATCGGATGGCTCTTTTTTAGAGGGCTGAGCCACTTATAGGGGGGCTTAGCCCCCCTAGCCCCCTCTAGCGCCACCACTGCAGTCTTCTACCGGACATTGGATTGGCCGCCTCAGTGGACTCTTATAAAGCAAAGATTAAAACTTATCTGTTTGCTTAGGCGTATCCCTCAGTTGGGCGTTTGTGAGGCGCCCTTGTAGCGGTACAGCCGCGTTACGGTGCCATAAAAATTGTCGTAATTATTATTGTTTTTATTTTATTTTTTTATTTTTGCCCCGAGGTACACAGGATCCCTCAGGGACTTCACTAGCACCTAATATAAAATCACAGTCTGGAAAGGCCCTATTATTATTATTATTTTTTATTTATTTTTTATTGCCTCGAGGTACTTATGATCCCTCAGGGACTTACACCCTAATGCTAAGATAAAAACATCTGGAACGGCACGTAGTCGTCGTTGAAATCCAGTGCAGGAAACGAGCCGCGGAATGCCACCGCATTAAATCGCTGGATTGTAAGAGAAGGACGTTGAAATAAGAAAGACGTCTCGCGAGCGTCTCCAGAAATGGCGCTGAGGTTCTGTCCCAAAGATAAAAGAAAGGTCATGCCTTCATCACTCACCGGGCCCATGGTTTCGCAGGCCAAAGGAACAAAGTGATGGACGGTTGCGAGATGAGCGTATTTTGCGTTCTTCCGAGTAGCAGCCAAAAGAAACACAGTGTATTTTAGTAGACGGGAGTTTGAGATGTTTTCCCGTAGCGAAAGTGAACATTGAGTGCGAGTATTTTACGGGAGATGTTGAAGCTATGGTTATGGAAGAACCAGTAAGACCTGTAATCATTGGCAGAATGAAAGGTCTAAAGTTTCTAGTAGTGAGTGAAACTACAGATGAAGAAATCTATGATGATAAAGGAGAAGTAGAAGGTAATAATGTTGAAAAAGAGATCACAGAAACGATTGAGAGTAAAGGGATAGGCCTAATCAAGAGAGCTGCGAACGATGAATCGCAAAGACAAAATACGAAGAAGAAAGTGAGATTCGAAAGTGATGTCATAAGTGATGTAGATGATGAAGTTGTGAGTGACGTCATAGAGACTAATGACGAAAGCGAAGTTATGGCAGCAGTTGAAACGAGAGCAGAGGCAAAGAAGGTAACAAGATACAAACCACTGCACGTAACTGAGATGCCGAACTTAAATATTACGACAAAAGAAATTCAAGAGTTAAAGAGTACAAAAGGAATATTGCAGAAATGCTGGAATAAGGCATTAGTCAGGAATGGAAATGATAATAGAACAGACGACGTTCTATATAAGAAGAAGAATGGTTTGTTGTATAAACCAAAAGTGAAGAAGAGTTTCAAACGTGAACCTTTGAAATTAATAGAAACTCAAGATAGATACATGATCACAGGTGATAAATATGAATCATGTAGTGTCAAGGAGAATAAGAAGAGACATAGGAGACAACAAGATGATTGTAGGAATAATGAGAATGATCACAGGAGATGTGAGAATCAGTCTAAGAGACAATATAGGTGGATGTATGGAAGAGGCACGTGTGATAATAAAGTGAATAGGAGAGATGAGAATTGGAGTGAGAAAGATGTAAACAGCGACTATAAAAGAAATTATAGACAAAGGTCTAGAGAGTTTAATAGGAATAATGGAGTAGACAGTGATAGGTCTAGTAGATTAAATTGGAGGTGCAGAGATGAAAGTAACATGGTTGAAACTAAAGGAAAATATTGGGAACATAAACCATGGTATAGAAAAACCTATGGCAATGAATCTGAAAGAAAACAGAGGGAAACAGGTGAAGTACATCATAATGAGAATAGATGGAAAGGTAAAACATGGAATGACAGGGAGTGGTCATATCCTAGAAGTGTGATGCATGAAAGGCAGAATAGTAACGACTGTGGTAGAGAGACTGAGTCGTTGGAAGGAGTAAGATGGAAATCTGATAGAGATTTAGATATGTTCAATTGGGAAGAAAGAAATATTAGAGATTCAGAAATAAGGAATGGAAGTACATTGAAATTGGAAAGAAAAGCTGTTAACAGCAGAACAAGGAACTCATGTAGGCCTATGAACTGGACAAATGGTCAAGACAAGAGAAGCAGAGCTATAGACATGAGTTGGTAGTGATGTCCATAGATGGGATAGTTAGTTAAGATAGTTGTAAATAAAGTACAATATGAATTTGAGTTAACTTGAGTTATTTAGTTAAAATAGTTATGTAGTTTGAGAGTTGTTGACTAAGTGAAATACAGAGTCAAATAGTATAGTAGTGAAATAGTTGTAGGTGGATGAGGAGTTAAAAAATAGAAGTTGAATATGTTGCTTGTTAAAGTATACAAGTAAATAGAAATTAGTTGAGAAATGAGATGATGAGTTGATAGTTAAGATTAAAATAAACAAGCTGAAGAAACTTGAGTTGAGATGAGAGTGAGTCATCATTGGAATTTAATATTAAATAGATGAGTTTTATTTAGTGAGATTAGGGGTGAACTAGTAAGGTATTATAAGTTGAGAAGTTTAAAAATATTAGGAATATTGGAAAGGCAAATGGTTAATTCCATTTGGCATTGTAAATAGTATGTGAAATATAATAAGTTGATTGAAAAGATACCGTCCCATACGAAGAATCTCGAGAGCTATGTCGATGACATATTGGCTCATACTAAAGGATGGGAGGAACATTTGAGGACTTTGAGAGAATTTTTCGAGCGAGTGAGAAGTGCTCACTTAACGCTAAAACCAAAGAAATGTTCATTAGGTTATGGTCACATTGATTTTCTGGGCCATACTTTGGATAATGATGACATAAGTCCAAAAGTGGAGTCAGTGGATAAAATTGTGGATATGCCACAACCAAAGAGCAAAAAGCAAGTTAGAAGTTTCTTAGGAGCGGTGAACTATTACAGGAAGTTCATTCCGCATTGTGCAGAATTAATGGCACCTTTGAGCGATCTGACGATAAAGAAAGCACCAGAAAAGATTGAGTGGATTGAGGAGTTGGATAGTAGTTTTAGACAGTTGAAAGACGTACTAGCTAATACACCAATTCTGAAATTGCCCGATTTAGAAAGAGAATTTATTATTCAAACCGATGCATCTGGAAAAGGAATTGGATGCGTATTGATGCAACAGTATGAAGGGATAAATCATCCAATTGCGTATGCAAGTCGAAAGTTGTTAGAAAGAGAAAGAAGATATTCAGTTGAAGAAAGAGAATGTCTTGCAATTATGTGGGGAGTGAGTAGATTCGACAGGTACTTGTGTGGAAGAAAGTTCACGATAGAGACGGACCACTGTGGACTACAGTATATGAAAGAAGGAAGAATGAAGAATGCGAGGGTCATGAGATGGAGTATAACCTTGAAGAATTATTCTTTTACGATACGTTATATTAAAGGATGTAACAATGTGATGTCTGACTATTTGAGTAGAGGACTGACCTAATAACTAATTGGGTCTCTACTATATAATTGTAGATAAATAGATAAGTTATATTCGAGTTGAGTTGTATTGTTTGTGAGGTGGAATAGGGTAATTGACAGTTGATTAGTTGATATATAAGTAGGTGAGTTTAGAAAGCCTGATTACAGTCTTATAAAGAGGGGGCATTTGTAGCGAATTATATTGCTCTTATACAGTAAAATAATCAACTTGCTTGTTTAATAGTTAATATAGGTAGGAGTTAAGATAATTCAATTTTATACGGCGTTTCTAGGTAATACGTTGGCGATTTAATTAATAAGAAACTAAGTATCATCAAACGCTTAGCTTATGGAGAGGCGACGTCACGACAATGTTACTATGGTAGTTACGTACACTTAAGTCGCGACGCTCAACCAATCGCGTGCGTCAAATTAAACGCAACGGTGAAAACGAAAGGAAATAAATACGTCAGAACTTGAACGGAAAAGACGGTTGATTTCCTGCAATACAAGTTGTAAGAAATGGCGAATTTTGCTAAAGGCAAATAACCATTTCAAGTTCAATACAGCTGTGGGAATGAGATTTTGCCCGATACTGGTTGTAAAACAGTTCGGAGCATTCGAGTGACTGATGAAATCGTGAAGAGCGTAAAACTTACGGACTCTTGCATCAGTGGGATCGACATTGCGATTGTGAACAATTCGAGAGACGTTTTGAATTGGCAAATTGACTGTTGAAGTCATTCTACAAGAAGGAATTTGTCGTGTCGAATGACAATATTGGTCTTGTCATTCTGGTGACTGTTGGGGTCATTCTTCGAGGAGGAATTTCTCACCTGTTGGAGCGTTACGGAAGTTTTGCATACTGACGCGGCCTTGTATTCAGTCTGAGTACAAACCGTCTTCATTATTCATAATCCTACGATTCTACAGAGCACTTGGTTGCAATCATCATCTTCACATAAATCTACAAGAATTCTACTGGACACTGAAAAGCTGAATTTCATTGCAGAACGATGTCATACGAATCTCTTCTGTAAACGAAGCTAAGCATTACTTATAATAATAAATAAGAAACGCCAACTAGGTAGATAAGATTTTATTGTGATTGTGAATATACTATGTTTGTTTAATAATATTTATATCTATCAAAAGTACGAGTTGCTTTGATTCAGACTTTCATCTGACATTAATCTCTTCACAACTTTGTACGCGTGCATTAAAAGGTCATTTCATATGGAAGGCTACAGTATGTATGTATGTATGTATGACATGTATGTATGTATGTAAGTATGTATGTATGTATGTATGTATGTATGTATGTATGCATGTATGTATGAATGTATGTATGTATGTATGTATGTATGTATGTATGTATGTATGTATGTATGTATGTATGTATGTACATATGTATGTATGTATGTATGTATGTATGTATGTATGTATGTATGTATGTATGTATGACATGTATAAAATGTATGATGTATGTATATATGTAAGTATGTATGTATGTATGTAAGTATGTATGCATGTGTGCATGTATGTATGTATGTATGTATGTATGTATGTATGTATGTATGTATGTATGTATGTATGTATGTATGTATGTATGTATGTATGTATGTATGACATGTATGACATGTGTGTATGTATGTATGTATGTATGTATGTATGTATGTATGTATGTATGTATGATTGTATGTATGTATGTATGTATGTATGTATGCATGTATGCATGAATGCATGTAGGTATGTATGTATGTATGTATGTATGTATGTATGTATGTATGTGTGTATGTATGTATGTATGTATGTATGTATGTATGTATGTATGTATGCATGTATGTATGTCCTGGCCACGACGTTAAACTGCATCCATCCTCCGCCACAGGGAACCAACAACTTCCCTGTGCCGGTCCTAAGCCCGGACACAGTGAGGAAGGTTTGCCAGATGGGTGGCGATACGCTGGCAGTAAAAGACCAAGACGATTGAAATCTACAAAAACCACGACACAAGTGACATAGCGACCCAGATGCTTCTAGGTGTCATGATGTGGAGCAGATATGCACAGGCCAGTCAGGACATACCGGTAGAGAGAGACGGAGAAGAGTGCGTGGGACACATTCAGGCATTGACCCAGGTTGTCCTTCATATCTCTCTCCCAGTATTCTCTTCAATCAGACAAGGTGGTCTAGCTGCTCTAAGATGTTTATGTTATGGAGCAGACCTGCTGACCGGACCGGTGAAGCTGGGCAGCATGACGCGATACAGACTCAGATAGAGAATGGCGTCTGACTACTACGGGCATTGTGCCCAAAGATATTGATGATTGATGACGATGTATGTATGTATGCATGTATGCATGTATGCAAGTATGTATGTATGTATGTATGTATGTATGTATGTATGTATGTATGTATGTATGTATGTATGTATGTATGTATGTATGTATGTATGTATGTATGTATGTATGTATGTATGTATGTATGTATGTATGTATGTATGTATGTATGTATGTATGTATGTATGTATGTGTGGCGTTCTACCCTGGTCATCAACAGCCGACGCTCGTGACCCCTCTCCTCGGTCGTCACCTGCTAGCGCCTCTGCCTGACCGTGTTGTTCACTCTCGGTGGCCCCTGCACCACCAAGAGCCTTCGGCTGCCCAGGACCCGGAAGACCCATGAATTTACCAGGATTGCCTGAATCTCCCGAGTCGCTGTCTGCGGCGTGTGCACCGCTGTCACTTTCACTGGCGGTCGAAGAAGCCCCTGACACTGAAACCTGCGACCGGGTGGCCCGTGCGGTATCGTCGGACTCGCCCTCTGCCGTGCCCGAGGTCACCGAATAGGCGACGTCCTGAGATGGAGGATGGCCGACTCCCAACACAGGGTTCGTTGTCCCACCGGCAGAGCGTCCACGCCGTGCGCCACCCGTCGCGCCTGTGATCGTCGTCTTCTTGCCCGACTTGTCTTTATTCTTGTGCACCACGCTGCATTTGGCAGCTACCGAACCCTCGCCACCAACGGGGACTACTGAGGTTGTTCCAATCCCGGGTAACCAGAGTGCCTTGAACCAGAGCCATTCCAACGGGCTTAACCCGAGTGTACGCCACGACCCGGTCCCCATCTCGACACCGATGAATTTCCCTGGGAGATGACCCACGCTGCACACACTCCACCGGGCAGAGTCAAGCTGACGCCCGGGGAGCGATCGATATCAACAGCGGCCAAAACTCCCAACTCTTGCAACCGAGGCCTGTCAACGGAGCGCGCGCCGCCGCCTTGTACGGAGTACGCGGCGGGCGCCTTGGGTGCTCGCCTCACCCGTCCAACTGTCAACGCTAACACTGTCGCTTCCCCCGAGACTTGGTCTTCTCGGGCGCTCTGAAGAGCGTTGTGGTGGGATGCTGTCCTGTTTCCCAGCACTCTGCAAAAAAATAAAAGACCTGGCGGTCTTGGGGAACAGGTAACGGGTAACCCCGTCTCCGAAGAGACCTATAAACTGTCGTGTATTCTACAGGCGCCGTACGCCCTTAACCTCAGTATTTACGGACCTCACGGTAAAAACCCCTGATTCCAGAACTTGGTCTTTACTCTAACGTTCACTATAAATTCACGCTCTTTCCCTCGACCCGAGGAGAGCAACACAATATCTGCCGTTTAAACGTGATCTCCCACAAACCTGGTGCCCCTGATTTCACTACTTAGCGCGAATATCACCGAAGCATCAGTTTCATGCGCACCCGTGGAGTCGCAACTCTCCACACACAGAAAACCAGTAACCTTCACGGTATACTCAACAGACGCCAACGATCGACCGCAGTCGGATCGTGAAACAACACGGTGCTTCCCTTGCAGGTAGGAGCCCAACCCAGCCCTGCAGAATCGCCAAAACCGTGCTAACAAACGTAACCGAAGTCTTTACCAGGGAATTTCACCCTCTGCTTAAATGTCTCTTCCGCAGACCAACGGAGCTGCGGCGTCTCCGGCCTCGTATCCCGTACCCCTGAAACAGAAGATTGAACCCCGTGAGATCGATGACAAAGTAACCAACAATGACAGATCACAACCTGAGCCCTCACAACCGCGTATATCAGGATCGCCCAATTATGTTCGAATGGCCAATGCCAATCCTGTAGAGACAGTCGAACACAACCGATTTAACTATGAACGAATTCACGAACACAGTACGTATGGAGTAGTCGGCAACTACTCCACATTATAAGCGACGCACCGTGTGGCAGGCTTTATTCCACCGGAATAAGCCTGTCTGCACTGTATAGTTTGGCTTAGACGTGGACATCGGTCTTCCGTATAACAATGACCGAAACCTAAATTCCAACGAAACCGGTTTCAGATTCTTTTCTACACCAAGCCAAATGGCTACCTAACGAGAGTCAGGGTTACTCCAGCCATTTACCAGCAAGTTTCATTTCATATGTAACCCTCTTGTGGCCTGTCCGCCACATATGTATGTATGTATGTATGTATGTATGTATGTATGTATGTATGTATGTATGTATGTATGTATGTACAGTGGTGTGCAAAAGTCTGGAACCACCTAGAAATATCGTGTTTTTTCGACTTTCCAGCCACTTACTCGCATATTTTCATGTGCCCAATACAAACTTTCGCTTGTAACATCATGGGGGATATATTTGGATATTAGAATCGACTTTTTATTCTAGGTTGAACCAAATTTTACCAATTTTTTCTTGAAAGTTGCCATGGTTATGGTTTTTTGTGTGTAAATCTCGTAATTTGTACTTCTTTGGCCATTGGTGTAAAAATATATTAGTATGGTTAAAACAGGTCATGTGTGGTATGAACTCGTTTATAATCATTCATTTATCCGTTCATTCATTTAGAAAATTTATATAGCGCCCTGGTATTCAAGAAGACTACTCAGAGGCGCTCCCAGTCAACCCACGGCTAAAAAGATAGGTTTTCGAGCAACTGATAGAAAGCAGGCAAATTATTCCGAGGTATACAGTAAGTGTACTACAAATCATTTAGTTGGCATTGAAAAGGAAGTTTTGTGGACAGTTATGCCACAGCATTTGGTGAACCACCCCTTATTCTTGATCACCTGTCTGCACCGTGTCTGCATTGAGTACACCATCTTAACGAGGTGGTCATGGGTAAAGACATGGTGCCTGGTGGCGATGAGCTCGCAATTACTGATATCTGTGGAGGAAAACAAGCCCTGAAACACCCCGGCTGCAGAAGCGGCTGCCCTCTCGGTCCGTAGGATGGCCGATTACCGATCGGGCGGGTGCCAGTCCAAATATGCCCGCGTGTCGTCTCACGAGGGAGACGCGAGTCCGCCTTCGTCGTCTTTCGAAGGTAGTGCAGTTCTTCCGGTCGACACCAGCGTAGCAGAAAGCGACACACAACGACGATGAAGAAGGAAACACAGTTTATTGAAGCGATCACTACACACTGCTGCACGACCATACGATTCACTTCAACGACTAACTACGCTTCCTGCGTAACAACTGTTCTCGCTTACTCGATGACTAGCTGACTGCTTAACTTCTCCTGACTCAATCGATGACTCCTCGCTGACTAAATACACGGAGCAACGGGCTCCCTTATATACCCGAAACGAGGGAGGGGAACCAGGGTCCCAAACCACGGGAGGCCGTAGGCTAAGCCTCGGGAGGCCGTAGGCTAAGCCTCGGAAGGCCGTGGGCTAAGCCTTGGGAGGCCGCGCGCCAAACCTCGGGAGGCCAATTCAGAGAGGCCGCGGCAAATCTCGGGAGACCGTGGGATAATCTCGGGAGGCCAATTCAGAGAGGCCACCTACATCAAAGGCGCTGCCGCGGGAGGCAGGGAGGCTAATTACGAGAGGCCGCCCACATCAAAGGCGCTGCCGCGGGAGGCCGATAGGTAGCCTTCCTACATCAAAGGATATTGCCGCCGAAGGCAGGGATGCCAATTACAAGAGGCCGACTACATCAAAGGACACCGCCGCGGGGGGAGCGTGGGAGACTGAGAGGCTGCCTCTCTACATCAAAGGATACTGCCGCCAAAGGCAGGGAGGTCTATTACAAGAGGCCGACTACATCAAAGGACACCGCCGCGGCGGGAGCGTGGGAGGCTGAGAGGCTGCCTCTCTACATCAAAGGATACTGCCGCCGAAGGCAGGGAGGCCAATCAAGCGGCTATCACGGGAGGCAGGGAGGCTAATTACGGCGGGAAAACCAAGAGGCCGATCATGGCGGGAAAGTCAGGAGGCCGTGGCCAAGGAAGGGGAGGCCACCGGGACCACCCAGGGGAAACACAGCTGGCGGAGTGGGGCAAGGGGACCCCAATTTCGCCACATATCTTTAAGGCTATTTTGTGCCAGGAATTCTCAATCGGATTCCAATACGGAGACTGGACAAGTGCACAGACCAGTCAGTGGCAACTAACATTCAAAGACGTAAACGGATCGAATGAGTGTGGAAACAGGCAAGCTGGACACATGACAAGTGGGAGAAAGTGCTTTTCAGCGATGACAGTGCCTGTTGTCTGTTTAGCAACAAGCCCACATGTATTTGGTGAGGTTTCATCGAGAGGAATTGAAAACACAGTGCCTGAACCTGGCGGGAAAACATCCTCTGAAGATCGTGGTCTGGGCTGCTTGGCTAACATTGGAGTAGGATGCCTTCACGTCATCGATAAAATGGTTAACGCAACCAAGAACAGTGGGAATACTGCAGAACTACAGGGCACCATCAGCACAACAGCTATTCCAGGATCAGTTCTTCTCTTATGATGACAGTGCAACATGCCATCGCGCCAAACTGTTCATTCACTGGAAGTGTCAGATCAACATCTGGACGCTGGACTGGTCTGTGCACTTGTCCTGTCCCCGTATTGGAATCCGATTGAGAATAATAAATATTATTCCTGGCACAAAATAGCCTTAAAGATATCAAAGAGAAATCCCACCAGTAATTGCGAGCTCATCGCCACCAGGCACCATGTCTTTACCCATGACCACCTTGTTATGATGGTGTACTCAATGCAGACACGGTGCAGACAGGTGATCAAGAATAAGGGGTGGTTCACCAAATGCTGTGGCATAACTGTCCACAAAACTTCCTTTTTCAATGCCAACTAAATGATTTGTAGTACACTTACTGTATACCTCGGAATAATTTGCCTGCTTTCTATCAGTTGCTCGAAAACCTAGTTGATTCTAATAGCCAAATATATCCCCCATGATGTTACAAGCGAAAGTTTGTACTGGGCATATGAAAATATGCGAGTAACAGGCTGGAAAGTCGAAAAAACACGATATTTCTAGGTGGTTCCAGACTTTTGCACACCTCCGTATGTATGTATGTATGTATGTATGTATGTATGTATGTATGTATGTATGTATGTATGTATGTATTAGGTTGGTCCAAAAAATAAAATTCAAGCTAGATACCAAGGCGCCCTCTCAGTTTGTTAGACCTGTCAATTTAGTATTATTGAGACCAAATTTCAGCTTCCCAGTCCAACTGGAAGGCGGTGCTCAACGACATCGAAATATTACCATGTAGTTCTATTAGCAAGAAATCTTGATGCCTTTTAGCTTGATCAAAAACCTCAACCCTTGTCATGTAGATGAACTTGAAATAAATTCTGCTGCACTATCATACTTATTACAGTCAGTGCTAGCTACTTGACAGCTGTTTAGCCATCAAGTGACAAGTGCATTTTGATAGCAATAACACTCCTGGTGATCTGATCATGAAGCATTGAGATTGTTGGTCACAATTACTGCAGCGCTTATGGCAAATAGAAAAGCTGTCCCCACTCAATCAACAAAGAAATATGCTGTTGACACTGTGCTTGCAAAGCCTTCTCCAGTGTAGACGTCATCGTATGTTTGGAGTCATAAAACGAGAACAATAGACATTCGTGGATTTAACGATGTTTTTGACATTTTTTGACATTTTCCATATTTAAAACCTACTGAAATTTTATATTTCAGGCTCACCAATTGTTTAAGTGTCACACGTATTGTCATGTTACAGTAATGTATGATTTATCTTGAAATAAAGCACAATTGTATTGGAATATATGCTCAACACATTTATTTCTACAATTAACGTCTTTTCATTGGCCCATGCAAAGTAACACAGTCGTTGAGCACCGCCTTCCAGTTGGAATAGGAAGCTGAAATTTTTTCTCAATAATACTATTGATAGGTGTAACAAATTGGGAGGGCGCCCTGGTTTTTAGCTTGAACTTTATTTTTTACCATGTATCTGTGAACCACACTAGTATGTATGCATGTATGTATGTATGTATGTATGTATGTATGTATTAGGGTGGTTGCATCCCTAAGAAAAAAAATTCAACTTCAGATGTGATATTTCTCCAACCCGCCATTCCGTGCCACTTGGTTTAAAACCTATGTGGCCCAAAAATTATCAGGATACAACAATATTTAGGACTTGCACAATGTCGTTGAAGTTTAGGTTTTACAAATAATTGTCGTAATTTCGAGTACAAGTATTATTTAATTCAAATTTTCGATTTTTTTGCAGAAATACTTAATGATTTTTATTTAGGCACAGCTGATACATAAATTCCTACAATGTTCCTGTCATCACTGATTGCCAATATTATTTATTTTTATGAGCATTTTAACGGTAATTGACAAGTGAGGGAATTCCTGTGAACGATAATCCAGCAATGTTATGATTAATTTCTTAGTAACAATCTAAGTCATCAATGCACCAAAGTAGTAGTCTACACATTCATTCATTCATTCATTCATTCCAAAAATTTATATAGCGCCTCTTCCAGAAGGCTACTCAGAGGCGCTCCCAGCCCAGCCACGGCTAAAAAGATAGATCTTGAGCAACTGGCAGAAAGCAGGCAAGTTAATCCGAGGTAGTAAGCGCAGTGCAAGCTGAAGCACATTCCATGTGGACGGGCCAACAACCGAGAAGACTCGACGCTGTCTGGCAGAAGAGCGGATTCGATGGACCAGCAACTTCCCATTGGCCGAAGAGCGTAAAGCACGACTGGAGGCTAAGCTGGAGACAGAGATCAGACAAGTAGGACGGAGCACTACCAGCGAGACACCGCTAGACAAGTGATGCTGCTCTGTAGGAGATGCGTTGCGAGGCTGGAGGTCAGTGCAAAACGTCATCCATGAAAGTAGAAATGGGGGCGTAATTTGGAAATAACAATCCGCGGCTGAGTGGAGTTCACACGCATACAATAGGCCTATTACAACTTGGCCTCAACCTGCCTCAGGGACAGTATCACTCAAACTACTGAGCAACTTCTTCTCATTTTGGTCAAAGCGAAACTTTTGACAAAGTTCCAACTCAGGTGACTGAGCATGTCTGGAAGCTGCAGACCGGCAAGGCTTAAAAAAGATGGCATCTCCTGTAAATCCCTTCGCAGCAGTAGCCTATGCGGATGACGAGAGCAATTAACTGCTTGAAGGTGTTGCTATTTCAAGACGAGCACTCTCTATAGGTTACAACAACAACGATTGGAGTCATCACGTCGATTATCTTATCAAGAACATAATGTGGGAACATCTGAAAATAATTATTAGTCTCTTTAGAGCATGCATCTACATGGCCGCCATTGGTTTCAAACCCCATCAGCAACCACTGCTCCAGGGAACGATCTAGTACTGCTGTGCATCTCTCTTTATACCCACAGAGTTTCATTGCTTTATGCTTATGCTGCAGTGACACCCATTGGTCGCAATCTCTTGTTGTTATGCTTGGGTTTCTTTCAATATGACGTGTCATTGGAAGAGAAGAAGCTGATCATGGCAGTTCTAATGGACAAAGAAGGTTCTGAGCTCCCAAAACGCATACCACAACTCTTCTCTCAGCCATTCACAAAAACACTAGGCTGACATGAGTTCGTGACAAAATCAACTCGTGGCCTGTTCTGAATCTTAAAACTTCGAGATGCACTTCTGGAACACGATCCAAGTGGTCTGATGAATCATGAAGATTGCACGAAGAGTTCGACAAGCTGCAGATCTATAAAGGTTATGAGTGATCTAGCATTCTAGCTGAGCGGGGTGTCACCCTTATTCAGTATTTCAATCCCTCAACAACAAAAACAATTTCTATCACAAGTTGTAGAAGAGCATCGCAACTCGTTCTCGCACGAACAAAGGAGAGTGCGGTAAAAAAAATTCAAGGTCACATTGACATCATGTACCTCGGCAGCAATAATAATTCAAATTTTAATCACCAATCAGTGTGATGATCAATAATCAGGGATGAAATTATATCGTTGTAATGCACTGAATTGGTTTCTGGCTTGAAGATGAATGTTTTATTACAGCAATAACGCTTACTGTTCATAGGTTCCCATTATAAACTTTGATGGTGTTGTGCAAGTTCTAAATATTAATATTTTCACATGCAACTTTTTGTGTGAGGTTTCTGGATGGAATGGCACCAAATGGAAACTTGGAGAACAGTAGATTCCAACTTTCATTTTTAACGACCACCCTAGTATGTATGTATGTATGTATGTATGTATGTATGTATGTATGTATGTATGACATGCATGACATGCATGTATGTATGTATGTATGTATGTACGTATATATGTACGTATGTATGTATGTATGTATGCATGCATGTATGCATGTATGTATGTTGTTGTGAGCAGTGTCCTCTAAGTTAAAGTCCCTACTTGGTTCAGCTCACATAAAATAACTCGTGTCTAGTTTAAAGGTATAATTTAACATAAAGAACGAAAATGATACAGTTACCACACTGTAGACCAGTGGAAAGTCGTCGACGGCGCGGCATTCTGCGACGAACGTCTTCAAGCAGCAACAGGCTGGCGACGAAGTAACTTAACTACAGACACCATTGTCGAGGTGTAACGAAAGAAACTTAACTAAACTTAAACTAACGAACTCTCACAAGAAGACTGCCATGCAGTCACCCTGCAGCCGAGAACATAAGAGTCCCAAACTCTAACTTAACTATCATCATCAGAACCAAAGAGAGCTAAAGAGAGCCGTCAGAGCAAGAGAGACGCCCCCTGAAGTCAGACCTTATATAGACCCAGTCTGTCACCAGGTGTCACCCTCAAGGCTACCGAAGTCAAGTGTCCGTGACTATAGCCCATCCCATGACCAGAACCAGTCGTAGAGAGTCGTGGAACCTGACAATGTATGTATGTATGTATATATGTATGTATGTATGTATGTATGTATGTATGTATGTATGTATGTATGTATGTATGTATGTATGTATGTATGTATGTATGTATGTATGTATGACATGCATGACATGTCTGTATGTATGTATGTATGTATGTATGTATGTATGTATGTATGTATGTATGTATGTATGTATGTACGTATATATGTATGTATGTATGTATGTATGTATGCATGTATGCATGTATGTTTGTATGTATGTATGTATGTATGTATGTATGTATGTATGTATGTATGTATGTATGTACGTATATATGTATGTATGTATGTATGTATGTATGTATGTATGTATGCATGTATGCATGTATGCATGTATGTATGTATGTATGTATGTATGTATGTATGTATGTATGTATGTATGTATGACATGCATGACATGTCTGTATGTATGTATGTATGTATGTATGTATGTATGTATGTATGTATGTATGTATGTATGTATGTATGTATGTATGTATGTATGTATGTATGTATGTATGTATGTATGTATGTATGTATGTATGTATGTATGTATGTATGTATGTATGTATGTATGCATGTATGTATGTCCTGGGCACGACGTTAAACTGCATCCATCGTCCGCCACAGGGAACCAACAACGTCCCTGTGCCGGTCCTAAGCCCGGACAAAGGAGAAAGGTTTGCCAGATGAGTGGCGATACGCTGGCAGTAAAAGACCAAGACGATTGAAATCTACAAAAACCACGACACAAGTGACATAGCGACCCAGATGCTTCTAAGTGTCATGATGTGGAGCAGATATGGAGCAGATATGCACAGGCCAGTCAGGACAGACCGATGGGAGAGTCGGAGAAGAGTGCATAGGACACATAACGGCATTGACCCAGGTTGTCCTTCATGCCTCTCTCCCAGTATTCTCTTCAATCAGACAAGGTGGGCTAGCTGCTCTAAGATGTTAGTGTTATGGAGCAGACCTGCTGACCGGACCGGTTGAAGCTGCGCAGCATGACGCGAGACAGACTCAGATAGATAGTGGCGTCGGACTCCTACGGTCATTGTGCCCAAGGATATTGACGATTGATGACGATGTATGTATGTATGTATGTATGAATGTATGTATGCATGTATGCATGTGTGGCGTCCGACCCTCACCAGACAACGCCTGCGCCGCTTCTCTCTTGCCCTCGGCCGCAAGCGCCTCTGTATGACCGGGTCGGTCTTTCTCGGTGGCCCCTGCACCATCAAGAGTCCCTGACAGCCCGAGACCCGAGAGACCCGCGCTCTTACCAGGATTGCCTGGATCTCCCGAGTCGCTGTCTGCGCCGTGCGCGCCGTTATCACTTTCACTGACGGTCGAAGAAGCCCCTGATACCGACGCCTGCGACCGGGTAGGCAGCGCCGTATCGTCAGACCCGCTCTCTGCCGGGCCCGCGGTCGCCGAGTAGGCGACGTCCTGAGATGGAGGATGGCCGACTCCCAACACAGGGTCCGTTGTCCCACCGGCAGAGCGGCCTCGCCGGGCGCCACCCGTCGCGCCTTCGGTCCTTGTCTTCTTGCCCTGTTCGTCTTGACTCTTACGTACCATGCTGCACTTGGCGGCCACTGAGCCCTCGCCACCAACGGGGACTACTGAGCGCATGCCCTGTCCCGTCGCCCACAGTGACTGAAACCATGACCATTCCAACGGCCCGAGGCCGAGGATGCGCCACGACCTTGTGCCCATCTTTTATTCCAATGACTTTCACGGAGAGACGGCTCACGCTGCTCACACCGCCGGGCCGAGTCTAGCTGAAGCCCGGGGAGCGATCAAGACCGGCAGCGGCCGAACTCCCGACGTTAACACTTAGCCTGTCCACGGAACACGCACCGCCGCCGTGTACCAAGTACGCGGTGCGCTTCCCGAGTGCTCGCCTCACTCGACCACCGATTGACAGCGATAACCGGCCTTCCCCGAGACTTGGTCTTCTCGGCCGCTCGGAAGAGCGGGGTAGTGGATGCTGGTCTGTTCACGGGAAACGGAGGAAAAAAATAAAAGACCTGGCGGTCTTGGGGAACAGGTATCGGAAAGCCCCGTCTCCGAAGAGACTTATTATTTCTGTATATTCTACTGGCGCCGTTCGCCCTAACTCAACAGTTACGGACCTCAGGTAAAAACCCTTCAATAACACTTGGTCTTTACTCTCAGAATTTACTCTGCTTCCCTTGCTCCTCTACCCGAGGGAGCGATAACTCTCTACTGTACCAATATATAACCCGAAGAACTTGGTGCCCCTGCTTTACTAATTCGAGCGTATATCACCGAGGCGTCGGCTTCATGCGCCCCGTGGAGTCACCACTCTCCACCCGTAACCTTCGCGTTACGCTCAACAGACTCTCAACGATCGCCAAGACGGCAGGATCGTGAATGCAACACGTAGATTCCCTGGCAGGAAGGAGCCCAACCCAAGTCCTGCAGAATCACCAACCCGTGTAACCAAACAGTAACCGGATACTTCACCAGGGGATTTCACCCTATACAATGTAACACTTCCGCAGACCAACGGAGCTGCGGCGTCTCCGGCCTTGTAACCGTACCCCTGAAACAGAAGATTGAACCCCTAGAGATCGATGACTGAGTAACGAACCCCGACAGATCGTCCACCTGAGCTCTCACAACTGCGTATATCAGGATCGCCCAATCATGTTCAAATGGCTACAGCCAATCCTGTTGAGACAGTAGAACACAACCGATTTAACTATGAACGAATTCACGAACACAGTACGTATGGAGTAGTCGGCAACTACTCCACGTTATAAGCAACGCACCGTGTGGCAGGCTTTATTCCACCGGCAACACGCTATGCTTTGGCTTAAACGTGGACATCGGTCTTCCGTATACAATGACCGAAACCTAAATTTTAACGAAACCGGTTTCAGTTTCTTTTCTACTAAGCCAAATGGCTACCTAACGAGAGTCAGGGTTACTCCCGCCATTTACCGGCAAGTTATCTTTTACGTGTACTTGTCTTGTGGCCTGTCCGCCACACTCTCCCCACCTTTCTTTGATGCGGAGCATCGTTAGGAAACATGGACAGTATTTATCAGGACCCTCCCATTTTTATGGGCCCGTCCTCTAACCTACCTACTTAGGTTCTTGGGAGACAGCACTACCCCCTCTGTCTCCCGATCACAAAAATGAGTGTCACTCATAACCCATTCACACACCAGATATGCTCTTTATTATTTCATTCGCACCAGTCATACTCAACCACCATCATCACAGTGTCAAAGATTCTCTGTCTGAATCTCGTTGTCACGAACCCGACGTCCAGCAGCGTCGTACGTTGGCCAGCTTCCACCAACTCTGAAAGTAACAACAACTAACACAAATACATAGGCACATCGGAGTAGACTTTGCAGTCAAGGATCGACCCTACGACAGCAAATCGAACCTCCGCAACTAGCTGGTGCTAGTAACGACAGAATAGAACAGACATATTATCGTAATAACCGAAAATCGGAAGTTTGCGCTCCGGCAAAAATCCAAGAATCCGCCGCAGATTCACGAACAGTCTTTCCTTTATCCAGCATATACTTCACGTGCCGTTCATCGATGTAAACATCGGCTGCAAGATCAGGGAAACATAAACGTAACAGGAACATCTCCAACCCGAGCTCGATTAGAGTGCGAGGAACCGGAAACCACCACGGTTATAGAGCGAACACCGACAGCCAAACATACCCAGGACGTCATCTTACAGGACCCCGCCCATGCGCTAACTTGTAGCGATAGCTGGTACAGGTCAACTAGCGTCCTCTGCCATATCACCCAGGACTTCGACTTAAAGGAACCCCGCCCATCACTAACTCGTAGTGATAGCTAGAACAGGTGCGACTAACGTCCCTCCAACTGTCATTTAAACCAGGACTTCGACTTAAAGGAACCCCGCCCATCGCTAACTTGTAGCGATAGCTGCTCAGGTGCGACTAACGTCCTCCGGAACCTCGTCTTTATTCACCCCGCCCGAACGTTACCTACAACGTCAGCCTGCCAGGCGCGAGTAATTCCACCCTCCTCTACTGGCATCTCGTCCCACCCGCGAGACCACCAACCTCATAAGCACTCTGTCTCTTACCCGAGCTCCACTCAACCGAAGCTGAGGGACCTTAAGGAGAGAAAAGTTACCAACTCTGTCCACTGTCCTGGGAATATCCGTTGTTCCCACACATCACCGTCTGATAGTGATTCTACTCAACAAGAGTTATTCGCGAATTGCGGGGACAGTCCCACCACAATTAAGCGGTCAGCAAATCAAACGAAATTCAAAGGAACTTGACCAGTATCAAGGAACAATCGCCATCACGCGAGTACAAGAAAACGCAGGGCGCGTTCTCAATACGATCAGGTACCACTTTAACCCGTAACTGAAAAAGGCTACATCAAAAGGACATCAAGCACAAAGTCCACTGGCAATATATAAAACCCACCACATAGAAGCGGTGTCGAGACCCAGTTCAAGTCTCGCAACCCACAAGTACCACTGTGGCGTTCAACAAAAGGAAACCAGCAAATGTAAACAGAAATCTTTCTCGACCCCATCCAGGAACACATCGCCATTACGCGATGGTTTTGGCTAGTCATCCATTGAAGACTGACTACCACTTCGTCGACTGGGACTTTCGACGGCATTGTCCCTCATGGACGTGGGTAAACCTCCAAGGTGTTCCCTTATCGACGGAAAACGTCGACACACCCTCTCAAGATCGAGGTCGAGAGAGGAGTCACTGTCCTCCTCTTCATCCTTCAGCCAGCTGTCCGGATGGTCGCCATGGAAAGCCTTAAGCTTGTCCACATGCACTACCATTGGCATAGCTCGCGAACTCCTCTGTATGCGGTACAAAACGAGACTGACCACTTGTATAATCAAGAAAGGACCGGTATAGACCTTAGTCCACTTGATTTTCCTCCCACACCGAAGTCTTGGGTAGTAGTAATAGACCCAATCGCCTTGAGCGAACTTCTGTGGTTTCACCCGTAAGTCATAGGATTTTTTCCTTCGTTCGGCAACCCTTTGTAACTGAGTCCGAACCAATCGATAAGCCGTCTCCATTGTCTCTGACTGCTTATCAGCGTACTCCTGTAGATTCGAGTACGTCGGTCGTTCGCAGTCCACCAGCTGCGACAGGATCAGATCCAAAGGCGTATGACTCTCACGCCCAAGGAACAAGAAGTTAGGCGTTCTTTGTGTGGCCTCATGCTCCGTTGACCGGTAAGCTGCCATCACATACGGTAGGTGAATGTCCCAATCTTTTTGACGTTCCGATACAACCTTCCCAATCAGGGAATTCAATGTTCGATGGAACCTCTCAATCATTCCATTCCCAGATGGTCGATAAGGAGTGGTGCGTAACTTGTCAATTTCCATACGCTGACACAACTCCTGGAACAATTCTGCTTCGAAACATGGGCCCTGATCTGTCAAGATCTGACGCGGCATGCCAAACCGTGAGAACACATGGATCATTAACGTTTCAGCAACGGTAACCGACTCCTGGTTCCTGATGGGAAGAGCCTCAGCCCATCTTGAGAAGTAATCGATAGCGGTAAGTATGTACTTATTACCGTCGTTAGACACAGGGTGAGGTCCCGTAATGTCAATTCCCAACCGTTCCATAGGTTCCCCGACAATAGGACATTGCATGGGACCTTGTCTCGGTGGTTTTTCCCTGCGATATCGAGCACAGGTATCACAATGCTGACACATGCGACGTACGTCGTCTTTCCAACTCGGCCAGTAGGCGCGACGTTGCAGCTTTTCCAAGCTCTTCCTGATTCCAACATGTCCACCAGCGAAGCTCGCATGAGTCAACCCGAATATTTCCTTTCGTAATGCAAGGGGCACAACCAACTGATAATATTCAGTTTCACCTGTGCTTCCCTTTATCCAACGTCTGTACAAGACGCCCTGGCGTACCTCTAGTACGTCCCATTGACTGACCAAGACTTTCGTCTCGTCACTCTTCGGCATGACCTCTGGATCCGTGGGTCGTTGATTAGCCTCCATCCATTCCAGGACAGGACCAATCTTGTCATCAGCCTGTTGTTTCTGACGGAGTGTCTCCTTTGTCCAACCGTCATTCTGGTTGACGTTCGCCTCCCGTGAGCCTGCGGGTCGGACTTCTGTAACAGGACATACCCATGCGGTGTCGCCACCACACTCGTCCCTGGTTTCACCCGAACCAGTCTCCGCTGAAGGACCACGCGACATGGCATCAGCGTTCCCGTGTTTTGTCCCAGCTCGATGGACTATCTCGAAATCGAATTCTTCGATAGTTTCCAACCACCGAGCCTGCTGTCCAATTGGTTCTGGTGTCCGACGTAACCACTGGAGTGCAGAGTGGTCTGTCCGAAGGGTAAACCTTCTTCCCAACAGATACTGTCGGAACTCCTTGAGGAAATAGATGACAGCTAGCAACTCCCGTCGGGTAACATTATAATTTCTCTCTGCGGTCGACAACAACCGACTTGCGTAACAGATGACGCGTTCCTCCCCATCTTGTATCTGCGACAAGACTGCCCCAATTGCATAGGCAGAGGCATCTGTATCGAGTAGATATTGACCCTCATCCGCCGGCAATGCCAATATCGGCGATGAAACCAATCGTCGCTTGAGTTTATCAAACGCCGTCTGACATTCCTCGGTCCACCGAAACGGAACATTTTTCCTTGTCAGGAAATGTAACGGTTGAGCCACTACCGCAAAGTCGTGTATGAACCGACGATAATATGAACAGAGTCCAATGAAGGACCGTACTTCCCGTAGGTTCCGAGGAGCACTCCAATCCTGCACAGCTTTGATCTTGCTCGGATCAGTCGCCACACCCTCTTTACTCAGTACGTGGCCCAGGAACAGCACCTCTTCTTGCATCAAATGACACTTGGAAGGTTTCAATTTCAAGTTATATTCTTGCAGTCTCTTGAACACCATTTCCAACCGCTTCAAATGTGTCTCAACATCCCGGGAAAACACAATTATATCATCGAGATATACCAGACAGATGTCATAATTGAGTCCCGTTAGTACCAGATTCATGAGTCGGCTAAACGAAGCCGGGCTGTTGCACAATCCAAAGGGTAAAACCTTGAACTGAAAACTGCCTCTTCTGGTTATGAAACCAGTTTTGTGTTTGTCGCGTGGGTGCAAGGCCATCTGGTGATAGCCTGACCTCAGGTCGAAGGTGCTATACCATTGAGCACCTCCGAGGGTGTCCAAACTTTCACGAATCAATGGCAACGGATGGGCATCTTTCCGCGTCTTAAGGTTCAACTGACGATAGTCAATGCAGAATCTCATGCTCCCATCTTTTTTCTTTACCATCACAACATTTGACGCCCACTCCGACATGGAGGGTTCGATTACTCCTTGCGTCAACATTTCTTCGACTTGTCGATCAATCTCTGGCAACATCGTTAACGGTTGCCGTCTCAGCGGCTGTCGCACAGGTTTTTCTTGCTGAGTATCAATCTCATGTCGAATGACCTCCGTAAAACCCAAGTCTTTTTCATTCAGCGAAAATGTCGCACGATAAGTCAATATCAGCTTCCGTAACCGTTCTTTTTCGACTGGAGAGACCGTTGCCGGTACCTCATCCCACAGTCTTCGTAGCACCAATTCCTCTGGCAGTACCGTGGGTTGCCGTGTCGTTCCTATCCTTGACGGGATCTGTCGACCATACTCGGACTTCTGTGTCATCAGATTCTTAGTGACGTGTAATACTGTCACTCGCTCCAACAGGCATTCAGTACTTTGCCTCACCGTGGTGTCCTCGTTTCCCACGTTCATCATCCTGACCCAGACCACTGACTCCTTCCCCGGAATCAGGGTTCGCCCAACTACAAGTCCTTTGGACAGTTCCTTGGGAGTAGTGACCCAATTCTCTGTATCGACACGCAGATGCGGATACACCACCGACACCAGTACATCCATTTCACATCTGGCCGGTATTACTGTGTCGTGTCGGATCATAATTTTCCTGCACCTAAGTTCTGCAGATGTAGTTTTCAGCGGTACGTTCAGTTCACCCAGGCGAACACAATGACCAGCGAAGTTCCAGCTCGCCTGATTGGCTTCGAGCCACGACAGCCCCAAGATGACTTCCGTCACTTGGTCCGTCACCAGACAAGGCAGCGGAAAGGATTTCCTGCCAATGTGAATGGTCAACATGGCTTCACCTTCCACTCGGATCTCGCTCCCGTTCGCGGCTAGCAGTCGTTGCTCTGACGGTACCACTTTACTCCCTGGCACGAAGCATTTAGGCACCAGCGACATCTCGCTGCCTGAGTCAAGAAGACATTGACGTCTTACTCCATTCAAGCGTGTAACGATGTACGCCATACTGCTTCCTTTCACCAGTCGGTTTTGTGACGGTTCCGGGAAAGGTTCAGTGCTCACTGGATCTTCAGCAGCTTCTGTTCTCAGCTGCGGACAATTCCTGCAGATATGTCCTCTTTTGTGGCACAGGAAACATTCGCGTTTGTCGGTCCACCAACCACCTGGTTGAAATCCTCGCCTCTGGAACGGTCCATTGTTTGTCCGGTCCGAACGATTCCATCGCTCGTAGGGTTTATTCGCAACAAACCCCGACTCTGACTTCGGTTTGAGCTGACCGAGTTCCTTGGTCAGATTCTCAATTTGACGTTCCAGGTCGACCATTCGCTGATCTTGTGGATCCCCGACTACCGGAGTCGTTCGATCGGACTTGGTAGCTTTCACTCTACCATGTCTCTGTTCCACGTTACCACCAGACGTTGACTGACGACCGTATGCTTCCAATCGGACAGCATGTTTGTACGCGGTCTCAAGATCAACCGGTTCTCTTTCGCGTACTTTCTGAGCCAAGTCTTGATTCGTCAAAGCGTCAATGAAGGCATCACAAGCGATTGACTCAACAACGTCATTTGTCGGTCCAGGATATGCTAAGACCATCAATCGCCTGATCTCTTGCACAACATTGCTCAACGTCTCAGACTGACCCTGTCGATATGTCCGTAGCTTGGTTCGGAAGAGATTCGTTTGATTCTCTGAACCATACCTCGCCTTTAACTTTTCCACCAGTCCCTGCCAAGACACGTTCTTCTGCGCACCCATGTCCCACAACAATTGGGATGCCGGCCCTGTGAGAGCACACATGAGCTGGTCAGATTTTTCGCGGTCACTCCAATTGTTGCATCTGGCGCAGACTTCAAACTTGGCCAGAAAAGCAGCGATCGCTGTTTTCCCGTCGTACTTTTCAAGTTTGATCCGGATCCCACGGTCCACTGGAACTCGGGTTCTCGTCTGACTGGCAGAACGTTGACGTGTTCTGTCATCAGCGGAACTCCGTCGAGGCGAATCACTGTCATTACTGGATTCGTCGTCTTCCCCGATCCTTGATCCGCCGCGTTGCTTCACACGAGTCTGTTCTCTGGCAACTCCTCTGTCTCTGTGTCCTCTGGCCTTTACGCGAGACCGAATACTCTCACCCGACGAATTGCTATCGTCGCTGGTCACCACTGCCACACGTCGTTGTCCTTGGTCTTTCTTCTTTAGAATAGACCGACTTGACGACGGTTCAGTACGCTGTGTCGGCACCGTGATTTTCACTTTACGTTTTGCCTGACGATGATGACTTTCATCAGTCGTCCTTGTTCTCTGCTCATCCGGATCCGTTTGTGTGGATGCATCGTCTGATGACACCACTTTTCCTTTCACCCTGACATCCTGCTGTACCAGTCGTCTGACTTTCGGAGAATCACAATGCCGTGATTGTGACACTCGTTGCTTCGGTAAATCACTCTGTCGTACCGTTTCTTTACTGACTTTATTTTGTTTCGCTTTTTCAGGAAGTCTTACCATCGGCTGTGGCGACGAATCCTGCCTCCGTTCACGAGAAGCTGACAAGGCCTGCACTTGCTGAGTGAGCAGAGTCAAACATTCCCGGAGAACTGACAGTTCATTCTTCACGTCGACATCCACACCATTCCCTGAGACGCTCTCAATCGTCTCAAGTCGAGGAACATGCCTGCGAGATGCACCAGCAGTCCTACTCGACCTTTCTTTCACGGAGATTACCTCCACACATCGCTCAGGTAACCGGTACACATCCCTGTCAGGACAAGACGGGACTACACGTTCAGAAAACACGGGTCTGCTGTCCCGAACAGCTTCAGAAACTCGTGGAACAGAACGGATCCAATGCTCAACACCAGCAACAGAAGAAGAAGTCTTAAAACGGTCGCGAACCAATTCAGCTTCAACTTCTTGATCAACAAACTCCCTTGAGTCACCAGTAGCCAGATCAAAAGGCACAGCCACATCAGATTGAGCAAAACCACCAGCTACGTTCAAATCCGGCCAACAAATTTTTGGACGAGCGCCAAAGTACTCACAATCAGGTCGAGAAACATTCATGGAAAGATTCCCGGTTGAAAAGTCAACATTCAAAGGCGGAAAAGGGACAGTGCGTACCTCAGAAGTTTTGACCCCACTTCTGGTACCACTTTGTGGCGTCCGACCCTCACCAGACAACGCCTGCGCCGCTTCTCTCTTGCCCTCGGCCGCAAGCGCCTCTGTATGACCGGGTCGGTCTTTCTCGGTGGCCCCTGCACCATCAAGAGTCCCTGACAGCCCGAGACCCGAGAGACCCGCGCTCTTACCAGGATTGCCTGGATCTCCCGAGTCGCTGTCTGCGCCGTGCGCGCCGTTATCACTTTCACTGACGGTCGAAGAAGCCCCTGATACCGACGCCTGCGACCGGGTAGGCAGCGCCGTATCGTCAGACCCGCTCTCTGCCGGGCCCGCGGTCGCCGAGTAGGCGACGTCCTGAGATGGAGGATGGCCGACTCCCAACACAGGGTCCGTTGTCCCACCGGCAGAGCGGCCTCGCCGGGCGCCACCCGTCGCGCCTTCGGTCCTTGTCTTCTTGCCCTGTTCGTCTTGACTCTTACGTACCATGCTGCACTTGGCGGCCACTGAGCCCTCGCCACCAACGGGGACTACTGAGCGCATGCCCTGTCCCGTCGCCCACAGTGACTGAAACCATGACCATTCCAACGGCCCGAGGCCGAGGATGCGCCACGACCTTGTGCCCATCTTTTATTCCAATGACTTTCACGGAGAGACGGCTCACGCTGCTCACACCGCCGGGCCGAGTCTAGCTGAAGCCCGGGGAGCGATCAAGACCGGCAGCGGCCGAACTCCCGACGTTAACACTTAGCCTGTCCACGGAACACGCACCGCCGCCGTGTACCAAGTACGCGGTGCGCTTCCCGAGTGCTCGCCTCACTCGACCACCGATTGACAGCGATAACCGGCCTTCCCCGAGACTTGGTCTTCTCGGCCGCTCGGAAGAGCGGGGTAGTGGATGCTGGTCTGTTCACGGGAAACGGAGGAAAAAAATAAAAGACCTGGCGGTCTTGGGGAACAGGTATCGGAAAGCCCCGTCTCCGAAGAGACTTATTATTTCTGTATATTCTACTGGCGCCGTTCGCCCTAACTCAACAGTTACGGACCTCAGGTAAAAACCCTTCAATAACACTTGGTCTTTACTCTCAGAATTTACTCTGCTTCCCTTGCTCCTCTACCCGAGGGAGCGATAACTCTCTACTGTACCAATATATAACCCGAAGAACTTGGTGCCCCTGCTTTACTAATTCGAGCGTATATCACCGAGGCGTCGGCTTCATGCGCCCCGTGGAGTCACCACTCTCCACCCGTAACCTTCGCGTTACGCTCAACAGACTCTCAACGATCGCCAAGACGGCAGGATCGTGAATGCAACACGTAGATTCCCTGGCAGGAAGGAGCCCAACCCAAGTCCTGCAGAATCACCAACCCGTGTAACCAAACAGTAACCGGATACTTCACCAGGGGATTTCACCCTATACAATGTAACACTTCCGCAGACCAACGGAGCTGCGGCGTCTCCGGCCTTGTAACCGTACCCCTGAAACAGAAGATTGAACCCCTAGAGATCGATGACTGAGTAACGAACCCCGACAGATCGTCCACCTGAGCTCTCACAACTGCGTATATCAGGATCGCCCAATCATGTTCAAATGGCTACAGCCAATCCTGTTGAGACAGTAGAACACAACCGATTTAACTATGAACGAATTCACGAACACAGTACGTATGGAGTAGTCGGCAACTACTCCACGTTATAAGCAACGCACCGTGTGGCAGGCTTTATTCCACCGGCAACACGCTATGCTTTGGCTTAAACGTGGACATCGGTCTTCCGTATACAATGACCGAAACCTAAATTTTAACGAAACCGGTTTCAGTTTCTTTTCTACTAAGCCAAATGGCTACCTAACGAGAGTCAGGGTTACTCCCGCCATTTACCGGCAAGTTATCTTTTACGTGTACTTGTCTTGTGGCCTGTCCGCCACACATGTATGTATGTATGCATGCATGCATGTATGCATGTATGCATGTATGTATGTATGTATGTATGTATGTATGTATGTATGTATGTATGTATGTATGTATGTATGTGTGTGTGTATGTATGTATGTATGTATGTATGTATGTATGTATGTATGTATGTATGTATGTATGTATGTATGTATGTATGTACGTATATATGTATGTATGTATGTATGTATGTATGTATGTATGTATGTATGTATGTATGTATGTATGTATGTATGTATGCATGTATTTATGTATGTATGTATGTATGTATGTATGTATGTACGTATATATGTTTGTATGTATGTATGTATGCATGTATGTATGTCCTGGGCAGGACGTTAAACTTCTTCCATCGTCCGCCACAGTCAACCAACAACGTCCCTGTGCCGGTGTAAAGGTTTCAAATTACCCCCTCCTAAACATTACCCCCCGGTAACTTGAAACCGGTTTCAGATTACCCCCCGGAAACTAGATTTGCATCAATCATCGCATTTACTGCACCAAAAAAATCAGAAAAATCATCCCGCTTCCTATTATGGTCTGAAGATTTTCATCCGTCATCCCACTTCGTGATTTGCTATCAATATTTTGATCCGAAAAAAAATAATAGCCTCGAAGCCTTTTTCTCCATGTAAACTTAAGCGGCGAATAGTATTTTAGTTACAGATGAAAATATTGATAACAAACCACGAAGTGGGATGACGGATGAAAATCTTCAGACCAAAACAAGAAGCGGGATGAATTTTTTGATATTTTTAGTGCAATAAATACGATGATTGATGCAATTTACAGTTTGCAAGGGGGTAATGTTTAGGAGGGGGTAATCTGAAACCTTTACACCGGTCATAAGCCCGGGCAAAGGAGAAAGGTTTGCCAGATGGGTGGCGATACGCTGGCAGTAAAAGACCAAGACGATTGAAATCTACAAAAACCACGACACAAGGGACATAGCGACCCAGATCCTTCTAGGTGTTATGATGTGATGCAGATATGCACAGGCCAGTCAGGACAGACCGGTGGAGAGAGTCGGACAAGAGTGCGTGGGACACATACAGGCATTGACCCAGGTGGTCCTTCATGCCTCTCTCCCAGTATTCTCTTCAATCAGACAAGGTGGTGTAGCTGCTTTAAGATGTCGATGTTATGGAGCAGACCTGCTGACCGGACCGGTTGAAGCTGGGCAGCATGACGCGATACAGACTCAGATAGAGAATGGCGTCGGACTCCTAAGAGCATTGAGCCCATGGATATTGATGATTGATGACGATGTATTTACATGTATGTATGCATGTATGCATTTATACATGTATGCATTTATGCATTTATGCATGTATGCATGTCTGCATGTATGTATGTATGCATGCATGTATGTACGTACGTATGTATGTATGTATGTATGTATGTATGTATGTATGTATGCATGTATGTATGTATGTATGTATGTATATATGTATGTATGTATGTATGTATGTATGTATGTATGTATGTATGTATGTATGTATGTATGTATGTATGTATGTATGCATGTCTGTCTGTATGTATGTATGTATGTATGTCTGTATGTATGTATGTATGTAAAATCGCTTTTTTGCTACTTTTGTCGCGGCACGTTTTTGAATCGTCAAACAACGGTGGGGACCTCACTAAAAGTCAAATAACTTTGTTCTGTTTGAAAAATTGTGATGAAATCTGGACATCATATGTAAATATGAATTGTCTTTAAGCCTGAAATTCTTACATTTGGCCACGACAGTGGTAAAACATCTTAGGGGGTCTTTTTCTGCCCACATTGTATATCATTTAATACAAAGACGCTCGACCAAAAAGATTTACTATACCACAAACTAACCACTAATCTAATGTTTCTCCTGGTGTTTCTCAGGTCGTTAATACATTCATGAAATTGACTTGTATAGTACAGTTACTCCGACACAGGTTACCCCTAGGGGTAGCCAGTGCCTGTCCCAAGCCAGGATAAAGGAGGAGAGTTCTGCGATAGACTTGCATCCGGGTGTAGGCCTAAAGGTTTCAAATTACCCTCCGGTTTCAGATTACCCCCTGGACACTAGATATGCATCAACCATCGCATTTATTGCACTAAAAAATCAGGAAAATCATCCCGCTTCTTGCTTTGGTCTAAAGAATTTCATCCGTCATCCCAATTTGTGTTTTGTGATCAGTAGTTTGATCCGAAGAAAAATAATAGCCTCGCAGCCGTTACTTCATGTAACTTCAGCGGCGATAAGTATTTTAATTACAGATGAAATATTGATAACAAACCACGAATTGGGATGACGGATGAAAATCTTCAGACGAAAACAAGAAGCGGGATAATTTTTCTGACTATTTAGTGCAATACGTGCGATGATTTATACAAATTACAGTTTGCAGGGGGTAATGTTTAGGGGGGGGTAATTTGAAACCTTTACACCGGGCTTGCATTCCACGCAGGTAAAACAACTTCAGCAGCAAGCCCAACACAGCAAATTCATTCAAACCGGAAGAATGGAGATGAGGGAGTGGGGTGGATACACAAACCAATAGCATCAGAGAAAGAACGGGGCGAGAAGAACTGGAGAATATCACCAGGAACAAAGCGACTGAGTTGCGTAGGACATTTGCTATAGATGGGCGACGATAGGCGAGTCAACCAGGCTGTGAAATGGATTCCAGAAGGGAAGCGTGGGAGAGGAAGACCAAGAAAGAATTCGAAAGAGACCATACGACCAGAAGATCTATAATATTGTCTGGAGATGACGTTGGAGGACGATGTAGAGATGGCGATGGACAGAGGAGAATGGAGAAAAACTAGGTAAAAAAAAGAAGATAGAAGTTTTGGACTTACCACAACTAATTGAAACATCTTCATCGTGACTGCAGTTGTGCACGCCCCACCTATTACGGAGGCACTGTTTAATGCTGCTCTCGGTTCCCGTACAGTTCAAGTTTTCGAGCCGTATGGGATCTGTTTCACCTCCGTGACGATTGCCAATTATTGAACCGATGTGACTGAAATACAAGTATAGGCCTACTTGTCAACTTGATAGATTTTCTCAAAGCCTTCGATAGTGTTCAGATACTCAATACCACGTGTGGAACATTCTCGCACAATATTGAATCTTTCTTCTTTCTCCTCCGTCAAGTATTCACCGACGATGAGGCTCTAACAAAACTTCTCCATTTCGGCCGGTCTCTTGCGAGTTCTACTGCCTTTCTTAGCTCCAATCCTCTGTCTTCTATGTCCTCCAGTACGTTATCTATCCATTTCTTCTTTGGCCGTCCTCTGCTCCTCGTTCCTTCCACTTCTCCGTGCAGTGCCTTTGCCGGTATTCTTCCGCTCTCCATCCTGATCACATGTCCATACCATGTTAGATATGGACATGTGATCAGAATATTGAATAGCAGGAAAAAATCCTAGACGTCATAGATGGAATAAATAAATAAAGCAGATGTGCGCTGAGAGTGGAGGGAAGACGATAGGAATTGTTCCAAATCGTCACCGGGGTGAGTGAGGGATGTATTTTACCGCCAATGTTTTTTCGACTAACAATAATTGATAGGGTATTAAGACGAAGCTTGAAGGAAGGGATGTGAAGATTGGAATGGAGAGGAAATGAGAAGCTAGCAGATCTGGACTTTGCAGACAATAATATAGCACTCCTGAAGGATTCTTGGAAGGGAATGAGCGAGCTCACAGGCAGTGTGGAGAAGGAAGCAGGTTTGGTGGATTGAGGATCAATACTTTAAAACCAAGGATCATGAAAGTGGAAACTGCCATGGGAATCGAGAGAAAACATCAAAGTTGTGGAGGATGTGATAGATGAGGTAGAACACTTTTTGCTATATAGGAAGTGTAGCTGCAAACAATGGCAGCTGTGACAAGGAAATAAGAGTCAGGATAAGCAAGGCCAATGCCACGTTCGGAAAATTGAACAGTATATGGAAGAAAAAAGGATTAAGCCTAAGAAACAAAAAATACAATACAAAACCTTGGTTCTGACAACATTGCTCTATGGATCGGAGACATGGCTCATGACTAAAGCAAATCTGAAGAAGTTATAGGCGCACATCATAAATGGCAGAGAACGATACTAGGGGTCACTTGAAGAGATAAGATAGAAAAATGAAGACATGAGAAAGACAACGTCGATGGAGAACATGGAGGATAATTGTGTTGAAGTTTGAGATGACTGGGTCCATGGGCGCCCGCATAAATATTTGCAGGAGGGGCAAAACATGATGGTCAGGGTTAAAAAAGTTGTAGCAAGAGGTTAAAAAATGCAAAGCAGGGAGCTAAGAACATGAACATATTTTTCATAGAGGTTTCTTGATGTAAATTTCTCAGTTTCACTTATTAAGATTTCTAAAATGAATTGTTTCTTTTTGCAAAGAAATTTGTTTTAAAAAATCGAAAAGTATTACTTAAAAGTAGGTTTTTAATACTCTAAGTAGTATTGAGAAAGACAGCTTTACATTTTCCAGGGGGGGCAAGTTCCCACTCTTGCCTTTATGTGTGGGCGCCCATGACTGGGTCATATAAGTTTACACAGGTCGGACAATGAAAGAATTCCAAAACAGACACTGGACTGGATTCCGACGGGATGGAAGAGAAAACGCAGGAGGCCGAGAAAGACTTGGAGAGACGCAATCGCACAGGATCTGGATGACGGCGAAATGACGTGGGAGGAGGCTGAAAGGACTGCAGAGGACAGTGTCGCCCGATGCGCTGCCAGTGCGTGGAAGGACTAAGGTACACTGTAAGGTCTAAGGATGTAACTGATACAGGAAATGCAAAAACACAAATTGATAACTCTAAAAAGGATCCTTAGCTAAAGCAACTTGAAGGTATGCTTTATTAACCAATTTATCACAAATTACAATGACAGTCTTTTATATCTAATTTTTACCAAATTTTTTAAAAAGAGTAAAATGGATGCCGGTCTATAATTACTTAGTGTCTCTTTGTTCCCTGTAGTGTAGGCCTAATACAGATTGTAATTATTTTTGCGATTTTTATATTTTTTGAGACAATGCTTGTTGCAATGAAGTAATATATTATTTCAAAAAGAGAAATTGAGGAGACTTCGATTGCAATTGCAAATCTAGCAATTGATGGTCGATTTCATCAAGTCTTTTACTGTGCATTAGACGGAGCTCTTTGACAACCATTAATTCTAGGCCAAAACATGGGCAGAATGGCACGTCAAAAAATCCCGAAACATTCTATCCGTGCTAGGTATTTCAGCATCCAAATTGGATCCAATCTGGGAGAAAAACAATCGTTGAATTTATTAGGAAAAATCTTTTATCTTTAGTTTCTATGTCACCCATGAAAAAGCTGTTTGTTTTATTCTAAGACACCAAGCGGAATCACGATAATAATAAAAAAAAAAAATAAGCTTAGAATATGAACGATGACCGGAAGTTAAGAAACAATGAATGATAATAATCTACACGGTGGTGCAGCATTGATCTAACTGAACCAACTTTGCATGCATATAACTCAGCCAATTGTTTCCGTTTATTTAGGCCAAGATTGCACTTTGAAGATATTTCACTATAGTAGGCCTATGTGCGCGAGATCTTCAAAGACTACGGTGCGAAAGCACACAACAAGGACTGCGAAAAGCATCAGAGTCTAGCGAAATAAAAATTCTTCCCTTCAAAGAGTGCCCTCACAGGTGACCCTTACATTACATGGATATGTGTGTAAGGTTATTTGCGCGTTTTGTCTGCCCGCATTTGTCTGCGCGCTTTTGTGACGGCGCCATTTTAAACCTAAATATACCATTTTGTGCAGAAATGAATGCTCTATCCAATGGTGTATTGCAAGTTATGATTTCTCAAACCTAACCCAAAATCCATGGTGGTGGTAAACACCCCCTTGGTAGTCCATGTAAAAAAGCTTCGTAGCCTGAGGGTTAAAGATATAGAACCCGCGTGCGTACACTGGTGTCCTGTTGTGTGCATCTCGATGTCCTGCTGCGTATCGCTAGGGCCTATATCTTACAGCGAAAACAGGTCGTTAGATGCATTTCAAGGCAGTGGCCTATATTAATGAATTTAATATCGCATGACTTCCCCTGTATTTCAGCCATTATAATCGCCATTAAGATCAACCCAATAATCAAAATAAAACCGAAAAATGTGACGTTCGTTACATAACTTTTGTTCTGTTTGTAATATTTTGGTGAAATATGGTCACTCTACGTCAATACGAATTGCCTTTAAGCTTGTAATATTTCAATTAGAGATTCATATAGGCCTGCTTCTGGCCAAGATATTGGCAAAAACCTTAAAGTGGGTCTTTTTCATTGGCCACCCTGTATATCCTGGGATTAAAAGTGCAAATATGTGTGTTGGCGTACAAATTCAAGTGAACTTTGAATTTTTTCGTAGCACTAGAAAGATCAGTTTCAGATTTATAGTGCAGATGTCTAGGTAGGCTCAGGTTTGCCTGCCTGGAGGTGCTGAAATATATTCTAACGATCTTACCTAAATCCAAGACTGGCACATGCAACTCTTGCGCTGGCATTTGTAAATCCGTCAACACACACTGTCCTCCAACTTCCTGAATAGTATATTTCCAATCGTCCTTCTTTTGAACTGTTGCTAAATGAATTGTTCAATCGCACTGTGAAGCTTGGAACTTCTACAAGACATTCAAACGAGGAAGATCTGCTTAGGACTTATTTACATGATGACGTATAGGCAAGAGGCAGTTGAGTAACGGAAGATGCTGTCATTGAACTCTTACTCGCCGTAACACAGCCAGTTAAAAGGATGCACGTCAACAGTTACTGTTGGTGTCTGGGAACCATGTGGCAAGATTAAATTATATCAGTGAGCGGAAAAGGGAGATCGTCTGTCACTCACGTTTAGGAAGTAAACTCCGCTTCTCCTAGGTTAAATATTGTCATAAACTCATGTGTGCAAAAAATGATGCTTTTGGAAGAGAAGAATAAATCAATCAATAATTAGGGCCTATTTATTATTCAGAGTTAGGCCTAATAGCAGACGCACGCCAGTAAATCACCTACAACGGTGTAGGATAGATGGACTATGATCACACTTACAAACCTTCAGCTAAATGATAACGGCAAGAGAAACTCAACCATTTTTAAAACGTTCCTTAAAGGCGCTGAGGCGTTGAACCCATCTGCCAACCTGCCTTCAATTCGGTAACAAAATAGATACCAAAAACTTATCGTTTTTGCCATAAAGTACAACTCCAATATAGGCCTACTCATCTATTCCAGCCCATAACTTACAAATTAAGACATCTCGGGAGCTCTGTCAATTTTCGTCTCCATCGCAAATCTTCATCATCTGCCCAGGTCCATCCCATATCACAAATCGATATTTCTTCCGTTTCGCTGCTTGATACCCACCAAGCAGGGCCGTTTTAACGAATTTTGGGCCCTAGGCACACACACATTAGGTCTAAGTCTAAGCGTAAATATGCATGTATGTGAGTCTCATCTAGTTCCCCGTATCTGAGGGAAATCAAGGTCTCTGGAGGACGGATAATGAGTATTTGCAAGGGTAAAGGCAGATGTAAATATCTTACATGGGGTAATTAGGGGGTAATGGCAGGGATGATAGGAGTGAATCCATTGGGTAATGTTCTAGACCCACGAATTAGATCCCATCCCCATCTCTCTAGTACATTCTGCACCTTTGTCCTCGTTCCTATAGTCATCAAAATCGCCAATCTCTTGTACACCACTGCCAAATTTTTCATGCTTTTAGACATTATACATTGTCTCTCCCCTCAAAAGCAGATCTTCACAAAGAAAATCCTGGTATATCCGGGCATTCTGTCGAGGTCTAACTACGGTCCCTCTCCAATGTTTCCTTCCTATCTGCGTATAATGACAGGACGAAATGTACATATCCGTCTCAACGACTATTTTTTCCTCCAACTCACTCCTCAGTCTCCACTAATCTGGCTTCGCGAAACCACTCCACTGACTCTCCCCTTGCCTATCTTTACAATTGAGTGGTCTTTGCCGTCAGCCACACTCAAATCTTCTTCCCCTGTAGTCTTTGACATCACACTACTAATCACACCTTCTTCTTTCATCAATTATCACCTCGGTTTGCGTCTCTGGAGCTGCTCTATACTTTGATCCCAGTCCTACTTGTCTTCCAGATCATTCCCTATCAAAGCTTGCAGTAATCGTAATCGTATTCGTAATCTAGAAATTTCTAAAGCGCCACTCGAAAGCCAAGCGCGGGGTACCAGCTTATTCACGAGCGCTGCGTTGAGTTAGAAGGGTTGTCCGTAAGAGTAGTCCGTGGTGGTCCGGGTCGAGTTACCATAGGATCAGAATCAATTGTGTTCCGTCGACGCATCGTCCGACGACAACATTTTCCTTGCAGGTTTCGCCCTGCGATGGGTTACCAACGGTATATCACGATTCTGCACTTCACTACTTCACCAAGTCTTCTTCGGAATCGTCGCAACAGCTTTTCTTCCGTCCCCGCCCTGACATTTGACTTCACCGGGATTTCACAGTTCACCAATCTCCGCACCTCTGGAGAATACAACTCATCGTCTCGTGCCGCTGGAACTGACAGCTCTTCAAATTTCCTCGCCATCCAGTCCAGTCTCTGTCGTAAATACACCATCTCTGCCTTTACATCGACCTCGTCCTCCTTTTGCGAGGAACGATACTCCGCCCGACTCATGTTATCATTCACGACATTCGCTGAATTTACGGGACACGGGATTCCGGGACTATGCCTTCCGACACTGCCCGTCCCTGGCCTGTCAGCTACCATCAGACCACCTACGTTTCTGTCAGACGCAGAACTCGGAATCATCCTCTCTTCTAATATCACAGACCGTCGATCGTACGCTGTCTCACGTCTTGGTCGGCTTCCATCGCCAATCTCCGGGGATCTCGACAACGGAGGAGGCCAACCATCGCCACCAACCACAGAAGAAGTGCGGGGCTCATGACCACCAAAAGTACCAGGCTCAAAGGAACCAACCGCGTCAAGAGTAACAAATTCACCCGTCGAATCCTGTGGACGAATCTTTGGACGAGCACCAAAATAGTCAACAGGTCGACAATCAAGACGCCGAGAATCACCATAAGCATTAAGCTCAGCTTCAGTATCACCCGTCACATGACCAGACTCAGTAGCAGGTACCCTCTAAGAATTGTGCATCTCACGAGGCCGAGATTCCACCTCACTTCTGGTGCCAATGTGTAACGGTTCGCCCCGCTCTACGTCACGGTGCCTCAACCCGTACTCGGACCGATCGACTATCTCATCTCCCACCGGGGAAGAATTCCTGAGATCGGCGGACCTTTGCGAGCTTCTACCGCTGAGACTGTCCCAGTCATCGCTTACCACTCAACAGATAAAATGTTCCACGTGACAATGCGAACAGTGTGACACCAAGATGTTGTAGATCGAACCAGGATTGACATAGTTGTACGACTGCGGTAGCAAGCCGGCGATGAACTTTGCTAGCCTCTACCGATTTACCGAGAGCCCATAGCAACTAACTGCTAGATTCACACTGGCACAGGTAAGACGAACAATCTGACACCAAGATTGAACGAATCGGATAACAAATGAGAAAGGTACAACCTCCGAAAGGTTTCGCTGCGGGTCTTCCGCTGATATTCACACTCACGCGCTCGCACGGCTCAACGATCAAGCAGTGCAGTCAGTAGGCAGATTGTGTGCGATACCGGTCTTTTATTATTTCACCCTCGAACCGGCAGAGTCGAGGCGTCTCTGATGAATGTGGGTTTCCCTTCACCCGTGTAACTTCCAGGCTTGACCGAACCGGGTAGGGTGCTGAAGCCTACCGACGCCGGGTCCTTCGCGCAGGTAAATGTATGAACTCTGTGTGCAAAACGTAAGTATATGTGTATTTCAATATGACCTGAGGGCAATCCCGAGCAGGTATCTTCACTAGCTCACTTGCTGAGCGATGAGTTATCGGTACAACCAACAAAGACGACACAGAGTGTGGAACACTCCCTGTGGATAACCGCCGCCCCGAAAAATGTACTTGTGCGACGACCACCGTTTGCAGTCGCCAAAGGTACCCAGACGCGCTGTACTAAAGTTTCTTGAAGATAATCCAGAACACAGAGCTCACTGGACGGAATCTAAGAGAAACACTTGGCGAAGATGTAACTCGCGGACGTAGGAGCCGCGCTTCTCCCTGAACGAACTCTGCGCTACGGGTCGCCCGCGTACTGCGGTGCCGCTTGTATGCGCTTCAACCGGTATCAAGTCACTGGATCAGAATCGTAGCGCAACGTATCATGTATGTGTATATATGAGGGCCCGTCCCCTCTACGGGTCATATTCGATTCAATAGGTATCAAGTAATGAGCTGACGAGATCGTGGCAGGTAGGGTGCCGAAGCCTACCGATGCCGGATCTACGTGCAGACGATGCGGGTAGCACACGATTCAATTCCAACACTCACCGAGATGAGGATATTGTTAAGCAAGGAATCGAATATGAGAAGATCTTCACCGAGGATCAATCGAACCAGTAACTGTTTTAGTATCAACCAGCTGGCGCGATCGTAGCAGGGCGCGGCCCAAGGCAACCACTGCAGGATCGTCGTCACAGCCTACAATGCAAACCTCCGTAAAGACGGATTAGAACGCATACAAAATCTCTCTCAAAAGTCACCAAGGAAACACTCGAACAATGACAAACGATCGCTTTCAATGCGATATAGCTTCGTAGAGATCAATGAGAACAACCGAGTTGAGGCTCATTGACCATAGAGTGATCGCCACCACTCTACACTGGTAGCAGAACACCCTGTGGCAGCCTTTAGTTCCACTGGAATATCGCTGTTTGCACACTATACTTTGGCATAAAACCATGTATTGGTCTTCCGTATGAAAATCTTCAATAATTCAGGAAAAATCCAATTCTTGTCCGATTTTCACCATTTTTTTTCCTTTCGATTCCTCTTAGACCAGACTTCATTCTGCACCCTAAATTATTATTATCGGATTAATTTAAAATTTTAACAATATGGGACCTATAGTGAAGCTAATGACCGCAAGTTGGCTGTTTTAAGCGCGTCATAGCTACTCCCGCCTGTTTCCAGCAATGTTTCACAGGCTCTAAGTTTACCGTTCAGTGTCCTGTGGCTGAAACGCCACAGTAGTAGTAGTAGTAATTGTAGTAGTAGTAGTAGTAGTAGTAGTAGTAGTAGTAGTAGTAGTAGTAGTAGTAGTAGTAGTAGTAGTAGCAGTAGTAGTGGCAGTAGTATTCTATAGCAGCAGTAGAAGCGTCGATGACAGAGTGCAATGGTGAACGGCAAAATACTACTACTACTACACTACTTCTATAGCTATTTCTACTACTACCACTACTACTACTATTACTGCTACTACTACTTTTACTACTACTGTTTAATTTATCTAATCGACAAGGACAATGGACAACATTATTGAATGTAATGAGTAACAAATCTTGAATTAAAATGACGACTCGTTCCAATAAATATGGCTGTCTAAAGCGAAAGTAGCAATAAGTCGTGAGTCAATGCTAAATACTGTGTCGTAGTGTTGATTGAAAAAAACTAACTGCAAGCAATATTATAACAAGCGGCTCGGCAGTGCTGTAACAGTAAGTAACTAATGACGTTTACAAAATGTCACCAGACAAAACTGACAAAATAGAAACATTCAGTGACAAGTACACACGTAATAGTTTTACTACAGTTTCAGTGGACATCTTATGCATTCGTATGATATACGTCTTTGGCCATGCTTTATGCATTCAAATTGATTAGGTTACATTAATTTTGATACAGCGGTGTTCGATTTTGTGATCAATCTCTCGAGGGCAACAGTAGCCTACTCTGGTAGCAACGTCTTTCTTAGTAGCGGTTTGAACTGGACCAACCGCCGGCTCAACTCCAATTGCTAACAGTGCTCGAGAGTCTGATGGCTGATGAGTGATGACATAATTTATGTCGGCCATTAGGGAACGATGCGTGATAAGCGGTCTGACTAGCTCATGACCAACTTCCAGCAGGAACACACGGCGATTGGAATAGGCCGGTAATTTTATACCTTTTATTCGAAGTCGCAGAACGTAATACAACAAACTACAGTGAAGAAAACTGTGACACGAAAAGCCTTTAGAAATTCTCACCTATTTCTTTCGATAGTTTTATGCAAAAGTACGTAAACTAGCCTACAATAATACGAGGGTTGATCAATAAGTAATGGGAAAAACATATTAGAGACAACCGCCGGAAGCCGTCTGCCCAGCGGCTATTGTAAATAATGGATAAAAACGAGAAACGTGCGGTTATTAAATATTTGCATTTAAAAGAATTGACTCAAAATGAGATTGCAACGGACATGAAGAAGGTTTTAGGGGACAATGCCCCTTCACAGGCTACAGTCTATCGGTGGGTTGCTGAATTTAATCGCGGTAGGCAATCAACTGAAGACGAGCACCGTTCTGGCCGCCCAATTGAGACCTGTACCAAGGAAAACGTCCAATTCGTCCAGGATCTGATACAGAAAGATGGCGGGTTAATATTAGAAATGTAGCAGATTGTTTGAAGTTGTCGAACGGCACAACTCATCGTATTATTACAGACATTTTGGGGTACAACAAGGTCTGTGCTCGATGTGTTCCACGAATGTTAACACATGAAAACAAGCAAATCCGACTAACAACTTCTCGTGAAAATATCGACCTTTTAGAGAAGACCAGGCAAAGTTTCTACGCAGATATGTCACTATGGATAAGACAACCCATTTCTGAGAACCTTAAGATCAGTAGGCCTAATCTTCGAATATATACCCCGCCCCACATAATTATTGCCAAACAACTAATAGAGATATTTCGTGTGCTTTTTGGGACAGTGAAGGTATTTTGATGATTGACCACTTGGAGCGTGGAAAGACTATCACGGGTGTCTACTATGCACAGTTAATCCGAAAACTTCACGTGGCTATTAAGGAAAAACGTCGAGGGAAGTTGCGTCAAGGTATCGTGTTTCATCAGGACAATGCTCCAGCTCACACCTCGTCTGTTGCAATGACTGCAATTTGCGAGTGCGGCTTCGAATTGCTACAACACCCACCCTATTCTCAAGACCTGACACCGTCTGACTTCCATCTGTTTCGTTATCTGAAAGATTCGCTTCGCGGACAGAAATTTGACACCGATGAAAGTGTTATCCATGCCATAAATGACTATTTTCAGGAGCTACATAAAAGTTTCTTCCTGGAGGCTGTAAAAGCACTTGAACATCGCTGGAAAAATGTGTTGAGCTTCAGGGAGATACTGTTGAAAAACTATAAAACAATTTTGGTCCAGATTTGCTGTCTAATATGTTTTTCTCATTACTTATTGATCAACCCTCGTATAATGCAACCTGAAATAGAAATCACACGGCAAAGAATTACTAATTCATATGCAAAAATACAGCAACCACATATCTCCAACAATTCAGTTCTTACAACTAATATGTTTACATCTATATAGTGCAGAAATGATTGTTCCAGTACCGGAATATAAAACCTTATTCTTTATAGTACTCTGTCGCTAGGTGGCAGCGCAATGTGGCACAGCTGAAAACGACATTGTGAAGAAAAAGCATATCTAGGAAAAGTCACAAAATCAAAAGTCTGCTTTGTTTTATTCAAAAGAAGCGTACAAAAAAGTGGACTGGTAGTTAATTTTTACCCCCGGTTACCCTATAAGAAGCGTACAAAAAAGTGGACTGGGGTTAATTTTTACCCCCCGGTTACCCTATAAGGGTTAAAATAATTGTTAAAATTAACCAGGCAGCCTTGTTGCTGCTACCATTGCCAGAATTGAATTTTATAACCAGTTTTTATGGAACGTTTTGAAAAAATTCCTGATACATTTTGAGCAACCAGAATCAGCAAAAACGTCAACAGCACAATAACCCGGTAGCTTAAGAGTAGTCACGCAGATTCGGAACAAAATTAATTAATGCATCTTGCCTGGCACAATACAAGTTACATGCACATTGAGCATTTCTCGTGATGTTAGTAGATTGGTGCCTAAGATTGAATTCAAAAGTCTGCTTTACGCACAAGTTTTTGATGAAAAGACGAACACAATGTCCAATCTAATTGGAAAAACTAACATAATATAACTGTTCTAATCCTTGCTGAAATGACCTGCAGTTGAATTAATTCAAAATCTATTCTACAGGCAGGACTGCTTAGCAAGTGCAATTTGAAGACGTCATTCACAACATTATCAAATGTAGGCCTACGAATAGCCAATATTTCAGGTGCAACACATAATGCTTTTAGCCATCTATTTCCGTCAGTCTTCTCGATGTAATGTAGGCTATGCATATGCGTATTGAAGGCACACCGGCAAATTAATTAAAATCAACAGGAAATCAAAATCATTAAAATTCATTTTAATATATGCCTACAATAAATTTTCAAACAACCGTTCTTTCAAAATACCTGAAATTGTGGCAAAGTGTCTGTATTTCACAGTCACTACGGCAGGAAAAAATAATACAAGTTGGTTCGAAGTTTTCAGTTAAAAGGTAACATAGAATAGGTATAGGGTGCGTCATACCCCACCTCAACTTCCTACGGGTTAAATAACTCACCACAACTAATTGAAACAGCAGCGTCATGACCGCACTCGTCCATAGTTGCTCCAAAAATGTCAACAAAACATTGTTGTATATTACGTTTCTCCTTGACGCAATTTCCGTTAACCCACCATGTCGGTCTTTCTCCACCCTTGTGAACATTACCGATCACGGTACCGATGAGACTGAAATTAGATATAAAAGAGAGACAATGCAAGCAATTATTCAAAAGCCTGAATATAAATAACTCGCAACATCACGTGCGTTAGAGTTTTGCGAGTTCAACTTTAGTTATAATGAACTTTAGTATAGCAATTAACAAACCAACCTATAATTATCTTGAGCAAAGCACTCATAATTATTTGAAGTTCTTGATCAGCACCCCTTCGCTGAAGTTCATGGGAGAATGTAAGCTGCTCTAGTAGGTCTACATCTTTTTTGGACCTCATTGAGGCGCTACAGAAATCAACGTAGGCATAATTTTTATGTGATAAAAGAGCAGGATGGGTTTAATATAATTGCATTGATGTGTGCCTGCTAATAGCCTACCCTGTCTTGTTGTCATTACTTGACAGAAAATGCAGAGTGATTGGCGAAAAATACCTGCGTCTAATACCTTGAACGTAATCATATTCAATGCTATATTTAGTTACTACAATGACCAACAAACAAGGGTTTCGTCTGCATAAACTTTCTGCTTCGGTGCACGTGGGAACAACCTAAGTCACAATATTCCAATTGCGATTCTTGTTAATCATTCCGCGACCATCATGGGCGGAGTTTGGTTTCCGTTCTTGGAGGGGCTAAAGGCTTCTTGGGTGGGGAAGTTAAGCCCGAGAAAAATACCATTCACACGGTTAAAAAAAATTAATCTGGGTCTTCTTGGGGCGCTTAGCCCCCATAGCCCCTGATAAACTCCGCCCATGGCGACCATGTTATATTCAATCACTCGCGGACAGGTACCGGTACCGCCGAGATTTCGTTGGCGCTGCCGCCGCCGATTTTTGTTGGTCGGCGCGCCACCTATGCTACGAAGATTAGTTTTTTTCTCTCTTACTTACACCGCTCTGTTCTTCCTAGCAAGGCTGATTTTATGAATCCTATGATGTCGCCAATTGTCTTTGATTTTTGCAACAGTGTGCTGTTTAAACTGTTTGTGATTTTTGCAATTATTCGATTCGAATTATGGCAGCCAACGAAGGACAAAAAGGCTTCAGGTAGGCCTACTTGACTGCGTACGGTGCACCTTCATGCCTGGTATGATGAAACAGAGCCGTCTGCCGTCTAGAATTGCGCGCTATGGCTCTCTGCAATGCTGTGCAGGCTTCACGATTCAACCATTACCGGCCAGTTATTACCTAATTCCGTGTTTAACTACCAGAATCACACTAACATGCAGCAATTTAATTCTTTAAAAAAAGCATGCGTGTGAAACGAAATATGATATTGGCAATTAAGATTTTGAATATCAGGCATTACCTCCATAATATCCATATGCAGCCTGTGAAGAGTTTGTTTCTTGACGACAAATTTCAACAATAGTTTTAAAGTTCGATTTTTTTAATACCATCCACCAACCGACCTTCTCGTCCTCCTTCCAACAACTCTCCTTCTGCCCCCCTGCTATCCGTCTCTCAACAAGAAAAATAAGTAAGTAGATTTGGCCACCCTACGCCAAAACAATCCTGACATACGCCCATTGCATTTAAGACAATGTTCTGGGTAAAATAATAAAAGTTTAAATATACAGTAAAACTAGAACATTGTCTAGTAGAGTTCCAAATCTAATAACAAAATAACAATATCACCTACACTAAACATACATAACAAATTACTATATACACCCTAGAGAAAATCAGGTTCTAACCCAACAAAACAAAATCTGATAACCCTCAGATGCAAACAAAAATAATAATATACAACATGACTTAACTAAACCTTATACTACCTTAACATCATGACCTAGTTACCTAGTCATAACCCAGACAGTACCTGTCTTATTCATAGCTCCCTCTAACTACATAAACAACCTTATAATAACCTTGACAGAGCATCACAGTTTCTATTAGAAGTACCCCGTCGATGCCTAATTTCAATGTCAAACGGTTGTAACGATAATACCCAACGAGTCAACTTAGAATTATTAGGTGCACAAGCTGTCAAATATTTCAATGGATTATGATCAGAATATAACAGTAATTTAGCTCCCATCAAATAATGCTCAAAACGTTGCAAAGCAAAAATAACTGCATAACTCTCCTTTTCAATGGTACTCCATCTTTGCTGAGTTTCAGACAGCTTACGTGACGCAAATGCAATAGGCCTTTCACACCCCTCCCTTAATTGAGCTAGGCAGACCCCTACGGCATAATCTGAATCATCAGTCTGAACAATAAAAGGATCATGAAAGTTTGGTGCAAATAAGACCTGAGAACTAATCAAAGCCTGCTTTAATCTTAAAAATGCATCATGAGCTTTACTCTGACAATCCAAACGAAACATATTACGACCTTTAGTCAACTCAGTTAACGGTAAGGCAATATCTGCATACCTAGGAATAAAAGCTCTATAATACCCAGCTAACCCTAGAAATTGTCTCAATTCTTTCTTGGTGGTTGGAAGTGGTATATTTTGTATAGCTGCTACCTTATCCTGATCCACTTCCTTGACTCCCGAACCTAACAAATGCCCAAACCATTTTACTTTAGCTTTACCAAACACACACTTAGAAAGTTTAAGAGTCAAACCTGATTTATGAATAGACAACAATACCCCTTGCAAATGTTTTAAATGTTCATCCCACGATTCAGAATGAATAGCAAAGTCATCAATGTAGGCATCGGCATAATCAGAATGTGGCTCTAAAATCTTATTAGCAATACGTTGGTTTGTAGCACTAGCCCTCTTTAATCCAAAAGGCATCCTTAGCCACTGATACATTCCTCTATGCGTTACAAAAACAGTAAGTTCCTTCGATTCTTTCTGCATTGGCACCTGCCAGTAACCTGAAGAACAATCAAGAGTCGTAATGTAATTAGCACTAGCAACTTGATTAATTAAATCTTCAGTTTGACACATAGGAAAACAATCAGAAACCGAAAAGAATTCAATCCCCGAAAGTCACAACATAACCTTAGACTTTTCCCATCTGCCTTCCTCACGCAAACAACAGGATGAGCCCACGGACTGTTTGATTCCTCAATCAGCCCATCAGCCAATAATTGAGTAATTTGACGGTCAACCTCTTCTTTGAATAATTGGGGTATTCGATATGGTTTCTGCCTACGAGGATGAACCTCCCCTTGCAGCCTTATTGAATGTGTACCCAACTTACATAACCCTGGCTTATCATCAAATACAGATGTAAACCTCTGTAAAAGGTCACTTAAATCCTGTTGCTGAACCAAATTCAAATGCGTAAAATCAATTTGATCAAAAATAGTAGTCCTGTCAGTCGTCTCCGTCATATTCCATGGTTGACAGTCTACCCGACCAAAGTCCTCTTCCCCATCACATATTAACCCAACAGCACTTACTCTCGGGTTAAAACGTCTCAAGAAGTTAGCATGCAACGTTCTTTCACCCCCATCTGGCAATTGAACCAAATAACTGTATGCTGAAATCTTTTTTGTAATGACTCCTGGCCCAATCCATCTAGAACTCAATTTATCAGAACAGTCCTTCTCCAGTGTCACTACTTGATCTCCAGCTTCAAATGTTTTGTCCTTAGATCTTAAATTGTAGTAATGGGCATAACTCTTCTGTGCCTCCTGAGAACGTTCTTCAGCTAGGTCTTTTGCTAATTGCATGTGCCTTTTCAACCTCTGCATATACTTACTGGTATCAGCCAACTCCCATGGGGCAATTTGATCACCCGTCCATGTTTCCTTCAATATAGTCAATGGACCTCGACCAAGCTGACCATAAACCATCATGAAAGGGCTAACACCCGTCGTGGCATTAGGCAATTCCCTATAGGCCCACAACAAAAAAGGCAACTCCTTTTCCCAGCCTCTAGGTCTTTCCTTCACCACTTGATGTAGCATATTCTTCAGAGTTTGATTCCAGCGTTCCACAATCGCGTTCCCTTCTGGATGATATGGAGAACTAAACCTCGGCGTACACCATAATCTTTTCATGAACTCCTTCATCAGTTTCCCTCTAAAACTTGCCGCTCTATCTGTGACTATCACTCGTGGCACTCCTGCATAAGAGAACATCTCTAATAAAGCCTCACAGATAGCTTCCGCACTAATAGTTCGCAAAGGTCTGGCATCAGGCCACCTAGTGCATTGGTCTACTACACACAGTACATACTTAAAGCCTCTTGACACCTGTTCGAATGGTCCAATTATATCACAATTCACAAAATCAAATGCGTTCGTTGGTCTGACCACAGGTATGATTGGAACCCGATCCCTCATAGTTTTTCTCCTCCTTAATTGACAAGCAGTACAGCTTTGACAGTACTGTTGCACTTTTTTACTCATTCCAGGCCAACAAAATGACGATTTAATTCTCTGCAGAGTTTTCCTTGATCCATAGTGTCCTCCCCATACACTATCATGGGCTAATTCTAAAATCTCTCTGACTTTAATCTTTGAGACCACCAACTGTTGAACAATCTGTCCCCCAATACTATCTTTATGGAATAACACTCCACCAACTGCTCTGATAGAATAACCCCCTTCGTTATTCTTACCTTTTGTCCACCACTCCTTAAGTCCCTCATCGGCCAGTTGTTCCCTTTTCAACTGCTCAGACGCTTTGACTAACAACGGCGTTTCATCCTCGTTGTCAGACCCCTCCGTTCTTTGCTCGACCCCAACTGCCCCCGAAATACACCTCGTACCTACATCCTCAGCCTCCTTCTCGCCTGCTGAAGTTTCACCTCCCTCGGTCTCTTCCAGCTGTAACACAGTTTTCACACACACAACATCATACTCATCTTCTAATGATTCAGAGTCAGTCACAACACCTAACGTCTGTACTTCGTCAATGTCTATTTCAAGGTCATTAAATCCATTATTCTGGGTTAATGCTTTATAACCAACGTTAAAAGACAGTCCGTATCTAACATCAGATCATCTGTCACCGCACATGTTAGCAATACTGACACCTTAGTATGAGCTTCATCAGAAGCCAGCCTGCAGGGTAGATTCATTAGGTTGGCTTCACTTGGAACCCCAAAAGCCCCCCGTAATTTTATTTTCCCCAGAGATTGACAGCCTTCACCCACATTAGGTAACATCCTCTTGTTAACAACAGTAATCTCGCTACCTGTATCCAACAATGCAGTGCAAGTCAATTCACCAAATTGTAACTTTACTCGTGGTATACTTGACAATGTTACACCTGAATTAACTGCAACAACACTTTCAGCAGATATATTCAAAGCATTGCATTCAAACAATGAATTCAAATCTAACACTACCTCTTCTTCCCTCTTCTTCTCTCTTCGCATCTTCTGAAGCTCAACAGCTTTGTCATCAAGACAATACTCTGTCTCTCTACAATAATCATAAGGTCCATACTCAACCTCCCAAGAATTACAAAACCCTTCACTTTCATACCACTCTTTTGTATTGTCCTGTTCAACCTTGACTAAACATACATTGGCTTCCCTGACCTCACCTTCAACCTCTACCTGGTTAACCCTTGCCTCAAAGGGTTTTACCTTTGCTTTATTTCTCGGACAATTAGCTTTGAAATGTTGTTCCGATAAGCAAATGAAACATTTTGGCTTCTCCGGTGTTACTGCCATCTGACTCTTAGAAGTTCCCCTGGAATTCCCCATTGGTTTATCCGTAAACCTCTGAAAGTAGGGCCTCCTCTCAACCTCCTTGCCATCCCTTTGACTACTTTGAAAGGCCCTGTCCTCCCCAAATCTCGTTGGGAGTTTGAACCCAGTTTCCTTCAAATGATGGCCGTCAGACAAATTAATAGAAAAAATGTCAGTAATTTCAGCCAACTTGATTGGCTCAATCCAGCCGTCACTCTCCTTAGCAATTACATGGGACCGAACAACAAATGACATGCACTCTTTCATCTTATCTGCCACCCACAAATCCTGAATTTTCTGGAAGTTATCTACCTCCCTGGATTCAAGATAAAACCGGAGATAAGTGCGGAGTCTAGTTGCAAACTGCATCCATGACTCGCTGGCCAACTTTTCTGCTTTTGTAAACTGCCCCTTGTATTGCTGAGGTGTTAACCGAAATTCCTTTAGCAAGGCAACTTTTAATTTCGCATATGAATTCAGCTGATCCATTGGCAGCCTTCGAATTAACTTTTTAGCTTTTTCAGACAGGAAAGGCATTAGCAAAGCACATTTTAAATCATCCGGCACTTGGTACACGGCAAACATACTCTCTACTGATTCAAGATACAATGGCAACTCGACATCCTCAGTAGGCATTTTAGGCAACACGTTTTTCAAAATGTCCCCAAATTTCTTAATTTTAGTTCCCATAGCCTCTTCTTCTGTTACCTTCCTGTCTCGTTCTCTCTTTGCCTCATCTCTAATCTTTTCTTGACTATGTATCTGACTATCCAATAGTTTCGTCTGCCACTCTCTTTGCTCTCTCCTTAACTCTTCATCCTTTTCCTCTCTTTCATTCTGTTCTCTCCTCACCTGTTCCTCACCTTCCAACATAATTTCCCTCTGCACTTTCCTCATCTGTTCCTCCCGTTCCATCATAATTTCCCTCTGTTCTTTCTTCTCCCGTTCCTCACGTTTCTCACGTTCCATCATAATTTCCCTCTGTTCTTTCCTATGTCTTTCATCTCGTTCCATCATCATTTGCATTAACTCCATCATTGTCATCTCTTTTACCCCTTTCTTAGGTAAAACACCTTCCTTTAACCCCTTTGCCACCAAACACAATTCAATAAGCTGCTCTTTGTTCAAAGTTACAACGACATCCACATCTGAACCAGCTTTAACTAACAAACCAAATAATGCATCAGCACTAAAAGACTTAAGTTTCTCACGCTCTTCTTCCATGTCGTGTTCGTACACACACAAAAACTAATGACAGAACAAGACAAAAAACAATGATACCCTTCAGACAACAATCCTTAGATAGGTCCTTGAACCAACCACTCTTGACTTGGTTGAACTGTACTTTATCGTTTCTCCTTCGTCCCTTCATGAAAAGTCCACACAATAGGAAAGTTCAGTTGAACCAGACCCACCGCCTCGACTTGCATTCACCTTCCGGCGTTGAACCCCAGACACTCCCGTACACTGAAATTATCAGCGCTGCTCCGACAGTCGTTCAGAAGAAACGGCCAACCAGCTAACAAACCGCTAGCCAGTCCGTGCGCTGAATTCACCTTCCTGCGTTGAACCCCAGACACTCCCGTCCGATGAAATCCTCAGCGCTGCTCCGACAGTCGTTCAGAAGAAACGGCCAACCAGCTAACAAACCGCTAGCCAGTCCGCACTGAATTCACCTTCCTGCGTTGAACCCCAGACACTCCCGTCCGATGAAATCCTCAGCGCTGCTCCGACAGTCGTTCAGAAGAAACGGCCAACCAGCTAACAAACCGCTAGCCAGTCCGCACTGCTGGAATTAAACCTTCCCAGCCACCGTCTTCAACCATGTGAAAAAGTAAATTCGCCACACCGACCACCAAATACCGAAGAGTACATCCAGAATATCCTCAGACAATACCGTTTCCGACGCAGCTGTAATTCCTCAAGAGTACAGACAAACCGCTACAAAGTCACCGCATGACCCGATTACCTCTACTTTTTCCGCAACGCAGAAGTGTCTCAACCGCAACGTTCCGACTGTAAACGCCATGCCTTGACTGTGCTCGTATTACGCTTTTCGTATCAAACTTCTCGTATTAAACCTTCCGAATCCTGGTCACGGCACCAAATGTGAAGAGTTTGTTTCTTGACGACAAATTTCAACAATAGTTTTAAAGTTCGATTTTTTAATACCATCCACCAACCGACCTTCTCGTCCTCCTTCCAACAACTCTCCTTCTGTCCCCCTGCTATCCGTCTCTCAACAAGAAAAATAAGTAAGTAGATTTGGCCACCCTACGCCAAAACAATCCTGACACAGCCTAAATACAACGGAGCAATGTTAGGCAATTGGCCACAAGGCCCTATAGGTCAGTCAAAATGGATTTACTATAGGTCGAGTTTGACAAACCAGATTGAATTCTTTGATGAAGTATGTGAGAGGATTGATAAAGGAAATCTGTAGGTGTGACTTACGGTATTTACCCAAATTTTGCCAAGGTTTTTGACAAATCCCGAAAAGCTGCAAACATGCGGGAATAGAGGGCAGGCACTAACGCAGGTACAACGATAGCACTGAGGTAGAGGACAATTGGTAGTGTACATGTAGTTAACAATTAATCTAGTTTGATAACAGAGTTAAGTGAAGTGCTTGGGCCACTGTTGTTCCTCATGAATGACAATGATGTTGAAAGTCTATCGCATATTGGTTAATGGTTATTATATTTTTTACCGACTGCACTCCATTATCTTCTTTGCCCACGATGCCGCATCGCCGTCGCTGACATTTCGTGGGCGCCGCTGCCGCCGACTTTTGTTTGTCGGCACACGGCCGACGCCCATCAACAATTCTGTTCAGTCTTTTGTACCGGTTAACGCACTACATTTGAATTTGCAGTGCACTCACAAATTCAAATTCTGCGCAATTAAACAATCGTCGTACTTACCCAAATCCCATTCTGGCACACGCAACTCTAGCGGAGATAGGTGTGAAACCCCCAGCGCATACAGTTCCCCAGTTCCCTAAGTGATATATCTCCAATCGTCCTTCTTTTGAATTGTTACCAAAGGAATTGTTCAATCGCATGACGAAATCTTGAGCGTTTCCTACAAATGCAATCATCTTAGAACTTAGGTGGTCGGCTACGATATTATATTATTGCCACAAAATTATATGGGCAGTGAGGAGAAACGTCAAAGCCGCTGTCCTTTTTCATTTTGGCCGCTGATGTCCTCTGGTGATGGTACATGTAGCTAGAATGACACCAGCGGCCATCCGCCAATTCGAACTTCTCTGAGAGATAAATTATTTACCAGCTTCCTACAAGTGAATCATTCAGTTCATGTAATTTGATGCTGCGTGGGCCATAAAAAAAGCTTTTTGATGCAACATCTTTTTGAATCGTCAAAAACAGTGGATGGACTCGTTAAAAGTGATATAACTTTTGTTCTGTTTGAAATATTTTAAAAAATTTTGGTCAATAGGCCTGCACGAAAATGTGAATTGCCCTTAAGCCGGTACAATATAATTTAGAAAATTAACAACAATCTTCAGATTTTTTAACCACCCTCCCTTGCAGAAAATACTTGGAGAACCGGTGCCTAGGAACCCTGAGCTTGCGATTCATGTGATTCGGCTTGAAACTCAGATTCAGTGTCCGCGCTGTGTTAGTGAGCGACTCTGATTAGTAATCTTAAAGGCGTTCTATAACAAGTGATAATAAATAAGTAAAAGGGTGACTTTCGTCATAAGAAGAATCTAGGTTAAGTGACGCCATAGTGGTCTCCTAGGGTCATAGTTCAAGGCAATTACGTAATCAGGTCGTGGTTATTACATATTAACCCTTATAGGGTCAAGATTTTTCTCAACCGATTTTGGTCACCGGCATGGGCGCCCGCAGAAATTTTCGCAGGGGGGGCAAATTTTTTACAACAGTCACGACTAAATTTTGTAGTAGCAAGAGCTTGAAAATGCAATGCTGCATGGAAATTAGGAAAACGGGTATTTTTCAAAGAGGTTTCTTATGCAAATTTCTCAGTTTCATTTTATGCATAATTTTTAATATGAATAGTTTCCTTAGAAATTTGTTACAAATCAAAAAGCAGATCTATGTTAAAAAGTAGTTTCCTAAAGGTGCGCTATATAATTCCATAGAATGAACGAATGACTAAATGAACGAAAAAGGTGTCCGTTTGCAAGGGGCAATTGCTCCTTTAGCTGCTTCTAAAGCGCCACTCGAAAACCAATCGCAGGGCACCAGCAGTTTCACATGTTCTGCATCGAGTCAGAAGCCTATTCCCAAGAGTAGTCAGAAAGAGGTCCGAGTCTGGTAGCCAGAGGGCCAGAGTAGCTGTTAATGCGGATGTTTTTTTCGGAAGGTCGAGGATCAGATGAGTGATGGTATCAATTCTTTTGGACGGATCTCTTTGTCAGTTTGGGTTTAAATCCTGAGGCGTGATAACCAGAGCCAAGCTTATCTACAGTTTGACCTCCCTGGATTCTGTACTGGCAGCTTGCTAAATGGACAAAATGGAGCCTGGCTTATAGCGGACTTGGTTTATATAATTACAATGCTGGTGAATAAGCAGATCTCTCTGATGAGATTTGAGTGTAGGCCTACTTTGAGAAATGTTCAAAATTTTTGCGTTAGTATTTAATTTTTTGCAGTTGTGATTTATTGCACTACAGCTAGATTCCACTCAAGTAGGCCATAATCGATAAGCCTGCTGTTTGCATGGGTGCCCTCAGGAAGGTTGAAAGCCAATGGTCATTGTAAGAGTTTTTAGAAAGAGCTTGAACATGCAAGACAGAAAGTTATAAAAGCATGTTTATTTCTATAGAGATCTTTAAATGTGGATTTCTGACTTTCATTGTCTGTATCATTCGTATCAATGGTGCATTAATGCAAAGAAATATGTTAAAAACCCAAAAGTAGTAGTTAAAAAAACATAGTTTTCAATTTTCCAGGGGGGGCAAGTGCCCCTCCTTGCCCCTATGTGCGGGCGCCCATGCCGGGGCGTAAAAAAATACCCCCACTGTGATTCGCATGATTCCTATGATAAACTCCGATTTTTAAGTATAAAACCCAAAGAAATTATTTATAGAAGGTTCGCGAAATGCACTGGAACCAAAATAACATATGTAGCACTGCAGGAAAATCAAAATGGCGGACAAAATGGCGGCCAGATTCTTAAATGGCTATAAGTGAAGTCATGTAATATGTACGCAATGGAAACATGATTTCAGAGTCTAAATCAACATTTTCGAGGTCAAGGAATGCAATGGAACCAATGTCACATATGTGGCACTGCACGAAAATCAAAATGGATGCATTATGTGCATGAAACATATTTAGGAAAAGTCATAGAAGAGATTTCTTCAATTATTTTCAGGGATTACAATTTTCGTGAAAAACCGAGACGGGGGGTATTTTTTACCCACCGGTGACCCTATAAGGGTTAAGCAGATCATGGTACTTACGCAATCAGGTCAAGGTAAGGCAATTATACCAAGAAACAATGGGTCTCTAACCTAACCCTAACTCAGTCGCCACCGGAAGACGTATACCAGAAGTCATATTCCTCCCGAAAGAAGTATGCCTAATTGCCTATACCAGAAGTCATACTCCTCCCGGAAGAATTAGGCCTATACCAGAAGTCATACTCCTCCCGGAAGACGTAGGCCTATACCAGAAGTCATACTCCTCCCGGAAGACGTATACCAGAAGTCATACTCCTCCCAGAAGACGTATGCTGGAAGTCATACTCCTACAGGAAGACGTAGGCCTACTCCTACCGAAAGTGCTACCTTTACTGGAAGTCAATTTCTGGGAATTACAGGCCTAACCATAAATGTATCCACTCCCAGGGAACAACTGGAAGTGCATACACTGTCTTCTCAGCATTCCGGAAGTGACCTGGCACCTACATTGACCTGCGCCTCTTCACAGAAGTAGTACTAAGCGTGGAAAGTAATACTTTTTTAATATCCGTCTTAAGACTTATAATTTTAGTGGCATATGTATTGTGTAATTAAGTGTCTAACTAGCACAACAGTAACTTTTATTGAAAGAATAAATTTATTTAAATACCAAAAACTTCTTCAACTATAATGTAAGGAAGATGTCAATTTAGAACCGCCTATTTCATTTGAATAATAATAATGTTTGTAGATTTGAGTAATTTATTGTACAAAATGTAAATCACAATAGGAAATCATATCTTAACCCTCATGGGACCCACGTCAGAAAGTTGCGTTCCCGGTCCTTGGGGTGCAAATTGCACCCCTATTTGTTTGTACGTATGTATGCATGCATGTATGCATATATCTACGTATGTATATAGCCTATGTATATATGCATGTATACATGTATATCCTATGTAGGCATGCATATATGTATGTATGCATGTAGGATTGTAGGTCTATGTATATATGCATGTATGCATGTTTGTATGTATGTATGTACAAGTACATACATACATACCGGCATACTACATAATACGTCCATACATTCAAACATGCATACATGCATACATACAGACATACATACATGCACACATAGGCCCACATGCACACTTACATATATGCATACATACATAAGATATATACATACACACATACATACGCATGCATACATACATACATACATACATATATACATGCATTCATACATTCAAACATGCGTACGTGCAGACAACATAATACATTCAAACATGCATGCGTACATACATGCGTACATAGATGCATAAATACATACCTACAAACATACATTCATACATATACACACATACATACATGCACACAAACATACATACATACATACATGCATATATACATACATGCATGCATACATACATACATACATACATATATAGTTATATACATACATATTACATACTGTGAGCCTATTCTATCACTTAGCTTTACTTCGGTAGCTAATGGCTAGTTATAAGTAGGCCTATCTACAGTTCTTTAACTTGTTTACACAACAACGAGTTTCTTCGTATTTCTGTTCTTTTAAAAATCCATCAATCAATCGCAAGGAAACATAAATGACATGACAATAACTTTATCAAAACAACTCAACGTTAAGACAACTTCGCCATCTTATTAAACTCTCTCTCACTACACTCTTTCTACACGCCTTATGCACCCGACTGACACTCCTACCCAGGCCTATCTCACTCTAAGCGTACAACCTTCCTTCAGCCTCTCTGTCCCTCTCTCTGTTCCTGTCTCTCTTGCTATCAGGCGTACGCCGCGCCGCCGCAAACGTTCCCGCCATTCAGCCGCCTGGCTGGCCTGCCTGTACGCTCAACAATTAGCTGACCATTCAAGGTTATACGAAATAAGCTTACATTACCTTTTCCCTTTCTTTTAAAGAGAGCTAATTATCTTTAAAAATTAGCGAACGTACCTTAATTCAACAATGCAAGCAATCCATAATATATAACATCATAAAATATCTTACATTACAATCTAGATAAACAATCAGCTACTACATTCAGTTTGCCTTTCTTGTAGTTCAACAGAATGTCAAAATTTTGTAATGATAATGACCATCTGACCAGGGGCGGATCCAGGGGGGGCAATCCGGCCATGGCCCCCCATTTCAAATCACCATGGGACGTGGCCCCCATCCATGGTGGCCCAAAAAAATTTCAGGGTGTCAGTCATGCACAGGAGAATTAATGTATAAATGTAATTAAAACCTATAATAAAAATAATGTATAAATGTAATTAAAATCCAATCTAAGTCTCTCACGCAATTGCATTGTCTTTATATAAAGCACCGAAATGAAACAATCTTTCAACAGTATCCAACTATGATTTATGGCATGCAATGTATGTTATTCGTGTATATATTCGTAGTAAATTGTAAAAACATTAACACCAATAAACACAATTATAACTTAGTACAACTAACTATTAATTACAAAGAAAGTCAACACTAACAACAGTGTTTGGGATGTAATTTATTTTTTGCAGATGCCAAAAAAATTTCAGGGCGAAACATGTTAAGTTTTGAGTTTAGTCTATATGTACAAGAAAATGCGGTGAATGATAACACATGTTTACTCCTTGTTTTTATTTATATCTTGCTATATTTCATTCAGTAGTGGGAAGTATTTTATTTATTCTAGTATTAAAAAATCATCAGTTTTTGGGAAGCGAAATTGAACACCTTTTTTAAACTTCGCACGGAAGAATAAAAAGTCATCGCTCTTTTTAGACGAAAAATTAAACACCTTTTTTTAAGATTTCGCTACAAAAAGTCATCTGTTTTTTGGGATGCTAAATTGAACACTTTTTTTGAAAATTTCGCACGGAAGACTAAAAAGTCATCGCTCTTTTTAGACGAAAAATTTAACACCTTTTTTAAGATTTCGCACGGATGACTACAAGAAGTCATCAGTTTTTTGGGATGCGAAATTAAACACCTTTTTTGAAAATTTCGCACGGAAGACTAAAAAGTCAACACTCTTTTTAGACGAAAAATTAAACACCTTTTTGAAAATTTCGCACGGATGACTACAAAAGTCATCAATTTTTTGGGATGCTAAATTGAACACCTTTTTTGAAAATTTCGCACGGAAGACTAAAAAGTCATCACTCTTTTTAGACGAAAAATTAAACACCTTTTTAAGATTTCGCAGGGATGACTACAACAAGCCATCAGTTTTTTGGGATGCGAAATTAAACACCTTTTTTTGGAAAATTTGCACGGAAGAATAAAAAGTCATCACTCTTTTTAGACGAAATATTAAACACCTTTTAAAAGATTTCGCACGGATGACTACAAAAGTCATCAGTTTTTTTTAATTCTAAATTGAACACCTTTTTTTGAAAATTTCGCACGGAAGACCAAAAAGTCATTACTTCTTTTAGATGAAAAATTAAACACCTTTTTTAAGATTTCGCACGGATGACTACAAAAGTCATCAGTTTTTTTGGGATGCGAAATTAAACACCTTTTTTGAAAATTTCGCACGGAAGAATAAAAAGTCATCACTCTTTTAAGACGAAAATTAAACACCTTTTTTAAGATTTCGCACGGATGACCAAAAAATGTCATCAGTTTTTTTTGGAAGGAAAATTGAACACCCTTTTTGAAGATTTCCGGCGGATTACTTAAAAAGAACATCTAGTTTTCGGGAAAGAAGTTTTTAAGTCAAGTCTATATTTATTGAGACCTTATGGCACTCTTATAAGCACTGAAAAGTACAGCTATTTTGTTAAGATAACAGCTTAAAATGCTACCATTGCAATGTGAAAATTCAAAACGTTTCTGGTGGGGAGGGGCATATCCCCTTACCACACCCCTCTTCTACCACTCTCGGCGCTGCGCGCCTCATGATTGTCTTCAGACGGTCAATTATCTACCCCTCCGGAAACCTCGATCCCCCCAGAGGTGGGGCTAAATTAAACTCTGGTTTCGGCCAAAAACGACTAAAAAGTTCATCAGATTTTTCAGCGAAAGATCAACGAAAAATTTTCCGACCCCAGCCCAAAAATTGTTTGGCCCCCCCTTCGAAAATTCCTGGATCCGCCCCTGCATCTGACTAACTTAGCAGATTTTGACATTGATTCAGTCAAATAAACTAAAGGATTATGGTCTGTAAATACATTGAGTTTAGAACCAATAATAATTTCTTTTAACTTGTTTAAAGCCCAAATGATTGCATAGACTTCCTTCTCAATCGTCGCCCATCTCCTCTGGGTATCTGTCAGCTTCTGACTGATAAATGAAACGGGACGTTCTATCCCTTCATTGTCCACCTGTGATAGAACAGCTCCCACAGCAAAATCACTGCTATCACAGTACAAATTAAATGGTTTACCAACCTCAAACATATATAGAACCACATTTGACAATACAATCTGTTTAAGTGAATCAAAGGATTTCTGATGTGCATCAGTCCAAACAATGTTCTCAGGTACTTTCTTGGTGGTTAAGTCTGTCAATGGTTTAGCAATTTCAGCAAAATTACAAATAAACTGTAAAATCCAAAAAATGCTAACACCTGTTTCACTTGCTTCTTCGTTTCAGGTTTCTTCAAATTAATCAAACTGTCAATCCTCTCTGGATTCATCATCTTTTTCCCTGATCCTATAAGGTGACCGATGAATTTCACCTCACACTTACCAAACACATTTCTTCAAGTTCAACGTTACATTGTGCAGTCTTATTTGTTTCAAAAACAATTTCAAATGTCTTAAATGAATGCCCAATCATCAGAATGTACAGCAATGTCATCATCATACGGTTCAGTGAATTCATGAATCGGTTGCAAAATCAAATTTATCGCTTTTACAAAAGTCCGTCCAGAGTTAATCATTCCAAAAGGAACGCGCGTAAATTCGTACTGTCCATTATGTGTAACAAAAGCAGTCTTCCATTGGTCACTCTTTTTTACAGGACAAGTCCAATAGGCACTGCGACAGTCCATAACGGAAATAAACTTGGATTTCCCGACTTTGCTCAAGACATCATTGACGATTGACATAGTATATCTACAATTCTCAATATAAGAGTTAATGTATCTGTAGTCGCAAGCCAGTCTCAAGGATCCATCTTTCTTTTTGACAATGACAAGTGGACTTGCCATTCTGCTTGACGATGGTTGAATGATGTTTTCTTTCAGCATCTCTTGTATTTGTCTTTCCACTTCTGCACGGTATATTAGTGGTATTCGATATGCCATGAACTCCTTCCTCGAAAATCTGGCTTCAACACCACTTCATGTTCTACTAATGTGCATAGTCCCGGTTTGTCCGAAAATCTGTCTGCATAACGATTCAGTATTTCAAGCAATTGTTTCTGTTGTTCGCTCGTAAGGTGTCCAATTTGTTCATGATCCAATTGGAGTGATTTCTGTTTTGACTCTGAGTGGTCTTCTTTCAGCGTTATTTCTACCACTGATCCAAATTCGTCATCCTCTTCCACGATAAGACCACAGGATAATGTTCTTGTGATGAACTTTCTCATCTTGTTGGCATGAACAATTCGTCGACCGTTTTCATTCATGTCCACGAGATACGAATATTTGGATCTTCTTTGCAAGACAGTACATGGACCATTCCATCGTGAGATCAATTTATTGGTTGATGTTGGATACAACACGATGACGTTTTCCCCTGGTTCGAATTCTTTATCTTTTGCTCTTTTGTTATATTGACTGGCGTATTGTTTTTGCTTTTCTTCAGCACAACTCTCGGCGAATATCAAGGCCTTTTCCATGTCTGCTCTTAAATTCTTCAAGTACTTTGCCGGTTGCACTCCAATTTTCGGTGGTAAATTTATTTCTTTGGTCCAACTTTCTTTAAGAATGGTTAGCGGCCCTCTTGGCAACTTTCCATAGACAAATATGGTGCCACTCCTGTAGTTGCATTAGGCACTTCTCTCAATGCCCAGACGGTATTGATAGGTCCATGGTGCATCTACTATAGCATAATGGGAACAGGACATGCCCCTCGGCCCATAACCCCTACCATTGCCCCCACAACTGCCCCCAACCCTTACCCCCATTGAGAAATTACACCCTGCCCCGACATTACCCCTATCCGTCGGTTTACATCCGTCAGTGTATGTATGTTTATATGCAAGGTATGGATATATGAAATGTATGTATATATATAATATATATATATGTATGTATGCAACTATGCATGTATGTATCTATGTAAGCATGCATGTATGTATGTATGTATTATGTATGTTGTATGTATGTATGTATGTATGTATGTATGTATGTATGTATGTATGTATGTATGTATGTATGTATGTATGTATGTATGTATGTATGTATGTATGTATGTATGTATGTATGTATGTATGTATGTATGTATGTATGTATGTATGTATGTATGTATGCATGTATGTGTGTATATGTATTAGGGTGATTCAGAAAAAATTATTTCTGAAATTTAATGAGCATAGTTGCTAATTTTGTTCCTTTTGGGCACAGATTAAATTGTGTACAAGAAATTTCGAAATCAAGTGCATTTTAGATTATGCTCAATGAGCACAAAGTTTGCATATAGTTGTATTCAAAGTAACAAATTGAGATAATGGCCATGTGATATAGCACACACTAAATAAAGTTGAATGATACAAATAATTGAGTTTTTAGTCACTTAAAGTGGGGATACGAACTCAGATATTCATTCACTATTACAAATTAACTTAGAAAAGTCCATAATTCAACAGGAATCCTATGCTGCCTGATCGACTTGTAGACTTGTACAACTACAAGTCATTCACTCACATGCCACCGGATCAGCTACCCATGCTCTCACGTTTACACATGTAGATCTTGAAAATACATGAAATTCAGTGGGAATTCTTCTCTCAGAGTCTGTCAATTGAAATTGATTTCTGAAACTACAAGTCGTGAAACAATAGGTGGCTTTTGTCCTTCATGAACTAGATGCACCTTTTTGCCTGAAATGACAAACTCCATCACCAGCTGTCTCTTCTTGATTCAGTAGGCACAGTTCCGTCACATTCTTCTCCTGCTGACAATTGATGTCATGCGATGATCAGTTGAAAATGATATAGAGCTTTCGTCTGCATTTTAACAATTTACAATGGTAACTGCCAAGATAGTGAACTTCCTGTCTGACAAGTTTATGTGATCCAATGCGGATCCTGCTTTGAAGAATGAATGGTTTATCGCTGCTGTGTTTTCCTGTTAACCTTCAGGAAGAGTAGATTATTCAAATGTTTTTGTAGTACATTGAGATCTTGACATCTTTAATCATAATTATCAATTGTCAATGTTCTCCATCGTCATCGTCTTCGTCACTATCCTCTTCGTCATCATTCAAGTCACTGCTTTTGAAGTCTCTAGTTGTCTGGTTACTCGAACAAGATCCTTTAGCTGATTTTCTTATCATTTTTATCTTATACCTGGCTTTTATTGTCTCATCTTTTGCTCTGCAACTCTCTCATGACTCCTCATTGACAACAGTCATGCTTATTTTTCATGATTCTTTCTGATCTGCTAAAAAAAACCTGCTTATACTTATCAATTTTGATAACTTGCTCACCTTACTTAATGCAATATAAAAAACCAGATGTACATGTAGGCTTCTTTCAACAAATACTTCTCACTTTTGTGACTCAGAGTCGTTGCTACTGTTATCTTTATCTCTAAACTCTTCTTTATGACACTTTATAGACTGAACTGCTATATGGATTCATGCCTTATTCCAAATTCAGATTGACTTGATTTTCAAGCTTTTTTAAACAACCTTCTTCAAAACTGGCAATGAGGAAAAGTAGAAAGGTCTGTAGTGTGTGGCCTCTTGTAGGCAACACATTAATATAGGAAGGGTAACTTCTGGTTTCCAATCAACCAAAGTTCTGCTTTCAACCTTGTTGCAGTAGTGAAAAAGGCTCTTCCACTTAAAATTCAGAAAAATTGCATTTTCACAAAAAACACTCATGAAATGAAAATTTTAAAAACTTTAATTTAAGAATAGTATATAAAAATGCATTTAGCTATCTTTCTCTCACTGCCAAGAACAATGCATAGACAGCTAAAAATATGCAGTTGCACTTTTCATAGACATATGGAAACATATTCCTGCTTTATAACAATGATGTTGCAGCTCAGAATATATATTAAAATTCAGCAGGTTTCTTCATAATAAACAACACAGCAAGACTTGATTGTTTATGTATGGCCTTTGACTATGTACATAATTCTTACTTTCAGGATTGTAGCTTTATCCAATAAGAATTGCTGTATTCCAGGTCTCGTCAATGGCAGGTGCGTTGCTTTCTTCATGTATGTCCCATGCAATATTTCAGGGGCATTGAGCACTCAGTAAACATTAATATATTACAGTGAAATTTGGTTGCAGTGTTGAATAAGATCAAAGGAACAAAATTATCAACTGTCAGCCAAAAATAAAAAATAATTTTTTCCCCATTGTGACGTGAATCACCCTAATATGTATGTATATATGTATATATGCATGTGCATATGACATGTATGAATGTGTGAATATATGTATTGCATATACGTGTGTGTCTGTACGTATGTATGTATGTATGTATGTATGTATGGATGTATGTATGAATGCATGTATATGCATGTATGTATGTATGTACGTATGTATGTATGCATGTATGCATGTATGATTATGTATGTATGTATGTATGTATGTATGTATGTATGTATGTGAGAATGTATGTATTGCATATGCGTGTATGTCTGTATGTATGTTCGTATGTAGGTAGGTATGTATGTACGTACGCATGTATGTCTGTATGTATGTATATACGTACGAATGTATGTGTGTATGTATGTATGTATATATGCATTTATGTATGCATGTATGTATATATGTACGTACATACAAACATACATACATACACACACTACGCATTTGTACAAGCAAACATACATAAGCTTGCATTCATACACATAACACATGCAATCATACCTACATTACATATACACACATATATACACAGATAAATGTATACAAATAAAAGCACATGCATGCATGCATACATATATACATTCATACTTACATAAACATGGCATCCCGTAATTTTTTTGCTACGCCACTGGTGAAAATGAATGAGCAAGTTACAAATCCTCGGTAGGAAAATTTTAAGAAAAAATCACTATTTTCAGACATTTTTATTTATTTTGAGCACTTCCGGTTATGAAAAGACAAATTATTTAGTATGACAATGGAACCCCACATTCCCTCTATAAAATGGTACCGTGCTTTTAACTTTAATATAAAGGAAGGATAAGACAATATAGTCGATAACCTAAGTGAGTGGTTTTCACCCCCTCTTGGTACCTTGGGTATATCGGGTATAACTTTTGAACAGTATGGGGTATCATCACAAACCTTACATCAAAATGTGTGTAAATGAAGCCCCTAAAATAACTTTACATGTCAAAATTTTATTCCAAATGAAACAAGTTTGATTTTGAAAAAACCACTAAAAATTGATGCATAACACCTCTTTTGGTAGTCCTAGGGTTAATTTTAGGCCTATATATTTTTGACCCAAACATGTTCCATGAGTGCATATGCTATGTACAACATATATTTCAGTCATTCATTCCCAAGTTCTGTCTAATTGATATAATTTCAACCCATGTTATCGGTGGGGTCCATTGGACCCCAGGTGTGCTAAATACGTTGGCGCGGAAGGTGTGAGTTATAGGGTTAAATATGGCGCAATATTTACTTCCTTGTCCTTCAAGTCTCCTCCTACGTTATGACAACTCAACCGCACTTCTATTTTCACTAACTTAGCTGGAATGGGATCTCCAGCCACACATTGCAAATGTACTCTGCCAATAATTTCTTCTACGATGGCTCCTTTCAACAATTCTTCATTGATTACTGGGATCTCAGTACCAGAGTCAATCAATGCTTGGACTTGCACGGGTGACAACTGTCATCATTTCCACGTATCTCTACATTTACATGCTGTAATAAAGTCTTCTTCATGCGTTGACACTCATTCTTACTTTAAGTTTCATGACGTATTTCTGTAATGGGAGCACATTTTACCACTTCTCTCTGTATAGTAAACTGAGGCGTGCACTTCATGATTGACTTCACTTCCGTTTCGCGGTTGTCTAGTTCTTCCAGCTGATTAGGTGCATTCATCACTTGAATCTGATTTACTCTGAGATTTTCTGCACTTCGACTAATTCTATTTCTCAGATTTGTTATTCTTGGTGGTACTTGGCAATCCTTCACCAAATATCTGTCTGACTGACAATTATGGCATCGTTTCCTAACATTATTTGTCTGTTCGGTGCTCTCCCGTCTGTAATTGTACGGAGTGTAGGCTGCATTGCCTTCTCTTTGGCGTCCCATCACTGGAGTTCGACCGTATATTTGTCTGTCCCCCGTTGCTTCTTTTCTTTCTTGCCCAAACTGTCTTCCAGGATAACTGTCTTTCCTTACTTCATTACTTCTGGCTTGGCTTCCTGTTTCTTTGTTATAACTTTTCCACCTGGTTTGCTTTGAACCATTACCCCATGCTTCATATTTCGGTTTATCTTGAAACATTACACCAATTCGATTGTTTACATGTATGTCTGCGAGATCTGCAACGTTACTAGCTTCCAAGCATTCAGTACCCTCCTTTGCAAGTACAAACTGTAGTGGACCCGGTGGTAGACATTCTTTCAACTTATCCGCCACCAACAGATCAAACAACTTCTCATAATTTTTGCCCACTCGCCTACTTCTGATATAATAGTTCAACAAATTCTTCAATCTTGCTGTAAACATAGTGTATGTCTCTTCTGCCGTTTTCTTCGCATCTACAAATCGTGATCGGTATTCTCTCGCTGTCAATTTAAATTCTTTCAGTAAATGCTCTTTCACTACATCGTAATTGTCTAGATTATCAAAAGACAATCGGTTTAACACTGTTCTCGCTCTTGGTGTCATTAATGGTAACAGCAATTTAACCCAAAACTGCTTTTCCACCGTAAAACTGTTGAATGCATTCTCAACTGCCTCAAAATATAATGGCACCTCCATTATATCATATGGCATCTTGGGTAGCACGTGTTTCATTGCATCACCTATCTTCTTAATCTTAGACACCATTGTCTCACTTTCTCGGATCCTATTTTGTTCTGATTCTTCACGGCTCCTTCTATCGTCTTCGTCTCTTTTCTTCAGTCTATTTTGATCTTCTTCCCTACGCAATTCTTCTTGTGCTATCTTCTGCTGCAACAATTCTAGCTGCTTTCTGCGATCCTCCTTTTCAATAGCCAGTTCTCGTAGCTGTGCTTCCTTAGGAGCAAGTTTCTTTTGTTCTATTTGTACTTGTTCTTCCCTTTCTCTTTCCGCTCTTTCCAAACTTTCTTTCTCTATTCTCAATTCTTCCTGTCGAATCTCTTCCGCTTTCTCTAATTCTGCCAACCGCATAGTTTCCTTGTCTTCCTCACGAGCCTTTTGCTCTTCAATCTGTTGTTTCCGTATTTCTTCATCACTTTTCCTTGCTCTCTCGTATTCTATCATTAATTCCATCCTTCTTCGTTCTGCTTCGTCACGATCTTTTTTCAGTTGTTCTAACTTAAGCTGGAACTGCTGCTTCTGCATCTCTATCTCTTCTTGTCTCATCCTTTCTGCTTTTTCTGTTCATACTTTCTCTTCTTGTCTGATCTTTTCTGCTCGCTCTGCTCGCTCTTTCTCCTCTTGTCTCCTTTGTTCCTCTTTCTCCTTCTCCTCTTGTCTCCTTTGTTCCTCTTTCTCCTTCTCCTCTTGTCTCCGTTCTTTCTCTTCTTGTCTCCGTTGCTCCTCTTTCTCTTTCTCTTCTTGTCTTCGTTGCTCCTCTTTCTTTTTCTCTTCTTGTCTTCGTTGCTCCTCCCTCATCATCATAAATTGCATCAACGCCTCCATAGACATCGGTGCCTGTGGTTTTTCGACTGGTTTCTCCTCAGCGCCGCCAACAGCACCTTTCTCTTCAGCTTCCTTTTTAAGCCAAACCTCTGCTAAAGCTCCCATCAAATTTTCTCTAGACATCTCTTCGACTTCTTCCACGTCTAGACCGGCTTCAAATAATAATTTTATTATTCGATCCGAAGACATCTTTTTAATACTAGCTTGTTTTTGTTCTGTAAGTTTCTCCATCTTACTTCTTTACTTCAGTGATTTCCGTGAAGAAATCGAGGGAGTGGCTATGATTTTTGTGATTGGTTGACTTCAATTCTTATTGCTCCTCGAATAAACAAGCAAGTTTTTTATACCTCTCTCTGGCGTTGCGTTGTCGTAATGTCGTTCGTATGCCCGTTGTATCTTCTCACCAGCTGTTCGGATCCTCGGAATGCTTCTGCGGTCGATCAGATGCTCACGATTGTTTCTCCCGTGTACTCGGCTCCTCGTATTATTTCGAAATCCACTGTCCGTAACTTGGATTCAAAATTAATATACCACCGTCCGTAAGCTTGGATACGTTATCCCACTGTAGATTTGAGTTCGATATCCACCGTTCGTAACTTGGCTTCGAAATCCTACCGCTGTGTCAATAAAATGTGAGCCTATTCCAAATTGCAACCATGACTCACTTGAGTCACTTCTTCCGATGTAGTGAACTACTGACTGGACCAAACATGTGACTATCTCACATTTGGTACTGTGTACTAATATGCCATCTCAAAGTAAACTATTTTTTGAATAACTGCTCGAATTATTATAGTAGTCAATAATGGTTAAATAATATTCCAAATTCTAATAATTATATGAAAAGTCTGTGCATATATAAATTTTGTCAAATTTCAGTCAATTAACTGCAAAACCAGTCTGAGCAAAATACAGCATAACATTTTTTGAGCAATTACATTGTAGCCTATGACATATCCTGGCGGTCCTTAATTGGTAGTGCTCCTTCCTACTTATCTGATCTCTGTCGTAGCCTCCCGTAGAACTTTACGCTCTTCGGCCAATGGGAGCTGCTGGTCCCTCGAAACCGCTCTGCTACCAGACAGCGTCGAGCCTTCTCGGTTGTTGGCCCGTCCACATGGAATGGGCTCCCGCTTGCACTACGCTTACTATCTCGGAATAATTTGCCTGCTTTCTACAAGTTGCTCAAGACCTATCTTTTTAGCTGTGGCTGGACTGGGAGCGCCTCTGAGTAGGCTTCTTGAAGGGGCGCGATATAAGTTTTCGGAATGAATGAATGAATATCATATTTTGTGCAAAAGCATGTAAAATATATGTGGTGTGAATGACGTTGCCTCATATATTGAAATATTTGCACACGAATATCATAGTACACTATATATAAAATTTTGAGCTCCTGGGGTGGACCTAAGAATTATTTTAAAAATTCGAAAAAATTACACAAATATTATCATCCCCATAGGAAACTTTTTGACTGGTGAGACCTAAGAATTTCAATAAAAAATGTTTTTTGGGACACCCAAATACATGGGCTACATACATGCATACATACATACATACATACATACATACATACATACATACATACATACACACATACATACATACATACATACATACATACATACATACATACATACATACATACATACATACATACATACATACATACATACATACATACATACATACATACATACATACATACATACATACATACATACATACATACATACATACATACATACATACATACATACATACATACATACATACATACATACATACATACATACAAAACTACACGAAGATCCAAATGTAATATAATGAATAGTATTAGTTTTACCAAAGGTTACGGTTTCGAAAACAATTATTCCCATCCAAATCAGCATCACTGCAAACATCGTCGCACCTTTGTCGTTGGCGCTTGCAGGGAGAAGAAGAACTGAAACGAAGTTACAAATTGAAACTCGTCAGTATGTCAGGCTGCCATGGTAAGCCATTACAATTAGAGTTTCTGTGTTTTGACGGTTTTTGATTATTACTTAACGAGGGTGATGTTTAATTAAATCTCATACTGTCTTGTAACTACATGTCCAGACACTGCTTGTTGCATGTTTAACGACACTGCCATTGCAAAGATGATTAGTGTTGCCCTTTTCCTTTATCCATGCTTTGGACTGGCACTGGCAGAGTAGGCCTACAAACAGTGGCATAGTAAGGTCCAGACACAGACAGTAGAACATTCACTTAAGAAATCACAACCACATACAAGCATGCAAACAAGCATTGCGTTAGACACATCTGATTATTAGGCCTATTCATAGGACATGCTTCTCACCAGTCGGTGTCAGCCGAACTACGGCCAATTCTGTAGCAGAGAGAGACCTGCAAATTCAGTCACTGCGTGTACGTATTCAAGATCAATCTGCCTAGTAATGGAAGGTCCAATAAGGGCCCACACATGTGCAAAAGTTGTATATTAAGATAAAATCAGCAATTTTTGAATAATTTTGTAATTTGTTCAGAGATTTAAACTCATTTTTGCCATTGCAAAATTATTAACAGTGATGAAAAATATTCCTATTGTATCTGTGGGGCCCTTGAAGTGTGGGGCCCTGTTCGGCCGAACATGTTGATCATGCCTTAATCCGGCCCTGAATGTGACATTGTGTAGCCCATCGTGCGCGAAAGTTTCGGCTTCCATAAACACACGCTGTATAATTGTAAGGCGGAACAAAATCTTGCCTGACATTAGAGTTAGAAATCGACGTAGCCTAGTAGCTTAAATCCTTCTCTAAAACTCCAACGCCTTGAGACTGTTACACAGCACTATTGACTAAACAGCTGAAAATACTATGAAACTATGGTATTTTTGCGCATCGTAATCGCACCATTGTCACCGTAAAATAATTGTGAATAATGTTTCTCCACAGCAACAGCTTCCTCAGTTCCACTAATACGACAGCACAAGCAGACAATGAATAGGTTCATTATTAATTTCTGCAGTTTGTGCGAAGATAGAGTTAGAATCTATAATATTATCATAATAGCCTAAGTCATTTGTGACGTGACTACAAAAATCGTAAGTAAAATATTTCTAAGTCGAGTCGAGTCGAGTCGAGGAAACAACGAGTTACTCGACTTGGCTAGATCAACGATCGACTCGACTTGGAAGTCGATCAAGTCGACGATTTTTCGATCGACTCGACTTGGCCGAGTTCTCAATCGACTGCGGGGTAGGCTCTACTCCGAGTCTCCGACCTATCTGTGTGAGCTCTGATATGCAGTAATATGCAATGTTATCTTGCACGGTTCTTCGTCCTGCATCTAGCGGGGAAACTTTTGGTCTCTTATAATGGAACCTAGGCTTGTAAGCTTAAGTGTCGCGATTTCTCAATAATATTGTATGTCCTTCTCCCGTTATACGGCTGTTACCTAGGGTTGTCCTACTAGTATTTTACACGCTTCTTAAGACCTTTTTGTTGAACTGGAAGCGCCTCCGAGTTGATTTCTTGGAGTGGCACTAGGTAAATTCTTAAAATGAACGAAGGGATGAATAGGCCCTAAATATCATTGTTTCTTCACTTATCCAGCTTTACTTCTGCTAACAATACGCTTATCCAAATTGCACTTACTTAGCACCAATTTCATGATTTCATTGTTCACTCATCTTCCTGCTTTATTGTAATATTATAGGCTAATACATGTTGTTGGGAAGTGCTGCACGTAGGCCTATTCGAATTTGCGTTAGTGTGAATGGTTGTCGACTAGTTCACACGTTATTATGTTTAAATATTCGTAATAGTATTACGAATATTTAAAGTAAATATTCGTAATAGTATTACGAATATTTAAACGTCGGCATAATAATTTAGTATTTTTATATTATAAAACATTATATGCTATATATTGAAAGCCGCATTAGCCTACCGTAAACTTATATAAAATAATACCGCAACAGAAGTGTCCTAATAGTAGCCTAGCTGTTCAATGTACGTATGTACAACTGTTACAGTAGCGACCTGTATCGCCATGTACATCTAGGTCTGTTCAGCTACTTGCGCACAAAGTAGGCCTAACGCCTGATTGTCCAACAACCGTAAACACCCCCTTGCCTTATTAATCACGGATCCAGAACTTCCTGTTTAGGCCTACTATAATGAGCTTGTACAGGCGAACGCCATGTCCATCAAATGAGTTTCGGTACGATGTCTACTCTTTTAAATAAATGTCCAACATCACACGGGCTAAAGGCCAAAAGAAAACCGGACTCTCTAGGCTCAGAGCATCGCAAGCAGAGCCTTGCGCCGGCCGCGACGCGCCGACGCCGTCGACATTTTGTGGTCGCCGCCGCCAATTTTTTGGTCGATGCAACGTTGATTCGTTTATTTTTTGATGCATTTTAAGTCTCTTGCATGATCTCGCGAAAAAATGTTGCGTAAGTGCGAAAGAGAATCTTTTTCTTACCTACTTCGATTTTTCCTTGCAACACCTAGTTTGCGTAAATGCTGTGAAACCTAAGATTTGCCTATTCGTTTTGACCTTTGGACCCAGTGGCGTAGCAAGGTTTTTGGGGGCCCTTGTGCAGGGCTTCAGTGGTGGGCCCTTCATTACGTGAACCTCCTCGATTTCAAACAAAAAGGCTGTGCAAAAACGCCTGGCTCTTTTTCGATAGACTCTATTTGCATTATTTCGAACCCGAAATTAAATAAAAATGAACTCATTGCAATTTTAATTATTTTCTCCCTTTAGTCTTTGTAATAATTTTCTATTTCTTCTACCAGAGAAAATTCAATTAGAGTAGGCTACTTGACAAAATTTATCCCAAAAAATGCTTCATCTGTTGAAGTATGAATATCATCATCCGCAATTAAATTCTCTCAAACAGTTGGGTTAGTGGCCCGTTAGTTGACTAAAAAAGAAGCAATATCATAATTTGGTATAATGTGAAGTGACTCAAGTCTCGGTTGTTACGATAAGTCTACAAGAAGACACAAAAATTCCCAAATGTTAAAATGTTCACTTGAGCGAATTCTCTTACGCACAAATAACTGAGATGCATTCGTTCCTGAATCCTTTGGTAATGCAGCTGGTATAGGCTATACCACCATAATTATTTTCCGAAGCGATTCTCTGCTCGGTGTCAATATCCACCACCACCTCAGCACTTATCAGCATTGAATCACTGATCACTGCAGAAAGCTTGCATGATTGTAGACTTGATTACATTCTGAATATTCTAAATGTAGAAACCTTGCAATTGACTCTGACCACCACGGGCCCCTAGTGCACTCGGCACAATCCATTGCAACGACACCGCCGTAGCCTACATGTAGATTAAACACATTCTGAATAGTTATTAAAATTAAAAATCAACTCTGACCGCCGGGGCCCCTCAATAGCCGGGGGTCCTTGTGCACTGCATAAGCTGCACCACCTATTGCTACGCCACTGTTTGGAACAGTGCGCTTGACGTTTAAACTTGTGTGGGTTTTGTGATTTGATTTGAATCATGGCAGCAGCGAAAGTAAAAAGAACTCCAGGTAGGCCTAAGTGAATTGTTATGCCTGATAGTCCCACCGTACGCTAGGATGGAACAGAACCGTCTGCCCTCTAGTATTAAGATACACGTTGCTATCACGTTAGAAAGAGGTGGCGCTCTGCAATTTTATGTAGGCGATTGGTCGCGTCTGCAGGCTTGAGATTTTTCATTGCCGACCAGTAACTACCTAATTCCAATTTTCCTCACCAGTATCAAACTCCCACGCTGTACGTGACCTTTATGAATTGGTAATTAAACTTTTGAACATTAATGTACATGACATGTATATGACAATGAATCAATGTTAGGCAACTGGCCAAAACATCATATTTTGTTAGCAATTTGAGCAACGTCTTACAAATTGAAAAGAACATCATTTCTCGCAAAAAACAAGTGTAATTTATTGTGACTTAGGATGTTTAGATCTTAAGACTTGCGCATAGCAATTAGGTTTAAAGAAGATGCCAAGATTGTTCGCGTGGAAGTCGCTCGGATTATTGGCTGATCAATCAATAAAGATTGTGAATTCTGAGTTTGCTACTCAGTGTGCTTTGACCCGGGAAATTAGAGAACTACAAGCACCCTCATCTGTTGACAAGATTGCATGTATTCATTCACGATAACTCCCTTTTTGTGGCAGACAAAACTTTCTACGCGAACGCAGTATGTATGTGTATGTGCATTTGTGTATGCGCGCATGCGAGCATGTATGCATGCTTGTTCATGCATACATGTATGTATGTATGTATGTATGTATGTATGTATGTATGTATGTATGTATGTATGTATGTATGTATGTATGTATGTATGTATGTATGTATGTATGTTTGTATGTATGTATGTATGTATGCATGCATGCATGCATGCATGCATGCATGTATGTATGTATGTATGTATGTATGTATGTATGTATGTATGTATGTATGTATGTATGTATGTATGTATGTATGTATGTATGTATGTAGGCCTATGTATGTATGTATGCAAATATGTGTGTATGCAAGTATGTGTGCATGTTTGTATGTATGCATGTATGCATGCATGCAGCTATACAATTTCAGCAGGTCGCGCCAAGAAAATTAGCCTCATTCGGCAGGTTAAAGAAATTAAATGTAAAGAAGATATTAAAAAACCCAAAGAATTTTTGGCGGTTCATAGCGGTCAAGAGCAAAATAGGCAGGAATCGCCGCCACTGCACAAACAGTTCTTTAACTTCCATTAGTAGGTTACGTACGCTGGAGACCGGAATTTGAAAACGTTGTCATGTGGTTTGATAATCAGACCTTTTCAAAATTTTGTAATTGAATGCCTATTCTGAGAATAATTGTTTACCATGAAAATTAATTTAAGACCAGATAATACCAAGAAATAGTTGCTGAACACGCATATCTTTATTACATAGGTTGCTTGTGTAACAACTTTGAAATAAGTATGCAACGCGCTGGAGCACTAATCCCACGACGCCGCGCCGCATTTCGAGAGCGTCGCTGCCGCCGAATTCTGTTGGTCGGTGCGCCGGCGCCGACACTCTCAAGTCGGCGCAGAGCTCTGATCGCAGGTCCGCCGACACCAATTCCGGCACCCTGGGCATAGCAGTTATGGGTCACTAATTAAGCTACCCTTAGCTTTTGTGACAGGGTTCCTAAAACAGGGAACTAAAATGATAAAAGTGCGGGTACGAGTAATAGGCCTGCCAGCCGCAACAAAGACCTGTGGTTTTTTATTTTTAGACATACAACTATGATTTTATTCAGTTATTAGATTTGGGAAATGGAATTTTCTACTGTAAGCAAATCAACAAGCGACTTCACTGCAGCTTGAATGGGTGCAAACAAACAAACAAACTTAGCTGCAGTAAAATCATTCATAACATCCTCATACATGTAGTTCAATTATTTCGCCAGATCATATCCGATTTCAAGAATCATGAGGTCATTCAGTCTGAACGGATCATTGAGTAGGCCTACCTTTAATTTTCTTTATGTACATCTGGTTACTGGAAGATTAAAATTGTCCCAACTCATCACTTAGGATTATATTAAACAAACTAGCTGTACCCGGCCACGCGTTGCTGTGGCTGAAAGGACTGTCCAACCCTCCCTTCCTAGGTCCCTCCCCCTACCCCTCCCCTTCTCCCTCCCGTCCCCTCCCCTCCCGTTCCCCTCCCCTTCCTTTCCTACCCTTCCTCCCCTCGCCTCCCTCGCCTCCCTTCCCCTCCTCTCCCTTCCTCCATCCCTACCTCTCTCCCTCCGTCTCTCCCTCCCCCCGTCTCTCCCTCCCTCTCTCCCTCCCTGCATCCCCCTCTCCCGTTTCATCCGTCCCTACCCTCCGTCCCTCCCCTTCCTGCATCCCTAGAAATATGCGCTAGAGAAAGACACACCTTTTAAAACGCGCCCGAAAATGGGCGGACGCCCCGGACGAATGCGTCAAAGTTCTGCTGTTCTGCGTGTATGGCTGGACTCCATCGACGTATATCGAATGGAATTAAAAGTCGTGGTTTTTTTGGTCGCAAAGATTGCGCTTTTCCCCAAAAGGCATTATACAAACCCGCTTATGTTCGAATGGAACATTTTGCGAAAAATTTGAAAACAATTGGTCAAGAACTTTCCGAGTTCCTTCATGTCGAACGGTAACGTTTTACATTTTTATTTATATACATGTAGATTTTGAGAAGGAAGCTGGCGTGTCCAATTATTTATTTGTCTGACGTTGACAGTTTTGCAGTTATGCCTGTGTCACGAAACGGAGTATCCCCCCTGAAAGCTATACGGGGGGGGTGAATTAATCTATCCCTCCGAATGGAATTAACCGGTCTAGACTATCCGGGGGATGAACCAGTCTATCCCCTCTTGTGAAAAATGCGTAGGCCTATAATTGAAAAATGTGTACTCTAATCAAAATTTGAAGTGACTCTAATAATATTATTGTTTTAAGTGTCCTAAGCTATGTTCAGAGAAAGACAACTCGAATTTATAAAGTGACTCTGAGTATTTTTAAGTGTTTTAAAAGTTTTAAGTGCTCTAAAACCAAAGCAAAAATATCTAGTAGGAATAAACATACCTGTTAGTGTCATTGTTCAAAACAAAGCAGATGAATTTTTTTTAAATACACGCGGAAGTGACTTTTGTGACTTTTCTTCATTTGGGGGGATACGATTAATACGGGGTAGGCCTATACTTTATTTTGTGACACCGGCTAATGTGTCCGTAATATTTAGTGTTGACAACTTTTGATTTGGCCATTTCGCGACTTTCGGTGTCACTCGACGTATCATTACCAATAGGCTAAGTAGAGTTTGCTCTGTTCTAAGAAATTGAGATAACTAGGCCAAGTGATAGCTTGTTGCCCTTCGGTGTAGTTATTTGTCGTGCCAAATATTTTTTTGAAATTCGCGCTTTAACAGTTCCCAAAGTTTAATAATCGTTAAAAATTCTATATTGCTAAAAATATAACACGCTAGTTTTAATAGTGTTTACGCATATAATTATTAAGCCATATGACGTATCTAATTAGGCCCTACTATGGAAATTTGAATTTGTTTAAATTGTTTACAATATTAAACAGTAAACACTAAACTGTACAGTGAGCGGCGCTATACAAGTGTTGTTCAATTACAATTACCATTACAATTACAATCCCAAGCTCGAAGGAACCACGGGGCCTGATCCGCACATACGGCAAGAAACCGGACGGAGCAACATTGGTTCCCTGGGCGAGAGGCAGGTATGTCGCATGGGATGCAACATCCATCCATACCTGTGCTACCTCAACATTACGTCATCAATGCCGCGTTCCGCGGTGCCTTTCCAGCGCAGGAACTTTACGACGACTAGCTGCCGTTCCAGATGTTTTTATTCTGTTCTTAATTAATATTTATGTCCCTGAGGGATCCTAAATACATCGGGGCAAAAAATAATAATAACAACAATAATAATGATGATGATGATGATGATAATAATAATAATAATAATAATAATAATAATAATAATAATAATAATAATAATAATAATAATTTAAAAAAATAATAATAATAATAATAATAATAAAAATAATGATAATGATAATAATAATAATAATAACAATAATAGTAATAATAATAAGACACATAGAGGCTTAGGACCTAATGTTGAAAACGATCGTTTTACTTGCCTGTAGGCCTATAATATTTTGATAATAATAATAATAATAATAATAATAATAATAATAATAATAATAATAATAATAGGGGAGAGCGGGGCAAGACGCCCATGCGGGGTCAGATGCCCATCCCCCGTATTTTCACAGTTTAGCGTTCCAAACAAGTTTTAAGCAAGTAGACTATTTCCTGACACAGCCTTTTGCATATTAATATCAGTAATTGCGATATTAAAGCTGTTTACCTGTCGTTATAACTAAAAGTCTGTTTTTAGGGTCTGCGCTGTAAGAAACTCCTAAGAGATCTTTAAAAATTTCAGATTAGTAGAATCGTTTTTCTATAAAGTCATTAGTCTGGTTTGCTTAATAATCAATTTCGAACTATATGCTATGATTAATTTTAGGTTTACACGTAGACGATAATTTATAATCATTTTGTAATGCGACATGCCGTTCGGGGGCAAGACGCCCTGGGCATCTTGCCCCATCTGGGCAACTTGCCCCCGTCATAGCATTGCCATTGTATTTAGTAAAAAATTAGAAGGTCCGTGTAGGTTAATAGTAATCATGTTGTAGAGTAGGCTATTATCAGCCTATTTAAGTTGTTATTCTATTAGTGATTGTTAGATAGGCAACTGTAGGCCTATAAAAATGAGAAACCTATCGAGGAATATATGGGTTGGAATAACTGACACTATGGCACTTGGGAAAGTTAAGCAAGCGGAAGGCGCAATTACTGCATGGCATCCACAGAAAAACACTTACTAAACATAATATATTATAATCTTGTTGTAAAGACAGGACATCCTGGGCGTTAGTTGCAGAACTTTGCTAATGGCATGACCAGGTTTAACCATGTATGTATAATTGTATATGAGTATGTATGCATGCATGTATGTATGTATGAAAGTATGTATGCATCTGTATGTATGTGTGAATGTATGTATTGTATATGTGTGTATGTAACCTTGTATGTATGTATATACATGTATGAATGCATGTATTGCATATATGTGTATGTACTCATGCTTACGTGTGTGTGTATGTATGTATGTATGCAAGTATGTATTTAGGTATGCTATATATGTATGTATGTATGTCTGTATGTATGTATGTATGTATCTATGTATGTATGTATCTATGTATGTTTGTTTCCATGTGTATGTATGTTTGAATGTATGTATTGCATATATGTGTATGTATTCATGCCTACATGTGTGCATGAATGTATGTATTTACGTATGCTATGTATGTGTGCATGTATGCCTGCATTATGTCTGTATGTGTGTATGCATGTATGTATGTATATATATATATATATGTATGTGTGCATGTGTGTGTGTATTTATATATGCATATATGAATGAATGTATGTATATATGTATGTATGTATGTATGTATGTATGTATGCTTGTATATACGTACATACATACATATATAAATACATACATGCATACATACATACATGCATACATACATATACTGTATAAGTATCTTGTATGTATGCATGTATGTGTGTATATGATATACATACATACATACATACATACATACATACATACATACACACAGATACATACATACATACATACATACATACATACATACATACATACATACATACATACATACATACACACATACCTATGTTGTGAACAACAAAACCTTGAAATTGCATTTGATATACATGTGTTTTTGTCATTGGGGCAAAAGGCCCACCGATGGGCATCTTGCCCCGTGCATGAGGCAAGATGCCCATTTTAAGGTCATGTAGGTCAAATAGAACTACGCTCATCGCATCACAATCTGACCAGCACGACCCGTCAGGTCGGACCAATTCGTGCTCTAGTCAATCAACCGTTTCGGAGAATATAACACCTGCATCCAACGACGGGCACCAGTCACCGTTATCCAGCCTCAACGAGAGCGCCAGACATCCATCTCTACAGACAAGAATTCTACGCCACATACCGAAAGGAGCAAGAACATGCGCAGGTCAACTATTAACCAACATCATCAATCGGCTTCTGGTGGACCCCACTCGACCCGAGCACTGGAGATGTCTTCTCTGTTTCGTCGCAATCATTCCGGAGCAGCCACGGCATGGAGGAAAACGTCACAATCTAACTTCCACTATCAAAAAGAGGACAATGGAGTTTTTTGACACATGGAGCAAAAGGGCGGAATCGATCTTCGGGGATGAACAACAGCCTTTCGCAAAAAACAAATCAGCCAGAAGCGACCACTCCATTGCAGCGGCCGTCTCTGCTAAGCTTGAAGACGGAAACATCAAGGCAGCTGCAAAGATACTTTGCTCAGGGGAGACCCCTGCTGAGATTTGTGAGGAAACTTTTGCAGAGCTTCAGTCGAAACATCCGACTCCTTCATCCGACCGCCTTCCGACCCCGTTTTAAACAATCAGCGAACCACTCCAGTTGTCAGAATCGGATGTAAGAGACCTCATTCGTACATTTCCAGCAGGATCCTCGGGTGGCCCGGATGGATTACGGCCACAGCACCTTCTTGAGCTGACGAAGTCGGTTGAGGCTGGCCCAGCCCTCGTCTCAGCAGTTACAGCTCTCACCAACATACTGCTGAAGGGTATCTGCCCGCACAAGATCAGACCGTTGCTTTTCGGTGGCACTCTGTTCGCTCTCAAGAAAAAAACAGGTGGCCGCCTGCGACCAATAGCAATCGATTACCTGTGGCGCAGATTGGCATCGAAGGGAGCAAACTCTCACTCAGGACCAATAATTACGCAACTCGGAGCACTTGGCAGTGTCGGGGGGAGCGGTGACGGCGGTAGATGCATCTCGTCATTTTCTGGCAGCAATGGAATCGTTAAACTCGACATCTCAAATGCTTTTAACAGTCTTCATAGAGACAGAATGATGTCTGCCATCAACACCCTACTACCAGAGCTCGCGCCATACTGCCATCTGGCGTACGAGGAACCATCTCAACTGAAGTTTGGCAGTTACACCATCTACTCCAGAATGGGCCCACAGCAAGGAGATCCGCTTGGCCCATTGCTCTTCTGCCTCCCACTTCAAACGGCTCTCCTCAAATTGACCTCTCCTCTCGCCTTCGGTTTTCTGGACGACACATTGCTTGGTGGACCCACTTCAACGGTCGCAGCGGATATGGCTTCATTAGGGGCTGACTGCGCTGGTTTGCGCCTCACTCTCAACAGATCAAAATGCGAAGTGACAGCCGGGGATCTTCAGCAGCTTACCAACGACTCTTTCAGTCAATTCGAGCGAGTGGATCTGGATTCCATCTGCTTGCTAGGAGCCCCGCTGTCCACAGGACTGGCCCTTCAAGACACGCTAGACGCGAGAGTGGAAGAGCTTAACAGAGCTCTGCAAAGGTTAAGAATAATAGCACGCCAGGATGCACTGCTCATCCTCAGAAGTTTCTTGTGTGCTCCAAGAATGATTCACTGCCTCAGATGTGCGCCGTGCGCTGACCACCCCACTCTGGCCGTTTACGACCATAGTCTACACAAGGGCCTTGAAGACATCTTGAACATCAACCTGACGGAGACTCAATGGATACAATCTGCCCTCCCCATTGGTATGGGTGGACTGGGAATACGCAGGGTGTCGTCGCTGGCGCTTCCCGCCTTTCTGGCATCGGCCGCGGGCATCCTCGTTCTACAGTCAGAAATCCTCAGACAGCTGGAAGGCAACCAGGATCCACATGTGAATGCTCTGGAGGTCAGATGGAGGGCAGAGTCTGGGCTCAGTTCTACAGAAGCGTTGCCAACCCACCAGCAGTCCAAGTGGGACCAACCGCTCCTCCAACGGAGTTTCACAGATCTTTCCACCAGGTTAACCGATGAGCACGACCAAGCCAGATGGAGGCGGTGACTGCCGAACATGCTGGTGACTGGCTTTACAGCCTACCAATTATATCTTCTGGGCTGAAACTGAGCGACGAAGCGGTCAGGGTGGCGGTGGGTTTGCGGTTGGGGTCAAAGATCTGCGAGCTACACACATGCGCTTGTGGCGCACCAGTCACCGCCAGGGGTGAACATGGTTTGTCCCGCCAGCTGGGATTCGGCCAAATATCACGCCACGGAGCCATCAACGACCTGGTCTACCGATCCCTGTCGAAAGCCGGCTTCCCAACGGCCAAAGAGCCGCAGGGACTACTACGATCTGATGGAAAAAAGACCCGATGGAATCACACTCATACCTTGGAAGGCAGGCAAAAATCTAGTCTGGGACATCACAATAATAGATACACTGGCGCCGTCATACATCGCTGCATCAGCAGCCCAAGCAGGGGCAGCAGCGTGTCTAGCGGAGGAAAGAAAGATGCAGAAATACCACACATTTCTAGACACGCACGTTTTTATCCCTCTTGCCCTGGAAACGCTGGGCCCCATCAACAGCGCAGGCATCTATTTTATCTCGGACATGGGTCGCCACCTCACACTAGCTACTGGTGAACCGCGAGAGACCAGCTATTTATTTCAGAGGCTCTCAATCACAATTCAGCGCTTCAACTCCATAGCATTTAGTGGTTCCTTACGAAGACCCACGGAAGAAATGGATTAGGTTTAGCCGTTCCAGGCACATTGCTTTTAACTTTTTAAGTCCCTTGGGGAACAAAGTACCTCAGGGCAAAAGAAAAAAAATAATATAGCTGTATGCGAAGCTCTGATGAAGCTGTTCATTGATGTAGGAGTTCCGTCAGTGATAACGAGTGACAGAGGAACAATTTTACAGCCAGCCTAACGAGAGAATTTCTGAAATTGATGGGATGTTGTCCTCGATTCGATTCGCCAGGACATCCAGAGGCGGCCGGAATAGTGGAGAGATGGAATCAAACGTTCAAAAAGTTGGTTCATCATGTCATTGTGGAAAATCCGAGACAGTAGCATAAAAATCATTCCATTTACCGTCTGGGCATTGAGAGAAGTGCCTAATGCAACTACAGGAGTGGCACCATATTTGCAGGTCTATGGAAAGTTGCCAAGAGGGCCGCTAACCATTCTTATAGAAAGTTGGACCAAAGAAATAAATTTACCACCGAAAATTGGAGTGCAACCGGCAAAGTACTTGAAGAATTTAAGAGCAGACATGGAAAAGGCCTTGATATTCGCCGAGAGCTGTGCTAAAGAAAAGCAAAAACAATACGCCGGTCAATATAACAAAAGAGCAAAAGATAAAGAATTCGCACCAGGAGAAAACGTCATCGTGTTGTTTCCAACGTCAACCAATAAATTAATCTCAAGATGGCATGGTCCATGCACTGTCTTGCAAAGAAGATCCAAATATTCGTATCTCGTTGACATGAATAAAAGTGGTCGACGAATTGTTCATGCCAACAAGATGAGAAAGTTCATCACGAGATCATTGTCGTGTGGTCTGATCGTGGAAGAGGATGACGAATTTGGATGAGTTGTAGAAATACCGCTGAAAGAAGACCACTCAGAGACAAAACAAAAATCACTCCAATTGGATTATGAACAAATTGGACATCTTACGAGCGAACAGCAGAAACAATTGCTTGAAATACTGAATCGTTATGCAGACAGATTTTCGGACAAACCGGGACTATGTACATTAGCAGAACATGAAGTGGTGTTGAAACCAGACTTTCTAGAAAAAGAATTCATGGCATATCGAATACCACTAATATACTGGTCAGGCACAATTGGAAAGACAAATACAAGAGATGCTGAAAGAAAACATCATTCAACCATCGTCAAGCATAATGGCAAGTCATTTAAGACATTTGTCATTGTCAAAAAGAAGGATGCATCCTTGAGACTGGCTTGCGACTACAGATACATTAACTCTTATATTGAGAATTGTAGATATCCTATGTCAATCGTCAATGATGTCTTGAGCAAAGTCGGGAAATCCAAGTTTATTTCCGTTATCGACTGTCGCAGTGCCTATTGGACTTGTTCTGTGAAAAAGAGTGATCAATGGAAAACTGCTTTTGTTACACATAATGGACTGTACGAATTTACGCGCGTTCCTTTTGGAATGATTAACTCTGGAGGAACTTTTGTAAAGCGATAAGTATGATTTTGCAATCGATACATGATTTCACTGAACTTTATGTTGACGACATTGCAGTGCACTCTAATGATTGGGACATTCATTTAAGACATTTGGAATTTTTTTTGAAACAAATTAGACTGCATAATGTAACGTTGAATTTGAAGAAATGTGTGTTTGGTAAGAGTGTGGTGAAATTCATCGGTCACCTTATAGGATCAGGGAAGAAGAAGATGAATCCAGATTAATTGACAGTTTGATTAATTTGAAGAAACCTGAACGAAGAAGCAAGTGAAACAGGTTTTAGGATTTTTTGGATTTTACAGACAGTTTATTTGTAATTTTGCTGAAATTGCTAAACCATTGACAGACTTAGCCACCAAGAAAGTACCTGAGAACATTGTTTGGACTGATGCACATCAGAAATCCTTTGATTCACTTAAACAGATTGTATTGTCAAATGTGGTTCTATATATGTTTGAGGTTGGTAAACCATTTAATTTGTACTGTGATAGCAGTGATTTTGCTGTGGGAGCTGTTCTATCACAGGTGGACAATGAAGGGATAGAACGTCCCATTTCATTTATCAGTCACAAATTGACAGATACACAGAGCAGATGCTCAGATGAGCAACGATTGAGAAGGAAGCCTATGCAATCATATGGGCTTTAAACAAATTGAAAGAGATGATTATTGGTTCCAAGATTAATGTATTTACAGACCATAATCCTTTAGTTTACTTGACTGAATCAATGTCGAAATCTGCTAAGTTAGCAGATGGTCATTATCGTTACAAAATTTTGACATTAGCCTATGTTGAACTACAAGAAAGGGAAGTTGAATGAAGTAGCTGATTGTTTATCTAGACTGTAGCGTAAGATTTTTTATGATGTTATATATTAAGATCTCCGCAGAATCCGACCTATGCTCGACTTTAAAACTGCATCCACAATAGCCACATCCATAGTTCATGCGAAACTTGATTACTGCAACTCTCTCTTCCTAAACATTGATATAACCCGAATTAACCGCCTCCAAGCTATCCAGAATGCCCTAGCCCGTGCAGTGACGAAAACCCCCAAACGTTACCACATCACTCCTGTCCTGAAATCACTTCACTGGCTCAAAATACCTGAACGAATCGAATACAAAGTCCTCTCACTCACTTACAATACACTTCATTCATCCCAGCCGTTCTACCTTCGTCAGTTGTTCACCATCCAGCCACCTCGTTCAACACGCTCCTCATCCTCCATTACACTGCTTCGCCCTCCCATCACTTAATCACTGAAATTTGCAAACCGCTCCATAGCCATTGCCGTTCCACCTCTCTGGAACAAACTTCCGCCAGCACTTCGGCAAACTTCCGACCCATCAGTAGTGGTGTAATGGAGCGTGACAGCCCAAATTCAATGGAGATTGATGGACCACATACCATTTTGGGCTGTCACTCTCCATTCCAGAGAGTGATCAGGTCTGTAACTCTCCATTCCTCAATGTGAACTCTTGACCTCTGACTCATACTTTGAACTCTAGCTGACATCATCTACCACAAGTAACCAATACAGACGTGACTCTGCATAAATTAACTGAATTATTTATCTCTATTACCAAAGTGATCTGCTGACAGTTGACCTCTGTCTGACAATTGACCTCTGTCTGATGTGTCTACTACAAGACGGTCGACACATTGCATAAATAGATGAATGAATAATTAGTTTAAGTGCACCATTGCGCGTGTATTATAACTCCACCCACCCATTGTCAATCAAAGCGACAGCAAAACACATTTGCAATTGTTCATTCAAACTATTTGTTCTGCATGGCAAACAGAGTGAAGAAATGCAGAGGTAATGGCTGGTTGGGAGTGCAGGAATTGTGTGTTTGAGTAAGTAGCTGTGGAATTTTGCAGATGAGATGCTGACGCAAGCAAGAATTAAGAGGCAGATTAGTGAAGAAATGCAGAGGTACTGACTGGTTGGGAGTGCAGGAATTGTATGTTTGAGTAAGTAGCTGTGGAATTTTGCAGATGAGATGCTGACGCAAGCAAGAATTAAGAGGCAGAGGAGTGAAGAAATGCAGAGGTAATGGCTGGTTGGGAGCGCCGGAATTTAGCGTGGGAGTTAGCAGATGTGGAATTTTGCAGTTGAGATGCTGACGCAAGCAAGAATTAAGAGGCAGAGGAGTGAAGAAATGAAGAGGTAATGGCTGGTTGGGAGTGCAGGAATTTAGCGTGGGAGTTAGCAGATGTGGAATTTTGCAGTTGAGATGCTGACGCAAGCAAGAATTAAGAGGCAGAGGAGTGAAGAAATGCAGAGGTAATGGCTGGTTGGGAGCGCCGGAATTTAGCGTGGGAGTTAGCAGATGTGGAATTTTGCAGTTGAGATGCTGACGCAAGCAAGAATTGAGAGGCAGAGGATTGAAGAAATGCAGAGGTACTGACTGGTTGGGAGTGCAGGAATTGTATGTTTGAGTAAGTAGCTGTGGAATTTTGCAGCTTTTGAGTAGAGGAATATGCGTTTGAGAACGAGTAGCGATGAGGTTTTCATGAATATACGTTTACAAAAACTTAGTGATGAGCGAGAAGTAGCTTTTGAATTTTTCAATTTCACAATTGATACGTAACATAATTAGTGGTGTAAGGGGAGGTATGAGCGCACATAATGGAAAAATGTGTAATTATTGCAAGATAAAATTTTCAATTTTGCAATTGGTGCATAATGTAAGTAGTGGTGTAACGGGAGGTATGAGCGCACATATTGGAAAAAAATTGTACTGTGTAATAATTCTTTTTCCAACTCCTCATCATTTAAAATCAATTCTTCTTTCCATCTTTATGTGTACAAGATTGGTGTGACAACCATGAATAGTCGTTAACAAAACTTGGTAATGAAGCAATGAAAGAGAGAAGCAGCGTTTCTGTGCACGAGTAGTGGAATGGCTGAAGTGCTTAAATGATGAACAAGAGATGAAGTTGGTATCCTAGATGATGAAAATAATCAGTGGACTGGACTTACGACAGACATTAGCTGTGAAAATGTGCAATGGACAGAGTATTGGAGCCATAAATTAGCGACAATTGTCGTATCTTAGGCTATTAGTTGATGAAAATCATTGCTTCTAAGGACTCATGTTAGATATTCATACTAGAATGTATCGATGTAAGGTATTCTGAGATGTCAATTTGTTGAAAAGACACATTGACCAGAGCGTTGGAATCATACATTTGATGAAAATTACGATCTGCTGAAGTGTATGAGATGTATTCTTGGTAGACGAATACTATTGTAAGAGTGCTGAAGTCGTGTGTTTTGTGAAAAGCCTGAACTGTAGGAGTGCATGAGAAGTATTCTTGGTAGACGAATGCAACTGCCAGAGCGTTGGACACGTGTATTTTGGAAAAAGCATGAACTGCAGGAGTGTATGGAACGTATTTTGGTGGACGAATGCAATGGCTGGGCCATGTGTTTGGTGAAAATTACGAGATGTACGGACTTATGAGAAGTATTTTGGTGAACGAATGCAATGGTGAAAGCATTGGAGTTAGTGACAATAATCGTGCTCTAGTCGTATATTTGATGAAAATTACAAACTGCATGGACGCTTGAGAGATAATCTTGATGAGCAAGTGCTACGGCGAGAGTGTTTGAGCTGTAGATTAATGAGAATATTTGTTGTGTGCAAGTAGCTTGTTGAATTTCTATGAAAATTAATGCTTCTAAGTATTGATGTAAGCTATTCTGAGACGTGAATTTGGTGAAAGGACGTGTTGGCCAGAGCGTTGGAGTTGTGCGTTTGACGGAAATTACGACAATTTTCTATTACATCAGTATGAAAATATTAGCACTGCTGTAGTCGGTTGGTACACTGAATTTCTTAATTTCAACGTTATTGTAAACTTCAGAATTTCTAAAGACAGATATCACTGGACAACAAATTTTCATAAAATTTTTGTATCTTACATGAAATTTGCACTTTTCAACAGATTTTAAGGTGCTGACCACGAATATGACAATGAAATTCAATAGTTAGCTCCAGTTTCTCTGATATGATCAAGAGTTTCTATAAATAGAACAATGCGTACATATGACATTTGTACTAGTAAATGTTCACTTCTACATCCCACTGTCTCTTGTATAACTGCTCAGGATTATGTCTGGTGAGCGTACAAGTAGGCCTATGTATGTAAGAGCACTTGCTACACTACCTCTTCAAGACCCTAATCCGAAGCGCTCCCGACTACAGCACGGACACTGAATAGGAGTTTCATGAAGCGCATATGCAATTGCGAGTAAAGGACTGCTCACAGTACTTCTAAAGGGTCCCTACGCGGTGGCCTGAGGTGGATTCAAACCCACAACCTTCCGGCTCCAATTAAGGTACTGAACATACCCCTACACCACCGTGCGCCACATAGTAGGCCCATATATGTAGTCAGCCAACATGGAAGTTCCCTGGTATCGTTTTCCATGTCTGCAATATCTTCTTGAAAACGTTCGTGTGATCCATAGGGTCATTGTCCGTAACCAAATCCTTGTAGTTTTCTGCCCTGACATTCCAGTGGAAGTTAGTTAGCACCAGACGAAATGAATCCTAAGCTTGTTTCTTGTCGCCCTGAAGCAGGTTGTCAAACATCTCATCTCTGACTAGCTATCTGACTGACCTGAGGACCAACAAAACTTCCTTCTTTAATTTCTGCTTAGCCAGGGATTAGGCAGCCACTAGTAAGAATGTCTGGGTTTCAACCATTGCTAGGCGTTGCACATAGCCTACTTCTCTCCGACGCCCAGAGCACTCTCAGTGCAGGGTCCTTGCTCGACTGTCCAATTCACATAGAAAGCAGCAATATTTTGTATAATCCAAGCGGTGGACTCGTCAGGAAAGCCAATATACTTTCAAGTCACAATACAGATGTCATCCATAGGCCTACCTGCTGTATTGAACAGAATTCAACAGGTATTTTAGGTTGTCGTAGGTTTCCTTTATGTGGACGGGAATGGATGAAAGCTGGTTTCCAATATGCAGCAGCCCCGCATCGATAACAAGACTCAATTTCGTGGAATCTATGAATAGTCGCCATTCTTGAGGGTCATGTTTGATTCCGAGGGCATTCATCAGACAATCTACATTGAAGCAGAAGACAGGCAGAGTGGGTCGGGTTGCATATGGTATATTGGTGGTGCGCTATTGACCACTTCCATTTCCTTGTCATGAATGCAGAAGTACGTGGAACCATGCAAAAAGTAGTAGTCATATGCATGATTGCTTGGTTCTCTCTAAACCATTGGAATAGCAAAGGTCACCGGCCAATTTCTCGTCTTTTAACTACTATGAAAATTTTCTTGCTCACTGGGGAGGGGTTGCATGGCAGGTTAATGCATTACGACACATTATAGTGTTGCAATATGTAGTTTGAAATACAGCGTTGAGAAAATTAATGGTCATGACCCCCACATGTAGGCCGACTCAATGCGTATTGAGACATTTGTACGTAACCATCTCTGTCTCTCCTGAACGAGAGCTTATCGACAAATTTTACCATCATATTCGTGTTCAGCATCCCAAAATTAGTTCAGATTTGCTATTTTCATCTAAGATACATTTTGTGTGTTGACCAGTGTATTTAGCAGAAATAGCAGATGAGGTTACGAGTGTGAGCTTAATTTTCTAAATTTTGGATAATGATATTACCAAAGTTGGATGAAGGTAAAGGAGAAGTAGGTACATAGGAGAGGAGAAGATATGCCTATACTTTAAATATGTTGCAGACGAAACTATGCATGAGACAAGAATTCTTGCATTTTGGACGACTTGCCGTTACAGATTTACGAACTTTGGACGAAGTCAAAGATGATGGATTAGTGGAAATGAGCGACCAAGTAGTGGGGATTGCGTATGTGACTTGGGTGAAACATTGGCGGTGGAGGAGGAGGAGTAGCGTAGAAGCAATAGCTGAAGCATATGTACTTGTTTGAACGTATGCTTTAGCATTTCGAAGTATGGGAAATTTCAAAATTGTCGCATGCAAGAGACAAATCAGCAGTATTTAGCGTGTGTACCCACTCTGAAATCGTACTTTTCACGATTTCTAAGTATTGAAATTGTTCAATTTGCACGAAGTAAGAGATAGGCTAGCACTGGCAGAAGTGTGAATCGTTACACATTTACAGAATTTCGGACAAAGATGATGGAGTATTGGAAATGGAAGGTTATGCATTGGAGGTTGCGTGAGTGATGCATTGCAAGAGGAGAGGAGAAGCCTTGGAATTTGGAAGCGGAAGGAGAAAAACACGACGATTCCAAACAGGAGTTGTATGAAAGGTATCATATTTATGCTTAGAATTATTAGATTTTCCACTTTATGCTAACGATTCAAAAGCTACTTCTCGCTTCATCACTAAGTTTTTGTAAACGTATATTCATGAAAACCTCATCGCTACTCGTTCTCAAACGCATATTCCTCTACTCAAAAGCTAGATTACAGCGTCAGCGTCTCAACTGCAAAATTCCACAGCTACTTACTCAAACATACAATTCCTGCACTCCCAACCAGTCAGTACCTCTGCATTTCTTCACTCTGTTTGCCATGCAGAACAAATAGTTTGAATGAACAATTGCAAATGTGTTTTACTGTCGCTTTGATTGACAATGGGTGGACGGAGTTATAATACACGCGCAATGGTGCACTTAAACTAATTATTCATTCATCTAATTATGCAAAGTGTCGACCGTCTTGTAGTAGACACATCAGACAGAGGTCAACTGTCAGCAGATCAATTTGGTAATAGAGATAAATAATTCAGTTAATTTATGCAGAGTCACGTCTGTATTGGTTACTTGTGGTAGATGATATCAGCTAGAGTTCAAAGTATGAGTCAGAGGTCAAGAGTTCACATTGAGGAATGGAGAGTTACAGACCTGATCACTCTCTGGAATGGAGAGTGACAGCCCAAAATGGTATGTGGTCCATCAATCTCCATTGATTTTGGGCTGTCACGCTCCATTACACCACTACTCCCATCATACAAACTCACCAAAACTCCACCTCTTGCTATCTCCCCACAGGTCTTCCACTCAAAACTGAAAACATTGCTCTTTCACAAATCCTATCCTGATTCCTCCTCTTCTCATCACATCCCTCGTCATTTCAATTCTAAACATCACCCACCTTAGCCGTCCATCTATCTGCCTGCCTGACTCTCCGGACTTGACCCGCTGCCTATCGATTTAGTTTTGATTGAGCGCCTGTGAATAAGCTGGTTCCCGCGACTTGGCTTTTGTGGGCGCTGTAGAAGTTTCGAGATTACGATTACGATTAAGAATTGTTTGCATTGCTGTAATTAAGGTACGTTCGCAAATTTTTAAAGATAATTAGCTCTCTTTAAAAGAAAGGAAAAAGGTAATGTAAGCTAATTTTGTATAATATATAATGGTCAACTGATTATTATGCAAGAGCGTACAGGTGAGATGGTCCAGGTGCCTGAGTGGCGGGAAAGTTGCTGTGCGCGGCCGTCGCCGGAGAGCGAGAGAGACAGAGACAGAGAGAAAGACAGAGAGAGACCCAGAGAAGGACAGAGCGACTGAAGGAATGATGTACGCTCAGAGTGAGATAGGCTTTGGTAGGAGTGCCAGTCATGTGTATAAGGTGTAGTTAGTGCAAAGAGATAATAAGATGGCGTTTCTGTCGTGACATTGAATTGTTTGTTGCACGTAAAGTAATCGTTGTTGGTGCATTTTGTGTTGATTGCTTCTATTGGAGATTCGAAGAACAGAATACAAGAAACTTATCGTTGATTTGTGTAAACAAGTTAAAGAACTATAGACACTTACAAACTAGCCATTAGCTACCGCAGTACAGTTATTAGGTTAGGCCTAGGCTGCGCTGCTGAACTTTTGAAGAGACTGGAAAGGCGTGAGGGAAATAAGCTCACAATAACAATAATAATAATAATAATAATAATAATAATAATAATAATAATAATAATAATAATAATAATAATAATAATAATAATGGATTTCCCTGACAGGCGCAGACCCACCTACTGGAGCAGAATCTCACAGCCAAAAGGAGTGGGTTTCTAAGTTCATTGAAAAGGCATGGACAGGTCTGCTCGAGTCCACCAGTGTCCCATGCGACCGCGCTCGCCTGTTAGCTTCGAGAGCCCCTCCTTCTGGAGACTGGATGCTTGCTCCCCCTGTGACTGCGCTGGGCCTGCGCCTCTCAGACGAGGAGATACGGTTTGCAGTTGGCGTGAGATTAGGAACGTCGCTTTGTGAACCTCATGTGTGCCACCACTACCGAGGGAATGTCGACGAGAGAGGTTTGCATGGACTGGTATGCAAAGGAGGAAGCGGTAAGCACCAAAGACATAACATGCTAAACGATGTCGTCTGGATAGCTTTTGGTCGGGCGAAAATCCCGTCCCACAAAGAACCCCTCGGTCTGCTAAGAGAAGACGGAAAGCGACCAGACGGTGTGACAATCATCCCTTGGTCACGAGGTCGATGCCTGGCATGGGATGTGACAGTGCCCGACACTTTCGCCCTGTCTCACCTCCCACACACATCAATCGGAGCTGGCGAAGCCGCCGAACGCGCAGCTGCGTTGAAAAACATCAAGTATTCCACCATAACCAATACCCACGATTTTGTGGCGGTCGCCTTGGAGACCGGCGGCGCTTGGTGCAAAGAAGGTCTGGATTTCATTTCTGAGCTGGGGAGGAGAATTGCTGCCGCTACCCATGACCCTATGGAAGCGCCATACTTATTCCAGCGGATTTCTGTGACTCTTCAGCGGGGGACCGTTTTTTGCCTCTCCGGAACGTTGCCACCGCTAACCGATCGACACGAGAAGGAGATTTACAATCCGGCAAAACGAGCCGTGGAACGACAGAAGGAAGCGACCTGCAGCAGATGAGATTGTGTGGCACATTAATATGTCGATAATAGCCTGGATATTAGGGTGGTTCGAATGTAATGGAAAAATATTTTTCTTGAATAATAATAATAATAATAATAATAATAATAATAATAATAATAGTAGCCTAATAATAATAATAATAATAATAATAATAATAATAATAATAATGATAATGATAATGATAATGATAATGATAATGATAATGATAATGATAATGATAATGACAATAACAATAACAATAACAATAACAATAATAATAATAATAATAATAATAATAATAATAATAATAATAATAATAATAATAATAATAATAATAATAATAATAATAATAATAATAATAATTATGACACACGAACGAGAAGGATTGACAAGATCTATGATAAAACAAAATATCTTGCCCATGCAGTGTCTAGCAGTGTCCATGGCGACATAAAGGGGGCTCTTCGTTTGTTGTGTTCTGAAGACGTGCCTGTAGAAGATTCGCCTAAAGTGATGGAAGAATTGCAGAAGAAGCACCCAAAAGCCAACGATGAAAGGAGAACATTTCCATGTGCTCAGCAAGAAAGGTTTGACGCCATTCGGGTCTCTGGAAAGATGGTTTGTGATTCTGTGGCTTCCTTTCCAGCAGCTTCAACCGGAGGACCAGATGGCTTCACACCACAACATTTGAAAGACCTCCTGTCTAATACAACAGACACCGAATTTTTGGATACAATTACAGAACTAATCAACCTATTATTGAGAGGCGGCTTACCGAAACACGTGGCAGAGATTCTCTACGGTGGCAGACTAATAACGCTGAGTAAGAAAGAGGGTGGAATCAGACCAATCACGGTAGGATACACGTGGCGACGTCTGACTGCTAATTGTGTTTGCCATGTTGTTACCCCAGACCTGTCTCAAAATCTATCACCGCTTCAAATCGGCGTGGGAGTACCAGGAGGGGCTGAAGCTGCTGTTCACGCAACCAGACGCTACTTACAGTCCAAGCCTGAAGATCATGTTATATATAGTGAAATTGGACTTTTCGAATGCCTTCAATGCTCTGAGAAGAGACTCAATGTTAGAGACGGTAGCAGCTACAGTTCCAGGAATATACAGATACGTATTCGATAACTATGCTTACTCCCCTAAACTACAGACCAGACACAATACCATCCTTTCGGAGGAAGGTACTCAGCAAGGCGATCCGTTGGGGCCACTGGAGTTCTGCCTAACGATACATCCACTTCTTACTAGTCTGGTAACCCCACTACATATTGGCTATATGGACGATCTCACTCTTGCTGGACCGATTGATAAAGTTGAGAATGACATCCGATTGATAGAGAAGCAAGCATCCGTGTATGGTTTACAACTGAATCGAGCGAAATGTGAAGTGTCAGCCAGAGGTTACGACAAAGTAAAAAAGAATCCGGCCTTCTTCAATTTTGAGTGTGTGACCGTTGAGGATCTGTCTTTACTTGGGGCACCGCTACTGCCAGGCAGCGCAGTCGACAATCCCATCCAAAAGAAGATAAACGATCTGGAGAAAGTTATCACAAGACTTGAGATATTACACCCACACGATTCATTCATCCTGTTGAGGAGCAGTTTAAGCATCCCAAAGCTAATATACACGCTAAGAACATCATCCTGTTTCTTGAGCGAAGGTCTTCTACACAACTTTGACGACGCGTTGAGAACTGGTCTATGCAGCCTTCTCAATATTCACACAAGTGACGATCAGTGGATCCAGGTATCCCTACCTGTGAGGAACGGTGGTCTGGGCATTCGTAGTGCCGTTATGCTGGCAACTTCCGCCTTTTTGGCATCAGCCGCTGGCACGCGAAGCCTTCAAGACAAAATTCTACATGATGTTGCTGTGTCGCTTATAGACCCATTCAAGGGCGGATACAGGAATTTTCGAAGGGGGGCCAAAATTTTTGGTCTAGTGAGACAGGATAAAAAAATTTTAGTCACCGACCAAATTTTCCGGAAAAAAATACCATTTCATCCGCCGGAAAAACTGATGACCTTTTTTTTTTTAGTCATCGACCAATTTTTCGGGAAACATCCGCCGCTGAATCGACGGGGGGGGCCAAGTCCCGTGCGATTTTGTAATAGGGGGCCTGATGTCCTGTTTTTCTCTCTCACTGCATTTATTTAATGGCTTGTTGAAACCAAATGGGGGGCCACGTCCCATGCAATTTTTAAATGGGGGGCCAGGGCCGGATTGGCCCCCCTGGATCCGCCCCTGGACCCATTAGTGGAGGAAGCTTTCAATTCATGGTCAATGAGATCGAACGCACTTCCTCCAACAGAGCAGAAGGCGCATGCACAAAGAGAATGGGACAGTGCAATTATCACACATGCACTTGAAGATCTATCTGAAAGAACTACTGATTCTTCCGCCAAAGCCCGCTTGTTAGCCGTACAATCGCCACATTCAGGAGACTGGCTTCATGCGCTTCCGATAACAGCAGCCGGACTACGAATGTCCGGAGACGCGCTACGAATAGCAGCTGGTATTCGACTTGGCACTGCTTTGTGCGAAACGCACACATGCAACTGTGGTGTCGTAGTCGAGCAGAATGATTTGCATGGATTATCTTGCAAAAAAGGAGCCGGGAGGCAGCAACATCATGGAATGATCAATGACGTGCTGTGGCGCGCATTCGTAAGAGCCAAAATACCAGCCATAAAGGAGCCGAATGGACTTTCCCGATCTGATGGTAAAAGGCCAGATGGTGTAACCATTATCCCCTGGCACAGAGGTCTTTGCTTGGCGTGGGATGTCACGGTACCGGATACGTTTGCAACATCTTACAGGCATTTAACATCAGAAAATGCAGGTTCCGCGGCAGAAAGAGCATCCCGTAACAAGAAAAGCAAATATGCAGACTTATCAAGATTGCATCATTTCGTCCCTATTGCAGTCGAAACCGGAGGAAGCTGGGATGAAGATTCTCTTCAATTTGTACAAGAACTAGGACGAAAGATGTCAGCGGCCAAAGGTGACCCGCGTGAGACCAGCCATCTGCTTCAGCGTCTATCAGTCGCCCTGCAAATCGGAAACTCTTTGTCGGTTTTGAGAACAGCAGACTCGAACAGTCAAGACACCTGGAGGTCTTGGACTGAATGACTACGTTACGTAGCCTAATGTTCAAAAGGAGCATAGACATTAGCCTGTAAATGACTTTGTCATTTTCTTTTGGAAAAATAAATGTGTGTATAATAATAATAATAATAATAATAATAATAATAATAATAATAATAATAATAATAATAATAATAATAATAATAATAATAAGGGCGTATCCGCCCAGATCTGCGAGCCACACGTGTGTCCTTGCGGAGCAATGGTAACAGCGGACGGCTCTCATGGTCTGTCATGCGGCCTCGGTCCAGGCAGAATCGCTAGACATGCCATGCTGAACGACATGATAAGCCGCAGCCTCTCTCGCGCGGGTTGGCCTAACATCAAGGAACCACCCGGGATCTCCAGAACAGACGGGAAGAGACCCGACGGACTGACGCTGATTCCATGGCATCAAGGACGCAGTCTCGTATGGGACGCCACCGTAATCGATACTGTGGCGCCATCTTACCTCCAAGCGACATCGGCCGAGGCGGGCGCAGCAGCGGAACTGGCAGCTACAAGAAAAGTTACGAAGTACAGCCAGCTTCTAGCAAACCATCTCTTTGTCCCGGTGGCTCTGGAGACCCTTGGTCCCATTAATACCAGTGGCATGGATTTTATCAGAGAGCTAGGGAAACGATTAACTCTAATCACCGGAGACCCTAAGGAGACTTGCTACCTCTTCCAGCGCCTCTCTTCTACCATTCAGCGCTTCAATGCGGTTGCCTTCCGGGGAACTTTTATCCCGCATACTCTTGACGAAGATGAGGCCGTTCCAGAGTAACACCAATACTATCTCCGGATAATTTTTTGAGCACCTGAGGGATCATAAATACCTCGGGTAAAAAAAAAAAAAAATAATAATAATAATAATAATAATAATAATAATAATAATAATAATAATAATAATAATAATAATAATATGGTTGTGAAACCTGGGACGAGGCCTGATTTCTCGGAGTTTCACCTTTTACTCCTAAAATAATTTTTATAAATCCTGAGGGATCATTGATACCTCGGGTAAAAATAAAGTAAATAATAATAACAATAATAATAATAATAATAATAATAATAATAATAATGGCCTTTACGATGCATAAGCTTAGAGATGGAAGGAAAGATGCTTTCAACGCTCAAACACTAACCTTGGTGCTATTAACCATCTGCGCCTGCTGTTTTCCCCCAGATTTGCTTGTTTACGTTTTGCTCATTTTTTCATTCAAAGACATTGTTCATATTTGAAGTTTTAGACCAAAAGTTTTAAACTAAGTAAGACAATTTCTAATTCTGCATCCAGCGTTTACTAGGACTAGGTTATCGCTGACCCGGTTAATTGGGCGAACACCTAAATATGTCTCAGTCTCATCTTCCATGCATGATACTCTACACTGGCTCCCTATCTCACGGCGCATCGAAAAAAGCATTGCTCCACTGGTTTGGCGTTGTCTCCTTGGCTCTGCCTGGACCTATCTATGTGAACTCGATCTGCTGTCCAATATCTGTTGTCCTGACTCGCAGAGCCCTTCGCTCTGCCTCTAGTGGGAAACTTTTGGTCCCGCGTGTTGAAACTTCAACCTGTCAGCGTCGTGCTTTCTCAGTTGTAGGTCCTTCTTTCCGGAATAGTCTTCCGCGGGAGATGCGCCTGTTACCTATGGTTAACTCGTCAGTGTTATGCAGGCTCCTTAAAACTGTTTTGTTGTACCGTGGTTGGACTGGGAGCGCTTCTGAATGGATTTCTTGATGAGGCGCTATATAAATTCTTGAAATGAATGAATGAATGAATGGATGAATGATAGAATAGATCAACATAAAATAAGCTCGAAACTTACTGCAGTCATAGAAGTAGCAAATTTAGAATAAATTTAGATTGTTTGAGTTCGCCATCAGATCTGTCAATAGGGCTGCCAACTTTTGATTTTGCCAATCCGGGACGCCTTTAGCCACTCGATGTGCCATTACCAATTTACACAATCCCCAGAAGCTTTATAATGTAACAAAAGTTGTGTCAGCCCAGTATAGAATCAACATCTACAATCTACTAAAAACTCCTTAATAATTTCAGACAAATCATCAAAAGACATAATTTTATAGCCTAAATTTAAGACAAGAATCAACCTCAAGAAGAAGCATTTCAGACTCCAGTCACGTAGGCTCATCAGAGTAAGACTTATAGACCCAAATTGAGAGAAGTTCGAAGGTATCGTATAGGCTCATCGGTCTGCGACCGGAGAGCAGAATTTATATTAAACTTTGGGCCTATACTAATAGGGCCTACTTATGTGCGTTCAGCAGTTCCAGAGCACTGGGCTCAAAGTCGCAGAAATAAGCACATGTCATGCTAACAGTTGTGCTTTAATAAGGTCGGTGAACTCTCGGTGCTCAGGTAATTGCGATTGTCAGACAACAGATCGTTCAAAATGCTGAACGCTCTCACGCAAAAAGCATTAAAACTGGACACAATATGCTAAACCGAGAACCGAGGGTCAGTGATATCTAAAGTTTTGAAGACTTTAACTTCTGATGTTCAACCAACAATGTAATGTATAGATCTGATAGCGAGCAGAACGTGAAAATCATAATACAATGGCTGAGTTTATAGTGAGCAAAAGTTAATATGAACAAGAATTGTGCTAAGTGGATCTCTGGACCAAATTCCGGGACAATTTGAAATCAATCCGGGACACGGGACGCACAGGGTCGATTCCGGGACTGTCCCGGCGAATCCGGGACGGTTGGCAGCCCTACTCATAGAACTCCATTCGCATGAAAAATAAATAGTTCCACACACACAAATAATATTGTAAGCGCATTGCTGACACACATTTTAACGGTCCCAGTATAAAATAGCTCAGTTATTCTTTAAACAGAAATGTTGCGCAAGACTGATGCAAGTTTCAATACAGTCATGTAGGCTAATAGTCGTAAAGTCGGCTAATATGATATCGCGGTATTCCACCGGATTTATTTCTTGAGTTGAAGTGCCTGATAAACTGCTGGTTCATCTGGAAAACGTCGTCGAGAACTTTCCAGAATCTCATACTCTTATTGATCAACGTCGGTGGGATTTCCAAGGTCATTTGGGTAGACATTGCTTCCTCCGTCTTTCGGTTGGAGCTCATGTTCGTTATCGTCGCAATTCTGACCAAAATCTGCGGTTGAAAAGTAAAAATTGTCTCTAGGCTACATCTAAAAACGCAGTGGTTTATTCGTCTAAGTCATGATGGACAAATAAATTGCAAGATGACGTTATATTGTGAGTGAACGATCATATAGAACACAAAGGGGCCTGCTGAGAACAGGAAGTGAATCATGCAACCAAAAGATTCTCATTTCGCTGATTCGTTGCCTATGCTATCGTATAGGATAGGTTTGATAATTATGTAATTCTATGCCCGTCCACCTGTTACGTTCGTGCATTATAATAAAATGGTGCGCCGCAGAAACTTCTTGGTTATCACGGGCGTGCTCAAGTATTTCGGTCATTTGCTGGATATGGTAACTCAAACACGTTGAGAATTGTTGGATGGTAGAAGGGGTTCAACTCCTCTCAGCTCACTCAAAATCAGCGAGACGCAAAATTGAGCAGGGGTGAATCAGGGTCTTAGATATCTTGCATTTGCCCGTTTTTGCACTTGCAGAGAAATATTGATAGACTTAATTTTGAGTAGACCTACTACAAGAAATCGATGACTGTGTCGCTTTTACGCAAAGTGGGGATCATGGACCAGAAATGATAGATGATTGCAAGGGCGCAGCTTTTCCAAAGAGAGTGGTGATGATTCTTTCTCTTCTCACTACTCTTTCCTTCTCTTTTCCTCTCGCATAATACATATCTTTCTCATCGTCTGAGTCACTATTCTTCTAAGATTTTCACCCGATCGATATTCTACGCTTCATCATCGTCCGTTTCCGCTGCTAATAATTATCCATAGAGTTTCATTCAAATTTGAAGTCTCGCATCCTCAGTGATTCTTACCATAATTCGCAAAATCCTCGGCATTCGAAGATTTCCCGTCATCAAGTGGCGATCTAATATCTTGTTTTGAAGATGCATCACTATGTTAGGCTTAATCATGCGCCGACCTTCTTGCAGTGAAATAATATCATGTCTTTAGGACACTCTCGGTATTTTCAGGATTCAGTCGATAGTATTCAACGGCATGCATTGTTTCCTGATTGTTGCTCATAATTATTGAGAGAAAAATATTTTATGATGATTATAGTTGAGGGTGTATAACAGCCGGACAAGGAGGTTAAGAGGACGCAGCGAAGTGGCAGAAGGGGGCGGATGTATCTGATCGTACAGATACCTCGGAGCAAGACCCATTTGAGACTTAAGGACCAAAATCAGGACTTTAAATTGTATACGGGCCGAGAGTGGAAGCCAGTGAAGTTGTTCAGTCATGAATGTAGAAATGTGGGAGAATCGAGGAAGAAATCAATGAATAACCATTGAAACGAAAAGCAGCAACAGCACTAACTGTCTAATCAAACACTAAAAGTTACTGACAACCGTCATCTCATGGCCATTCACAGATCCATCTCCATTTCCACCATGATAGTCCACGCATTTGGACTGCTCCAGACTTGACCAGTGATTACACCAATTGCCTTCTTATTGGTCTTCATAATATCTGTCCATATCTCCTTTTCAATCTGTTCTTAATGCTTCTACTCGATTGATTGCTCGCCTTTCTAAATTAACCAATAAGTTTCATATAATCGTTTATCATGGTCAGCCAACTCTCTGGCTTCCTCTCTATGTCCATTTCCGCTATAAGGCTTTGCTAATTGTCATCCAGTACAAACTGGACCTTGAGCCGAAATTTCTGAGGTTGGTTCTCCTCTTTCTTAATGTTCTAGGGTATCCTCAGTGATAAAAATAATAATTATGACATAGCCGAGGCTACTGATGTGCACGCATCCATAAAACACAACAAATACGGTTATTATTGTAATACCATTGTTACTTTATCTCGATTAAAAATAATAATAAATGTGAAGCGTTACACGCAAATACAGTTCGAGGGTTCTTCAAGAAACGTCTAGGCATGGGCGATACAAATCTGAATGAATGAAGTACTTGAATGCTCTCAATAACGTAATTGCAGTCGAGTTATTTCAGTCTCAAAAGCTCCTCATAAAACAATGGTAAGTATGATCTGATGTAGCATGATACAGACATCAATCGTCACATACACAACATCAAAATTGCGAAAGTTTATCAGAACTATTTTGCTGGACCAACATTCACGTAATCATCCGCATCATCACTTTCTGAATCAGCAACTTCGGAGGCATTTCCAAAGTCATTTGCGTAAACATTGCTTTCACTTCTTCTGTTTTGGAGTTCGTGTTCGTTACCATCGAAGTCGTGACCAACATCTGCGGCTGAAGAGTTGCAGCAAAAAAAACTACGTCTAAATAAAATTATGATTCAGATAGTTTTGAAAATGAAACAACAGTAAGAATCTAAAAATTGTCATTTTGAAATTTCATGAAATATAACTGTTTAATTGGCTATACTTCACTTTTAGTTTAACTAATTGATTTTTTTTAAATATCGTAATCGTGATCGTAATCTCCAAATTTCTAAAATGCCACCCGAAAGCCAAGCGCAGGGCACCTGCATATTCACGAGCGCTGACTACCAGTTACTATCTAATGTAATTAATTATCTAACTGCAAAGCTATCTGCACAACTACAAATAACCAAACTAGCTGCTTAATCAATCAATAACCGACCACGTTTGATTCTAGTCTGTGCTACGGTTATGTGCACTCTCGCATCACCAATAGCCTATCTTGATAACATCCAAACATGCGTCCACTCCCCTACAGCTGTTGCAGCAAACTCTGTTGGGCTCTACTATTGATACCCTTTCTGGCTGGAAATTCTGGCCACAAATCGCTTGCTTTAAAACGCATCCAAAACCCCGTTTACTTGGCTTGGCGGTCGTAGATAGCTGGCTTGTCTACTGTGTCTAGATCTGCATCTGATGGCTGAGACCTCCCACTATTGCTTTCTCGCATACCGTCCGCGACGTTGGGGCGATACTTGACTAATAATTCTGACCAGTTTGGTCAAACGATGCTGGTACTACCAGCTCCATGAAATGCGTGTTGTCCTGCGTTCCCTATCCCATGATGCTATTGTGGTCCTTGTCCATGTCTTCGTTACCAGCAGAATTGATCATTGATGATCAGTTCCTGCTGGTCACCCATCCGGCTCAATTATAGGGCGTCTTGACCGAGTCCCTAACCCTTCGGCTCGTCTTATTGGTCGTATTCCAAAATGCACCCCGGTTTCTGCTTAAATGCGTGATATTTTCACTGGCTTCCAGCCTCACAAAGCATTTCCTACAGAATAGAATCACGTCATGTGTATCAGTGTCTCACTGGTAGTGTTCCGTCCTACTTAAAAATTCTTAAATAAATCACATTATTGGAACGTGAATCTGCGGAAATTTGAAAAAAATGGAAAAATGTTTTTACACAGCTTCTGAAGTAATGCAAATCCATTATTTAGATTTTCAGAGATTGTTGCATATTCTTTCCTCTATAAATCCTGCTATTTTCATGGAACAACCTCGATTGGTTGCGGATAAATCACATTTCTGCTGGTGGTACATTTTTTATTGTGCCACCCTGTAGAGCGAAAACGCAGGGCAAGAGGACGACAGGAAGACGTTGACAAACGCTGTACTCAGTGGCGTAGGAATTTTTCATAGGGGGTTTTGTTTGGTTTTTGCATGGCCGGATACAATTTCTGAAACCAACCAAACAGTATTAGGCTACAGTAAATAAAAAGGGAATAAAGTAACAAAGGGAATAAAGTAGAAAACCAATTATTGTTACTACAAACAATTGTTTTTTTCTTATTTAAGTGGATAAATAACTTTTAAAAACTTTTTTCCTAGGCCAATGGGGGGGTTTAACCCCGAAACCCCCCTTGTCTACGCTACTGGCTGTATTGCTGGATTATGAAGCACGATTACAGGAAACTGAAGTTCGAAAATAACCGTCAATACCATTTCGGCCGCAGTAGGCCCACCGCTAGGCGAGTCATAGCGTAAATACCCTAATCCAGTGGTTCCCAAACTTCAGTAGGCCGCGGAGCGGCAATAATTTTTAGTGAAGCTCGTGAACCGCTAACTTACATGTAGGCCTAAATGGCGATGGCAAACAAAAGCGACTCATTATAAAAATACTAAAATAATTTTATAAGGCTATTTACAATCAGCCTACATCTACATGTCCTTGAAGCCTTATTTGTTTATGATTTTTTATGAGTAGACTTTGCTATTGAACGTTATTTGTGCCAGATTCCTATTTTGTTTAGGTGCGCCATAAACAAATGACAGCATAATAATAATAATAATAATAATAATAATAATAATAATAATAATAATAATAATAATAATAATAATAATAATAATAATAATAATAATAATATGGTTGTGAAACCTGGGACGAGGCCTGATTTCTCGGAGTTTCACCTTTTACTCCTAAAATAATTTTTATAAATCCTGAGGGATCATTGATACCTCGGGTAAAAATAAAGTAAATAATAATAACAATAATAATAATAATAATAATAATAATAATAATAATAATAATAATAATGGCCTTTACGATGCATAAGCTTAGAGATGGAAGGAAAGATGCTTTCAACGCTCAAACACTAACCTTGGTGCTATTAACCATCTGCGCCTGCTGTTTTCCCCCAGATTTGCTTGTTTACGTTTTGCTCATTTTTTCATTCAAAGACATTGTTCATATTTGAAGTTTTAGACCAAAAGTTTTAAACTAAGTAAGACAATTTCTAATTCTGCATCCAGCGTTTACTAGGACTAGGTTATCGCTGACCCGGTTAATTGGGCGAACATCTAAATATGTCTCAGTCTCATCTTCCATGCATGATACTCTACACTGGCTCCCTATCTCACGGCGCATCGAAAAAAGCATTGCTCCACTGGTTTGGCGTTGTCTCCTTGGCTCTGCCTGGACCTATCTATGTGAACTCGATCTGCTGTCCAATATCTGTTGTCCTGACTCGCAGAGCCCTTCGCTCTGCCTCTAGTGGGAAACTTTTGGTCCCGCGTGTTGAAACTTCAACCTGTCAGCGTCGTGCTTTCTCAGTTGTAGCCTAGGTCCTTCTTTCCGGAATAGTCTTCCGCGGGAGATGCGCCTGTTACCTATGGTTAACTCGTCAGTGTTATGCAGGCTCCTTAAAACTGTTTTGTTGTACCGTGGTTGGACTGGGAGCGCTTCTGAATGGATTTCTTGATGGGGCGCTATATAAATTCTTGAAATGAATGAATGAATGAATGGATGAATGATAGAATAGATCAACATAAAATAAGCTCGAAACTTACTGCAGTCATAGAAGTAGCAAATTTAGAATAAATTTAGATTGTTTGAGTTCGCCATCAGATCTGTCAATAGGGCTGCCAACTTTTGATTTTGCCAATCCGGGACGCCTTTAGCCACTCGATGTGCCATTACCAATTTACACAATCCCCAGAAGCTTTATAATGTAACAAAAGTTGTGTCAGCCCAGTATAGAATCAACATCTACAATCTACTAAAAACTCCTTAATAATTTCAGACAAATCATCAAAAGACATAATTTTATAGCCTAAATTTAAGACAAGAATCAACCTCAAGAAGAAGCATTTCAGACTCCAGTCACGTAGGCTCATCAGAGTAAGACTTATAGACCCAAATTGAGAGAAGTTCGAAGGTATCGTATAGGCTCATCGGTCTGCGACCGGAGAGCAGAATTTATATTAAACTTTGGGCCTATACTAATAGGGCCTACTTATGTGCGTTCAGCAGTTCCAGAGCACTGGGCTCAAAGTCGCAGAAATAAGCACATGTCATGCTAACAGTTGTGCTTTAATAAGGTCGGTGAACTCTCGGTGCTCAGGTAATTGCGATTGTCAGACAACAGATCGTTCAAAATGCTGAACGCTCTCACGCAAAAAGCATTAAAACTGGACACAATATGCTAAACCGAGAACCGAGGGTCAGTGATATCTAAAGTTTTGAAGACTTTAACTTCTGATGTTCAATCAACAATGTAATGTATAGATCTGATAGCGAGCAGAACGTGAAAATCATAATACAATGGCTGAGTTTATAGTGAGCAAAAGTTAATATGAACAAGAATTGTGCTAAGTGGATCTCTGGACCAAATTCCGGGACAATTTGAAATCAATCCGGGACACGGGACGCACAGGGTCGATTCCGGGACTGTCCCGGCGAATCCGGGACGGTTGGCAGCCCTAATCATAGAACTCCATTCGCATGAAAAATAAATAGTTCCACACACACAAATAATATTGTAAGCGCATTGCTGACACACATTTTAACGGTCCCAGTATAAAATAGCTCAGTTATTCTTTAAACAGAAATGTTGCGCAAGACTGATGCAAGTTTCAATACAGTCATGTAGGCTAATAGTCGTAAAGTCGGCTAATATGATATCGCGGTATTCCACCGGATTTATTTCTTGAGTTGAAGTGCCTGATAAACTGCTGGTTCATCTGGAAAACGTCGTCGAGAACTTTCCAGAATCTCATACTCTTATTGATCAACGTCGGTGGGATTTCCAAGGTCATTTGGGTAGACATTGCTTCCTCCGTCTTTCGGTTGGAGCTCATGTTCGTTATCGTCGCAATTCTGACCAAAATCTGCGGTTGAAAAGTAAAAATTGTCTCTAGGCTACATCTAAAAACGCAGTGGTTTATTCGTCTAAGTCATGATGGACAGATAAATTGCAAGATGACGTTATATTGTGAGTGAACGATCATATAGAACACCAAGGGGCCTGCTGAGAACAGGAAGTGAATCATGCAACCAAAAGATTCTCATTTCGCTGATTCGTTGCCTATGCTATCGTATAGGATAGGTTTGATAATTATGTAATTCTATGCCCGTCCACCTGTTACGTTCGTGCATTATAATAAAATGGTGCGCCGCAGAAACTTCTTGGTTATCACGGGCGTGCTCAAGTATTTCGGTCATTTGCTGGATATGGTAACTCAAACACGTTGAGAATTGTTGGATGGTAGAAGGGGTTCAACTCCTCTCAGCTCACTCAAAATCAGCGAGACGCAAAATTGAGCAGGGGTGAATCAGGGTCTTAGATATCTTGCATTTGCCCGTTTTTGCACTTGCAGAGAAATATTGATAGACTTAATTTTGAGTAGACCTACTACAAGAAATCGATGACTGTGTCGCTTTTACGCAAAGTGGGGATCATGGACCAGAAATGATAGATGATTGCAAGGGCGCAGCTTTTCCAAAGAGAGTGGTGATGATTCTTTCTCTTCTCACTACTCTTTCCTTCTCTTTTCCTCTCGCATAATACATATCTTTCTCATCGTCTGAGTCACTATTCTTCTAAGATTTTCACCCGATCGATATTCTACGCTTCATCATCGTCCGTTTCCGCTGCTAATAATTATCCATAGAGTTTCATTCAAATTTGAAGTCTCGCATCCTCAGTGATTCTTACCATAATTCGCAAAATCCTCGGCATTCGAAGATTTCCCGTCATCAAGTGGCGATCTAATATCTTGTTTTGAAGATGCATCACTATGTTAGGCTTAATCATGCGCCGACCTTCTTGCAGTGAAATAATATCATGTCTTTAGGACACTCTCGGTATTTTCAGGATTCAGTCGATAGTATTCAACGGCATGCATTGTTTCCTGATTGTTGCTCATAATTATTGAGAGAAAAATATTTTATGATGATTATAGTTGAGGGTGTATAACAGCCGGACAAGGAGGTTAAGAGGACGCAGCGAAGTGGCAGAAGGGGGCGGATGTATCTGATCGTACAGATACCTCGGAGCAAGACCCATTTGAGACTTAAGGACCAAAATCAGGACTTTAAATTGTATACGGGCCGAGAGTGGAAGCCAGTGAAGTTGTTCAGTCATGAATGTAGAAATGTGGGAGAATCGAGGAAGAAATCAATGAATAACCATTGAAACGAAAAGCAGCAACAGCACTAACTGTCTAATCAAACACTAAAAGTTACTGACAACCGTCATCTCATGGCCATTCACAGATCCATCTCCATTTCCACCATGATAGTCCACGCATTTGGACTGCTCCAGACTTGACCAGTGATTACACCAATTGCCTTCTTATTGGTCTTCATAATATCTGTCCATATCTCCTTTTCAATCTGTTCTTAATGCTTCTACTCGATTGATTGCTCGCCTTTCTAAATTAACCAATAAGTTTCATATAATCGTTTATCATGGTCAGCCAACTCTCTGGCTTCCTCTCTATGTCCATTTCCGCTATAAGGCTTTGCTAATTGTCATCCAGTACAAACTGGACCTTGAGCCGAAATTTCTGAGGTTGGTTCTCCTCTTTCTTAATGTTCTAGGGTATCCTCAGTGATAAAAATAATAATTATGACATAGCCGAGGCTACTGATGTGCACGCATCCATAAAACACAACAAATACGGTTATTATTGTAATACCATTGTTACTTTATCTCGATTAAAAATAATAATAAATGTGAAGCGTTACACGCAAATACAGTTCGAGGGTTCTTCAAGAAACGTCTAGGCATGGGCGATACAAATCTGAATGAATGAAGTACTTGAATGCTCTCAATAACGTAATTGCAGTCGAGTTATTTCAGTCTCAAAAGCTCCTCATAAAACAATGGTAAGTATGATCTGATGTAGCATGATACAGACATCAATCGTCACATACACAACATCAAAATTGCGAAAGTTTATCAGAACTATTTTGCTGGACCAACATTCACGTAATCATCCGCATCATCACTTTCTGAATCAGCAACTTCGGAGGCATTTCCAAAGTCATTTGCGTAAACATTGCTTTCACTTCTTCTGTTTTGGAGTTCGTGTTCGTTACCATCGAAGTCGTGACCAACATCTGCGGCTGAAGAGTTGCAGCAAAAAAAACTACGTCTAAATAAAATTATGATTCAGATAGTTTTGAAAATGAAACAACAGTAAGAATCTAAAAATTGTCATTTTGAAATTTCATGAAATATAACTGTTTAATTGGCTATACTTCACTTTTAGTTTAACTAATTGATTTTTTTTAAATATCGTAATCGTGATCGTAATCTCCAAATTTCTAAAATGCCACCCGAAAGCCAAGCGCAGGGCACCTGCATATTCACGAGCGCTGACTACCAGTTACTATCTAATGTAATTAATTATCTAACTGCAAAGCTATCTGCACAACTACAAATAACCAAACTAGCTGCTTAATCAATCAATAACCGACCACGTTTGATTCTAGTCTGTGCTACGGTTATGTGCACTCTCGCATCACCAATAGCCTATCTTGATAACATCCAAACATGCGTCCACTCCCCTACAGCTGTTGCAGCAAACTCTGTTGGGCTCTACTATTGATACCCTTTCTGGCTGGAAATTCTGGCCACAAATCGCTTGCTTTAAAACGCATCCAAAACCCCGTTTACTTGGCTTGGCGGTCGTAGATAGCTGGCTTGTCTACTGTGTCTAGATCTGCATCTGATGGCTGAGACCTCCCACTATTGCTTTCTCGCATACCGTCCGCGACGTTGGGGCGATACTTGACTAATAATTCTGACCAGTTTGGTCAAACGATGCTGGTACTACCAGCTCCATGAAATGCGTGTTGTCCTGCGTTCCCTATCCCATGATGCTATTGTGGTCCTTGTCCATGTCTTCGTTACCAGCAGAATTGATCATTGATGATCAGTTCCTGCTGGTCACCCATCCGGCTCAATTATAGGGCGTCTTGACCGAGTCCCTAACCCTTCGGCTCGTCTTATTGGTCGTATTCCAAAATGCACCCCGGTTTCTGCTTAAATGCGTGATATTTTCACTGGCTTCCAGCCTCACAAAGCATTTCCTACAGAATAGAATCACGTCATGTGTATCAGTGTCTCACTGGTAGTGTTCCGTCCTACTTAAAAATTCTTAAATAAATCACATTATTGGAACGTGAATCTGCGGAAATTTGAAAAAAATGGAAAAATGTTTTTACACAGCTTCTGAAGTAATGCAAATCCATTATTTAGATTTTCAGAGATTGTTGCATATTCTTTCCTCTATAAATCCTGCTATTTTCATGGAACAACCTCGATTGGTTGCGGATAAATCACATTTCTGCTGGTGGTACATTTTTTATTGTGCCACCCTGTAGAGCGAAAACGCAGGGCAAGAGGACGACAGGAAGACGTTGACAAACGCTGTACTCAGTGGCGTAGGAATTTTTCATAGGGGGTTTTGTTTGGTTTTTGCATGGCCGGATACAATTTCTGAAACCAACCAAACAGTATTAGGCTACAGTAAATAAAAAGGGAATAAAGTAACAAAGGGAATAAAGTAGAAAACCAATTATTGTTACTACAAACAATTGTTTTTTTCTTATTTAAGTGGATAAATAACTTTTAAAAACTTTTTTCCTAGGCCAATGGGGGGGTTTAACCCCGAAACCCCCCTTGTCTACGCTACTGGCTGTATTGCTGGATTATGAAGAACGATTACAGGAAACTGAAGTTCGAAAATAACCGTCAATACCATTTCGGCCGCAGTAGGCCCACCGCTAGGCGAGTCATAGCGTAAATACCCTAATCCAGTGGTTCCCAAACTTCAGTAGGCCGCGGAGCGGCAATAATTTTTAGTGAAGCTCGTGAACCGCTAACTTACATGTAGGCCTAAATGGCGATGGCAAACAAAAGCGACTCATTATAAAAATACTAAAATAATTTTATAAGGCTATTTACAATCAGCCTACATCTACATGTCCTTGAAGCCTTATTTGTTTATGATTTTTTATGAGTAGACTTTGCTATTGAACGTTATTTGTGCCAGATTCCTATTTTGTTTAGGTGCGCCATAAACAAATGACAGCATAATAATAATAATAATAATAATAATAATAATAATAATAATAATAATAATAATAATAATAATAATAATAATAATAATAATAATATGGTTGTGAAACCTGGGACGAGGCCTGATTTCTCGGAGTTTCACCTTTTACTCCTAAAATAATTTTTATAAATCCTGAGGGATCATTGATACCTCGGGTAAAAATAAAGTAAATAATAATAACAATAATAATAATAATAATAATAATAATAATAATAATAATAATAATAATAATGGCCTTTACGATGCATAAGCTTAGAGATGGAAGGAAAGATGCTTTCAACGCTCAAACACTAACCTTGGTGCTATTAACCATCTGCGCCTGCTGTTTTCCCCCAGATTTGCTTGTTTACGTTTTGCTCATTTTTTCATTCAAAGACATTGTTCATATTTGAAGTTTTAGACCAAAAGTTTTAAACTAAGTAAGACAATTTCTAATTCTGCATCCAGCGTTTACTAGGACTAGGTTATCGCTGACCCGGTTAATTGGGCGAACACCTAAATATGTCTCAGTCTCATCTTCCATGCATGATACTCTACACTGGCTCCCTATCTCACGGCGCATCGAAAAAAGCATTGCTCCACTGGTTTGGCGTTGTCTCCTTGGCTCTGCCTGGACCTATCTATGTGAACTCGATCTGCTGTCCAATATCTGTTGTCCTGACTCGCAGAGCCCTTCGCTCTGCCTCTAGTGGGAAACTTTTGGTCCCGCGTGTTGAAACTTCAACCTGTCAGCGTCGTGCTAAACCGAAAACCGAGTGTCAGTGATATCTAAAGTTTTGAAGACTTTAACTTCTGATGTTCAACCAACAATGTAATGTATAGATCTGATAGCGAGCAGAACGTGAAAATCATAATACAATGGCTGAGTTTATAGTGAGCAAAAGTTAATATGAACAAGAATTGTGCTAAGTGGATCTCTGGACCAAATTCCGGGACAATTTGAAATCAATCCGGGACACGGGACGCACAGGGTCGATTCCGGGACTGTCCCGGCGAATCCGGGACGGTTGGCAGCCCTATCTGTCAAGTTAAATAAGGCGTGTTGATTTATTTCAAATTTTGAAATATTAGGATGGAAATTTGAATAAATTTTGGACAACAATTCGAATAATTTCGCAATATGAAAAAACCTAATAATTACGGGTTTTTTCTCTTCTCCGCGGACCGGCGATCATACCTTCGCGGACCGGCGCCGGTCCGCGGATCACCACTTTGGGAACCGCTGCCCTAATCGACGAACCCTTGCTGAGAGACGCTCGATCCTAGACCGGTCCTGCATGGACGGTGATGAAGCCCCACCAAGCGGGATAGCGTACATCATAGTGAGTCACCGACATGGGCGCCCGCACATAGGCCTACAATGTCCTACATGTAAGGTCAAGAGGGGGCACTTGAAGAGACTAGAGTTTATTTTTACCACTCCTCGGGTTGCCACCAAAAACTTGCATCGTTCAAAAGAATTCATACCCTGACTCATCTAATCCTCGGATCCTCCACCTTTCAACCCTAAATGCCACATACGTTAACAGATACTCTGTCCCTCTGCCCCTCTGACAACCGGACTCGGACCTCTTACGACACCTTGAGCAACCCTCTGACTCGATGCAGCGCTCGTGAATAAGCTGGTAGGCTACCTGCAATGGACTTTACAGTGGCGCATAAGAAGATTAGAAAATACGATTAAAATTTAGAAGTAAATTAGATGGAGCACCTGTCTCTGGAAAACCAAAACCTACATTTAATTCATCCACTCGTTTATTCAATGGACTTATTATTGCGACCCTTCGGGAACCTTCTAGACCTATGTGCGGTTACAAGACCTACCACTCTTGATTTTTAAAACAAATTTCCTCGCACTTACGAAACTATTCACATTAAAACAATTTTATAATAAAGTGAAACAGAGAATTTTGCATTAACGTCCCATTCGGAGAAGAGCGGAATGTGGGAAGCGAAAGTAAGGACCGTTAACGATAGTCGAGGCGGCTCACCACAAACGCATGGACAAGGGTAGCTGCAGCTTTATGTCAGAGAGCGGGCAAGACCCTGAGCTGCTGCAGTTGGTAGTAGCAGCTGCTGCACACTTGAGAGGCAAGGGTGAGTTCAGAGTCCAGGAGCACTCCAAGGTCACGCACCAAAAACGGGGACGCTACTCACTAATGGGTTAAGAAACCTCTATGAGAAAAGCCCATACATGGTTCCTTGATCGATATCCTGCGTTTGCATTTTGAACTTCTTGCTGCAAAAAAAATTGACCGTGACCACCGTTTTTTGCCCCCTCCTCAGCCACCTGCAAAAAAGTTCTGCGGGAGCCCAGGGTAACCAAGGCAGATAACACAGGCAATTTCACAAGTAGGTCTACGAGAGAAAGCATGAATAAATAACCCTTAATCATGGTTATCGCTTTTCAGTAGCGGCTCCACCATCTGACCTGCATAGTTTGCTCTTGACCTGCCTTATGACCCGCCAAAGATTGTTTTTAATTTCTAATAATCTTCTTTATATAAGCTTACAATGTATGAGTTCTTCGACCTGCTGGAGAATTCCCATGACCATGGCACGACCTGATGAAATTACATAGCCTAGCCTTTTCACGGGGCGGAATGTTTAATTTGCAAGCCGACAGTGTGACTTTCCGGATCTTGACTCTCTGCCTGTCGATTTTGTTATGATTTAGAGCATGTGAATGGTTATCCTCTCTGGTTCTCGCGACTTCGCTTTTAAGGGCTCTGTAGAAATCACGAGATCATTATTACAATTTTGGTCGGTAATTATATCTTCGCTAACCATCGAAGAACAGTTGAGCAAACATTAGCACATACAAACAACATTAATAAGTCTAAGTCAAACTTCACATAGACTTATTCGGTAAGCCTAGGCCCACACTCGTTAGAAATCAGGAATGCATTCCGTTCAACAGCTTTTGTTTTATTTTCACAAACACACGCTGTGTTTGTGAAGAACTTGGCCATGGCCTAACCAAGGTTAAAAAATAAATCACCATGCAGCAGGGAATCGGGTGGGTTTTTTGCAGCATTCGACCTGCAGTGTAGCCTACAGTAGGCTAAAACAAATATTGCTATAATTATGAAGTCATAGCCCGAGTCTAAAACAAACCAATTCGATAATGACTTTTTGCAACCAGGAAGTTCTGGATCAGTGTAGCCTATAACACTAGGCCTATATAATAGGCAACAAGAGTTTTTGATATTGCTGAACATTCGGACGTTTCTTTGGTAGCCTAGTAGTTGCTGTATAAAATATTCCTTGAATAAGCTGAACTTTATACAAATCAGAATTAGTTCTTCGCAGTTGTTCTTAAAGGCATTATTGTTGCGGTGTTTTGTCGTCTTTCACACGGTAACATGGGTTTCAATTTCTTGGTAATATAATTATATTAGGCCTATGTAATAGTATGTATATGCAGCGTCTTTAGTTGCTGTGAAGCATATGTTGTTTGATGGTGGGTTGCGCTCTGTTGGATCACTTACACTGGTCAAAATAGAAATCGTTAGGCTACTGACTGGAAAAGGCCCTAATCAAGCATCTTGGTGTGCTGAACACAAATATAACCATAAAAAGTTTTTATTGGCTCTCGTTTTGAAAATATTTCATATAGTTCATTTCTTATGTTTCACCATGTAAATTTATGCAGTAGAACTGCGACAATATCCTAAATAAGTCTAGAATGATGTAATATTCCACCTCATTGCCTAATCCCATCATGGACACATCATGCACAGTTGATTTTTCCTCTTTCCGGTTGAATAATGAAGCAAAAGAAGTCAACAATAGTCTACCCAAACATTCCGTTTGCATTGAGACCAGTTCCACATGGTGATGGACTTCCTATTCCAGAACCTCCAGCAGAATATATTTTCGTTGATTCATCTGATGAGGACAAGGGTGAGCCGACATGTTCTTCTCCTGGTCCGTCAGCGTGCAGTGATCCCGATTTTCACTGTGGTGCATCATCAACCACACTCAGAATAACACAGGAAGAACTAAATGGCCTTGTTCGTGATTTGGACTTATCCAAAAACAAGGCAGAGTTGCTAGGATAAAGACTCCAACAATGGAATCTTCTAGAAGAAGATGTCACAATCACTTCTTATAGAAAGCGCCATCAGCAGTTGGAACCTTTCTTCGTGAAGGAAGGTAATCTGGTATTCTGTTCCAATATTGACGACCTCATGAATGCCTTACAGATCACTCATGACCCACAAGAATGGAGACTCTTTGTAGACTCTTCGACACCGAGTCTTAATGCTGTGCTTTTGCACAATGGAAACCGTCTTCCATCTATTCCATTAGCGCATGCTGTCCACATGAAAAAGACATACGATAACCAGAAACAGCTTCTGCATTACATGTACATCGACTATAACAGGTACAAATGGCACCTGTGCGGTGATTTGAAGGTAGTTGCCATTTTAATGGGACTGCAGCAAGGATATACAAAATATGTGTTTCTTGTGTGAGTGGAATAGTCGTACAAGAGAGTTACACTACGTGCGGAAGGAATTGACTCCCAGACAAAACATGGCAGTTGGACAGAAGAATATCCAGCACCCAGCTCTGGTCGAGGCTCACAAAATCATACTACCACCCCTTCACATCAAACTAGGTTTGGTGAAGAACTTCGTGAAAGCCATGGACCGCACTTCGCCAGCTTTCCGATACCTGCATGAAAAATTCCCTCGACTCAGCGAAGCAAAGATTAAAGAGGGAGTTTTCGTGGGTCCTCAGATTAAAGAACTTTTCAAAGATGACCGCTTCAACAACTTGCTGGAGGGTGATGCGAAACAAGCATGGAATGCTTTTCGTCTAGTGTCTACAGACTTTCTGGGGAATGTTAGGGCAGAAAACTACAAGGAACTAGCAGAAGACATGTTCAAGCAGTACCAGAAATTTCACTGCAATATGTCGCTGAAGATGCATTTCCTTCACTCCCATCTGGATTTCTTCTCTGACAACTGTGGTATGGTTAGTGACGAACATGGCGAACGCTTTCATCAAGATATCGCAACAATGGAGCAAAGGTACCAGGGAAAATGGTCCACTACAATGTTGGCTGACTTCTGCTGGACACTCCACTAAGATACTCCCGAACAGCTGTACAAGAGACAGGCAAAAAATCTAAGAACTAGTCTATGACTTGGTTTTTACAAATATTAACCGTAAGTGTATCACTATTGGAATGCATTGTGCGATATAAAATTACTTCATTTGAGATTACAAAAAAACTAGAGCCAATTAAGCAATTTCACTCTCATATTCGTGTTCAGCATATAAAAATTGATAAGAACTGACTAATTTCATTTCAGTAACATTGTTCTCCAGTGTTATTGACCGCCCCTCAAGAGACGTCCAAAGAACGCTTAGAGCAGTGATTTTAAACCAAGGGTTCCGCGGGCGCCGGCCAGGGGTTTGATAGAAATTTTATAGCACCAACAGAAAGTATAAAGCATAAGTATAAATAATGAGTAGATTATATTCTAGCCTTCCTCATGACATTGACTTCTTCCCCCCCTATTACAACTTTGCTTTTTTATCTGCTTTTTGTCTCTATTTTTACGGTTAGTGATTTCGTTCACTACACTAACCGTCTTCCAACCAAGTTTAATTTTTTTTAAAGTCTTCATCATCATGAAGACTTGCCCTGTAACCATGACAGCACCTCGATCATTCAGATACATTTCATCTTTCCCCAAGAAGCTACCTACTACACGGATTGAATTCTATGTCGTAGTACCTAACCTTTTCTTCCTCATACTCATAGTCCTCCACCCGCTTGCTCTACATGTAGATATGCCTATAGTTTGATAAGTGGCAAAAGAGCAGCTTATTCAGTTCTTTCTTGAGTGGTGATTGTGATAATGACGCTAACCAAATTAGCCTAATTAGCCCACTGAAGCAGTGGCGGATTTAGGTTTTATTGCATGGGGGCGAGAAGAATTTCAAGAGGGCACCTGTACTTACACAGGGCCTAGTTAAAAACAGTAAATAAATTATAATTCATCAGATTTAGCCGAATACATCAAACAAAATCAAGAATCAAGAATCTAAACAGAAACTTTTTTAAACTTGTGAGCTTGACTACTTACTTGAGTTACATAAATTTATGCTTTTGCATATAATATTTAATAATGTTAGGCCCTATCTATTGGATATTGATTCAAGTCTTACGCATAAATTTCTTTCTGCGTGGTTTCATGGAAGTAAAACTATTTAGGCTATAGTTGATTCAAAGTCGATGTTCTCAGCAGGACTACGGTTAATTGAAATTAATGCCAAACCAGATAGACGTTCATTTGCCGTTATCGATCATAAATAGCATTTGATAATCTTCAATTTACTTAACGTTATTTCAGCAGTGGCAGATGTAGCAGGAAGAATCAAGTAAATTTTATATAGCCTAGTACTAGTTGTACCCGCCAAGCGTTGCTGTGGCCGGAAAGACTGTCTAACCCTCCCTCCCTTTCTCCCTCCCCTACCTCCCACCCTACGTTCCTGTGTACCTCCCCTCCCGTCCCCTCCTCTCCCTCCCCTGCCCCTCCGTCCCTCCCTCCTTCCTTCCTTCCCTCCCGCCCTCCCTCCCTTCCTCCCTCCCTTCCTCCCGTTTCCTCCCCTCTCTCCCGTCCGTCACTCCCCTTCCTCCATTTCTAGAAATATGCGCTATAGAAACACGCTGTGAAATGCGTCATAAAACACGGCCGCAAATGGACGATTTTGTAAAAACCGATAGTTACATATAAATATGCGCTATAGAAACACGCTCGGGTATGCGTGATAAAACGCAGCCGAAAAATGGACGGACGGATGCATAAATGTTGAAATCGAAATGGGTCGAATAATGGACGGACGGATGCATGAATGTTGAAATCGAAATGGGTCGAATCCATCGACGTAACTATATCGAATCGAATGCAGGGTGGTGGTTTTTGTCGAAAAGATTGCGCTTTTCCCCAAAAAAGCATTGTACAAACCCGCTCGTAGTCGAATGGAACGTTTTGGCAAAGTGTTTAAAGCAATCGGTGAAGAAGTTTCCGAGATCCTTGATTAGACGCAAACTTTTTACATTTTTGTTTATATTATAAATTGACAAATTATGGAGACCTGGTGCCATCTGTTTTTCAATCAAGAAAGGTAGCACCTCTTTAATTTGTTGTTCACTAGATAGTGATGGACGTAGCCTATTGACGTAAGCACGTCTTTAAAACATTCTAAGATTGATCCCTAAATGTTAATATCATTTTCGTAAATCTCGCATAGACTTCGAAAAGAATCTTCATTTGCTTCGTATAGGCTTATTAGTGATGTGTCAAGACAACAGAAATGAGTAACTGTTAGGGTGTCCCACGATTGCACAGGAAAAATATTTTTCTTGAAACTTGAAATGCAGTCCCTCCAAAAAGTTTCCTTATGGTCCTATGATAGTACCTGCCAAATTTCTGGACATTTTGAAAATATTTAGAGGCCGCTCAAAGCTCACATATAATATGTGTAAGTTGTCACAAATTATACGTGCGACATATAGGCCTATGAGTTTGAAATTTTCGGAGGTCCACACTTTGATCCCACTAGCGTGCTTATGTATTGCTTAATAACCTTATATTGCTCTGAAATACTAAAATCTACAAATATGCAACCTTATTGTATTTGCGAATGAGGTTTTTCAAGCATAAGGACGACAGTTAAGCTCTCGAGCAAACGAATGATGTAAATGTCGTGCACTAGGATTGCAGGTCGCTACCTCCACATGGCAATCATCAGTGGAGTAGAAATGAATAAGGTTAACAGATTGTCAGTCTGATTTTTCTCTAGTTGGTGGAAGTAGCCTACAAACATGTTGGTGTGCTAAAGTTGACCTCTGGACCAGGACAGGAATCAACGGTTGCAGTTTGAACCTTTTGAAGTCGTGAAAGTGTGATGCATTAGGCCTAATTATTGGCAAATGCTTTGAGACAACGGCTTTCAATAACTGCATATTAAATAGAGTTTGCAATGCCTTGCACCCTTCTACATCAGCCATCAGTCGTAACATCTTGTTAACATCACAGAAATCTTTTAAGTCCAGTTGCCTGGTGCATTCTTTGTGTCCTTGGTAAAAATTTGTCCATCAATGGTCTGTAATTAAGCTCTGCAAGCCATTTAAAGATGAATGCTCCAATCTGGTTCACCATCAACCAAACCCTCGACCAATGCTACTGCAGTCTGCATCTAACAAATCATAAGAATTCATTACTGAACAGCTTTAGCGTGGCCATACTCGAAATATGACTATCAAGAATTTTCAAAACTCTTGGTATTCATGGTTGGATTGAACAATTCGGTAGCATTTCGCAAGCCTGTTGCCATCACAGAGCAAGTTGGATGGGTAAGGCAATATAGATCTAATTGCTTTATGATGGAAACGAATCACATATACAGTTGACGACCGTGAATTACAGGGCATCCAACCCAAACAAGTCTCAGATTTGTGATTGACATCTACAGTCAGGCGGTGTTCTCATGTAGAGTCACTGCTCTCTTTGAATTAATCCATAGCTTTATAATTCTGGCAATGCTGCTCTAGATGACAAGTCTGAAAATGATGCAACATCATTCTTGGTATACCAGCACCTAAGATATAAGAGATAGCAATTCTCTCTGTTCTTTCAGTGAGTTCTCATTAATGTGGAATAACGGGGTTATCTCTTCCTAAAAGTTTTTCCCAAACCATGCTGCGTTCAAATATAGTTTTCTCGATCTTTCGGTGAAAGAGTGGCGAGATAGCCAATCGTATAAGACCACGTGTGATTTTTCATAACGTTGGTCTGTGTAAATGACTGTGCTGAACAAACATGACGCAGCTTTGATACAGAATTTCAGCTCAACGATAACGAAGAACGTAGATCGGAGACAATTTCTCGTACAGGTTGTCGAAAAACACAGGCACATGTTTTCTAACCACAATTGTGACAATCTTGTTGACATGTGTAAATGTAGAACGTAGAACTGAAGAACAATTTGAGTGCAGTGATGTAGAATCAGCAGATCAGTATGAGAATAGTAAAAAAATAACGGTCCAGACGTTGATTTGTTGTGTAGCTGCATGGGGTGTGCAATTAAAACTTTACTGTGTGGTCCTAGGACAAATAGGGGTTGAACCTCACAGCCCCCTCAGAATTTCTTACTATGAAGCAGATGAAGGTATGGAGGAGCTAAAACCACGACTTGTTACATTATCAAGAGTTTGTAATGACTACTCCCAATGATTAGTTGTGTGTGCACTGATATTGTGTCCAAAGTTCAAAAATCTCAATTTTTTCTCGATTTTGCATTTTTTGAGCATAAGACTATGCCCAAAATATCCATTGTATCCAATAAAGTTAAATACCTGTTAATTCTACCATTCACGAGCTTTCCAAGGGTAGTAAATTTGTTATAATAGGATCAACGATTGGGATATAAAGGCATTTAGAAGTTGGACACATCAGGCGCAAATTATGCCAATATGGGTTAAATTTGGGCGGCTTGAGCCACCCCTAAATATTTTTTTAGTGTCATAAAACTTTACAGGTGTTATTATGGGACCATATGGAAACTTTTTAGGGGGACTGCATTTCAAGTTTCTAGAAAAATATTTGTTGGGACACCCTAGTAACTGTATTATGAAAGTCATCAAAACGCAGAATTATGCTTACTTAATCTCGGAGTGTCGATTACCTTTAATTATATAAATCAGATGTCAAATGTAGATTGTTGAAAGAATAAAAATACTTGGTATTCAACAAAGCCTCTGTAGAAAATCAGCACATGACGAGGAACTGCCAAGAGCAAAAAAGCAGGGTCGCTCAGGATATCCAGTTTAGAAAACATCATTTTATTTAATATAAATTTGTATAATGGCAAGTTGAATTTTTTTCAAATAGGCTACGCAAATACGCAAATAACGCAATGCGGTAATGGGCCACAGAAATAAATAAAAATAATTAATGGCCGCCATATAAATTAATAAAAAAATAAGTAGGGGTAAGTGGTGCAAAAGTGGCAGGGTAGGGCAAGAGTGGCATCCCCACTTTCGAAGTATGTACTTATTTCCTGAAACCTTTACCTAGTGCCAACATAGACTATCATTAAGTGTTATGTTTTCATAAGACTAGACTTTCCAAGAGTTGAATGGTAAAAATTTTATAGCATTTTTTCGATTTTTCGCGTTTTTTGCAACTCTCATGAGTATCACAAATATGTTGCTCACTTTCAGTATTAAGATCGCACTTGTTAAAGTTTTATTTTGTATTATGCGGGAATGTGCGTTCTTTTCAATGCTAAAAGTTTTAAGAAATTAGTCAACGCAATAATTCTGATAGACCCTCGTAATTATGAGCACCCAAATCGGGGCAAAAGTAGCATTGTATGCCACTCTTGCCCCCGATTTACGTGCCACTATTGCCCCATCACTGACACTTTTGCCCCAGCGGTATGCCAGTTCTGCCCCAGCGGTATGCCAGTTCTGCCCCAGCGGTATGCCAGTTTTGCCCACAGGTAGCCTACCGGTATATTAGTTTATTAATTGGTTGGCACTTTGGCATTGTACATAATGTACTATGTGGTCCAACGTTATGTATAAGCGTAAAACTCAGCGAGAAAGTCACACTGACGAAGTATTGTGCCATGCCATGAAAACGATGGATACGTGGAGATTTTTTCGAAATGCCAGGCAATGATAAAGCATGGAATTTCAAGCTATATATTGACCTACGCCATTGGAATCCTGGCTTTGTGCATGGCTTACTTCCACTATAGGCCTAATATGGAATACGGCCAATAACACAGAACGATCAGACAAACAAAAAGTTAAGAAACTTCAACAAGATATTCATTCATTAAATGCATTTGTATAGCGCCTCTTCAAGGAGACTGCTCAGAGGCGCTCCCAACCTCAGTGCGGCCAAATAAAACTGCCTCAAGACGAGAAAGGAAAACCTGGTTGACGGTCCTAACATCGTGAAAGCATGGCTCTGCATAATAGTGGAAATAGGCCACGAGCAAATGGGACCGAGAAAAGACTTTTCAATCGAACGATGGAGCGGAAGTAGCGAGAACTAAGAGTATAGGGTTAAAGAGCTCACAAAGGTAGGAAGGAGCAAGGCCTAGCAGGTAGCGCCAGACTACTTAATTCTACTGTCAATTTGTTGCTTGACAGGAAGCCATAGTTGAGAGCGTCACGCATATAGCTGGAGATAATGGCTGAATTTGGGTATGCAGAGGGCTGCAGAGAGCAGAACGCGATCAAGGCAACTCGGATAGGCTCAACCAGCGTGCTGCCTTAGACAAGCATAGAAAGAGCAGTAGTACTCAAGTATGGTGGTAACGAAAGAAGGGTCACGGGTAGCCGCAACAGTTGGAGTAAGCGAGCGAGCAACAGCGCGTAGTTGACGCAGTTGATAGTAACAGACACGGCTGAGTGATTGTTTGGAGCAAAAGTGAGATCTTGGTCCAGAGCAACACCAAAGTTCCGGACGTTGGTTGAGAAGACAAAATCAGGAGAGGCAACACCAATAGCCCGTATACAGTAGCAACTTTAAAACAGGACACGAAAGTGAAAAGGTTGCAAAAGCTTATGATGAAAAGAAAACTTGGAACATCACCAGAATTCAAAGAATGCAAACCACAAATCGCCCAGGAAAATCAGAGCCTCGTGCTCAACCAGTGTGCTGTCTTGAGAATCTGTGAGCACTAACAACTGAAAAGTCAAAGCACAAGATAGTGCACTGAATATTAAGGTAGCACATGCCTTTGAAAAGTCATACAGCCTAAGAGTAGGCCTATCAACTGTTCATATTTTTCGGTGACGAAATTGAGATAAGTGATGAGAGACAGAGAGAGAGAGAAACTGTTCCAGTCTGGTCCTTCCAAGAAATGTAAACATGATAGGCTACTAACGGGGCTTGGACCATCATCACCTATGAGGACATTCAGAACAGTGATGCCACTGACTCTCAGCCTATGCTGAATGATTGCTTATCTGCGAAGAAATTCAGAAAGTGATACCATTGATACTCAGCTTAACCCCTCAACTGTGAAGAAATTCAGGCAAGTAAAGCAGCGTTTAGCAATGACGTGGCGTCATGTAAAAGGCTTGACGTCTAGTTCTCTTATTCAGAAAAGCCATCGCCAGGTTCTTCTGCATACTGCTGCTGGCAGGCGTAAGAGAAAGAGCGAATATTTAACAATGCTGCACGAAGACAAGTGCGTGCAAAGCAAGTCTATAAAAGAAAACGTGCATAAGATGGAGCAAAGAGGGGGCTACTTTCTGCGATGGCAGGTACCTGAAAATGAAATGACAATGGAAGCCGAGAAATAAAATATGCATTTAAAACACAGGAAATTAAAAGTCACAAAAGCTTATTTCTTGTGTGCCTTTTTCTTTGTTGCTTACTGACTAAGACTTTTGTCTGTATATCAGAAAATATTTAACATTGTTCTAATTTTTGTGATTCAAGCTTAATACAGAGTGTCAATTCTTTAGATTGCCTAGCAAAATCGATACTTGAGGGATTTCATGGAAGGTATCTTCTCATCACACTATGCATTGCTGTGTGCGATTGTTTCATATAGTATGTCAAACATAAATTCCTGCTTATTGCTGTAAAGCAGAATTGTTGAATACGTAGCCTATGTTACTGTCTCTGGGGGTACGAATGGCATGCCAGTCGTGCCCTCAACAAGGGGTAAGAGTGGCATGATATTCCTTTTGGGTGCCTCCACCCTAAGCCAGAATTTGATCAAGAAATCGTATCCAGTAGCAATTTAAGCAATTTTATGGATGCACCGATGATCTGCCTACACTACAAAACAAATTTCATCTTGAGATGTTTAATATTGCATATTTTATTCCACATTTTGTGACTTTATGCCACTCTTGCCCCCACCTCCCCTAAGTCTTAATTCTTTTTTGAGTGTTAAATTCATGGTGTGATTGCGTAAAGTCATTAAAAAATTATAATATCATTATCTGGTAAAAGTATGAGAATTTAGCTACCATAAAGGACATCTTAGGTTTAAGTAATAAGTACGGGCCATTTTTGATCCAACAGGAGCACGGGAGCGACAAGTAGCGGTGCTATGGGGGGATCTAGGACCTAAGCCCCCTAAAAATGGCCATCAATTTTTCCCTATGTAAAAATGAAATATTTACACTATTAACCCTCTTTAGCTCCCCCTCCCCAATAACCGTAAAGGTACGCACAAGGTTCGACAGGCAGCTTGGCGGTCAGTCATGAAAAAGAACCATTTTCCAAGATTTCGACCAAATGCCAAAAAAATTGCTGGCTGAAATGGATTTTTTTAAAAATTTTGGTCAATGACTAGAAAAAAAAGGTGGTCAGAAATGTTGACGATTGAAAACGGACAATTTTCTCCCGCAAATTCAGCCTCCAAAACTGAAATCCTGGCCCCGCCACTGGGGGTGACCAGACCTCCCGGGCCCGTACTAAACCCACCACTGGACTGAAGCCCAGAAATGTAGTCAGACCAGAAATGTAGTCAAACTTTCTAGTGTTTCACACCATTGAACTTAGCCTAGATAATTTAGATGATCTCCGGTAATTTTCCCCCAAATACATTCATATAGCCTAGATTTCAGTCCATTTAGGCGTATGATCATAACCTGCTTACTTCTACCAGAAATTGCAGTACATCGTGGGGCGCGATGGTGTAGTGGTGGCGTCGTTGCCTTGAACCCGGAAGGTTCAAGGTTCGAATCCACCTCAAGTCGCCGTGTAGGGACCTTGGACAAGTCCTTCACTCTCAATTGCTCAGCGCTTTGGCGTGAAACTCTGCCGCAGTGTCCGCTCTGCAGTCGGGAGAGCCTCTGAGTAGAGTGCTTGAAGGGGCGCTATAACAAGTGCACATACAGACGAACATTGCTTTGCATTTGCCTGTTTTTTTTAATTTATTCGCAAAATCTGCATAAAGCAACTTGTGATTCTCGTTTCTATATTTGTCCATGAACTCAGTTTATAGGCCTAGGCCTACATGTAGCATCGTCCTTTAACCATAGGCTACTAATGCTGCTAAAACGTTGCTGTAGTGAGCCAAATGAGTGCATTTTTCACCCTTATCAGTATTACACAGGAGTTCTTAACCCAACCATTCACAAAGTGGCAATTAGCCTATCAGTTTTACTGTAATTGTGATCGTCTGTTCCCTTTCCTGCAATCTGTATCCTGTTATTAACAATGTAGGCCTAACCTACGTCTACACGCTATACTGTAGTAGGCCTACAATAATTATATAGGCTAAATGTCGGTACAATGACGCCTGAATGTGATCATCGACGTAGGTTAGTCCGTCGCACATACATTCTTAGCTATTTCGGGCATAACTTTTGAATGGCGTGGGGTATCATTACAAAATTTACCTCAAAATGTGACTAAATGAACCTCGTACAGCTACCTACAATATCATAATTTTATACTCTAGAGTCTAGAATGAGCGTGACAAAAACCCGGTGTAAAGGTTTCAAATTACCCCCTCCTAAACATTACCCTCCGGTAACTTGAAACCGGTTTCAGATTACGCCCTCGGACACTAGATTTGCATCAATCATCGCATTTATTGCACTAAAAAATCAGACAAATCATCCGGCTTCTTGTTTTCGTCTGAAGATTTTCATCCGTCATCCCACTTCGTGGTTTGTTATCAATTTTTCCTTTGTAACTTCAGCGGCGATTAGTGTTTTAGTTACAGATGAAAATATTGATAACAGACCACGAAGTGGGATGACGGATGAAAATCTTCAGACCAAAACAAGAAGCGGAATGATTTTCTGATATTTTTAGTGCAATAAATGCGATGATTGATGCAAATTACTGTTTGCAGGGGGGGTAATGTTTGGGAGGGGTAATTTGAAACCTTTACACCGGCGCCAAAACGTCCGGCACCAAAGCGTCCTGCTTCGTGATAAGGCAGGCCTAATTTTCCTTATCAATGTTGGGCTATGGACTATTTTTGCGTAGCTTATAGGCCTACTGTGGTTATCTACTCGCCAATTTGTTTCGTTATTATTATTATTATATATTTTTGATTTATTTGGTAACCTAATTGTGCGAGCTTAGGGTGTCCCTCCTATAGCCGAAAGGGCGATCCCTTTCGGCCCTCATTTTTGTAGCCAATGTAGCCTGCTATCCTCGTCAGAATGTTACTGCGTGAAAATTGGCTCAATAAAAATTACTTAAATTGACTTGAATTGATTTGTTTTGTTCGGAAACGCCGAATGCGTAAACCATACTAAAATCTAAAGTAGCAGCACATTTAATATTTTTTTATTAGGCCCTATTTCAGAATTGCAATTTAAAAATTGGCCTATAATTATAATAATAATTATTATTTTAAATGCTGCGACTTGCAATTATTTATTTGCCAATAATTGTGGACAGATCGTAAACTCGATTATCTTGGCGATAAGCAAATAGTTCCTGAAGTTTGTGTTTGCCATGCAGTGGGAAGTGACTAGCAGTTGTGGAGACTGATCTGATAGATAGGCCTCCCTCGTAACAGCGAGTCATAATATTATCAAACTCGATGCAGTTTGGTTAATGAGAGAATCAGAACAGGATGCTCTAAATCAGGGGTTCTCAACCGGTGTGTCGCGACACACTGGTGTGTCGCGACTTGACCGGCGGTGTGTCGCGTAAAGGTGGTGTATCGCTGGTGTGTCGCAAAGAATTGGTGTGTCGCGAATTAATAATAATGGTAGTAAATTATCTTTGTTTCTTTTGCAAACCGACACAACGCAGTAGGCCTATGATTACATGAAATAATCCTAAATAGCATCAGTCTACTAAATTCTCACAGCACACGTCCGTTGTTCTTTCATTATGTATACACTGACTTAGTTTACCTACAGGCAATTTAGAAGTTTAGCGGATGACTGCAATGAGAATTTGTTGTGCTCTATTTATCTATCTATTTTACCGCGGTCTGGGGTAGTTATGACGTTTATGTTCAACGGATAGACTTTGACATAGGGCCTATGTAAAGACGTTTGCGATCGCACCTGTTAGAAAACTTTTGCCCGTTAACATAGGCTAAGTCAGCAATCGAAATGAAAAAATGTATGGGTAAGAAAACGTAAATTTAGCCATCCTCTTCAGATGCTGATATTAAGAAGACAATGTGGATGTTGAACCCATTCCTCAGAGAAAACATCAATGGAGCAGAATTGAACAACAATGAACAGGAAACACTTGTTGAACTGCAATGTGATTCCAGAATGAAGGACATGTATAAGCAATTATCAAGAACTCAGTTCTGGGCAAAGACGTAAAAGGAAGAACATTACAAATCACTTGCAAGCAGAGCTATCAAGGAGCTGGTTTCCTTTCATAGCTCGTACTTATCTGAACAGGACTTTTCTCAGATGATCAACATAAAGAACAGGAATCGGAACAAACTTGTCGAAAGTGCCCTCTCAGCCTGCTTACGAGTTGCACTTACAAAAACTGTGGAACCGCGTTTTAATATGATCCAAAGAAAAATTCAAGAACAAATATCCCATTAACTGTTAGGACTACAAGGTCTTAGTAATTAGGTGACTAAATTGACGTCGAGTTATAGAAACGACTATAGATTGGGATCAGAAGAATAATTTAGAATTTTATAATCATGAAAATTGGAAAGAAATTCAATATAATTATTTTCATTTATTAAAATGTCAGCAGTTTACCATTTTAGAAGCATAAATAGGTTTGAGAGCAAATTTGAAATAAATAGACATGTTTAGCCTAACTTTGACACTTTTTATATTTTTACGACATTTACATAAATTATGACGATTGAATGGTGTGTCGCCAAATTTGATAGCAAGTTTAAGTGTGTCGCGGGACGAAAAAGGTTGAGAACCCCTGCTCTAAATTAGCACTGCATGAAGATCCTTTGGCTGGTTTGTACAATCATTCTATGTGCTGATGTGTTTTTGGTTCTGGTTTTTGTTCACTGCTTTGCTAACTAGTGAAATTTTGCATATACATTACACAATATGCAGTGTCAATAACAGGTTAATTAATTATAACAATAGGGATTTATAGCCAAAAATAAACGCAGTGAAATGTGTGTGCGTCGTGTTCCGCTGTTTCGGTCGCACATGTAGGGGCGCCAGAGCAGGGAGGATTTGGATGTGAGGAAGAGCTAGGGATCAATCAATCAGAATTTATATAGCGCCCTTCATGGTATCTACTCAGAGGCGCTCCAGGCAGAGGTGAAGCGAAAAAGTCTTTAGCAGTTTGTGAAATAGAGAACAGTCGCTTAGTCAAGGTAAGTCCATACCAGGTTGTTGGACCAACCACAGAGAACGAACGACTCTGCATTGTCGCAGAGCAAGCAAAGAAGACCAATAAGTCACCATGGACAGTAGAGCGCAGTGCGCGGTGGCCTTATGCAAGTGGAAATGGGAAGGCAAAGCTCACACAGATAAGATGGTGCCCAACCCGATAATCATTGCCACGCCAAAGATGCGATTCTAAATGAGATTCGCTGCGGGGAAATAAGCCACTGCAAGACCTCGCTCATATATTTCGATACACGGTCGGACCTGGTGAACCTGCTAATAAGTCGCGCGGCAGCCCGGTTGACCCCCTCCAAACTCTCAATCCGAACCCGTGGAAAAACAGCGAAGATGGAGGCACAGTAGTCGGAGGAGAGACGATCGCGATTGTTCGGAGACTAGCGGAACGTGGGAAGCGAAAGTAAGGAACGTTAACGATAGTCGAGGCGACTCAGCACAAACGTATGGACAAGGGTAGCTGCAGCTTTGGGGCTGTCCATAAAGTACGTCACGCTATTTTTGACCTTTTACCCCCCTCCCCCTGTCACAAACTGTCACAAATCTCCGACCCCCCTAAATTACGTCACACTTTCGAACAAATTTTTTTAATTAACACCTAATTAAAATTTAATCTAAAACACACTTCACTATTAAACTGTAAAAAAATATAAAATTTCCACTTAAAAGAACTATCATATTATTAAAATGTCTTTAATAGTAGAATAGTTAATTGTCAACAGATGACAAATGAAAGTGGATATTTATTAGATAATACAATGGCTTGGTATCATATATTTTAAAGAATGACGTAATATAATTGTTTATATTAAAGTTCATAAAAAAATAAATGTGTGACGTCACACATGGCCTGACCCCCTACCCCCTGTCACAAACTGTCACACTTTCTTACACCCCCTCCCCCCTGGACCGTGACGTACTTTATGGACGGCCCCTTTAGGCCTATAAGTAAGAGAGCGAGCATGACCCTGAGCTGCCGCAGTTGGTAGTATACTATAGTAGTTACGGCACACCTGATCTATATGAGATGCAAGGATGAGTTCGGAGTCCAGGGGCCCCAAGGTCACGCACTACCAAAGAAAAAAAAATCATAGATGAGAATTGAGCAGAGTGAACGCTGAGGTCGAACTTAGCCAGCTGTTGCCTAGTGCCCAACCAAAGGAATTGGGTTTTTGGCGTTGAGTCGGAGTCGGATTGAGGACATCATAATTATCTGTAAAGGTCCCCATTGCTCGTTGCATGCTGCGAGGGATGGTGAGGAACACCGACACAGGCTAGAGCCACGCAGTTATTAAGAACTAGAGTCTACTAGACAAGTCGGTAGGGCGGTCTAAAGTGGATGCATAATTAAGTGAGGGTTGGAATGAAAGGGAGTGAGCGTAGGGCCAGTGGCGTAGGCAAGGGGGGGTTCGGGGGTCAAAACCCCCCCATTGGCTCCGGAAAGAAGATTTTTAAGGTTATTTGTCCATTTAAATAAGAAAAAACAACAAAAAACAAAAAACAGGGTATCCGGCCATGAAAAATTCCTGGCTAGGCTACTGCGTAGGGCAACGAAGAAAGGGCAGGGTGGGGAAGGGTAGGGCGGATGGGCAGGGAAGGGCGGTCAGCGCAGTGCATTGACGCACTTCGAATCATTAAACGAAATTAATGCACTGAATTTAATATAAAAAATAGAAATGCGACTTTTCATCTTCGTATTTTTTCAGATTTTCTTGTTCTCCTGCACAGGTGGTAATAACGTCAGCGGCCGAACTTCGAGTATGTTTTCAGTATTACTGATTTGCATGGTCATTGTTTTTGAAAAGGTCAACTCAAGGGAAGCAGGTACAGCGTTTGGCGATTATTATTATTATTTACACGTGTATGTGTATGCATTCATGTACAGAGTGGGCCAAAAGAGACCCCCTCCAAGGTTTTTTGCCAATGTCTTGGCCAAAACTAAGAATTTCGAAATGAAATTTTACAGGCTTATAGACAATTCATTTTTACACATGATGGCCAGATTTCAACAAAGTATTTCAAACAGAACAAAAGTTATATCACTTTTAGTTAGGCTACCCACCGTTTTTTGACGATTCAAAAACACGGCGCAACAAAAGGTAACAAAACACTAATTTGAATATTCTGGTCAATATCTTGGCCAGAAGTAAGAATATCGAAATGAAATTTTAGAGGCCTAAAGACAATTCATATCTGCATATGATGGCCAGACTTCATTTAAATATTTCAAACAGAACAAAAGTTATGTCACTTTCAGTGAGACCACATTCCCCGTTTGTTGACGATTCACAGACGTAAAGCAGCAAAAAGTAGCAAAAACACGATTTTATTAAGTCTCATCACAAATAATTGTTATCAAATAGGCTTTGATAATGCCAGATGATCATTATTATTGCTATTTAAAAAAGGAACAGGGTACCAGCGTAGCTGCACGTCACTGAGAAGTCACTTGGCAAGATGACAATCAAAGGGCATGAATTGTGAAAGTGCAACTAGTCACATGCAGCACAAGACACCCAGTCATCATTATACATGTACTTGCAGTTCTTGCATAAAACCAATCATTTGACGTTTAATTCTCATTTAGATGACTTGTAAACCTCTCATTGGCTGACTTTAATATTGGCAACCTTGTTTTTGCTTTCTTGGATCATGAAATATAGCCTCTTCAATATCCTGATTACCTAGATTTACCGCGTTTTCTAAAAGTCAATTCCTTCATAAATGTAATTCATTCGACTGATTACCAAAACAAATGCAGATTCTGTATGATCCACTGTATTGTCTTCAGAGCGAACAACAGCTTCTCTGAGCATTCCATGTCAAATAAATTGTATCTCGGATAAAAGAATTATCATCGTCTGTTTCGATTCTTTTGGCCTCTGTTTTTAAATGCTTGATTATGTTGTTGTCCAGTTTTAGATTAACCTGGAAAATATCAAGAACATTAAAAATAAGATGAAATGCTAAACCACCTAAGATTGTTAAGTATGATACAGAGTAGCACTGTACAGTAGCTAATCATATTTATATTGGCATGTCGAATATGATGCAAATCAGTATATTATATTAAATAACAGAACTGCAATAAATTTCAAAATATTAGTGTAAAATGTGAATATTGCAGTAAAAACGGTAAACAGTTTAAAAAGAAATTGTGTTTGAGCCTAAGACATGATAATAGTATGTTTAGGAAATGTCTGATTATCTGCGCCCAATTACTAGCCAGGTGTACCAATTAGGCCTACTTGCCATGGCCAATAACTATAGGCAACAACGCGGCCAGTAACCGGGCACTTTTATGCGGTAGATAAATAAATTTATTTCAAGGTATTTGTGAAACAATATTTGAAGCAACTTCTATAACATTATAACTTTATAACTTATTTAACCCTATGACGCACACCTGGGGTCCATTGGACCCCAGAGGTGCAAAACCTTGAATATTCTCTATTGGTATAAATACTAAAAATCTGAAATAATTCAAATTCCTCAACAATTCATCCCCCTACATGTACGAAAAAGTTGGGAGATTGCAACGTCCTTGGTTCAATGGGAAAAAATGGGTAAGACTCCTAGGGCACATTTAGCACACCTGGGGTCCAACGGACCCCAGGCTTTAGCATTGATAGGTCCATGGTGCATCGACTATAGCATAATGGGAACAGGGCATACTCCTCGGCCCATAATCCCTATCATTGCCCCCACCACTGCTCCCAACCATTACCCATTGGAACATTACACCCCACCCCGCCATTACCCCCACCCGTCGGCTTGCTTTTAGGTCCAGTGTATGTATGTATATAGGCAAGGTATGTATATATGCATGTATGTATGTATGTATGTATGTATGTATGTATGTATGTATGTATGTATGTATGTATGTATGTATGTATGTATGTATGTATGTATGTACGTATGTATGTATGTATGTATGCATGCATGTATGTATGCATGTATGTATCTATGCACGTATGTATGTATGTTTGTATGTATGTATGTATGTATGTATGTTTGTTTGTACGTTTGTGCATACATGCATGCATACACACATAAAACGCATTTCTACATACAAACATACAGAAGCATGCACATAAACAAAACACAGCAATCATACCTATATAGATTACATACGTACACACATATATACACAGATAAATATTTGCAAATAAAAGCACATGCATGCATACATACATACATACACGCATGCTTGCATGCATGCATACATACATACATACATACATACATACATACATACATACATACATACATACATACATACATACATGCATGCATACATACATACAAACATACATACATACATACATACATACATGCATGCATGCATGCATACATACATACATACATACATACATACATACATACATACATACATACATACATACATACATACATACATACATACATACATACATACATACATACATACATACATACATACATACATACATACATACATACATACATACATACATACATACATACATACATACATACATACATACATACATGCACACATACATACATACATACATACATACATACATACATACATACATACATAAATTCATACATACATGCATGCATACGTACATATATACTTGAATATAAACAAACATCCAAGTGACAACCCGTATTTTTGGCTATGCCACTGGTGAAAATGATTGAGCGATACACAAATGCGCGGTAGGAAATTTTTGGAAAAAAGCACTATTTTCACACATTTTAATTTATTTTGAGCACTTCCGGTTATGAAAACACAAATTATTTAGTATGACAATGTAGCCCCACATTCCCACTGTAAAATGGTATAATATTTTTCTCTTTATTATGAATGACGGATAAGATAATATAGTCGATAATCTAGGTGGGTGGTTTCCACCCCCATCTTCGTACCTTGGGTATGTCGGGTATAACTTTTGAACGGTATGGGATATCATCACAAACCTTACCTCAAAATGTGTGTAAATGAACCCACAAAAATAACTTAAAATGTCAAAATTTTATTTCGTATGAAACAAATTTTATTTTGGAAAAACCTAAAAATTGATGGATAGCACCCTTTTTGGTAGCCCTAGGGTTAATTTTAGGCCTATATATATATTGACCCAAACATGTTCCATGAGTGCATGTGCTATGTACAACATGAATTCCAGTCATTCATTCCCAAGTTCTATCCAATTGATATGATTTCAACCCATTTTATCGGTGGGGTCCATTGGACTCCAGGTGTGCTAAATGCGTTGTCGAGGAAGGTGTGCGTCATAGGGTTAATTTTATAACAGGCCTACCGCCCATTTGCTAACGTAAAGATGCGTAGAATAAGTATTTACAACCTTTGAAAGAAGTTCGATACTGAAAAAAATCGGCGGCGACACTTAACCAAAATGAAGTAAACTTGTGAGGCATCAAAACAATTTTAAACTAGGTCAAATGATAAATGAATAACGTGATTTGGTAGCTTTTAATAGAAACAAAGAACTTAGAATTGAATTTAATCGCCTGATAGGCATGAACCAGGTGTTGGAGCTTTACAAAAGTGGCCAGTAACTGGACACCGGCCAGTAAAATGGGCACTTCACCCTAATTTATTGGATTACGACTTACGCCTACTTAACAACCTTTTACTTTACTATGCCGAGTTCTGCCGTCATGCGTTGATCCCTCTGGCGATTTAAACGTCTATTCTGAGCATTTTAGGACCTATAATCCTATTTGTAATCCAAATTGGAATTCACAAAGTTACGAATCTGCCCGTCAGCAAAGGTTAGGCTGTTCAGTTTAATATTCTGGATCCCGCATTTCAACGTGACAATAATACTATGTTTTGAATTTAAACAAATCCGACTTCTCGACAGGCGTTCTATGATGACCTCTGTGTTCGGTCCGTGCATCAGTTATCCTAGTCAATCAATCTAAACGCTCCACCTTCAATCAAGGCTCTGTCTCATAAGCGACGGTTAGGCCTATGCGAGAACATCGCCTCGTGCTTCAACTAGTACCGGTACGAGATACTTTCCGGGCAACAAAGCTATCCGGCCACGCCCACTTCGCTGCTAGGATGCGTTTCGCATGACTTTCGTGCGAAACCTTATCCAAGATCAATCCACCTTATCCGTTGAGAAAGAAGATCCGGTTGGCGTGACCAACTTTATTAACAATAATTCTGTTCATTAAGGATAGTAAGTTAGTAACTCCAATGGAGTTACTCCATGTGAAAACTATTGTAATTCACGCCTGTAAGAGAGATTGTGGGATTGTGATAGGCCTATTTCTTGAAGGTCTATGCCAGCATATTTAGAAGATAACGTGATTCTAAGGGACGAAACGGTGACAAATACCGCTGTTTAACGTATTCTATTTTTGAATGAAAATCCGAGTTGGAAAGTGAACTAATTGATGTAGCTCATTTATTTGTGATAAAAAAGTTTGTAAGGTAAGCTTATATTTAAAGAAGTGCAGGCGTTTGCACGCTCAGTACGTTACTTGACGGCATTCCAGAGACCGAATGATGGCAGCTGACGTACAACAAAACCCACTGTGAAAGGTATATGCTAGGAGACTTTTGTAATGAATCTGGTTGTATTATATTGTACTTGGTCTCATTTGTAGGATATACCTCAGATTTCGCCGTTCGATTGAACAACTCGTTTGGCAACAGCTCAAATGAAGGACGATTGGAGATATACTATAACGGAACCTGGGGAACAGTTTGTGACGACTCGTTTACCAAGAACAGCGCAAGAGTGGCATGCGCCAGTCTGGGATTTGCGTACGTTTCTGACAGAATAATAGCCAAAAATTAGGCTAGGCAATAGCACATTCCGTCATAGGCCTACCAATAGCGTCAATGGCAGCTAAACAGACGGTCGGGCCATTACCCTACCAATTTAGTATCTGGCCACCATCTGGGAATGTGGCCCATCCAATTTTCTCCCCAATTGGGCCTATAGCTATAATAGGCTATAATCAAATGTGGCATTGTTTAATTTAGACATTTTCGAAGGAATGACTTACTTACTTCCCTACACATGATGTTAGATGAGGAACTCATATTATTTTATCCATATTTTCACAGTCAGACCTATAGGCTACTTGCTACTTAGGCTACCTGCTTATAATCTGTTATTTTTTGTTGCTCGTGACGTGGGAATGATGCATCGGTTGCAACTTTTATTCCGCTAAAATTGTAATGCATTGCATTGAATAATTTTATTATTCATATGTTTATTTATTTATCCATTTCTATAGCGCTCCTTCAATCTCCCTTCTCAGAGGCGCTCCCGACAATAGCGCGGACACTGAATCGGAGTTTCCCGCCAACGCGCCGGAGCAATTGCAAGTGAAGAACATGCTCAAGGTACCTACGAGGCGGCCTAAGGTAGATTTGAACCTAGAGATTTTGATGCCACCACAAACACCACCGCGCCCCACTAATCAAGAGACTTTAAAAAGCACCGCTTACTAGAGGCCAATGAGAATTCATAAACGCCTCTTACAGTATTAACAATTCAAGGTGCTCTCAGCGTGACAGCCTTAACATTTTGTAAGATTTAGGCCGAAATCTAACGCTACAGTAAATCTGAGACTGACATGAAGTCATGATTCTCGATACAACGGCTCTCCTTCACTGTCCAACAGTTCAACTCGGTGGCAGTTCAAAGCACATTAGCTGAGCCAGACCTGGGGAGACTTAACGACATTGACACTTACACTGTCATTTAGATCAATAAAAACAATAATAATTGAAGTAGTAGTAGTAGTAGTAGTAGTAGTAGTAGTAGTAGTAGTAGTAGTAGTAGTAGTAGTAGTGGTAGTAGTAGTAGTAGTAGTAGTAGTAGTAGTAGTAGTAGTAGTAGTAGTAGTAGTAGTAGTAGCCTAGTAGTAGTAGTAGTAGAAGTAATGATAAGAAGAAGAAGAAGAAGAAGAAGAAGAAGAAGAAGAAGAAGAAGAAGAAGAAGAAGAAGAAGAAGAAGAAGAAGAAGAAGAAGAAAAGAAGAAGAAGAAGAAGAAGAAGAAGAAGAAGAAGAAGAAGAAGTAGAAGAAGAAGAAGAAGAAGAAGAAGAAGAAGTAGAAGAAGTAGAAGAAGAAGAAGAAGAAGTAGAAGAAGAATAAGAAGAAGAAGAAGTAGAAGAAGAAGAAGAAGAAGAAGAAGAAGAAGAAGAAGAAGAAGAAGTAGAAGAAGAAGAAGTAGAAGAAGAAGAAGAAGAAGAAGAAGAAGAAGAAGAAGAAGAAGAAGAAGAAGAGGAAGAGGAAGAGGAAGAGGAAGAGGAAGAGGAAGAGGAAGAGGAAGAGGAAGAGGAAGAGGAAGAGGAAGAGGAAGAAGAAGAATAACAGTTATTGGTAATTATATTAACAAGGGCTGTTTTTAATGAATTTTTTCCCATCCTCCATAGTAAATTACTTCCAATCGGAGGACAGTGACCTTTTTTGCTAGTTTTAACTGTACAGAAGTTTGTTTGTTTGCATGGACAGTTGGACACTTGTTATAGCGCCCCTTCAAGCTCACTACTAAAAGGCGCTCCCGACTGCAGAGCGGACACTGCATCGGAGTTTCACGCCGAAGCGCTGAGCAATTGCGAATGAAGGACTTGACCAAAATCCCTACACGGCGACTGGATTCGAACCTCGAACCTCCCGGCTTCAAGGCAACGACGCCACCACTACACCATCGCGTCCCACGCGTGCTTCTACAACAGCACACATCCATTTTCCTCTCATCCTCCAGACCTCTTTGCTTTAACCGAAACATGGTTCCATTCAGGCACAACTCATGCTCAATATCAAGATTGTATCCCCTCTGGTTACCACTTGTACAGCACCCCTCGTCCCTCAAAATTGACAACCGACCGGAATACCACAGGTGGAGGGATTGCATTTCTAACCCGAGAGCCCTCCACTGTCCTTGACTCACCTGGCTACTGTTTCACATCTTTTGAATGCGCCTCAATCACTCTCAAACTCCCGAACTCAATCCTAACCATCTTCAATGTCTACCGCCCTCCCTCCTCCTCCTCATACTCTAAACCTAACTCTGTTTTCTTGCAGGAATTTACCAACTTACTCTCCACTGCTGCCACAACTCCTCATGAATTCTTGATCACAGGGGATTTCAACATACATGTTGACAACCCATCTGACTCACTTGCTCCCGACTTCCTCACGCTCTTGTCATCTACTAATCTGGTCCAACACGTCAACTTTCCCACCCACTCTCACAACCACACACTTGACCTCATCATCACATCGTCTCTCTCAAGGCTATCGCCAAACATATCTTTCTCTTTTGATACTCCTTCTGACCATTACCCCATTTTCACACAACTTAACATACTACCTACTCCGCGTCCTGATCCCGTCTCTCATTCTTTCCGCCGCATCAGCTCCATAAACATTGAAGCCTTCAAGCACGATCTTGCCTCCTCAGACCTCATCCTAAATCCTCCGTCCTCTCTAGATGACCTCCTGTCCTCCTACAACACCACTCTCTCCATGATCCTCGACAAACACGCTCCTACTATTACCAAATCTGGTTCTCACTCTAACAACCCTTGGTATAACTCCTACCTCCAGGCCTTCAAATCTTTCCGTCGACGCCTTGAGCGTACTTACAAACGAACCCATGACCCTCAACTCCTCTCTGCTCTAAAAGCTGCTACAAACAAATACCATCACCTTCTGGCAATGGCCAAGAAGAGGTTTTACTCCTCACTAGTTCAATCCCGATCTTGTAATCCTCGTCTTCTCTGGAAAACGGTAAACCAACTCCTACATCGGAATTCCTCTAGCCCACTTCCAAACTCTCTACCATCTTCTTCAATCGCTGACTCATTTTGTTCGTTCTTCTCTGGCAAAGTAACTACTATCCGTCTCTCTCTGCAATCACTCCTCTCAAAATCTACCATCGATTCACCTGCAGATACACCCTCCTCCACTCACGACCTTCCGTCTTCCCCACCTCAATCATCACTATCTGCTTTTAGCCCAACATCAGAGTCTGAAGTGTCCAATTTATTACAATCTCTCCCAAACAAGCAGTGCGAACTCGACCCTATACCTACCGCCCTACTGAAAGAGTGCGCATCTATCATTGTCCCCATCATCACACAAATAATCAACCTCTCCTTATCTACTGGCAACTTTCCCCTCCTCTTCAAACATTCTTTGGTAACTCCACTTCTAAAAAAACCATCACTTGATAAGGAAATCCTTTCTAATTATCGACCTGTTTCCAACCTCTCATTCATCTCTAAACTAACAGAACGTGTCGTACTCTCTCGCATCAATGACTACTTGACTTCAAATTCACTCCTTAACCCAAACCAGTCCGGCTTTACTAAAAAGCACTCCACCGAAACACTTCTCACTTCACTCTACAATAAACTTGTCTCTGCCATCTCTCATCAACAAGTCTCCTGCCTTTGCCTCCTTGATGTCTCTGCAGCCTTTGACACCATCGACCATAACATACTACTCCAAAGACTGTCTTCCTGCTTTGGCTTTACCGACACTGCTCTCCTTTGGATTCAGTCTTATCTCTCATCACGCACTTTCTCAGTCAAAACACTTGAAACATCATCTCAATCACGCCCCCTCACCTGTGGTGTTCCGCAAGGTTCTGTCCTCGGGCCCCTCTTGTTCATCCTCTACACCACTCCACTCAGTTCACTCATAAAAGCATCCACAGTCGACCATCATCTATATGCTGACGACACCCAATTATTCATCTCTTTCTCTCCAAGCAGCTTCTCTGACTCCATAAATAATCTTCTCTCTGTGGTCACCCAAATCACCTCTTGGATGACCTCAAATCTCCTCTGCCTTAACCCCTCCAAGACAGAATTTATACTAATTGGCCTCAGAGAGCAACTCAAGAAAATTCCTGATCCCTCTATTTCCTTCAACAATGACTCTTCTTCCAACCACACTTTCTCCGCAAATTCTCCTGTCCGAAACCTAGGTGTAATCTTTGACCAGCATCTTAGCTTCTCCGACCACATAACCCAACTTTCCCGCACTTGTTTCATGCACATACGAGATCTCCGCAGAATCCGACCTATGCTTGACTTTAAAACTGCATCCACAATAGCCACATCCATAGTTCATGCGAAACTTGATTACTGCAACTCTCTCTTCCTAAACATTGATATAACCCAAATTAACCGCCTCCAAGCTATTCAGAATGCCCTCGCCCGTGCAGTGACGAAAACCCCCAAACGTCACCACATCACTCCTGTCCTGAAATCACTTCACTGGCTCAAAATACCTGAACGCATCGAATACAAAGTCCTCTCACTCACTTACAATACACTTCAATCATCCCAGCCGTTCTACCTTCGTCAGTTGTTCACCATCCAGCCACCTCGTTCAACACGCTCCTCATCCTCCATTACACTGCTTCGCCCTCCCATCACTTCATCACTGAAATTCGCAAACCGCTCCATAGCCATTGCCGTTCCACCTCTCTGGAACAAACTTCCGCCAGCACTTCGGCAAACTTCCGACCCATCATACGAACTCACCAAAACTCCACCTCTCGCTATCTCCCCACAGGTCTTTCACTCAAAACTGAAAACATTGCTCTTTCAAAAATCCTATCCTGATTCTTCTTCTCCTTACATCCCCCGCCACTTCAACTCTAAACATCACCCACCTTAGCCGTCCATCTATCTGCCTGCCTGACTCTTCGGACTTGACCCGCTGCCTATCGATTTTGTTTTGATTGAGCGCCTGTGAATAAGCTGGTTCCCGCGACTTGGCTTTTGTGGGCGCTGTAGAAGTTTCGAGATTACGATTACGATTACGATTACGATTTAGAACTGCACATTTTGTGTACAACTGCACGTTAAAAAAACCTGATATTAACACTGAAGTTGAATGCGCTATGTCTGAGTTACTGCATTGTGATTTTGTCGACATTTCTGTTTGATATAATTATCTGATACGCATTTTCATTGATGTTTAAATTTAGCTACAACGGTACAGTAATTGGTAATCGCCACGGAGCTGGAAGAGGTCAGATATGGCTAGATGACGTGAATTGTAGAGGAGCCGAATCGGGTATACAACGTTGCGCTCATAATGGGTGGGGCGTGAACAATTGCGGTCACCACGAAGATGTCTCAATTAGTTGCGGTGAGTTCATGTAACAAATTTTAACCAGGTATGGTATTGCTTTCTCGTATATTTTTTATAATAGGCCTACAATGTTTCCCCTTTCTCTCAAGAACTTGTGCTAGGGCCTACTAGCTGCCTAACTCGATTTTTGACAACAACGCGCTCCAATCTTCCATCAATCACACAATTCAAAATGCAACCTCTGCCTCAAATCTCTCTTTCTATTGCCATTTTTTCCAATTTGACAGACAGTCACGTTTCTTCAAGTAACCTATTCAGCTTTCCTCCCTCTTTCAGTCTGAGCGCCATACACGAAACCTGTCTTATCATCTACTCTGCTTTGTTCACTTTCTGACAAATTGATAGCCGGGCTTTGATTTTCTTCACAGGAAACGAGACACAAACCATTAGAGGGGGTCCCGTAGCTCAGTGGTGAGAGCGCGAGAGTCATCCGCGCGACCCGGGTTCAAGCCTCGCTCAGGGCATTAATTTATTAAAATTTCTGTTAGCTGCCATTGGCGCTTTGCTTTTGTGTTGCTTGACTCGGGTTCTGCTAAAAATAAAGATAGCCCTTCCCACTTCTGGCTTGGCCGACCAGGAGTGATCCAGTAGGCCTACTTAGGCCATTAGAGTTAAGATACCGAAACCACTGCTGTAAAGCCGACCTGCGTGTCGTGCTACAGTGGGCCGTATTTCGTATAACATGTACTTGTAATCATTCTGCGGTGTGTCAGTTTGAGTGATTAAATGAAGATTATATTATTTATGGAAGAAATATGATTATTTGAGTTATTTCTATTGGTGAAGTTAACTGTACACTAATCTATTTATATCTGAAATCTTAGAGGATAAATTTTTGTGTGTACTAGCTGGGGTACCCGGCGTTGCCAGGGAATTTTAGGATTCGGGCCTTTCCCAGCCAATCCCTTCGTCCGTCCGTCCGTCCGTCCGTCCGTCCGTCCGTCCGTCCGTCCGTCCGTCCGTCCGTCCCTCCCTCCCTCCCTCCCTCCCTCCCTCTCTCCCTCCCTCCCTCCCTCCCTCCCTCTCTCCCTCCTCCCTAACTCCCTCCCTAACTCCCACCATAACACCCTCCAACCCTCCCTCCCTCCCACCCTAACACCCTCAAACCCTCCCACCCTCCACACCCTCACCCAACTCTCACCACACCACTTAACGACACTACACCAAAAACCCACCTCCACCTGGAAAAAATTCTTCCCCCACCCCACCACACCACATGACCCCACCAGACTCCGACCCCCATCGGTTCGCCACCCGTGAAATTTTGGTTTTCCGATCAAATTCTTCTCCATTCCACCCCTCCTCTCCACCCCACGACACCCCACGACACCCCACCAGACTCGACCTCTACCGGCACGCCAACCGTGAAAGTTTGTTTTTCGGAAATATCTTTCCTCACTCCCACCAACCCCCCACCCCTACACCACCACACCCCACGACACCCTACAAAACTCCCACCGCCACCGGTACGCCACCCATAAAAGTTAGGTTTTCGGGAAAAAATTCTTCTTCTCCCCTTCCTCCACTAAGCACACACCTCTTTCGTCTGGCCTCTGATCCATTGAGTGATGATCCTTTGGCCGCGCCTTCCTTCCTTTAGCTACCTCCACACCATCTTGTTATAATGTCCAAAACCGGCATCTTATATCAAACAATTGCACTTGTAGAAGACCCTTCAAACTTCGCAGTGCGACTGATCAATTTCTTTGGGAGCAATCCTAAGGAAGGACGATTGGAGATATTCTATTCAGAAAGATGGGGAACAGTGTGTGATGACGGGTTTACAGATATCAGCGCAAGAGTTGCATGTGCCAGTCTAGGATTTGGGTAAGCTCCTCTAGTTGCCAGGAACGTAACTAGGATTTTTCGTTTGGGGGACCTTAAGCCTTGAACATGACGAGTGCGGTAGCATATTATTTTAGCCGAAAGCATACAACGGCTTGATTTATTTGGGGCTTCAGCTTCGTTTGGGGGGGCTTAAGCCCCCCAAGCCCAACGCTAGTTACGTCCCTGCTAGTTGCGCTAATGCAGTGGTTCCCAACTTTTTTGACATGAGGGCCACTTCTTATAAGTTGGAGGACACGAGGGCCACTTTTTTAGTTGAATGAGATTAGGGGGCCACAAGGTTAAAATTGTATTAACTAAAAGCATAAAAAATTTTTATTATTGATTCAAAATATAATGCTTGATGTTATTTATCGACGTTAAAATAAAATAATTTGTAATAGAAAATAATGTGTTATATATCCTGTCCAAATTGTTAATTTTTCATATATTTTTGATAATTCTTTGAGAGATGAGGGTCATTTTCTGAGGCCTGGCGGGCCATTTTCTGCGGCCTAGTGGGCCACATATGGCCCGCGGGCCACAGGTTGGGAACCGCTGCGCTAAGTTTTATGTCGCAAACAGCTAGGTCTATAAATTGATAAAATAGGCTATTGAATATACGCCGCATTCTAGATCAGTGCCCCGACCAAGTTGTGTTGTAAGGCATACTTCCTCAAGTTTATTGCGAAAATTTGTGTCTGCAGTTCTACTTCTTTATAGTGGGGGAGAGTGCCTCAGCCTAGACCCTATACATGTAGACTACACATGGGAGCATCAGTTTCGTATGAAGGCAATTCCCAAGCCCAACGCTGGTTGCATCCACCATCTGAAACAATACTTATGTCACAATATTCGACCATCTGATTCTTATTTCATGGTCTTATGTGATATCCGAATGGCAAATGTCGGGCAGGCCTATCGGTTTAAAATTCGTCAGACAGGCTTAGGCCATAAGCCTAGGCTTCAAATTTGTAAAAATCCGTAAATCCGCCACCTGTAAATGAGAAATTTAACCAATGGCTCTTCAAAGTTAACTGATCCAAAGAGAAACAAACCAAACTAGTTGTTGGCCAAATGCTCAGCAGATTTGGGAAAGTAATAAGTATTACGGATATAACGTCCAAATAGTTCAAAACCATTTATAACAAATCGTCTCTCTAAACGACAGCTGAAGACGCAGGGCATCTGATAGTTTGCCACTCACTTGATGCATGTTTCTTCCGTTAACAAACTAATGCGCACATCTACATCTACCGGATAGCTTTAAGTGAATAGAATATCCCATGATACCGGCACTGTGCGGGCCCCTCAAAACTGCGAGCTCGGGAGGTGCAGCACCCCTAGAATTCACCTTAATGCGGCCTACACACAAAACGTGTTATATTCAACGAATCGACCAACATTCGTCTATTAGTAGCCCTGATGCGTTCCTTTGTTTACAATATCAACAATATTCCAGTCTAGTGTTAAGTAGGCTATGCATCTTTTCCGGTTTATGAATATTAGAGAGATTCGTGGTCGGACATTTTTTTCAAACCAGGGCATTGTCTGGGCAAACGTGCACCTTAACGGTGCAGAATCAATATGTCCTGAATAAATTCTTGGCAGGAAATATCCTGGCAGTCTAGTAGCAGGACAACGACCAGAGGCTTGACCAGGGTATAATTATGACCAAATTCGTAAAAACATTGACATAAAGAGTGTATACTGTATGCTGATGCCATTCCGGGTCACTATTTTCATAAATGCGTTGCATGGCACTAGAATTCCGATCGGAATCTTCGGATGAGGTATGAAGTGTTTTAAATTACATATGCAGTCAAAACTGATCACCGTTGCTTGCATTTCTGGCTGATTTTAAGATGAATCTGCCTGGAAATGGAAACTCTGATAAAGACCCTCACACAAAAATTGTAGGTCAATAATGTTAATATAAATAGTTTTCAAATAATTTGATAATTTGCTCTGAGATTTTCCACTGATTTTTACTATAGGCTAATGATTAACAACGATAAAAAATATTCTCGTTGCATATGTGGGACCCATAAGGTGTGGGGGACCTGTTTGACGGAACATGTTGAGCATGCATTAATCCGGCCCTGGGAAAGGGTAACGTTACGGTCCACAGTAGCGTGCGAGGGTCAGATAAATAGTAGGCCTAGGCCTAATCATAGTTTTTAATTTTCATACTGACGCAACGCAATAGATAGGCCTAGTAAGATTATTACAAAATCAGCTTATGAAACTAGTAAACTGCAGTCTAAAGTATGTATGAACCGCTTGGATTATGACGCGCATTTTGTTTCAATACACGACGATTAATTTCACCTGCGCCTCGCATGGGCGCCCACACATAGGGGGCAAGAAGGGGCAGTGGGAAAATAACACCAATTACTTTCATCCGCTGCTTTTTGCTTCTAACTGATATCTTCTCACTAAAACACTAATGGACCTAACACACAATGTGAAACTAAAAATATTCATTTAGAAACCTCTATGAAAAAGCTCATGTTCTTAATTTCCTGCTTGTGCATTGCTCAAAGATTTAACCACGACCGTTGCATATTGCCCCCTGTAGAATATCTGCGAGCATGCATTGACGTCTCGGTATCTATATGTCTTACTAAAATCATCAGCGTGCTACATGTACATGTAACCTATATATATATATATACATATATATATATAATATATATTACATAGTAGGTATATAAGTAATGCTATGAAAGATTGCTGGAACCAAGATATAATTCAGTTCTTAGCCTACGTCTCAACAGTTTTTGCAAGTAGCCTAAAACATGAAGTTTTTTCAGCAAAAATAATAAGCAGAAACATTGAAATTGAAATATCTCAGGGCATGTTGTGTTTCCGTTCGTTTGTATCGTATGACTTATGCAGTCGTTTCTTATGTTTCATTGACGCATTTTTGTATTTGAAAACAGCTATATCGGAAGACGAATTGGCAATGGAACCGGCGGTACAGGTCCAATATGGTTGGATAGAGTGACATGCGCTGGAAACGAAAATGGCTTAGAACAGTGCGCCCATAATGGGTGGGGCAAGCACAATTGCCAACACGATGAAGATGTATCAATTAGCTGTGGTGAGTCAATGTATTCATAACAAGGCTAACATCTCTTGAACTAACAGAATAGCGTCCTACCTCTTTCTAACAATGAATTTATTCTCTCAGGCACAGGTCATTAACTCCGTAAGGCGTAAGCTAATTTATTTATTGACTTGCATGTATACGTACTACCACCTCTTAGCTGGTAAAGGCTAATTAAAGGCTAATTAGTCCTGTGTGAATGACGATTGCGCATGTATTGTATTACATCTATTTACTTTATTGGTTACATCATAACCGCGCCGATTGTGTGCGCAGGTGGATGTGGTGCGAGACTCCATCATAGACTCTATCACTTCCTAACTATAATTTGCGGGCATTTTAAATCAGCAGGATAGTTTAAAAGAAATATATATAATATATAGGGGCCTATATATATATTTTGCCATAAACTTTCCAAATTAGAATTCTGTTCAACTTTTCAGCACAGTCAAATTATGAAATTTCATATTGGATTCACCAAGGAAACTTTGCATGAGCTAAAAGTGGTTCAACACTCTCGTTCCAAAGCCGCACCAAGCACTCTGAATAATCAGCAGAGGAGTTTTGTGACATTGCATTTATTGTGTTAGGTTTCACTAAGGTACATAAAACCTGCTTTATAATGACCAAAATACTTCACTTCTACAACCTTGCTCTGTTCCATGCTCGTTGGTCATAAAAATAGATATTGCTCTAAATAGCCTCACGCAAGAAAGCTTTTCATCCGATTTAGTTTCAGGTATTTGATAGTTTGACAATACTGTGGCACTACCACCTCTTAGCTAGTAAATACTAATTAACATAATCGTACGGGAGATTTCAGCAGTGGGGGGGGCAAAGATTTAACTTATGCCCGAAAAATAAATCCTGAAATCTCGTGGAAATACTACTTTTCCCAGAAAAAATTGACGACCTTTTTTTAGTCATTTTCCTTGCCCGAAAAAGAGTTGTGCCCGAAATTTGGGGGAGGCATTTGCTCCCTCTGGACCCCGCCTCGTACGCCTATGCTAATCAGTCCTGTGTGGTTGACGATTAAGCAATTACTGAATACAGTTGTTGAGGTTTTTTCACCTGCTTAGACAATTCATTCAACAATCATTTAAACATGAGAAATATAACTCACATGGAAGACAACATCATTGACTTTGCAAATATTTCTACCTGTGTGATCTATTTACCCTGTCTCCGTTTCTCTGTGCCGCCGTTCGCTGCGCTCAGCTGCCCGTGGTGACTATCTTGTCGCTTTTTCTCGTACCACTAGCCTACCATGCAGTGAAGAGCATTCTCCGTGGTGTGGTCAGTTATCTTGAATGGCCTCCCTGCGGCTCTCCTCTTGCTTACCCGTGACTCTGCTGGCTCTTTCTATCGTCTTCTCAAGACTTTTATTTCGACCAGGCCTGGTTTTGGGAGCGTCTCTGAGTAGAGATCGTGAAGGGGCACTATAGATATTTGTGCGATTGATAATAATTGATTAAAATTAAATGCTGCAGGCAGATTAATACCACGCCTACCACGCTACTTTCATAATTTTGAACCTCTGTATAATTGACGTCCTTTAACTGCATGCATTAAATTCAAATAGAATCAAAATCCTCACCTGGGCCTCCAGCACAATGGGGGAGGTCTTCCCTCGAAATATCTAGCTTGTGTAATACTTTGGTCTCTTTCAACCTCATATTCGACTTTGCCAATTAAACATATAAGCTTATTATTTAAACTTGTAGTTCCTCATACTAGATACGTTAAAACATATTAGGACTGTCTCGGTCCGTTATCTGTCTCCGGGATTGATATACCGCACTCGATTTCAAATTCAAGATGGAAACCCTCCTCCTTACACTGCTTTTCTCAAGACATATTTCTTCTCTCGTAAACTTGTGCTCATGGAGCGCCTAGGAACGGGTGACCTTAATAGAGGCGCTTTATAAATGATTCTAATCTAATCGAACATGACATTTATAAAGCTCTTCTCACAGCACAGCCACTCTGAAGCGTTTTCAGAGTGACATGCTCAGTGAAAAGATGCATGCAAATTCTCCACCAGAATCCTGCTAAAAATTTTAAGGGTAGGTCGTTCCACATTAAGGGACCCACGATAGCAAAAGCCCGATGCTGCGCTATGTGAGGTTTGTGACCGCTGTGCAAATAGATCAAGATGGTCAGCAGAAGAAAGATGGCATGCAGATCTTGCAGAAAAGGGAAATTCAGTACAATACCTATAGCGAAACGTAACACCGGGAACGGGTTTTTAGCTTGCTGCAACTACATTCTGAAGTATCCCATCTTGTCTACACATAGTGTTTATTCAAGTAGTTCTCAGTCTAATATTTAACTCTATCCAGCTGCTTATTCACCAGGAGTTGTCTCCTAGTGAGCTTAACCTCTGGATGTTTACCTAATGACAACTTTGGGAAGTCTGTAGTTTAGGTTTTCTGTAGGCCTATTAGAAGTTGAACCATAGAATCTGGCAAGATTAACAGAAAAATTCCATGCAGTTGGTAATTTCAAATTAATTTTAATGACCATTTTTGACAATGCGGGCAAGCCGTGAATCTATTGACCAAGAAAGAAAGTGCGCTACCAATTGGCTCATGACTTCGACTAGTTCATACATTTTCTTTGGGTCTGTTGTTAAAGCGTCGGGCTATTGTCTAGAATAATTCCATCACGCGTTTCTAAGTTGCGGAACGAATGTACAGGAGCTGAGCAATATGACGGTAAGGAATGTCAAATGAATTTGGTTCGATAATATTTTACTCAATAGCAAAACCGAGTACGAGACTGTCCTGCTTACTTTTGTCAAGCATAATTAATTTGAGTCAGGACCTAGCAATAAAAGAAGAAAGTAGGCTACAACTCAATTACTCTAACCTGCAATGAAGCATTTAGATATCGAGAACTACTCTGTATGCTAAATATCGTTTTCCTGTGTTTTATGCAGAATGTGGCAATAAGTATTTATCTGGATCCTCTGGAAAAATATCATCCCCAAATTTTCCATTGCCATACGCCAATAGATTAGATTGTTACAGCTATATAAGAGTGACTTCTGGACATGCAATCGTCATCACGTTTCTGGCATTCAAAACCGAGCTACACCGGGACTTGGTAACGGTACGTATTTCCGACATGAGTTTCTGATCGATGGGCGCCTGAATGCTTTATGGTGTGCAGCGCCAAGTCTACGCAAGATTAGACTATAATTGGAAAACAATAGGCCTACAGCCTTAAACTCTGGAAACATCCATGGGTTTAGTCTGTCAGCTCCACTCTCCTTGGTTCTGATACTCATGATGTTATGTTGACGGCTACCAAGATGATGGCTTCCGGGTTATGATTGTTAGCATTTCCCTGTCCAAAATAATTATTAGGCTAATCTCTTGGTCTTTGTGCTTGTCCTAGTAGTCCTTTGTGCTTTTTTCCTGTAGGCTATGTCTGTTTCTCTTTATGACAAAGTTTTGATTTTTAAAGCTTCTCATTGCTTGGTTAAGTCTGTCTTCACCTATAATAAAAATGAATTTCTTAATTTACGAATACTTAAGAGCACGTAACCAGTTTACTTCTAGCCTATGATGTTAACTTCTGACATATTAATACAATACCCTGCTGTGAATCACAAGGGTCTGCGCTTGATGCCCTTTTGTGTCTAATGTATAAGTTAACTATTTGCAATTTCGTTTCCCGTCACTGAATAAATAAATACTTTTTGCCGATGATATAAACATTTTTGCTTCCCTGGAGGTATAGTTACAGACTTCCATATAGAATCTTGCGAGACGTTATAATTTGGCTATGGCATAAATCTTATGCGACTTGTCTTTAGATAATGAAATATCCTCTGAGAAAATAGGACGCATGCATAGTTCTACTGGCTTTTATTACAGAAGAAAAACATCTCTTCGGAAATCCGGACTTCCATTTGTTTCGGTGTCTAAGTCACATAACATTGACCGATGGTGCTCCAATACTAAATCGTGTATCTGACAGTTCATTAACTGTTACAGTCTCCATTCTCCTAGTAAGGTTTCATACCATTTAGCTATGAAGTCTCGCAGTGCCGCGCGTGGCCTGTCCACATGACGATGGACGCTGATTCGCTTTCAGGAATGGATTAGTCCCTCACAAGGTAGGCATTGAGCACATCAGTATCTCATTCTAATGTGCTTAGTCTCGGTTATCACTCAATAAATTGCGGTATTTGTATTTTACAGATTACTTGTGAATCTGGAAACGCATTTAAATCGCCATACTATTCTGGCTTGGAGTTACCTCAAGTTCTGGTCATATCTTCATGCGATCTTGTAAATGTGTCTTTTCACACTGATGATGCCAATACCTACACAGGTTTCAGTCTTGCGTACGATATCACTTCAGGTAAATTTGTTTCGATACTAAAAGCATATTAAATTTGAGACTAGTTTGAGACTAGAGCTTGGTTACAAAGAAATATTCAAAAAAAATGTCGTGATTCTTATAGATAGGCTGAGAACTTAGTAAAGCACAAAGGTTAACCCTATGACGCACACCTTCCGCGACAACGCATTTAGCACACCTGGGGTCTAATGGACCCCACCGATAAAATGGATTGAAATCATATCAATTAGATAGAACTTGGAAATGAATGACTGGAATTCATGTTGTACATAGCATATGCACTCATGGAACTTGTTTGGGTCAATATATATAGACCTAAAATTAACCCTAGGGCTACCAAAGGAGGTGCTATCCATCAATTTTTAGGTTTTTCCAAAATCAAATTTGTTTCATATGAAATAAAATTTTGACATTTTAAGTTATTTTAGGGGGTTCATTTACACACATTTTGAGGTAAGGTGTGTGATGATATCCCATACCGTTCAAAAGTTATAATCGATATACCCAAGGTACCAAGATGGGGGTGGAAACCACCCACCTAGATTATCGACTATATTATCTTGTCCGTCATTCATAATAAAGAGAAAAACATTATACCATTTAACAGAGGGAATGTGGGGCTACATCGTCATACTAAATAATTTGTGTTTTCATAACCGGAAGTGCTCAAAATAAATTAAAATGTGTGAAAATAGTGATTTTTTCATAAAATTTTCCTACCGAGCAATCGTGTATTGCTCAATCACTTTCACCAGTGGCATAGCCAAAAAATACGGGTTGTCACATGTATGTTTGTGTATATGCAAGTATATATGTACGTATGCATGTATGTATGTATGTATGTATGTATGTATGTATGTATGTATGTATGTATGTATGTATGTATGCATGCATGTATGTATGTATGTATGTATGTATGTATGTATGTATGTATGTATGTATGTATGCATGTATGTATGTATGTATGTATGTATGTATGTATGTATGCATGCATGCATACATACTTGCATGCATACATACTTACATACATTTATGCATTCTTGCATGCATGCAAGTATGCATGTATGTATGAATTTATGTATGTATGTATGTATGTTTGTATGCATGCAAGTATGTATGTGCTTTTATTTGTATATATTTATCCGTGTATATATATATATGTGTGTACGTATGTAATCTATATAGGTATGATTGCATGTGTTATGTTTATGAATGCAAGCTTATGTATGTTTGTATGTAGAAATGCGTTTTATGTTTGTATGCGTGCATGTATGTATGTATGTGCATACGTACAAACATACATACATACAAACATACATACATACATACGTGCATATATACATACATACATATGCATTAGACTGATCCACAAGCCATAGCCAAAAAATTAAGTTGTTAGAATTTTTTCTCCACAAGGCTTATTTTTGTACACTTGGTGAAGATAGTCTCCCTGTAAAATTTCAGCCTGATTGTGCAACATTTAGAGGTCAACCCATTCTGAACATTTTACTTGAGTGCCGATAATGTCTTTACGTCATGTTAACCGTCATTATTAGACTAATATGGCTTCGTCTAATTTGAGATCCGACCCAGAGCACTGGCTATGGGAAAACCAGTCTCTTGATTGTCTACTGCAAGATTACCACGCAGCCTGGATGCACAGGAATTGCTTCAGTTTAATCAGATCACTAAAGGGAGACCCCTCCGGAAAGCTATACAAAATGACCTATGAAGCAGTTGTTTGTATTTGGGTGCTTGCCAGAATTTACCAACACAGCTGGTGTGTAAGGGAACTGTCAAAGCTTTACTAGAACTACCTACCTCTGAAGATTCACGGACCACTATAAAAAGAAAATGACAGGATGAAGACGACATTTTCAAGAGTGATCTTCAAAAATTGTTCGATATTGCCTCAAAGGATGTGATGACAGAAATCCAGCAAGACTAAGATCGTGATATCCTTCGAATAGGTCCTACAAAGAGCAGATGTATTTTCCAGCAGCATGAGTGGAGTAAACTTAAAGACAACAGCAAAAGAAAGCAGAAAGAGGCAACCGCAGGAAAAATAGAGAATGGAGAAAACTAAAATGAAGAACGCAAGACAAAAGGCAGTTATGAAGCAGCAGGTGAACTTTCTGCGTTGGCATCTATAGAAGTATTTGATTACATTGATGAGTATCAGACAACTTAGTCCTAATACGTATGCAATACATTTACACTCTACAATGGCTGCATAAACAGCTGCCACTAACTGCCTCATTATTAAAAAAAGATCCAAGAACATCATCCAGTCCTCTTTAGTTTAGTGGTTGGTGCTTTGTATCATGTTGACCTTCCAGACCGTGATCCTTGGTCTGGAGATGGAGATGTCACACTGGCGATTGGTTATGACATTAATTTCAGAAATAACACTTTCTAGAAGTTCGGAATAAAAGAAGGACAAGAAGCAGCTAGGTGCAATGGAAGAACAAGAGTGCATACTGGCAGGTCTGCTATCACCTCACTGAGAAGGCAAAATGTTGTCCATCATCGACGGATCAAAGGAAAATATGGACCGCAAAGCTACTATTGTCACTGGAAATTGTCAGGAAAAACTCTTGGCAATCCCAAAAATGGTGAATGGCATTCAAGAAGGTGACTCTCAGGTCAATACCAGTGTTGAAATACGGTAATTGAGAAATGGAATCTCCCCAGACATCGCTCAATGTTGCTCAGGTCGTACATCAACCATTGCGGAACAAATTTATCTACATCTGTCCAAATAGCATAAAAAGTGTCAAATGGGTTGACCTCTAAATTTCATTTGTTTTCATTAAAAAAATTTGTGATTATTATAATCATGATAAGGAACAAAACAAGCCTTGTGGAGAACTGAAATCTCCAAGATGAATTTTGTGGACCACTCTAATATGCATACATACACACATACATACATGCATGCATACATATATACATACAGACATACATACATACATACATACATACATACATACATGCATGCATACATACATACATACATACATACATACATACATACATGCATACATACATACATGTACATAGGCCTACATACATACATACATATATACATACCTTGCATATATACATACATACACTGGATCTAAATGCAAACCGACGGATGGGGCTAATGGCGGGGTGGGGGTAATGTCCCAATGGGTAGGCCTAATGGTTGGGGGCAGTGGTGGGGGCAACGGCAGGGGTTATGGGCCGAGGAGTATGTCCTGTTCCCATTATGCTATAGTCGATGCACCATGGACCTATCAATGCTAAAGCCTGGGGTCCGTTGGACCCCAGGTGTGCTAAATGTGCCCTAGGTGTCTTACCCATTTTCCCCCCATTGAACCAAGGACGTTACAATCTCCCAACTTTTTCGTACATGTAGGGGGATGAATTGTTGAGGAATTTGAATTATTTCAGATTTTTAGTATTTATACCAATAGAGAATATTCAAGGTTTTGCACCTCTGGGGTCCAATGGACCCCAGGTGTGCGTCATAGGGTTAAATATGGAAAACAGGATTTTCTATGGCATTATCTTGTTTTTCCAATATTCTATAAATAGGGCCTATAGCCTTGCATGCATGTAAGCGTATGCCAAGTAGCCTATGTTTGAACGCATCTTCATAATTATTGTTATATATAATTAAGTAAACTGACCCATTAGGAGCAGTGGCGGCGCTAGGGGGCTGGGGGCTAAGCCTCCCCTACAAGAGGCTCAGCCCCCTAAAAAAAGGGCCATTCGAAATTTTTACAGTGAAATATACACAATTTTTGGGCTCACGACTATAAAGAAAAAAAATTTTGGCGGCGAAAATGGAAAATTTTCATGAGATTTCGGTCGACGACTAAAGAATAAAAAAAAGGTCGTCAAAAATTAAAAATTTTGGCGGCGAAAATGGAAAATTTTCATGAGATTTCGGTCGAGGCTTCAGCCTCCCCCAAAACTGAAATCCTGGCGCCGCCACTGATTAGGAGTATGAAAAAAGTTCTTCCTGAACTGAACTGAAGAAATATTCCCGCCGTCTTTCACAGAAACCGACAAGGACGTAGTCACGTAACTCTCAAAAGTCAACAAAACCACGGCAGCCAAACTGAAAAGATTATGATTAATTATCAGGCATTGGAGATCATGAGAAACAGTTTGGCTATTTTTTTTACTGTGGCCCACGACGGTGAAGATCAGGGACTGAGCACATGAATTTTCGAAAGGGGACCAACATTTCTGGCCTTGGGTGCTCAAAACAGTTCGTTGGCCATTCACCAGAATATCTGATTTTTTTAGTCGTTTGGTCGAAAAGTTATGAAAACATACCATTCCCTACCAAAAGAGCTGATAACTTTTTTTAGTCATATAGGCCTACTACTTTTTTCTCTCCGTTGTCCCACTGTGTTGGTTGAAAGCTTGCTCAAACATTTGACCATATGCTACTTTTTCTCTCTCATCTTTGCCCAATACATTGATTGAAAGCCTGTTGGAACCTCATGGGGGCACGTCATGTGCAAATTTCTCAATGGGACCATGACCGGATTTGCCCCCTGGATCCGCCCAGGTGCAGAAGCTAGCGCCCTTTTGTCGTGCAAGCTGTAATATTTGTTGTCGTGGTGGTTTCTTTGTTTCGAGCTATTTTCTTCGCGTTTTTGTCCACCGCCGTTTTTTGTGGGCGTTGGGTATTATAAAAGTCATTATAACTATTCTTATTTTTTTTACAGCTGGAGTTCAAAAAAATATCAATTTTGTTACTTTTTTTCAGATAGGGTAATCGGAGGTTTTACTACGAAGCCATCAGACGCCTTTCCTCGCACAGACACTGACGATGCTGTGATTTTCAACTGCACTACAGCAGCAAAATACCTCCCGTGGTGGACAGTCATTCATTATTATCGAGGAAGCTATTCAATAACAAATTCGACTTGCGGAGTAATCTCTTCACCACCATATAGGCGTAGTTCTTGGTTCATGACAGAAAGTTTAGGACCAGGATCGTGTAATCTGATCGTCGTTGCCCCTGCTGATGAACTAAGACATATTGCAGGCAGTTTCGTTTGTACAGACTCAACTTTGGAAACGGCAGGAGCGTTCATGATACCAATAAGTATGTGTGTTTACAGTGCGTCATTATTAATTTGTACTGGTGCTATGTAAGTTATATAATTAAATTTAGCTATAATAAATTTATAGATAATTTTAAATGAAAACAATAAATTCTGTTTATCGCCTTAAGTATAGTAGAAAGGGCCAACCCCGCACTGTACTAGCACGTTTTTACTCGTTCGGGATATCCTGTTGACGAAAACAACTGGTTAATCTGATAATAGCTGATAATAGCTTTCAAAATTAGTTCGTGTTATTAGGCCTATCAATGTGCTGCGTCATGAAATTATTGTGTTATAGTAGTGGAGCGGATGCTGTTTAGAGTAAAACTTCTGTTGTCGTGATTATTCTATACTGCAGATCCTCAGCTAAGGTCAACCAAAGGCCCGAATTCATCGGCAGTAGTGACGGGCAAAATAAGAGACGGGGAGAGGAACATATCTTGCAATCCATCTTTCGCAGAGGTGAGTCCTTTCTCTGAAGGAGATTTCTTCACCTACTACTCGGACGAAGGAGAAACTGTTATGGAGATTCGTATCTTGAGAACCTATTGGACATCAGAGGGAAGCGTCGTTTCTAGCACCGACACTTCAAATACTTCGTCCTACGTGGTGATAAAAGCTCCGCAAAACGGCGTCATTCCTCGCTACACATGCAACATCGTTTGCGATTTCTTTACCGACAACATTTCTGACGTATTGGAAATATCTTTCAGCACTGAACCTGAAGTTTTATGTAAGTTCGAATTACCCAGTTCTCGTTATCGCACAGCGACAACAAGGCTAGCTAGGCTAAACTAATACGGACGTTAGGAAATTCGACATAGGCTATCCATTATGCATTAAGAGATAAAGACATTAAATTTTGTGGAACGATTTTATCAGTTGCGCTTTCAATGATACACAACATGAACCTATCGACTTCCTTGCAATGTTATTCAAGTTAACTAAAACTAAAACTGAATTGAAGTTAACTGAAAAGTTCCATTTGAGTTAACTGAGACTAAAACTAAAACTGAAAAGTTCTGAAAACTGAAACTAAAACTAAACTGAAAAGTTCAAAACTTAAACTAAAACTAAACTTGAAAGTTGAAAACTGAGTTAATTTTTGCATGGCGTACAAACCAAATGGCAGAAATGTTTGCAACTGTTAGCAGCGCACGGTCTGAATGGCGCAGATGTTTGATTGAGCAATAGCTGCAATATGTGGCAAGCAAACATCCGGTCTAACCCTTTCTCTATCGGCTTTCTCTATAGGGGTCAGTCTATTGATTGTGGTTAGGTGTCAGGTCGGGAGCGCTTCTGAGGAGTTCTCTTGAAGTGGCGCTATATAAATGTACGATTACAATTACAATATTGTAAAATGCCGTCAACCATGAAGATTGGCTGTGGTCCTGTGGCCAGCGACAAGATAGTGATGTGTATAATTAATTTGATAACAATGCGTCTGACATTGATTTGTTGTTGTTACGGATGGCTGGGCACCGCTGACCACGGGACCACCGAAGTTAGTTACAGGTGTATTTGAAGCATGGTCCGTGTAGGGGAAGAGTATGAATATTTGAACTTCAGCCTGTATAGATACGTCATACACAGGCCTACGGATCACATGCACAATTGCACATGTCTATATACATGCAAGGTTCTTTCAATACAAGATCTGATATACTAAGTCTTGTATACATGGTCTACCTATGAGGATTCAATGACCAGCATATAATTATGTTTGAAATCAGTTTGATGTTTGACACCTAAATGGACTTGTCCATGGTATAGGACACAGGCTATATATATACATCAAGCATGTTATCGATCAAGATGTTTACAGATAGGCCTATAGGACAAACGAAGATGGAAATAGTCTGTTGGTTGTGATGACTGAATGGGCTAATTAATTCCATGAGACACATTAGACATGGACACAAAGAATGCTGAACTAGATCAAATGTCTGTTGGTCTTCAAAATTCTATGATAAGAATTTCGGTGCAATCTATTATGACTTTCCTACTAATTTTGTCGTATAGTTTGGCACAGAGTTTTTGTAATTAGTATTTAAAACACTTTTCCAAGCCAAGTATTTTATACTTGTAGCCTACTTTTAATGCTTTTGTAATAAAGTGTTTTTGCCTGTATTTTAAATACTTTTGTGATCAAGTATTAGTGTACTTATACTCAAAATACTTTTAAAAAGTATTTTCCCTATGACTGACCCTATAAACAGAATTCAGCAGTACGGACATAATTAGGCCTACTATTAGTAAGCTTGATTTAAGTTTCTGCGACAGCATTGCGGGCAAATGTTGGAAAAAGTTTACAGTTTGTGAGGTTTCAGTGCTCTGAAATTAAATCGGATTAGTGTTCCATTAGAGCGATGAGTGTTTTTTAAACTAAACATGCAGTGGAGTGCTTCAAACTGCAGCTCAATTACATGAAAACATGAATTTAGCTAAATCTGTAGCTCTTGCTAATAAAAATGAACGTCAGTAATAAAAAATTCAATTCCTTCTGTTGAAGGTTTACAAAAACTTAATTAAAACTGAAAAGTTATGAAAACTGAAACTAAAACTAAAACTGAAAAGATTTGAAAACTGAAACTAAAACTAAACTGAAAAGTTAAAACAAAACTAAAACTAAAACTGAAACTGAAAAGTAAATTGAAACTTAAATAACACTGCTTCCTTGTTTGACAATGGTAGAAATGATCGCTGCTTTGGTTGTTTCGACAACTTAAGCTGGGTGTCGCAGGTGGCAAGAGCTTTGTCTCTCCTCAGGAATTCAAGGTTACTGACCCCACAGCTCTGCACAGTGCACACACACAGTTTTTTTTCTTAGTTCCATTCACGCGATCTGCAGCAACGCAGCATCAAGCCTTTCCGTGGTGGTCACAGTGTTCTGGAATAGACTCATAGGCCTATGCTATAGGTTTACCTTAATGGACAACTTTAATAGCCCACTCAAATATATTTTATTCTTATGCATGTTAGATGAGGCGTATCAGAACCTAAAGCAACAAGTTCAAATTCTGGGAGCACTGCTTGGAATAGCAGTCCTAACTATAATCGTCATTCTGGCCGTTCAACTGAGTCGTAGGTGTCGTCAACTGAACAAAAATACAGGTGACGCTACGTAGTTACTAGGCTAATTCAGTTTCATTATACAGGTATGCATGTGTTGATTTATGTACATGTAGGCATGCATGAAAGTATACATAAGCATGGGCGGTGACTTGGGGGACAGGGGAGGTCCTCTACATAGTTTGTGGTGGGGCACAGAGATGTTTAGGTTTATTATATATCCCCAATATTTAATAAATATTTCATGCACATCATTAAAAATTTCTACAGTATTTTCCGCTGTGTATGCATAATGAGCAATTTTGGTAAGATAACAGCTTTAAATGCTAACAATTAAAGTGTTCACATTAAAAAAAACTTTTGAGTAATTATGCAATTTTATTAAGATGACAGTTTAAAATGATACCATAACAGTGCAGAAATGCAAGAAATATAAACAATAAGGACGGGACATTTATTGAAGTCTTAAGCCATATCTTTCAGCTTTGAAATTATGTTGATATGATTAAGATGGCAGCTGAAAATGTTACCATTACAGCGTGCAAGTTAATTTTGTTTAAATTTTGAAACGCGTCTATGAGCACTGAGATTTCATGAGTCATTTTGCTAAGATCACAGCTTAGAAGCTACGGTTGCAGTGTGCAAACCTAACTTTTCGCTAATTAATAGGCGACACTACAGATGACGTCTTCGTCCATGGCTATCAGTACTGAAAAATGAACAATGTAATTATGATGACAGCTTAAAATGCTACCAGAGCAGTGCGGGAATCCAAGAAATTTAAACAAAAAGGAAGGGATATTTATTGAAATCTTCAACCATGTCTTTCAGCACAAAAATATTGAGGATATTTTTTTAGATGACAGCTTACGTATTAAAGTGTGGAAGTTTAAGATATTTAAACGATGAAGGGCATTGAAGGCGACAATTTTGAAGTCTTAGACTCCGATAATCATCAGTTCAATTATGAGCAATTTAGATAAAATGTCAGCCTAAATGCTACAAAGGCTGTGCAGAAATTGAAAAGGTCTCCATGTTGGAAGGGGTCACATCCAACTCCCCAATCCCCTGCCCGGCAGGGCCAAGTCTCCGCATAAATAGATTATCATAGAACGTATGCCAAACCATTTTGATTGACTGATTGATTAATTGATTGATTGATTATGAAATATGCATGTCGGCATGCGTACATGCGTAGCTTGCTAGTGTCAGTTACAAGTTAAGGTTGTTATTAGTTGATTGATTTTGCAGTAGCATCGTTTTATGGATACGACTCTTCGTCAGCGCGCTGCGGTTTGTTAGTCTCATTGATCATAATTGTGTCCTAAAATATTAAATTTCAGTACCTTTAGTAGGCTAGGCCTACCCTTTCCGAGCTCGAAAATTTAGAGCACGTCTATCCTGCCTGATTCGCAATCGTTCAACTCGTTGGAAATTGATTTGATTGATTAGCCGATTGACTGATGCATTGACATAATTATTATATTATTGGTATGTTCATTTATTGGCTTATTGGTCCATTCCTTTCATGATTAATTAATCGGTTCACTGGCTGACTGGCTGACTGGCTGATTTATTTATTTATTCACTGATTTAATTAATTTTGATTCGTTGGTTGGTTTAGTCCCCAAAAGATAATTCATGACCTTTTGTATTTTACTTACTGTACAGTAGGCTACTTTAAAATTAGGCTGCATCACAAGTCATATAGACGCATTTTTATGCTACAACGTTTTAGCCGTGGGTGCTGGTTATGAATGTGATGGTAAAGAACATGAGCTCCAACAGAGAAGAGGAGCGAGTAATCGTTATGAAGTTGGCTTTGGAAATCCCGTCGACGTGGATGATTCTGAATATGAAATTGTGGATGCTACACACCGTCGTCTCCCAGCTGAACCAGCTATTTATACGAAACTTGAAATCAAGAAATAGCGCTGATAAAATTATCTGCTATATCGATTTACTGGAAACCATTTTCATGTAAAGTCCTGTGAAATTTGCATCCTAGTAATCGCAATCTTCAAACTTCTAAAGTGCAACTCGCAAACCAAGCGCAGGGCACCAGTTTATTCACGAGCGCTGCGCCTAATCAAAATGATTGTTCAAAGGGTAGTCCAAATGAGGTTCCAGCGAGCACTGTGTTAAGGTGGGTGTCGTTTAGAGCGAGAGTGAGAAGGCTGAGCATTGAATGAATCAGTGTGTGAATTTTGTTTAAAAGATAGCACTTCAGTTTTGAGTAGAAATCAAGAGGGATGATGGATAGACGAGCTTGTGTCAGATGGTGGTCAGTAACTGATCATTCCAGAGGTGGGGTGCAGTGTGAGATATGTTTGTGTATGGGTACGTGTGCCTGTGTGTGTGGCGTGTGTATGTGTGCGTGCGTGTGTGGAGAACTTGAGATAAGTATTGACCCTGAGTTGGGAAAGAACTCAAAAACCTAAAAGCAATACTTTGCTGACAGCCGTGTAACCATTTCATGTATTGAAATTTGTATTGGGAATGCGTAGCATTAATAGGCTAATGGCTACCCTGGCTGAATTATCGAACTATTTTGTTTATGCGGCGATTTGTATTTGATAAATATTTTATTACATTTATGCGGAATTTTTATCACCTAAATTTGTCCTGCTACACTTTGATCTAGTGTTATTCAAGTGCCATGCAGCCACATAATTGTAGGCCCTATCTAGATTTCTTTCAACAATTTGCCAACATTCCTATTCTTGACGAATCGTCGAACTATATTTTATGTTGCGAATCAATTATACAGAATAAGCTTAATTATCGAAACCGGTTTCAATCGAACGTTGTTCTGTTACTCTACGTTATAATTTTGTGCATTGATTCGTATTAACGTTTGTGTGATAAATCATTCAAGGATTTTGGTTGCAAATGATTCACACTTAAACGAGATTAGGCTATGGTAGCCTAACTATTGATAGGCCTAACTTATAAGTGCATACTATAGTCAGGGGCGGATCCATGGGGCCAATCCGGCCATTGCCCCCCATTTAGAAATTTCTTTTTTTACCAGCTATTCTGGCTCCGAAAGTTGAAGTGGCCCCCACGAGTAGTTCCATAGGCCCCTCCCCACGCCACACGAGATCCGTACACGAGGTCCGTGCAGGGACTGAAGAACTCTATACGTTTTGAAAAAGGTCATCAACTTTTTTGGCGGATAAAGTGGTATCTTTTTCTTGGAAATTGGACAAATGACTGAAAAAAGGTCCTAAGATTTTTCGGTGACCAAGACGAAATTTCTCCCCGTCCCATGACCGATAATTTTGCCCTCCCCCTTCGAAAATATATGTATCCGCCCTTGACTATGGTCTTGTTTATTTGAAGAAAAAAACGAAATGAATTATGGTTCTGGTTAAGCTTAGTTAAGTTTTTCGCAATGTTTTTTTTATGATCAGTCCTGCCAAGAAAAAACATTTAGGCTAAGTTTTTGTTGATCATTCGTAATTTTGAAGATAATTTTTATAAAATAGGTAGCCTAGACTAACCACAGGAAGCGGATTGCAGTTCCTTCTCAGTTTGCTCTTTGCATTCATGAAACATGTGATTTGTACACAGTATAATATGGGCCTAGTGCTTTTTCAAAGCAATAAATGAAATCAAATTCAAATAGTGAAATTATAATTTACTAGCTGGGGTACCCGGCGTTGCCCGGGAAATTTATGAATCGACCCCCTCCGGCCACAACCCAGCCCCACCACACCCCACCACGCTCCGACCTCCACCGGCACGCCGCCCTTGAAATTTTGGAAATTTTGGTATGATTGCATGGGCGGAGTTTGGTTTTCGTTCTTGGAGGGGCTAAAGCCTTCTTGGGGGGCTAATCCCCCGGGAAAAGATACCATTTGCACGTTAAAAAAGAATCTGTGTCTTTTGGGGGTGGGCTAAGCCCCCCTATCCCCTGATAAACTCCGCCCATGTAGGATTGCCTACAGAATCCGACGTTCTACAGTGAGATGACATTGATGGTGAACCGATTTACATGACGCTGATCCTCTTTATCGTGGTCGTAATATTGTATGTTCTAAGACGCTTTTATAAAGCCAAGCGCAAAGCACCAGCTTATTCGCGAGCAAAACGTCTCATCAGAAGGTTGGCCAGAGATCGATGTCAGAGAGAGGAGGCTGCTAAGACGGGTTTTGTCTATCAAGAGAAAGCTCAAAATCGGAGGATCAGATTGTTTATAATTTATAATAATTTATCAAAATGTAGGCTATACATAAAAAATTTGTTTCTTCAAGAAGCCTAGGTTGATATACCGGAAATAATTAGATTCTACACGATGAAGGAAATGACAATTGAAATAGGCCTAAACAATCTGCTTCTGTGAAAAATCTAGGCAAGGATGCCAAGGAATGCACTTTTACTAGTTCCTACAGAGCTTACACGAGCACATGGGAAATGAAATAGAAGTTATCTTTCATTGGCTGTTCAAAGTCATGCGGTCTGGATCGCATACGGCCTACAAACAATGGGTGGAATACGTGATTTAAATTCCTAATAAACCTCTGCAAGAGTTTGACGTCTGCTTCGTCCGTCATACGGTATAGACCTACATCAGGGTGGTGAGATGGGAGGTAACCCAATCGTTTAACCATTTTAAGGAAGCGTTGACGTTTGAGGCCATGGATCGTATGCAGTGGTGTACCCCCACGCAAGCAATGGAAGCGTAGAAAAGGCGATAGGTGGTGGTTGTAGTGCCGGCTACCTCGTGGAGGGCAGCAGGAGGAGGTCACAGACCCGAAAGTTTCTGAGCGCGTGGAGCGACCCTAGCAATCACTTCGTACCCCGCTGACAATAATTGGTTGATAAGCCTATATTCCAAGATCATCGTTGATAATGATTTCCAGTATGCGAATTGAGACCGCTCTCTCGCGTCCCAAAGTTTGGCTGGAGCGATTTTTGCTTTGCGACCACGATGGAAAAATGAATTATGGTTGTGATTTGAAAAAGAAACCGATCATTTCTCGGGATTTGTTCGCATTCTGTCGAATGATGTTCCGCTCGACCCATTCAGATGCATGATACAATTTCCTCATGACTTGTGCTCAGCGTTGAGGCCCTTATTCTATGAATTGGTGTCGTCTGCATACTTTTTGACCTTGTTCTGCGCGTTTATAGACCATAATAGCGACACTCTGTCACATGCAACGTTCGGCACATAGTTTTTGACTTTCAGCACTAATTGACTATCATTACAGACGCGGGCGCGGTGGTGTAGTGGTGGCGTCGTTACCTTGAAGCCGGAAGGTTCGAGGTTCGAATCCACCTTGCGGCGTAAGGACCTTGGGCAAGTCCTTCACTCACAATTGCTCAGCGCTTCGGCGTGAAACTCCGATGCAGTGTCCGCTCGGCATTCGAGAGCGCCTCTGAGTAGAGAGAGCTTGAAGGGGCGCTATAACAAGTGCACATACAAACATACAAACAAACAAACAGACATGTAGGCTAGACCTACAGCCAGGGCTGTACTGGTAAATTTTGAGGTGAGTAGGCCTACACGCTGACGGGAGAAAACCGACTTTTCGGGACCTAAATTGCTGACTGCTGTCGTCCGCCAAAAAATCCCCCTTTTTCCCGTCGAGAAAACCTGACGACTTTTTTTTAGTCATTCGCCTCGGATTTCGTGAAAAATACACCTAAATATCCTTTGCCTCTCTCGTGCGTATACCCACACGCTCTCTGTGAGGCGAGTATGCGCTGTATACCCGCGTAAACCCTGGTTTTCTGCGGTGAGTAGGGTATATACGATGCCGTTTTTTCCCGGATGTGAGTATACACCGTATACCCGCGTATGCCCTTGATTATAACCCTGCCTACCGCTAATGTCTCGTCTGTAATACTGACGCTGCAGTGAAATATAAGCTTAATGAGCTCAGAACGTCATGCTGCATTGAAATCTCATGACTTTCCCAAAATCACTGCTATACATGGAATTTAGGAAATTCACCGCATATGCTGAAAATCAGGGAATTCCCTGTTCATAATTTCAGTGGAAGGGCTGTTTAGGGCTAGTCTCCAGATGTTCCAGAAGAGGGATCTTATAGTGGATTTGTGTAGTGATATGAAGCCAGCGCAAGATTCTAAGTAGGTGTATAAGACTTGTGTGTAAGCCTGTAAGGATATGCCGAGGGCGCCGGAGTCAGGCTACGAGCTGAAGCATTTAAGACAGATTGAAGGGGGACGACGTTGTTTAGGGAATGGCCCATAAGAAGTGAGTTACATGAACATTGCTGGTAAAGACAGATGTATTGAGCCACCTCAGTTGAAAGTAGCAGGAGCGAGTCAGGTTAGATCTGTGCTCCATTTAACTTGAGAGAGTCAAATGTAATGACCAGGTTACGGGAGTGCATACATTGCTTCATAAAACTGACAGTACTACGTCTAAATGTTGTTAATTTGCATTTCAAATAACACGAATTTCTTGCGCATTTTCGCAAAGCCGTAAACGATAGCCTACCTGATTCGGTGGCTACATTAAATTTTGTTTAATTTCGCATTTGAAAGCTGTTGTGAATGCCACCGAAAAAGGATTGCAGTTTTTCACGAATTTAGCTGTTAATATTTTATTGACAAACATCAGAAGCGCTCATGACCTCGCCCATCAGACCATGTGACCCGTCAATCATAAGTCATAGTGCACGAACACTTATAGGCCTATAGTGCAGGGCACTTATTATATAATAGGCATATGTGGCGGATGCGGTAGCACGAGATTTTAATTATGGTCACCATAATAAGTTTGTGTTACCACGCTTGCCATAAATCGCCGTCTGTCCTGCATGGTTAATCGAATGGCTATGGCCTGGCTGCAAAAAATATCTTGCGCCGCAACCAGAAAAACGTGATAGACACAGGTTCTATTCGATGATCAAGGCAATAAGTTAAATCGAGTGGCAACGTTCTGAAAAATAAAAATGCAGTTAACTTGACATGCGTTGTTGTCGGTGTATCTAAAATAAACATTAATAAATTGTGACGAAAGCGTTCATTTCCCGTCGTTTGTCGGGATCAAGATAGAGAGTTAGAAGGCAAAACATGCGAGAGGGGTCAAAATATGGAAAATTGTTTTATAGTGTATTATTATTTAAAAAATTTGTCTACTTTCAATATCTACAATTAAATGGTGAATTAAAAATGATTAGTGGGGAAAAATGACTTTTGGCGCATGTGGTGTAGGAATCTGCTTTGAATCTTGGTCCCAAATAACCTATTTTCAAAGTTTCATAAGCTGACCTCACTATTTCTTGTAGCCATGTGTACCGCGTGATTGATTATACCCTAAATATGATATTAGACGGTTCTGGTAAATTTTTCCACCTGACTTAAATGTGACAAAGTTTGGCTATACAGTTTAGTATCAACTAACCTGACAACTGCTCAAACTACGCCTCCAACCCAGTGTTCTGAGAGTCTTATTGGTTTACGAGACTGACATTCGATATTGCGCATGCGCACCTACCCGCAAATGTTCTGTTGCTCCTTTTCTTACTCAGGCCTGCAGCTAGCGTTAGCTTTGGAAAGAATTCGCATAAATATTATTTTACATCGTTAAATAGGAAATAGCGAAAGTCTTGTAAACTGCTCAAATTGTGATAAGGGCAACCTGGTTGATTGTTCGTTAGGGCGTAGTTCATTGGATAACACGCTGTTTTGGAGAATGAGAGGTACCGAAATCGAGATCAACGGTGCGGTCAATTACTTTGGTAAACATGACTATACTGGCAATACACGCACCCACAGCCCACCCATTAGTGGCCACCCATCATAACTATAGATCTATAGGAAGTTTGATCAATACTGGCTCTTGGTAACTTGATGCAAATTGAATCGGCTCTTGATCTATCCTACCTACAGTGTTTGCGCGTTCGAGCGATGTGTGTACGAGATAATAAATAGGAACAATATTATTGTCTATGTGTGTAGATACGCCTAATTAAAATTCATTTTAAGAATTGAAAAGACTTGCAGGAGTTATCAGACTACGTTCAAATTGTAATCGGACGCAATATAATTGTTTTGTTTTATTGATGTTTCTCTGTAGACTAAGCTGTTAGGTAAATATTTCTTTGTGGGAGCCGATAGGGTAGGTCTAATAGGCCTACTCTTAAGACGCTGCTTATCGGATGCAAATGTTTACATTTAATTATATTATAAATAGACAAAGGTTCACATCTTGTAGTGCCTGGTTGATTGTGTGTTTGAAATATTACACTCATAGGGTCCGATATATGCCGCTCCTGGCCGAGTACTCCTGGAAGCGTTTGTTCCTATGCTATTTCACTGACTCATTCAATCGTCTTCTACAATTCAGGGGTTGCCTGTAATTCAGTCACAAAGTGGAAAGTAATTGCTCGAATTTGATGCCGTCTGCTGTATTCGATACATAATATACCCATTTATTGACCAGCAAAATTGCAGAATATTCAATTAATGGTTACTAAGGACTTTTATGACACAAATGTGCTGAAACTTTGAGCTCGATTTTCTCCCTTGTTGGGATTCTACAAGTTACAGAATCGAACAAATATAATTTCAGTTATCTTTAGTTATCTATTTCAGTTATCTACTACTAGGCCCCTATGGGTCAACAATCGAGAATGCGCGACTATTTGTTGAATTGTTCTGCAAGTAATTAGTATGCCTATAATCAAACAACATAATTGGTGTTGGCATCGTCGGTAGCTGTGGTTGGTACACTCTTTATTAAAAAAACAACCTCGATATAACACCAGGAAGAAGACAATCGTCCTGTGATAATGAATCAGGTTACTTGTAGCTCTGTGCCTTCAGCCTTCGTGATTCCGGAAACTACTTAATGCAACTCGATGCGGCACCCGCAGCTTATTACTGTAGGCCTACAGACCAGACTGGGTAGCGGTTTTAGTATTCAGAAAGTTCCGGATCAGTGTGTTTCTGCGAGAGGATTTCCTGCTGTTAGAAAATCTGGTGTTTTTTCGAGTAGAAGTAGCTGAGCTACAGTACTGTTATGTTTCTTAGTTGACGTATGTTATAAATCATCACCGGGTGGTGCTATCGACTGACCGGTAAAGTTCTGTTGCAGAATTCTCTGTGCTAAAGTAGGGTATCCCATCAAAAGGGTGAGTTCAAAAGGGCGACGATCATAAAGGCGACTGTTCGAAAGAACGCCGACCAAAAGGGCGACAACCACAAGGGCAAAACATCGAACGTTCGCAGTGGTTCATATTACAACGGCAGGCCCACATGAAAGGAAATATGCACACAGGCCTATATGCTATCTGTCAATCCTTTCGTGCAATTTCAGTGGTTTAACTAGCCAAAGGTCGGTATTTACACTTTTTGGACGATAGTTACCATAGTCTATATGTGTGTAGACCTATATAAATGAACAGTTTTAAACGCACAGTGCAGTTATAGGCTATGCAGCAGATCTGAGAGATTTCGATTTGCCGTCAGTAGCGGCGCCAGGGAGGGCTAGGGGGCTAAGCCCCCACTAAAAAAGGCAATCCATTTTTTCCCCATGTAAAAATAAAATATTTGGACGATTTACCCCCTTTAGCTCCCCAAAATAAACGTCACGGTACGCACGAGGTTTGACCGACAGCTTGGCGGACTATGAAAAACGACCATTTTCAAAGATTTCGAGACGAAATGACTAAAAAAAAGGTCGTCAGATATTTTGGGGGCAGAAATGGAAAATTTTCTTCGGATTTTGGTCGATGACTAAAAAAAAGGTCGTCAGAAATTTTGGCGACTGAAACGGGAATTTTTTTCTGAAAATACAGCCCCCCAATACGAAAATCCTGGCGCCGCCACTGTTTGCCGTTACTTTAAACTAAGTTGCCGAGACAGAGTGAGAATGACCTTAGAATTTTTTAAAGAGCACAAGGGTCGAGATATATGTTAATGGTTGATGACTGTACAAACAGTGTACACTAAATCCAGACTTGAAGACAAAATATAAACGAAAAGAAAATTTGGAAATGCACCGAATATCGTACATATTGTGTAATTCCGGCTGTCGCAGACTCACACGAGATGGAATTATGACAAAAACAGCCCACTGCACACAATCATGTGCCGAATCATGCGATGATGATCGATATCAAACGGAATGCGTAGATAAGTCACGAATCAATGGTTGGCATAGGGGATTTAGTCAACTATTTGGGGCTTGTCATCCCACCATAAAAATGATGGAAATATGTAGAGAGTTTGAAGAAAGAACAGAGCCTCAACGAACTTAAGTTGGAGCAATTCGTCTCGGGTCAGAAGTATCCACCAAGGCTGTAGGCCTACTGGTAAATTTTGAGATGAGTGCACGCTGACCGGGAGAAAAATCGACACTTTTGGGTGCAAAATTTCTGATGACTTTTTGAGTCATCCGCCCAAATATTTTCCCACTTTTCCCGTCCGGAAAATCTGATGACCTTTTTTTAATTATCCGCCCCCAAATTTTCCCACTTTTCCCGCCCGTCGGAAAAATCTGATGACCTTTTTTAGTCTTTCGCTCTGAATTTCATGAAAAATATACCTACATATCCTTTGCCCTTTTGGTGCGTATACCCACACGCTCTTTGTGAGGTGACTATAGTCTACGCTGTATAACCGCGTGTACCCTGGTTTTCGGCGCCGAGTATACGATGCCGTTTTTTCCCGGATGTACATGTAAGTATACGCCGTATGCCAGTGTATACCCTTGATTACAGCCCTGGTTTCCACACGGAAGGAAACCTACAAGGAACTTGCCAAGCGTATCAAGACCGTGGTTGAAGATTACGGCCAAAGGAGCAACATGGAGTAGCCTATTTCAGAGGGATGGCTCACAATTTCAGTCTCAACATTTCAACAAACACTTTCATTCCATTGACTCTAGCTAAATCCATTAAACATATTACAAAGTTTGATTTATTTGAAGACTAGATGTGGGATACGGCGTAGTCCGAGAAATTTTGAGTTTTCAACTGCATAATTGAACACTGTAACCGGTTACGGTTTGTCAACCGGATTGTTGGATATACTAAAATTATTATTATTATACATGACGTCATGCGTACTGCTTCCTCTGATTAATGGCGACGACATACTTTATGTGCAACGGTTTACAAACATGGCTTATTACATCTGATAGGCGCTAGGCTAACTATACGCGTCGAATTAAACCGCTCATATCTCGGGTTTTAAAGGGAATTGTGAGAGCTGAAAATAGTCGCGATGAGCTACAAATTCGCATCAGAAGATTTAAAAAATTGTTTCACCATTGAAGTCCATTCGGTTTCAGAGCCTTTGCCCGGACAGACTTTCGCACAACGCGACATCGCCACAGATTGAACTTTGCTTTATAGTTTAAGATTTCAACCTACTATTCGCCGTTTTTTTCTTTAGTTTAGTCATAATTAATATTCGGATCCACGATTGAAACTATTATGAAGTTCGATATTGCGGTCTAGGCACACATCGCCTTTTTGATTGTCGCGCTTTTGTTTGCTCGCCCTTTTGATCAACGCTCTTTCAAACAGTCGCCCTTTTGATGGTCGCCCTTTCGAAGTCGCCCTTTTGATAGTGAATCTAAAATAGATCTAATAGGCCTACTCAATATATTGCTTCAGTTACGAATAATTGTGAACGTCAATATAATTATGCTCTAACGAAGCCATCGATAACAGTAGGCCTACTGTTACTGTTCTACTTCGCCGTTCTACACTACATTTCCATTCTATTGCGATCTAGGCTATTACGAATAGAGGCTAATACGTGAACATTTGGGCAAATACGCTTATTCAAACGAACAGTTAGACCTCGGCTTAAAAACGCTCAAGCAGAATATCGAAAGATGAAAATCAAGCAATAGGTTTATTAGAAGAGGACAACAGCTGCATGAATTTCAAATCTCGGCAAATGACATTGTGATTATAATTTATTGTTTTGACACATTTTATTCCATTCAACCCAAGACTTGTTGTGCTCGGACCGCTGTGCATTGGCCTGACCGCTGCTCATGTGGAGCGCTGCCTTGACACATCTGGCACACCACTGGTATGAAGATGGGACGCTATAGTCTACCTTGCTATGGGTTTCACAACAATTGGTCTACAGACAACTCGTCTAACGACAACTCGTCTGCGGACAATTGGTCTAACGACAACTCGTCTACGGACAATTGGTCCAACGACAACTGGTCTACAGACAACTCGTATTGATGAAATAGAAGCTGGATTTATGAGAAAGTTAAATGGTTGTCTAGCTTAAATGGAGGCTGGATTGATGATCTTCATTCATGTATTTCAGCATGCATCCAGCTTCTACTTCAGATCAAAAAATACCTTCTATTTCTCGCTCGTTATTTTCGTCAATCCAGCTTCTATTTCAGATATAAAAAACCCTCATCTAGCTTCCATTACTTGAGCGTTTCTTCATCAATCCAGCTACTATTTCAGACCTAGAAATACCTTCATCCAGCTTTTAGTTCTCGTGCGTTATTTTCGTCAATCCAGTTTCTATTTCACCTATAAAAGAACCTTCATCCGGAATCCATTTCCCCTGCGTTTCTTCATCAATCCAAACTCCATTTCACCTTTAAAAAACTTTCATCAAGCTTCCATTTCTCAAGCGCTGGACCAGTCGTCTGTTACAGTAGACCAGTTGTCGTTAGACGAATAATATTGTATGGATACCACTTGTCGTTAGACGATTCCTCAGGCCAATAATAATTAGTATGATGTTGATATTCTCTCATCAATTTGAATATTGATTTTTCAGAGCGTTCTCTTCCTTGTACAAGTTCTTTAAACGTGAACGGCCGCACTATGAGAATGTTTTCAGTGCTGCTGACTTGCATGGGAATCGTTTTGGGAAACGCCAACTTCGGTAAAAACCATGATACTTAGGCATTCAGGGGCAGGCCTATAATTATGTAGGCCAATATGTAGCCTACATGTAATAATGTAGGTATTTTGTAGGCCTATGTTTGTCAGTCCGGCCGAGCGTACACGCATTTATATTATGCAGGCATTGTTAGAAGATTCCACTTCAAATATTAGATAATATTTAAAAATACGTAATTATTAATAGCTCATAATATCGAGAATCTATGATGGGCCGATGGCCATTGGATAATGATAATTCATTATGAGCGAATGAATCAACTTGTTCAATGTTCACCAACTAGCAAACATTCATTGAGGAACAGTAGTCGAAGCAATTCAGAAAGAATAAAATGTCAGATAATAATTATCAGGAACTCGGTCAGTCTTAAAAGACACGAAGCGAAGAGTTACCTACACCAAAAAGTAGAAGTGACCTGAGGCAGCGACCTATTCCTTAACTAATACAGCTATTCAAGACAACAAATCTCCTTAGATCAAAATTATAATAACTATCTAAGATCTTTCTCAATACTGGAAACCTAAAACAATATAGCCTAGTTCGACAAATCACTAAAACAGATCAAGTGAAAACAGCCTACCACTCTGACCCATGGCCAAGCAAAACATGACTATCCATTCCTAAATTAACTTTTTTTTATTTAGGCCACACCCCTTTTATAGCAAACTTTTTAATGGGCTAGGCCGTGTAGACCCATAGTCATATACATGTAGGCCTATGTAGTTAAGAACTTCCAATTTAGTTAGTTTTACAAAAAAGAGTCTATGTTTTTATGGCGAGAAAATGGTCACCCTCTCCCCATGTCTTTCCATCATTAGCCTACCTTGCACAAACTCGAGCGACCAAATGACCACTTCATTGTGCTTGTAGGAAACGCTCAAGACTACACCGTGCGATTGATCAATTCCTTTGGCAATAATTCAAGAGAAGGACGCCTGGAGATACTTTATTCAGGAACCTGGGGAACAGTGTGTGATGACGAATTTACAAATGCTAGCGCGAGAGTGGCATGTGCCAGGCTTGGATTTGGGTGAGCTCAATTGAAATCTAAAACAATGCTGTGCTGTCTAGCATAGTTATTATGATCCACGGCCCGATACCGGTCAGTAGTGGAGTAAGAACCGATTCTACACCAGCCACGTCCTTCATTAATATGCAATAATTCCCGCCCTCGTGAGTCACTAGCCCCGCCAACCAAGGGTAATAAACGAACCTTTACTGAAATTCGTATCGCATCATTAAACTCTTATGGTTTCGTTGTTGGGCCACCGTCCTGTCGCCCATCAGCACCGTCCACCAACAGTCATCACTCATCAGCGATAATTACTGTCTGAATTAGATTCTTATTGCACATTAACTAGATTCTTATCGTGTTCCGTTCCTCATCCCTATTTAATATCTTACCCGGCAGCTGTCAGCCAGCTAATTTTCCGAGATTTCGCTCGTCAGTCATCTTCATCCTTCACCTCTCCCTCTCCTCCATTCCCCTCTTCCTTTATATTCTTCCTTTATGCATTCCTCAATTCCTCTCTTCCTAGCTTCCTTCATTCGTCTCTTCCTACCTTCATACACTCATCCCATCCTCCAACCCTCCCTTCCTTCCACCCTCTGTTCTCCTCCTCCCTTCTTTCATTCGTCTCTCATCATTTCATATTTCCATTTACTCCGTTCTTCTTTTCTATTTCTCTTCCTTCATTACTCTCCCCGTCTAATAATTTTGACTTCATTAATGAACGGGCTGCATCTCGATAAAATTTAATTAATGGGTGGACAGTTGCACGATAAGAAATTAATTATGGACGAAGAGTTGACTCGATAAGGATAATTAGGGCTCGATAAGAATTTGATTACACAAGTGATCAACGTTACTAAATCTTGGTTGGCGGTGCTAATGAGCGACAGGTGGTTGGATAATGAGGTCACTAGGGTTTGGTGAAGCGATACGAATCTAATTTAAGGCCTCCTTAATGACCCTCAGCGGGCGGAGCCAATGACTCATGGAGAGGGATTAATTGCATATTAATTAAGGGGTGTGGCTGGTATGGAATCGGTCGTTACCGACTACTCCGGCCCATAACTGATCTAGTCATATCTTTTCGACGGACATGAACTCTCTACTCAGGTGTCCCAAAGGTTTCTGAGTAGTTCTCTTAATTGTACGATTACAATTACAATTAGAATAAGGCAGGCCTAGTCACAGACCCCGTTACCAGGGTCAACTGGTGGTTATGCAATAGCATTGAGCAGTCAATCTTGCCAACATAGACGGAGTTTGGTTTCCGTTCTTGAAGAGGCTAAGGCTGTCTTGGGGGGGCTAAGCCGGGGAAAAGATACCATTTACACGGTAAAAAATGAATCTGGGTTTTCTTTGGGGGCGGGCTTAGCCCCACCCTAGCCCTGATAAACTCGGCCCATGCTTGCCAAGTCTCATTCTCACCTTGCATCGCCGCCATTGAGTTCCCTAGCGCCTCCGTCAATTGGGTGATGAACACTGGACTACAACAGGTTACATAGGCTACTCCTGCGAACCGAGAGATAATTAGATTTTAATGTCATAGAAACAACTTATGGGGAAAGCCAGCTCAATTTTTCTGTTCCTTCAGAAAAAAGGTCCAGCGGCAGGCAAACACCGAGCCGTGTACATGTACATAGACTAACATATTAAATGAGGAAATAGCATGACGTTGGCTAGTAATAAGGCAAACGATGGCCTTGTAAATGGAGATCGTTCATTCGTACCCCTCGCCGCCATTTTGCTGGCTTTAGGAACTGGTGATGATTATGCTGATGAAGTCGACGTTGATACATTACGAATTAAAGGTTAGTTGTTAATTGTAACTAATTGGTAATTGATATCGAATTGTCACCTTCCTTGTATCGTCCTCCTCCTTTCTTCTGGCTTGGGACAGGCATTGCCACAGTACAAGCAGAGGCGAAGTTAAATTTCACCGTCAAATCTAAGCGTTCTTTATGTTGTTAGAAGAATTGCTTGTTTTGTATCTCTATAATGTAGTTTATCATATGTCTAAATTTAGTTACATCGGCACAGCAATTGGTAATCGTCACGGAGCTGGAACAGGTCAGACATGGTTGGATAACGTGATCTGCATTGGAGTCGAAACTGGTATACAAAACTGTGACCATAATGCGTGGGGTGTACACAATTGCGGTCACGGCGAAGATGTCTCAATCAGTTGTGGCAAGTTTATTCAAAAACTTTAAAACTATGTGCGCCGGTTCCCACTTTATTACTCTTTTGAATATGGCGACCAATGAATGATCATAATGGATAATTTACCCTATAGATGTAGGTCGGTCTACACATTTTATTCACCAACGAGTATGATCTTCTGACACAGGTTCCCCAATGATCCACATATTTATTTACGCTAGGCCTATTGTCAAGCTATCAGGTGTTACCCTACCGTAATGATTTTTTACACACATTATACAAGGTGAACTAAAAAGGATCCCTAAGGTTATTTGCCAATTATTATCTTGGCCAGAAGTAAGAATTTAGAAATCAAATTATACAAGCTTAAAGGAAATTCATATTTACGCACTTACTTATAGTTGGTCCTTCTCGTGCAGGTCTGCACATCAGGAAACGCATCTCCTCCACTCCTCGATCGCCAGTTCTTCAACCTCCTCCCATGACATCTCCAGACACTCAACCTTCTTTACAAGGCCGTAGCTAAGGGGTGTTTTGGGTGTTTGAACACCCCCTGAAATGAAAAATGTAAAAATAATGCAATGCATTTACTAGCACATGCAAAATGCAAGAACTACAGTGTGCAATGTAGTGGCTGCCCAGAACCCGCAGAAGCTCCCGATTTTAGAAGAAGAAAAAAACATGAAATTGGACCGTTTACGTCAACGGTTTTCATGCGGAAAAATCCTTCGAAAAACATGCGATGACTAGAAAAAGTCGTCAGAAAATAGAAAATTTGGTCGAAAAAGAGTTGGCAAGCACGCCCAAAATCAAATCGTGGCGAAGGCCCTGCTTCTTTACGTCGCCTACAATTGCAAAATTTCACCAACACAATATTTCAAACAAAACCAAAAGTTAATTTTGGTGAGTCAATCCACTGTTTTTGACAATCAAAAAACATAGCGCAGCAAAAAGTTTTAAAACGGTTTACAATGTAACTAAGTCTCATCTCTTTGTTTGATCCACCCAGTTGGTTATCTTGTGTTTGCTCATGGTGTCAAACCAAATGTCCAACAGCTAACCAGACATGAGTCATCTCAGTGAATTTGGTAACGCGGATGTTGTTTGTTAGTTAGTCGAATAATATTTTTAGAATTGAAATCACGGAGTTTACGATGAGCTAAAAATATAACTAGTTTCAATATAAGTTTGTTTGCAAAATGAACTTGCTTATTCCAGAAGCGTAGCCTATATTCAAACATCAAAGCAAACACCTTTGACCAGGCCCTTTTTATGGTCATTATACATGTAGACCCTAGGCACTTTTGCATATTAATCTATTCTTAGGCCCCTAGGGCCTATCCAACTCAACTCTGTATTAATTCAATTTGCAACATATTTACATTATTTTCTAAAATTATGCTGAACCATGTTTTGTGAAAAATTGACATTGTAAATAAAGCCCTACAGGAGCCTGGTATTCACAACTTGTTCGAAACATAGGAACTAGTTGTGAATGTGAACGTTCTTTTTCGAAACTGAAAATTTTCAAAAAATACCTTCGGTCAACGATGGGATAGGCACGATTATCCTCCCTTACATTAGCCTACTTTCAATTGAAAACGACTTAATGTGAGAAATGACATTTGAAGACGTTATAAGCGATTTCGCGAATGCAAAGAGCCGCAAAGTTAACATAATGTAGGCTAGTCTAGGTTAGCCAATGTTACTGTTTCATTAGATAACTTATAAAAGTTAGAAAAAAACTTTTAAAAGTTAGCTCGTTAAAATAAAATTTGCAAATTTTCGTTTTCTGTTTGTTTTTCCGGTCATTGCATGACCAATCAATGCATTTATTTTTAATATATTTTTTCAGGATTTCGTAGGCCCCTGGTAAGTTCGTAGGCCCTAGGCACAGTGCCTACTGTGCCTAATGGATAAGATGGCCCTGCAAGGCTTTGACCTAGTTAAGGAAAATTATAATGAGAATGGAGATAGATGCATGTAGGTAGGCTAACGGATCAACAACTTGGCTAAATCTGTTCAGTCGATTTTTATCTTGTGCTTAAGACTGAAGCATGGTAGAATGTACAATAATGCTTGATCTCTATTACGATTTTGGACATTGAAATATAAAATAATCCTTAGGCCTAACTAGGGGTTTCTTGCATTTATAGGGCCTACAGTCTGCGAGAAAATGCTCACTGGACCAAACGGGACAATTTCGTCCCCGAATTATCCGAATGTTTACAGCGATAACATAGACTGCTACAGTTATATCTCTTTGTCGTCTAGACACAGCGTGACCATTACGTTCTTGACGTTCAACACTGAGTCCTGTTGCGATTGGGTAACGGTTCGTATCAAATTTTTGATTCAAACGTGTATTCAATGCCGAATGTTGCTTCAGTTGAAATTATGAAGGCATAAGGTCTATACTCTAAATAAGGTCAGGCTACAAGCAGGACCGTTTCATGATCGTCGTAGACCCTGGGCACTCTCGCATTCGTAGGCCTACTTTGCAGGCCTCAACGGCCAACTTTGCTTTAGAATAGGCCTAGGGTGCCAACCGTCCAGGATGTGCCGGGCCAGTCCCGGAATTGGCCCTGTGCCTCCTATGTCCTGGTTTGATCTTAGACCCAAATTGTAGCGGAAATTTCTCCAGAGATCCACTTCCAAAACTGTTGTTCTTCTTTTGCACACTACATTCAATAAGACTTAGTTTACGATGAACTTTGCGTTCTGCGCTCTACGAGACCTAACACTGTTAGCTGAATATCGAATGTTGCACTGCGCTGCCTGGGCTGAATTCTTCAAAAATTTACAAAGCACTGATAAGCACTTAGCATACTGTAGCATAGCACATTGTGTCCTGCATACTGTCAGTCCGTCTTTAATGTTTTTTGCTTATGGACGACCTGTTACCTAACCTGCGCAATTAGCCTAGCTTTCATGAATACCGAGTGCCAACGACCTTGTTCATAACTTGCGCAACCATTACTGTTTCTTAAGTTTAAGAAGTACGCCTGCACTAATTCACCATTCATTTTCGACCAGACTTGGGTTGGAAGCGCTCTGAGTAGGCCTAGTTAGCTTGAACAATGGGCGCTATGAACATTTCCCATATAATTTTTAGATGGATATATAAATTTTATATATATATATATATATATTTATAAAGAGAGAGAGAGAGACAGTGAGACAGACAGACAGATAGGTAGATACATGTAGATAGGTAGATAGGCTACTAGATAGACAGATAGATGGCGAAGTGTTAATTCAAAATCGGGGTCCAAGCAAAGTTTCCAACACATTCTGTTGCATTCACCCAAAAAGAAACTTCTGCTCTCTTTACTAAACTGCAATAAGAATTTGATCGTTTGCAAAATTCTCTAAGCGCCAAGTTGATTAATTCTTTTGAGACACCATTCTACACAGACTTTGCTGTAACTAGGAGACTTTACTCCTTTTGTATTATTGTAGATTTCGTGTTCATCCGGAAACGCCTTTACAATACGCTACTCTGGCTCACAGATCCCTGCAGTTTTGACAATTTTATTATGTTACCACGTGACTGTGAATTTTCGCACAGACGGTTCTGCTACCAGCACAGGTTTCAGTCTATCTTACCGCATCACTTCAGGTAAAATAAACGCTATAATTGAAGTTATATATATACATGTATATATATATACATGTATATATATATATGTATATATATAGCCTGTACTATAATTGCTAAAAACCTGCATTTGTCCATTTACATCCAACTGTCTGAATATATCTATTTAGGCTACTTATGTATCAATTTCTCCCTGCTCTGAGGCTCTCCCGACTATAACAGCGCAGACTTTGCATCGGAGTTTCACGCGGAAGCGCCCGAGCAATCGCGAGTGACTAACTTGTTAAGGTTCCCCACGCGGCGGCTTGAGGTGGATTCGAACCTGCAACCCTCTGACTCAGCGGTGCCTCTCCAGCCAGACATTTTTTCTTTTCTTAATTAATGCGCAATCATTATGTATTTTGGGGAGAAAAATAGGAAGGTGTAAGTAACCATTATTAGTTCAACTCGGAAAACACTGTAATAATAGACGCTTTTCTTTTTGCTTTATTCAGTCTGTGACAACAGATATTTCTCTGGACTCAGTGGAACAATTTCATCACCAAATTATCCGATTGTCTTGTCGAGTAAACTGGATTGTTACAGCTACCTTTCTGCTTCGTCTGAACAAACAGTTACCATTACTTTTGTGGCATTTCATACCCAAGGGATCAGTGATTGGGTTGCAGTAAGCATCAAACCTTTAATGAAAACGTATCCAAGGTGCTCAATACTAAGCAGGGCCGCAAATACAGAGTAAAACAACCCTACAGCTGGTGATATAGGCCTACGTGCGTTCCCAGAGATATAAATAAATTTAAATAAATGTGTGCAATGTGCTAACACTCTAGCTTCTTAGAATGCCTCGCCGTTGAATTATGTTGCACACAATAATGCAATACGAAAAAACTCGAGTTTATAGTTTTTAACCGCGCGTCCTCTCATAGCGCATATATCTATGTAGCTGTCGGGAAGGGAGAGGTGACGGAGTAAGGGAGGAGGAGGGAGCGGGAGGAAGAGGGAGCGGACGGGAGGGAGGTAGAAAGGGCAGGGACGGAGGGGAGGGAGGGGAGGAAACAGGAGGGGAGGGGAGGGGGAGGGCGGGGGAGGGGAGATGGAGGGGAGGGGCAGAGGGAGGGGAGGAGGAGGGGAGGAGGAGGGGAGGGGACTGGAGGTTGGGAGGGACAGAGGAACGGAGGGAGGCAGGGGAAGGGGCTCAAGGGAGGTAGGGAAGGAGGGTTGGACGGTCTTTTCAGCCACAGCAACGCTTGTCCGGGTACGGCTAGTAATTAATATAGTATAATTATAATATTATTATATGCACCTAATTATATACTATTATATAATAATAGCCTATACACAATATGACTACGTATAGTGTAATATATGCATAGGCCAAATTCTATATAATTTATACTTACAAAAATTAAAATTTCCGTGTGCTCGTAGACCTACTGCTTTTGTGTTACCGTAGATTTCGTGTGAATCTGGAAACGCATTTACAACGCTACCTTTTTGGGGTTCAAAAATTCCTGCCGTGTTGACAATATCTTCGTGCAATCTTGTAAAGGTGTATTTTCACTTAGACGGCCGGTCCACCTGTAGAGGCTTCAGTCTTAAGTACAATATCACTTCAGGTAAAATTTAATAATATAATTATGTAATATAGTTGAAATGACGTAAATTAAAGTTTATATGACGCAAATTATAGTTTATATGACGTAAATTAAAGTTGACAATTATGGCTAAATTATGTTTGATACGACAGCGGGAAAATTGTTAGCATATGAAAAATTGGGTTCGATTAATAATTATAGCATGTTCTACATGCTTCTTACAAAGCAATAACTATTCGTACATCCTGTGTTTCCGAAAGTTGCACAAACTACAAGCTAGGCCTAATTCGAGTTTCGATAATTATAGGCTACTCACCACACGTGACCTATCACTCATGATCAATTTGCAGTAAAGATCTAAGCCTATAATTGTAACGAACCTTACCTTATAATGACTTATTAATTCTGCATGACCTGGCTTTTCTTTGTGTGTAAGACTGCGGCGTTATAGAAGTCATCATTACTATTTCAACTCAGGACATCACACAGCAGTAGGTAACCTTTTATTGTGCGCTTTGAACAGCTTGCGCCGATAGACATCTCTCCGGACTCACTGGAACGATTTCATCATCGAATTTTCCCAATGCTTACGACAATAACCTCGATTGCTCCAGTTTTATCTCTGTCCCGTCTGGACAAACAGTCTTCATTACGTTTTTGGCATTTTATACCCAGTCGAACAAAGATTGGGTTAAAGTACGTACATGTTTTGAAGTTTCAATAGGGTCTACAAACGTCCGACATAGATGCTATGCTGAACATCATGGGCGGAGACTTATGTGGATAGAGGGACCGTTCCCCCAATGTTTATGGTGGGGACCGTACATTGTCACGTCCCCCCAATATTTAAGGGAAATAAATAAAATATAGCATAGTAAAAAAAATAGGCGGTTAGTTTTGGTTAGTCCTGGTGATACAGCAATAAGTAAAGACTACAGATACGAAAACATGTAAAAAGACTAAAAAAGTCTGATCGGGAAATGAAATAAACATTTTCAAGAAATTACGGCCAAATTACTATAAAAAAATTCGTCACCAATTTTGGCCAATGAAAATTAAAAATTTCGTTGGCGACTCGGGCGGACGCCCAAAATGTGGCGCCACTCTTTCGTCCCACCCCGAACTTCGAGACCAAGTCTCCGCCCATGCTGAACACAAGGCATAGTGGGCAATATTGTTGTGTAAAGTATAATTATTATGTTAAACCATCCTACATCAGGTGATATTCAAGTCCGATCCATTTTCAGCGATTGCTGATTAGTGACCACTGCGTGGGGAAAAAATTGTTATTCGCCCGGCAAATTTAGATCTAGGCTATAGGCTATGTGTGAAACTCGCTCTATAAGTTAACATGCCAAATCTGTTATGTGTCTTGATTTTTAGGAGCATTGAATACTCCAGTTTGTAGCATTCGAATTGTTGTGTATTCGATTCTCTGGATGAACGCAGATATATGTTAAAACCAATGCATTGCATTATTTAGAAAAGCTAATTGAAAACAACCATGGAGTACAGCTGTATAGCTGCGCCAGAATAATCTTATGATTATAACGTTGATTAATTATTGTTGAATGAATTAATAATCAATTGTTAGTATGTGGTACCGTACACCGTCCCAGACCACAATATTTGACATAATTAGGCATATAGGCCTAACCTACATGTAAATGCATGTGTGAGGCCTATTAGGGCATAATATTTATGTATAGTCCTATAGCCTAATAATAGACTACATATCGTGGTGTAGAATTATTAGTCTGGCCAGCAAACTATCACCGCTTTTGAGCGAACGATAAAGTTAAAATTCTGAAAGTAAATTCTGAAAACTAAACAATTGAGTTTATTTTTTAATCGTAATCGTATTCTCCAAATTTCACTTGCAAGTCAAGTTGCTGGTCTTGAAGCCAAGTTTCATTCCACTCCAAAGTCATTAGAAACAAAAGCGAACAATAATTATATTATACACCCACCGTGCTGAATCAGTCATTTGACCTCTTGTAAATAGTTGAGACTCTAATATTTGGGCGCATTTGTCTAAACAATATTATATTCAGATTCATACTTTGGTGTGACCTTGCGCGCGTAATGCATTTATGTAATAATAATAATAATAACGTAGCACGCGTCCTCGTAGGCTAATCTGTTTTGGTTCTTACTTGAAGGCACTTGCTCTGCCTGCTTTTATTGTAGATCACGTGTGCATCTGGGAAAATCTTTGCAACGCCACGCTATTCGGGGTCTGAGTTTCCTCCAGTTTTGTCAATATCGTCATGCTCTAGTGTGGCTGTGCTGTTTCACACAGATTCATCGGTTACCTACACAGGTTTCAGTCTCGTGTACAAAATAACTTCAAGTAAATATCTTTGTGCAATCTTGTTTTGTTTTTTCTTATTTAAGTGTATAAATAACCTTTAAAAAACCTTTTCCCTAGGCCAATTATATTTTATATGATAAGCCTATTAAGCTTATATTATTATGAGACAAACAAAAAGGCAGCAATCAATTGCAAGCTACTGCGTATTCGTCTAATTGAGAATAGTCAAGTAATGACACAATACGCCTATCTGAAAAGAGAAAACAGGTAAACACAACGAAAACACGTGAAGATCAAAAAGTAAAATAGACCTATCTTAAGATGAAAACATCGTCAGCAGCAGGCTAGTCTTCTATCTTTGCAGTAACAGGTGGCATTGGAATTCAGGTTCAAGTAGTTTGTGACTGCTCAGACACTGCGCGAAGAGAATGATGAATTATTGAGGATAGGCCTAATAATATTTGGGGTTTGTTATCAACATTTTGATCAGAAAAAATAATAGCCTCGAAGACATTTCTCCATGTCACTTCAGCGGCGATTAGTATTTTAGTTGCAGATGAAAATATTGATAACAAACCACGAAGTGGGATGATGGATGAAAATTTTCAGACCAAAACAAGAAGCGGGATGATTTTTCTGATATTTTAGTGCAATAAATGCGATGATTGATGCAACTTACAGTTTGCATGGGTACTGTTTAGGAGGGGGTAATTTGAAACCTTGACACCGGTCCATTATCTCACGTCGTCGACCCAAATCCTACGTGCTCTTCCGCGTCTCCTCTTTCCCTCCGTTTCTCCAGACTCCAAACCAAACGCACAGACTTTGTATTTGCGTCATATCTCTCGTCAATCTCTCTGTTATGACCCATTGTTCGTGTATTATCTGGGCCCTAATGCCGAGCCTGAGATATTTTCAAATTTTATTTATAATTGCGTACAATGTCAGAGTAGCATGAAGCAGATAGCACGAGTGCAAGCAATGCTCTCCGCGTAAAAAAATTTGAAGCTGCATGAAATGCGACCATTCCTTTGTTCTTCAGACACTACTGCAATCGGAGGTTTCGCCACGAGGCCTTCAAATGCGTTTCCTCTCTCAGACAATGACAGCCATGTAATCTTCAACTGCACCACAGTCTCCGGATACCTTCCATGGTGGACAATCAACGACAGGAGTTCAAGCAACTACACAATCACAAACTCGACTTGCGGAGTGATTGCTTCAGCTGCTTACAGTTATTGGTTCACGACAGAAACATTAGGACGAGGATCATGCAATCTGATCGTGACTGCACCTGCTAATCGACGTTATCTTCTGGCTGGCAGTTTTGTTTGTACAGACTCAACGTTGTCATCTGCAAGAGCCATCATGGTGCCAATCAGTAGGCCTAAGTGCTTCATTCCTTTACTAGATTGTCTTTAGAATACCTGTAAAATTAAGCGATGTTCTTCCGGAGAGGCACTTACAGATACTGGATTCCTAAATTATATTAGGCTTATTACAATAACCTACTGATTTAAACTCCATAACCGCTGCAATAATGTTCATCGCAACGTGTTCAAATGACAGACTCTCGCTTGTTTTTCTTCAAATGCGTATTTAACTTTTTTCTTTTGTAACGACGATTAATTCAATGGAATTCGTTCAAATTCAAAATTAACAATCACGTCAGCTGTCTTGAAAGCTTTAAGTGATCAAGCAACCTGCATTCTATTACTCTGACACCTGCGAGCCTTAGTGAGCCATCGAATCCGTAGTTAGCCTATACTTATGCAGAGAGCAAGTCTCACCACCACACCCATTAGCCATTGTATGAAGGCCTATGTGTAATTTGTATAAGGCCTACAATAAATAATAATTAAATAATTGCATTCAGTGATCGAAAAATTCCACGATATCGACGTAGGCCTAGGCTACTGAAAGATGAACCATCGAATCAACTTATGCATGCATGGTTAGTGGTTACCCAGTGATATCGGGACCCCTCTGTCTGGGTAACACATTCTCGGGATTGTAGGCCTATATTCATGTTCAATGTATTTTATTCACAGGCGCTTTGTTTCTGCTGTGTTGCTTAGTCGCTGTTTTATGGCCAATCTATCTAAATAAGCTGAAGCAAGATTTCATTTGATTTGAACATTGGAACGGATTCTTTATGGAAGTCCTTCCATGCAGAATGACCCATAATTAGGTGCTATGACTCTATTTTTACAACAGAGTGTTAGGAGTGTGTTATCTCGGCGGATTGATGGCCTTTCCCCTCGTAAGTTTGTTGTCTTTTTTCCCATTCTCGCAACTCTCATCAGGTCTAACGCCTTTTCTTTAGCAATCAATATTACAGGCCTAATAGCACATTTCTACAACGGGACTCTTTTACATTTCAGCGCCCATAGCGTCTCAGATTCTCCGTGAATATTATTTCTCTGGTGAAACATTGACTGGTCATGCCCACCTAATCAAACTGTTGAAGCCCTATATATATAAGAAAGAATGATATTCTTTCAATTAATCTTTTAGTATGATTTATTATTAATGCAGATCTCAAACTGGGGTCAACCGAAGTCACGACTAGCTTGGCAGAAGTAACGGACATAATAAGAGACGAGAAGATAAGAATATCCTGCAATTCATCTTTCACGGATCACAGTTCAAGTCCATCACGTGACTTCACTTACTTCCTGTACAGTGGAGGTCCTTTTGTGCGGATGCGTATTACTAGAACCTATTGGACATCAGAAGGGAGCGTCGTATCTAGCAGCGGAATTTCCAGTGCTTCATCTAATGTGTTGGTCAAGGCCCCCAAAGACGGCCTCATTCCTAAGTATACATGCTACATCGCTTTTCATTTCTTTTCCAACATTTCCGATGCAACAGCCAACTCTACAATGGAAATATCTATCAGCACCAAACCTGTGGAAGTTTCATGTAACTATACGAAAAAAACAATTTTTCATTCTTGCACTCAGAGAATTTCTCTACAGATGAGACCTACAACTGAATTTAAGTTAAAGGAGGCGTTTTTTGCAGGCTAGGTCTACTATTGTAGTAACAGGCGACATACCAGAATGCATTTGCTTAGATTGTTCTTATGGTGATAGATTCAGTGCTTGTGATGCCCTAAATGGTTTGTTCCGTGCGTAAAGCACAATGCTCATAATTTTTATACAACTATCGGCGATATGTACCGCTTCTTCCTCATTTAGTATTCATCGATCGTGGCTGATTTTATTTCGATTTTGTTGACTTATAAACAATTTAATTTGCTTCGTTTAGATTGGCCAACGAAAGATAGTATGCTTATAATCGGGGATGACAACGGACAGATTCGAACTCCTGCTTTGCTCTCCTGCAGCGTTGCAGCCAATCCCCCGGCGACTTATACGTGGATAGACGAAAGCAACGGCAATGTAACCAAGGGACCAACTCTCTCTGTTAATCACGGTGGCAGGTACACATGCAATGCGTCGAATATCATCAGAGGACAAAACTATCAGACGTCGAAGTCTGTGAATTTGCAGGGTAAGTAGCGTGTCTCAAGATCTGATAATCTCTGTACAAGTGCAACACGCCTCATAATTATATGAATCAGCTTACATCGAATTTAAATTTAAGGCTGATGCATATGGAATGTAATTAAAGAAACGTATGCGATCTGGTACTATATTCGTTTTCCTATTCTATTTGCGGATTTACAAATCGCCTCCAGGGCGCTCTAAGTGGGTACAACCCTCGAAAAAGAAAAGGCTCGAGAAATAATTGTTTGCACGGGTACAAACAGTAGTAGTGTCTCCAGATTTGTAATGAGCACAAGTTAGAGTAGGCCTGTAAGTCATTCCACAGCAAAAGAACCAACAGAGGCAAAGGCACGATGCTGGGCTATAGGCTATAATTATGGAAGTCTTGTACCGTGGACAAGTCTAAAGGGCAAAGAGGACTTCCACTTGTAGCCGAGATAGGACGCTTAAAAAGATCACCGATCCAGCGAGGAGCTTGATGCAAAACATCTTATAGTCTAGATAAAAAAAGAGGATTTTAAAACTGAATCCGAGCAGTTTACGGAAGCTAATGAAGTGTTCAGTCATAAAGTCGAAATGTGTGATAAACGAGGGAGACGAGCAATCAAGCGATCAGATGCACTGAAGCGGAGTCAGGCGGAGTTCGATTGGTCGACAAGCAATGAGTTATAATAGTCAATGCGTGAACAGATGATGGCATGAAAAATTTAAAAATGTGCGAGAGGACACAATGACGTCATCGTCGAATGGCACATAGAAGACGTCACAGATGTTTGGATAGCACAGCCCACAAAGTTCCCTATGACAGATTGGAGTTTGAACCGAATGGCAATTACGAATCCTGTAATTATTGAATATTCAATGAGTCGGTTCCTCAGAAAAATCTGAAAAATTTGTTGGAATTAATTGATGAACCTAGAAATATAATTATAGTCACTTGAATAGAAAGTGATTAAATTGGTCTAGAATGTTGTGGCGACTTTAACTTTTGGGTGGGAAAAGAAAGTAGGCCTACGACAAACAATGGGTAGCCTAATTATGGCGTAGCTTCGAACGACGGCCAAATCATTGCAGCGAGCGGAGATGATGAACATAATAGTGCCGTATATTATCCGGAATTCGAGGTAGAGGCTACGTGTTTTTTAATGACGGCCGAAATTACAGAAACCCTTGGACAATAGATAGTGTTTCCGTCATGGAATTGAAGGGTTCCATCAGGGAATTGAAGACGATTTCCTGCCTTATTGCAGCTGTGGAATAGAAACTTAATGACTAGGATGATGAACTTCCAGATCGCAAGTCGAAGAGATCGAACAGTGGAAGGATTTGAATCGAATCTGTGTCACAAGTCGATTGACAGTCGTCTAGTGGAGTTCAAAGGGGCCTAAATCCGGGGAGGGATGGGCGGTAATTCCCTCCCCACTTTCAGACGTGATTAAGATTCGTGAATTTAGGCGTTTCCTCCCAGCTTTTGAACATTGATCTTTGTAATAATGTTTTGCTTATTAAAATAATTAGACAACGCTTCCTACGCATTGCTGCACAGTGGCGGCGCCAGGATTTCAGTTGGGGGGGGGGTGGGGAGCTGAATCCTCGCGGAGGAATTTTTTCCTTTTCATTCGCCAAAAATTCTGACAATCTCTTTTAAAAGCCATTTGGTCGAAAGCTCATGGATATAGGCCTATTTAATTTTTTAGGGGAGGGCTCATCATGGAAATGTTTCATTTTTACATGTAGAGAAACCGGATGATGTTTTTAAAGGGAGCTTAGCCACCCTAGCCCCTCTGGCGCCGCTACTGTGCTGCAATATAGGCCTCTTAGTGGAAGTAGGGCAGGCCCATACGCACTCACGAAGAGCAGTTTTTCTTCCGCCTCCCCCCCCATGTCGAAACAGATTTACAGCCTTCAGCGGAGAAACTCAGAAATCAGCTTATTTATCAATCATCATCATATCCAACAACTCACAACCGAATAGGTGCAAAGGGAATAGAAAGTTGACTCTTGGTCAACTATCAGACTTACTTTTCGACTTAAATCGAAATCTAAAATGTAGAACGTTTCCCTTCATAGTTTCCCTTCTAAACTTGAAATTCGACAACTGCAGGTCTAGTGATTAACTATACGATAGACCTACTTTAATTTGTTTAGTTCTGGAGCCTCAGCTACTTGTTTTAATTATGGGAGTGTCTCTTGGAGTAGCGGTCATAACTATAATCGCTCTTCTGGTCATCTTACTTACTCGCAAATGTTATCAAAAGGAAAGAAACACCGGTAAGTAGTTTTTTTTGTGTTGCGATAGATATAACTTTTTTTATTATAATCCGCATTCTGAGGCTCACACGTAGAAAATTGACCTGCACAATGGATGGGCGTAGGTCTATCATCATCAGAACATGACTGATGACTAGAATTCATTTGCCCATGTGGAAAATTGTGGCATGTAAGTATATCAAATAAACTAGCTATATAATATAGTTTCATAACAGCTTTCAGACTCCTATGCTACTCGGCTCTCATCAATCCAGTGAAGACTCTTAGGTCTACTACAATGGCTAGTTATTTTCATTTCACAATAGCCTATTGTAAAGAATCTGGCGATATCCATGGGGTAAGCCTTATCAACGGCTGTCGGTCGAGTAGGTGGGTAACATGGGTTAGAGTTGACGGGTGAGTGACTGGTTGACTAATCGATTGATCGGTCAGTTCATTTGGTAGTTAGTTGGTTAATAATTCATTAGTTAGGTCAATTTAGCGGGTAGTTGTTCAAATTTACATCGATTTCGTAAATTAACGAATTAAAATCAACATGAAAATATGAACGGGCACTTCTCTTGAAATACCCAGAAGACAATAATTTAATTTTCTAGCCTCTTAATTGCATTTCACGATTCACCTAATTAAAACCCGACCGATCGATTGTCATGTTCTGGCAATTCTTCCACTGCAGGTGTTGGTGATGACCTGTATGAGAACGAACAGGAGCTCCGACAGAGAGTAGGAGTATCATGCAACGCTTACGCAGAAGATCCTGGAGATGCCGTCAATGTTGCTGACTCAGAAAACGAAGATGAAGATAATATTTACGAGAATTGCGCTGATGGAAAATAACTCTGCTGAACTTCCACAATATTGATTGCCCTACAATTTATACAACTACGACACGTAGGCTACTATATTGAAGCCTGAATCAACATTGCGCTAACGTTTCTAGTTCGAACTGTTTAATTATGAACGATTTATAGCATAGGCTATAACTCGTGCTACAGTAGCCTACGATTATAGGCCCTGCGGTCATTTATGAAGAACTTTATAACCTTCAATAGCCTAGCTCAACTCCAATTACGTTATCCAGAACCAGTGTTTAATCTAGTCCTGCTTTGGGAGGGAATTGAGATTTCTGGGGGGGGCGAAAAAAAGGCCGTTTTGGGCGCTCGGCAACCGCTCATCCAGTCACCGAAGTTTTCTGTAGAAAATCTCATTCCTGGGGATTTCCTGGGGATTTCTCTCCCAGATTAAGCACTGAACCAGAACTATCCAATTCATTTTGTATATTGGAACTTGTAAGGTCTAGGCCATTGAAAAGAGTACATTTTATACTGTTAATGAAATATGGAAATATCTTTGTTAGTTGATGTATTTGATCTACATGCAGGTCTACAGTGTGTAATATTATTTGATCTATTTCAACGTTGCGAATTAATAAGCCTATAGGCCTACCGAACATTCACAAGTAGGCCTAACGTTTGCCGAGTGCCATGGAGATATATTGCGTGTAAGACATTCTAACAATGATCTATCGTTTCTTCGAAAAGAATCACGGAAACCTTATGCTTATGTAAAAGTTCATATTTAAATGTAGTCAGACTTGTGCCTATTGTTAAATGATAAATAGGGAATCATAGATAAAGCGCGACGATGTGCAATGTGCATGAAAATTATTAAATGGAAAAAAACACAGAAAAAGGCATGGTTATAGGCCTACTGAAACTTTTTAATTCCGGGTAGACTATTTTGTGTCATGTTAACGTATGTAGGCTATTGCGACACCACATGTTAATCTCTCGTCAATTCCAACCAAATTTTGCTATCAATTAGGTGACCATAGTAAACGGACTTCGGCCCTTCTCGGTCTACTCTTTGCAGTGCTGAAGAATAGGCCTATAATTATAGGGCAAGTCTTGTCATTTTATTGTATGACAGTAGGCCCAGTTAATATTCCAAGTCCCTGAGGCATCTTCTATAGGCTACCTCGGACAAAAGCTGAAAAATTATAATAATCATAGTTGTCACAGGCTTGCTGATGATGATGAATATTAAGTTAGATTGTCTAATGAGCAGAATGAATGTATTTAAGGATGAAGATGGTGGTGAAGAAGGTGCTGGAGAAGAGACAGTGCATTCAATTTCGAAGAGGGAATGCGAAGATGATGGACTAGAGTAGGTGTGGCCACCAGGGTCCATTGAAGTTGTCTACTTGGTCAAGAGACAGACCTGCATGAGGACTCAAGATCCGAGACGTGAATACAGACTTTAAACAGAACTGTAGAGTTTCAGATTGGGCAATCGTAACGACCAAAGCTGTTTCAACAAGCACTTTCGATTTTGGTAGCACTTGAATGCAAGGCGCAAGTGCTATCGTAGCTAGGGTGTCCGGACAATTCGGGGCAGGACGATAATATTATCAGGGCCAAATTAAGAAAAGTGGGGTCTTCTTCGGAAATTTTTTTGCGGATCTCCAAAAATTCTGACCTTTTTTTAGTCGCTTGGTCGAAATTTTCTTAGAATACGCCGATTATTCCTCTCCCAGAAAAGTTGATGACCTTTTTTAGTCGTAATTAAAAAAATGTCCGGGCTAAAAAAAATTCCGCATATTTGGGGGCCCCCCTAAAGTGTGGGCCTCTGTTCGGCCGAACATGTTTAACATGCCTTAATCCGGCCCTGAATATTATTCAGGGGAGATAGACAAAATGCCTTGCTTAGATACAAGCTGGATTTATAAAATATTGCTTAAATAGAAATTAGACAGATGGAAATAATTCTTGAATTGTCGGCTAAGAATTGCCCGGTAACCCATGACCAGAAATCTATTCAATGTACAGTATACGAGCGACAGTTAGCCTAATGAGAAACATGCACTTTTTTATCAGTTTAGGCCATATACACTGTTGTAGGTCTAAGTCTGCAATCTGCATTTAGACCAGTGCTGTCCAACCTTTTTGACACCGTGGGCCACAACAGAACTTTTCTTGGAGCCGAGGTACGCACCGTTGAACTCAAATGCAACAAATGTAAATTGTTAAAGCTGTATAAAAATTTACTATGAAATGATCATAACGAATGCGTAGTTTGAACTTTACTTTGTAGACCTAGTCACATTGTCAAATAAAATAACAACTCATAACCATTAATTGGTCTATGATTTGTTTTTCTTCGATTTAAAACAAAAATTGAAAAAATTCACTAGCTTAGGCGGTTAACTTAAAATCAGCACACATATCGCATGCGACCCGCAGGCCGCAGGTTGGACAGTTCTGATTTAGACACTAATAGGGATCTGAAGCACAGAATCAACTTTACATGAAATTCTTGGTAAATAATCGTTTATAATTGAAAACTCTTGTGTCAACAGACAAAATCTAGACGGTTAGAAGGATGAGCCTAGTATGAAAACGGTCAAGTTATAACAAACAGAAATTGCCGAAAAATAAAGTAATTCCAAGCAATGTGCTGAAGAGTACTGTAACACGACTTGCGCTCCAAAGTATGTATGTAGGAATGTCCCAGTTTCCACAGCATCTTTTCTGTATTTGAAATTCACCTGTTTTTCAACAGTGTGTGGAATCATAATTCAGCACTGGCCGGCAACTAAATTGTCCGGAGGGTCAAATCGGTGGCTGGAACAATGCTCTAAAAATTCCTTTTCTATATCAATCAATTCGTCGCATAAACCGCAGCCAAAAGATTTTGACGAAGATGACCGTGCTCCTTGAGAATATTTAAATTTGTCAAAATAGAAACATTCTCCACTTCCAGCATTCAGCAACGGACCAGCAAATCTAATAGAATCCGGGAATCCCGTCTTGCTGAGATGCCCACTTCGTTTTTCTGTGGCCCCGGTGCTGCTAAATGTGATTAACTGATCAGATAAGTTAGCAATTACTTCACTTTTCATTTCACGATGCTCCGGTTGTGTTCCTGCATGGAGTCCAAACGGCATTGCAGAAAAACTGCTTTTGGTACGAAGTTTATCCTGCATGTGTTCTTTCCCAGTTGCATGAACTCTTCTGTGTTTTAGAAGATTTCCACTGTTTCTGAATCCTCTATTGCAAATCTCACATATGTATGGTTTTTCTACAGTACCGGTATGCTTTCTCATATGTTGCCTAAGTGAGCCGAGAGCCGTAAATGGTTTCAGACATACCTTGCAACTGTATGCTGTTTCTCTAGTATGGGTTCCTACATGCGTTTTCAGATGACCACGTTGTGTAAATGTTTTCTGACATAGCTGGCACGTGTATGGTTTTTCTCTAGAATGAGTTCTCATATGCTTTTTCAGAGTACTCCCATCAGCAAATGATTTCTGACATAGATGACACCTGTGTGATTTTTCACCAGTATGACTTCTCATGTGCATTTTCAGATGACCGCCTTGTGCAAATGTTTTCTGACATAACTGACACCTGTATGGTTTTTCTCCAGAATGAGTTCTCATATGCTTTTTCAGAGTACTCCCATCAGCAAATGATTTCTGACATAGATGACACCTGTGTGGTTTTTCACCAGTATGACTTCTCATGTGCACTTTCAGATTGTTGTGTGCAAATGTTTTCTGACATAACTGACACCTGTATGGTCTCTCCTCAGTATGAGTTCTCATGTGCCTTGTAAGATAGTAACTGAATGCAAATGTTTTCTGACATAACTCGCACGTGTATGGTTTCTCTCCAGAATGAGTTCTCATGTGCTCTGTGAGAGAGTTACTGAATGCAAATGTTTTCTGGCATAACTCGCACCTGTATGGTTTCTCTCCAGAATGAATTCTCATATGCTTTTTCAGACTACTACCATCAGCAAATGATTTCTGACATAGATGACACCTGTGTGATTTTTCACCAGTATGACTTCTCATGTGCATTTTCAGATGACCGCCTTGTGCAAATGTTTTCTGACATAACTGACACCTGTATGGTTTTTCTCCAGAATGAGTTCTCATATGCTTTTTCAGAGTACTCCCATCAGCAAATGATTTCTGACATAGATGACACCTGTGTGGTTTTTCACCAGTATGACTTCTCATGTGCACTTTCAGATTGTTGTGTGCAAATGTTTTCTGACATAACTGACACCTGTATGGTCTCTCCTCAGTATGAGTTCTCATGTGCCTTGTAAGATAGTAACTGAATGCAAATGTTTTCTGACATAACTCGCACGTGTATGGTTTCTCTCCAGAATGAGTTCTCATGTGCTCTGTGAGAGAGTTACTGAATGCAAATGTTTTCTGGCATAACTCGCACCTGTATGGTTTCTCTCCAGAATGAATTCTCATATGCTTTTTCAGACTACTACCATCAGCAAATGATTTCTGACATAGATGACACCTGTGTGATTTTTCACCAGTATGACTTCTCATGTGCATTTTCAGATGACCGCCTTGTGCAAATGTTTTCTGACATAACTGACACCTGTATGGTTTTTCTCCAGAATGAGTTCTCATATGCTTTTTCAGAGTACTCCCATCAGCAAATGATTTCTGACATAGATGACACCTGTGTGGTTTTTCACCAGTATGACTTCTCATGTGCACTTTCAGATTGTTGTGTGCAAATGTTTTCTGACATAACTGACACCTGTATGGTCTCTCCTCAGTATGAGTTCTCATGTGCCTTGTAAGATAGTAACTGAATGCAAATGTTTTCTGACATAACTCGCACGTGTATGGTTTCTCTCCAGAATGAGTTCTCATGTGCTCTGTGAGAGAGTTACTGAATGCAAATGTTTTCTGGCATAACTCGCACCTGTATGGTTTCTCTCCAGAATGAATTCTCATATGCTTTTTCAGACTACTACCATCAGCAAATGATTTCTGACATAGATGACACCTGTGTGATTTTTCACCAGTATGACTTCTCATGTGCATTTTCAGATGACCGCCTTGTGCAAATGTTTTCTGACATAACTGACACCTGTATGGTTTTTCTCCAGAATGAGTTCTCATATGCTTTTTCAGAGTACTCCCATCAGCAAATGATTTCTGACATAGATGACACCTGTGTGGTTTTTCACCAGTATGACTTCTCATGTGCACTTTCAGATTGTTGTGTGCAAATGTTTTCTGACATAACTGACACCTGTATGGTCTCTCCTCAGTATGAGTTCTCATGTGCCTTGTAAGATAGTAACTGAATGCAAATGTTTTCTGACATAACTCGCACGTGTATGGTTTCTCTCCAGAATGAGTTCTCATGTGCTTTTTCAGAGAACCACCATCAATAAATGATTTCTGGCATAACTCGCACCTGTATGGTTTTTCACCCGTGTGAGTTCTCATGTGCGCAGTCAGAGAGTAACCAAATGCAAATGTTTTCTGACACAAGTCGCACCTGTATGGCGTCTCTCCAGAATGAGTTCTCATGTGATTTTTCAGAGTACCACCCTCAGCAAATGTTTTCTGACATAGATGACACCTGTGTGGCTTTTCACTCGTGTGAGTTCTCATGTGCACTTTCAGATTGTTGCCTTGTGCAAATGTTTTCTGACATAGCTGACACCTATATGGTCTCTCCCCAGTATGAGTTCTCATGTGCGCAGTCAGAGAGTTACCAAATGCAAATGTTTTCTGACATAACTCGCACCTGTATGGCTTCTCACCAGAATGGGTTCTCGTGTGCATTATCAAGGAAGAGTCATCAGCAAATGATCTCTGACATAGCTGGCACGTGTATAGCTTTTTGCCAGAATGAGTTCTACTATGTGTGTTTTGAGCAAACCTCTTTGAGAAAATGCTCTTTGACATAACTGGCACATGTATTTTTTTCGGCATAATGGTTTCTCATGTGCCTCACCAACTTATCTAATTTAGCAAATGATTTCTGACAAACCTGACATTTGTATGGATTCCCTCTAGCATGACTTTCAATATGCTTTTTCAGAAGGCCATCTTGAGCAAACGTTTTCTGACCTGACTGGCTCCTGTATTGCTCTTCTTACATATTCGCCATTTATTTTATAATTTCACCATTTACCATGTATGCATGTGTTCTTTCAAAGGTTGATCACTTTCAGCAAGAAGTTTCTGAAACAATTGACATTGGTGCTTCTCCAATCACCATCAAATTTGGAGTTGAATGGCTTTCGAAAAGCACCAGCTTTGATAATTAATTCAAATGAATTTAAAGCAATGCCTCTGCGACAGTACTATTGTTGTCATAGCCCTTCTAACACCATAAGTGTTCAGTTTATTCACAGTATCGACAAATCAGATTAAAATGCTCACGAGGGATAACGTTTCATCCTCCAGTAGTACGAGCTAGCTATTTTTCATCCTCCAGTAGTACCGGGTAGCTATTTTTCAAGTAAAGATTGAAATATGCTACAACACGAAATGGGCATAGCAAAATCTGAAAGCCATCTAAAATAACGAACCTTTATGCTAATGTCCAGCATAATTTTTACTGAAGATGAAATAGTAAGCCACTGCAAGAGTTTTGTCAAATGAATCTTCTACAACACTCTTGAGATGTAGACATTGCACCGTTGCTCAAGCTTCATGCTTCAGATAACAGAATGTTGATCGTTCTCTTCATGCACTTGCTAGAAAGAACAACAGGAAAACCCTATATTTAACCGGATTCAACAAATATATGTCATTTATTCGTTTTGAGAACATAATATATAGAGCGGCGGTTCCCAACCCGTGGCCCGCGGGCCAAAAGTGGCCCGCCTGGCCTGCAAAAATGGCCCGCAGCACTCAATGAATTATGGAAAATATATGTAAAAAATTGACAATTTGGACATGATAGAATATATAATTCTTTTCTACTACAAATTATTTTATTTGGACGTTAATAAATCGCTTCTATTTTGATTCAATTATAAAATTTTTATAGGACTTTAGTTTAATTAAATTTTATCCTTGTGGCCCCCTAATGTCCTTCAACTAAGAAAAAGTGGCCCTCGTGTCCTCTAACTTAGAAAAAGTGGCCCGACAGTCAAAAAAGGTTGGGAACCACTGATATAGAGCGTCTTCAAAGAAACTTCTCAAAGGTACTCCCAGTTCAACATGGCAATATAAGGCCACATAGAACTTTTCATTGCTGCTCATTGCAGTAAAACGAGGCTATATAGTTACTAGTCAATAATAATGGCAAGGTACAGTACATCATACGAAATTCTGTAACTAATTACATTTCTCTTGCATAAACACCTAAGACTCTAGCTCTATCCCACACTGTTTGGCCTAGCACATGATTATACGAAGCATGTACACAACTTTATGAGTAATCCCTTTAAATAATGTCAGTTTATAGTTTATAGGAGAGGATTGCGAGGACGGCGATAAAATGGGTGCCAGAGGGTGGAAAGCGAAGAAGAGGTAGACCAAGAAACACCTGGAGACGCACATTCAAGAGAGATCTGGAGAGGATGGGGCTGGGCTCGGACGAGGCGGAGGAGGTGGCTGGCGACCGTGTGGAATGGCGAGGACTTGTTGACCAATGCTCCGATCGGAACAGGAGGAACTAAGTCTAAGTAAGTAAATATAATCACAATGTCACCTAAAACTTTTGTGGTAGCTTCTAAAAGAAGTACAGTAAAACGTTATAAATATGATCGCAAGCAAACACCTCAAAATATAAACATACTTCTCTGATGGTCCAATAGGCACTGAATTCTGGCCAACCACATTTCTCTATAGTCTTGTCACAACTCCACAATGCCTTCATAGGCCTACTGCTATTCTTACTCAAATGTTAGACAACAACAGTGCTAGAGCCTAGATGAATGCAAGTTATCAGTTGCTAGACCTAAATTTGTCAATTTCATCCCAGTACCTGCTCATTCTGTAATGATATGTAATTGGTAACTTACTTATGTGTTAGCTCCGCTCACAGCAGTGACTATTTAGTATTGATTCCAATGAGAATTGGTTTCGAAGGAAGACAGAGACCACCTTAGTCCCATCAATTGCAAATATGTTCTGGTTTGGGCCAAAGTGGTCCTTGCTCACGAGACAAGGAGATCATTTTCTTTCAAAGAGAGAAGCTGTAGAATAAGGCGAGCGGATGAGATCTCTTAGATAAGTTAGAGCAAACTCAGTTTGGATTTGAGGGCCAAAACAAAGACCTTGAACTGAATATGGGATGTGAGAGGAAGCCAGTGCAGTTGATTGGCCATGTACAAAGATATGTGGGAGAGTTTGTTCTGTTCTGTCCTTATGAGCTTCATGTAATGCCAGTTGGAAAACATCTGAAAAATTGGTAGATAGGCTAGCATCACATGTAGGGGTAGGACCAACGTAACCAATTGAGAACCGAATTGTTGCAAATAGGCAGAACACTGCAAGTGTCTCATTTAGCCAACGTCAATCTAGCATAGTAAAATATTCACTCGTTGCAGCATTATCATTTTAATCAATCCAAAATCTAGTTTGGCAATTCATCAATTCAGTTTAAGTTTAGGCAAGAATTCGTTACAACAATCCCGCTTCTATTTTGGCAGAAATTATTTTGCATCAGAACAGCTTGTATTTAATCACAAATTATTATTCTTCACCTAGTTTTAGGTAAAATATTGTTTTTACAAATATGATGCATTACACGGGTTTTAGTCATGGTTGCTTCCCAGGTAGATCAATGAAAAGAATTTCTAGCTAAATAGAAGGCAAATTGATGAAAATAATTCTTACTTAAATAGAGGTGGGATTGATGAAAAGATCACTGCTGAAAATTGGAACTGGATTGCTGATATAATAATTCTTATTGTATTGATAAATAGTTGCTGCTCAAATAGAAGCTCTGCCGCTCCACCCTTGATTGATTTAAGGAATTCTTGCCAAAATGGAAATTGGATTAATGAGCGCGTTTTCATACCAAATTAGAAATTAAATTAATGATAAATAAATATACTTTTTTGTTTCACAGAACAAAAGTAAAAAAAAAACAGAAATTAAGTCAAGAACAGTTTAAGACTTAATTCGCTATTATGAAATGACATAACGGGAAAAAAATTCGGTATAACGACATATAATCGAGCTTCGATTTCAGCTTTTCACTGTTAATAAATCTGACTTCCAGTTCAGGAAAAATTATTTCATCATTCTGAGATCATCAAGAATTCTTTTCGTCAATCTGACGTGTATTAATTCATTTCACGCATTTATATAGCGCCTCTTCAGGAGTATTCCAACCTGAGCTACTCAGAAGCGCTCCCGACCCAACCACAGTTAAAGAGAACAGTCTTAAGAGTAGAGTAGAATGTAGTCTGAAAGGTTCTAGGCATTAGACGTGGTTCCACAGTTAGCCCATTCCAGGTTGCAGGACCAGCAACAGAAAAGGCACGGCACTGCGTAACAGAAGTACGCAAACAGGGGACAAGAAGCTCAGCATGCCTAGAAAAGCATAAAGAGCCACCGCATTGGACACTAAGGGTGAAGCGGTAGAGCTCCTACAAATGCATGGGCCACACAAGGCAGTGCGCAAGACCTGATCCAAACACCCAACCCGAGTCACAAGGCCATAGCCAGGATTTTATTTCGGGGGTGTTTGTTTCCCAACCGAAAACTGATGACCTTTTAAACAAAAAAATTGTCATCTGGCGAAATAGTCAGAAAATGTCACAAATTTAACTTCCAGAAAACTGATCACCTTTTTTAGTCATCCAGTCGAAAAATCGTCAGAAAATGCTACCAATTAATTCAATTTTCCATTTCGGAGGGTGTTTTCATGGTTTTATTTCATGGTTTTACATCATGTGCTCGTAAATGCATTCAATTATTTTTTTACATTTTCCATTTCGGGGGTGTTCAAACACCCAAAACATCCCCTAGCTACGGCCTTGCCGAGTCACTGGAAGACCTACATAGAGGGAACTGCAATAGTCCAGATGAGAGACAACAAATGAGTGGAGAAGCGTCAAGGCAGCATTGGAGGTTAAGGAACGGAACACCACTCTAATCTGATGCAACTGGTAGTAGCAAATTTTGCGCCATAGCAATCGCTCAATGCTGAAACCCAGGCAACGGTGAATAATTTACTACGCTAAAATACATGTTTGAAAATTCAGGTTTGGGGGATTCAGGTCACAATACTCAAGTGTATGACATTAACACTCCTGGACAAAAACGGGACAACCCCACCTCGATTTAGTGTAGAACATTAACGCCTGGACAATGGACATTAATCCCTCAAAAAAGGCATATGGCCAATTTCTGCAGTTAATTGATAAATGCAATTGTCCAGTTTGTGAACTAGTTAACTTGTGTATGACAAACATCAATCCAGCTTCCACTTAGGCAAAAATTAGTTTCATCGATCCAGCTTCTATAAAAAAAAACAATTATTGTTATCAATTCAGCTTCTACTTAAATAAAATTTATTTTTATCAATCCAGCTCCAATTTAGAAAAGAACATTTTCATCAATCTAGCTTCAACTTAAGCAATAACATTTTAATAAATTCGCGATAAATGTGTACTTTAGCATCGCAAATTATTCGCTCATTGCAGCATTTTTATTTTTAATACATCCAATTTCTAGTTTGGCAAGATTCCTTCTCATCAATCCAGCTTCTGCTTAGGCAAGAAGTTGTTTCATCAATCTCGCTTCTATTTAGGTAGCAAATATTTTCCATTAATACAACTTCTATTTAATTAAAAAATAATTTCTCATCAGTCCAGTCCTGTAGTATGCCAAACAAATTTTTTTCGAGGGCAACGGCCTCTATTGTCATAAGCCCTCATCAAATCAGGATCCACCGCATCAGTCCAGCTTTGATTGCAGCCAGATTGTTTTCATAAATACATTTCTATTTAAGTCAAAATAATTTCATCGATCCAACAACCATCTAGCAACACACCTTGTTGTCAATCCAACTCGCATATGACCAACGGTGAAACTCATGCAACTATGAAAAATTTACTATGCTAAAAATACACGTTTACCCAATTCGCGGCTTCCATTTAAGTAAAATTATTTCTATCAATTCGACGTGTATTTTAGCATCGTAAATTATTCGCTAGTTGCAGTATTTTTGTTTAATCAATCCAACTTATAGTTTGGTAGGAATCCTTCTCATTGATCCAGCTTCTGTTTAGGCAAGAATTCGTATCATCATTCCCGGTTCTATTTAGGCAGCAATTATTTTTCATCAATACAACTTCTATTCAATTAAAAATTAGGCATAACTCCGAACGGCGGTCCAAATTAAAATTGCTGTTTTTCCATGCTATTTTCATACTGCGCACACCCCCGTTGCTGCGAACAGCCTATTTCTGAAGGTAAATTTGCTCAAACTTGGGCTAATTCTCCAGTTCACGGTGCTGTGTCAACTAGGGTGTCACGACAATTGGTCTATATACAACTCGTCTAACGACAAGTGGTCCCCAGACAATTCGTCTAACAAACAACTGGTCAAGCGGTTGAGAATTGGAAGCTGGATGAAAGTTTTTACAGGTGAAATAGAGATTGGATTGATGGAAAAACGTAAAAGAAATGGAATCTGGATGACGTTTCTTTTACAGGTGAAATAGAAGCTGGGTTGATGAAAATAACGCATGAGTTCTAGCTGGATAAAGGTGTTTCTAGTTCTGAAATAGAGGCTGGATTGATGAAAAATGCTTAAGTAATGGAAGCTGGATGAGGGCATCTTCATATATGAAATAGAAGCTGGATTGACGAAAATAGCGAGCGAGAAATAGAAGGTTTTTTTAGATCTGAAGTAGAAGCTGGATGCATGTTGAAATACATGAATGAAAATCATCAATACAGCTTCGATTTCATCAACACGTTGGACATATCTATAACGGAGTTTATCAGCATGATGCTTTCCAGTGGCGCTTTAGCCACAAGTCGGATGTTTTCGGAAAGTACCTCAAGTTGTTGTGTGACAATTACAGCATTTGACGATATGGACTGTATATTTTAATTTGGGACCGCCGTTCGGAGTCATGCCAAAAATTATTATTTATCAATGCAGCTTCAATTTCAGCGGGATCTTTTTACAAATCCCACTTCTACTTAATTAAAATTTATTTTCATCATTCCAACTTCTACTTAGCAAGAATTCTTTGCACCAACCCGACTTGTATTCGACCAATACTGAAACCCATGCAATGTTAAATAATTTACGACACTAAAATACACGTTTACACAGATGTGTTTCGAACTTAGGACCGTCATTAGGAAGATTGTCACTTATACGCAATATGTTCTACTGGAGGTAATGTCCTACCCTGGGGCTTTTTGTTTTGTCCGAGAGGGTTGTCGGGGGAGGAGTTGATTCCGTCTCCCCCAATCTCCAGCCACCGGTAACGGGGAATAGACCATTAAGCTCATCCTAATATTAGCAGCTCTCTCGTTGACCTGCCTGTGGTGTATTAAATGTTTTTGACAACTAAAAGTAAACTCTAACCTGGCTTGGCGTTAAAAATCGACTTTCCGCAAAACCTTGTTCATACTGACTTTCACAAAAAATGGCGCTAGGAAGCCTAGGATTAAACTTTTTGCAACAAGTCAACAGCGGCCTCTAAGCTGGACATTTTGAAAGGATAGGCTACCCTGCCATCTAGCGAATTCAACGTGCTGCACTATGATTATTGGATTTGGCTTGTGTAAATTATTATTTTCGTGGCCTTTTTCTGTAAAATTACTGGTTTTTAACTATGGTTTTTAACACAGGTTAAAATGGTGAAAAATAATTGCTGTCGAAATGAAAGCGGGATATATCAAACGACTTCTTTATTATGCAGAAACTCATTGGGCAGAGCAAGTAGGCTAACGAAGATTCATTCATTCATTCATTCATTCATTCATTCATTCATTCATTCATTCATTCATTCATTCATTCATTCATTCATTCATTCATTCATTCATTCATTCATTGCCGTCACCACCCTGACGCATTCTGTCACAAGGCTCCAGTGGACCCACCGTGACTATCGCTCTACACTAAGCTCTGGCCTCCCATCCAATCAAACAGTGTGCCTGGACCGAGTCTTAAGCTCTGCCGTGAGTCAAATTGGAACAATTAAAAGATTGCTCGGGTTTCAAGCAAAGTGCTGGAGACATTACGCTGGCTCCCTACTCGGAAGCGCATTTAGCAGAGGATCGATGCTCTGGTTCGGCAACGTCAGCTTGGTGCCCCAGACCACCTTCGCGTGCTGGTCAGGGTTTCCAAGGCCACCTCCCTCTTCGTTCTGCGTGCTGCTCTGCCGCTTGGTTCCACTCGCGAGAACTGCAATTAGGATATATGCATTATCGAGCCTTTTCAGCGGCTAGAAATAATTCGCTTCAGTTGTCTGGAATGATTTCCCACAGAAGCTGTGTCTACTTCCAGGGGCACTTACTGAAGTATTTTATTCAACTCAAAACTGTGCCTTTCAGGTAGACTAGCCTACTAGAGATGGGAGCTCCACAGAACAGGCCTAGGACTACCTCGTAAAGAGGCGCTATTGGAATTCCCGAAAGTATGAGCGAATGAATGAATGAATGAATGAATGAATGAATGAATGAATGAATGAAGGAACGAACGAATGAATGAATGAATGAATGAATGAATGAATGAAATATATTAATTGTGCGAGGCTGCTATTGGATAATAATTATTAAGTTGCGAAGATATGATTATTTACTTAGTTTAAAGTTACGTCATCTCAACATTGTCATAACAGTCTTATGACGTTTCAAGTTTTTAATCGCTTTGAACTTGTTCAATGGATTCAGTTATCAGAATGTATCCTCTGCCGCGGATCACTCCTGGATTTCATTTAAAACAATGGCTGCGGTCCAGCTAACCGATTAAAGACGTCAACATGGTAAGTAGACCTAATAAAAGTTGCTTATTACTATCAAAATCCTATCCTGATTCTTCCACTTCTCCTCACATCCATCGCCGTTTCAACTCTAAACATCACCCATAGACCCGGGAGTGACTTTGGTCAGCCAATCTGACCCCACTTGACCCTAAAGTGACTTGAGGTCGACTTGAAGTCGACTTCTTGGAGTCAAAACGACCCGACCCGACTTGGAATGACCAAGTCGACTGGGGCCGACTTATTGGGGTCGACTCCCAGGTCTAATCACCCATTATAGCCGTCCATCTATCTACCTGCCTGACTCTCCGGACTTGACCCGCTGTCTATCTATCGATTTTGTTTTGATTAAGCGCCTGTGAATAAGGTAGTTTCCGCGACTTGGTTTTTGTGGGCGCTGTAGAAGTCTCGAGATTACGATTACGATTATTCCTAACAGAGGGTAAGCCACAATAGCATAAGACATAGTGCGGACTACGGAAGAAGATTTGGAGGTAAGCAGTGTATTTAAGACTGCGCATCACCATTCACCAGAGTAAGAAGGATTCACGAGAGAACAGGATGATATTCAATCGATATCAACAGTAAAGAGAATGTATAGAAAAGGCACAATGACATACCCATGTGTGGAGCCAAAAAAAGTTAGGCGAGTGAACTCTAGGTGAGCGAGAAACAACAGTGAACGCTCGGAAGGATATGAAATTATCCAGAGACGTGGAAGGTCTTTAAGACCAAAAGTTGTGGAAAGCTTACTGAGGAGATCATGGTCCACTGCGTAAAAATCAGCGCTGACGTCATACCCGGCAAGTAGGGAACATAGCACCGTAGGTGTCAGAGAGGAGGCGTAGAAGAACGACCTCGGTTGAATGACCCTTGCGCGGAAACCAGACTGACAAGGAGGAAGTAGATTATTAGCATCCAAAATTGCTAAACAGCTTACCAGGCCAGTAACAAGTTCTTCAATACGGTAATTGTATTGTATGTAAGCATTTATAAAGCGCCTTTTACAGACTAGCCATTCAGAGTCGCTCTCAGCGTGACAGCCCCGAGGAAATAAGAAAGACATCAAGCAGCGTCGGGCTGAAGATGACACCCCAATGAGATCTTAGTACGGATAGTGGGAAGGAGCCGGAGGTCATTTCACATACATGTAGGAGGGCCAACAATGGCAATGGCGCGGTGTTGGACCACGGCAGTCCTTGCCATTGGAACCAAGAGATCAAGTCGGTCTGCAGACCGGAGAGGGCGGGAATAGACTGCAGAGTTGGGCTTGTGCATCAAGTTACAAAGGTATTTAAGAGCTTCTCCAGCTTGGGTTTTTGAAACTGAGAGCTGTACTTTCAAGTAGATGCGGGAAGCCAGTGAAGAACATCAGTGATGTATGTAGAAGTGTGGAAGTAGCGAGGTAGACGAGTATTGAACCTGGCTGCAGATTTCATAACTGACTGAAGGGAGGATAAGCGAACTTTGGGAAGCCCAGCAAATTGTGAGTTGCAGCAGTCAATTCGGCAGCAAATAAAAGCATGAAATGTGGTTTTAAATACAGCAGAGGAAACAGATCTTCTGATGGCGCTCAGACGCCTCAGGTGATAATTATATGAGCTTGTCAACTGTGAGAGGTGATCAGAGAACAAAAGGGTGCTGTAAAGTGTGACGCCCAAATCACGGACACTAGAAGAAGATGTAAAGTCAGGGTACATTGAGGACAGGAGTGAGAAGTCAAGTTTAATGAGCTGTTGTTTAGAACCAAACCAGATCAGTTGCATCTTAGTGGGATTAAGGCAAAGTCGGTTGGCCGACGCCTAAGAGTAGAGATCATGTGACAAGGAGTCAATCAGTCCCACAAGAGCAATCTGATCAGCAGGAGGACCATGTACAAAGGTCTGGACAGCGTCACTTCGTCAACATACAGGTGGATTGGATGTCAGCAGTATAAATTAGATACAAGATTGGGCCAAAGACTGAGCCCTGTGGGACTCCAAAGCTAACTTTGGCCCATGTCGTTCTGGAATCACCATGGACGACCATCTGAGAACGTTCTGAAAGGTAAGATTTGAACCAGTTAAGAGGATGTCCAGAGAGCCCACGTGAAATTTGAAGATGCAGTAGCAGGATCTCACTGTCACAATTTCAAAGGCGGAGGAAACATCAAATAGCGCCAGGAGTGTTAAATGTGACTCATCGATCCCCAAATAGATATCAGAGAGGATGGATAGCAGGACAGTTTCAGTGGAGTGATGCCCTCTGAACCCAGATTGGCTGGGTGGTATGAGCCCAGAATGCTCAAGATAAGGGAGGAGCTGGATTGAGACAAGTCTCTCAAACGTTTTAGAGATAAACGAAAGGTTAGAGATAGGACGATAATTTTGACAAACATGCTGGTCAAGGTTAGCTTTCTTAACAGTAGGGAAAACTATAGCCCGTTTTTACATCCTGGGAGGTGACCCTCGGTAAGGGACCTATTAAACATGTACACTAAAAATGGAGCAATGCCATCTCAAACGTTAACCATCTTAGTACAAATAAGGCGATTGAGTTGTGTCCTTGTGGATGAAGAAAATCTTTGACTCGTAGTATTCAGCCACGGCATCAGTTGTAAAGGGATCTGGCTTCAAACCTACGGACCGAGATCTACCAACGGAGTTCCTTGAAGGTGATCCATAATCGCTGAGTGACTCCAGCATTAGAAGTAGGCCTAGTCATCCGCTCCCAGTTTTCGAGCTCTTTCCCCCTATAGCGCCGATGCCTGGAACGAACCAAGAATAAATCCAGGTAGACCGATCCTCCAAGTAATGCGTACACCGAAAGACTCGCTCAAGACGAGCTTGACTATATGTATGTAGGGAGTGACACTCTCCACCAAACCAGGAGGAGAGAGAGGAAGCGAGCGAAACTTGGTCAATGGACCGGAAGCATACGGAGTCGTGTGTAACGAGCTCGCATAACTCCTCGACCACCTCTGATTCTCCACCTAAGTTCAGATAAATTATTGCAGGTGTCCGAATGATGCTTATGACGACAGACTGGCTCGAACCGACTGTATGTGCAGGTGGAAGAGTGGAGTTCTAGCGGTCGCACTGCAAAAGACCTGCTGCGCTTTACACGCGGTGGTGTAATGAGTATGTTCGTTGCCTTGCAGCCGGAGGGTCGCAGTTTCGAATTCACCTCAAGTCGCCGCGTAAGGACCTTGGGCAAGTCCTTCGCTCGCAATTGCTCAGCGCTTCGGCGTTAAAATCCGATGCAGCATCCGCGCTGTATTCGGGAGCGCCTCTGAGTAGTGATCTTGAGGGGTCGCTATAACAGGTTCACAATGTCATATAAACATAGAAACAACACTGTCGAACCTGGAGATGTTGCCGCCCTGTCGACCAGGTGGCAATCTGCGGATGCAAACAGGTGTAAAAATGAACAAAATTCACAAAATACAACGACCGCTGACTTTTTTACAGAATTGTGGAGAGGTCATGGTTATTGCTGGTAAACCACCTGATTGAATGCATCATAGAGATTTCTTAATCGTTAAGAATTGTCGCATTTTAGGGCCCTATGTAATGATCAGGTTGTTTAAGCCTGTGAATATTATCCTAAACGAGGTGTAGCTTTAAAATTCGCAAAGAACTTTGTGTGAGCAATATATTGGCTTAAAGTATTTCATAGAGCAGTGCTGTCCAACGTGTGGCCCGCAGGGGCTCACTAAATTCTTGCACTTTGTGTAAAATGAAGTAAAGGATAAAGTCACTGGTCGGCTTGAGCGTTTATTGTTTTAATTCATATTGTGACAGTTGCCGATTTGCAATGTTATCAGAAAGGCCAATCCGAAAACTAAATATCTTCTTTCTTTTCCTGGGGTTAGGTTCCCGTAGTCTATATGGAGATTGACACACGACTTCTGGTTTTGACAACTCTTATTACTGTAAGGTGTGGGAGATAATTATGTGGCGACCTGGGTCCGACGTCTACAAGCTCACGACCCGGAAACGGACCTCGCAAACTCTCACAAACCGTCCACTTCTAGTCAGTCCCTGCAAAGATGTGTCGACTACAGAGTCGCAGCACGTCTGCAAATGACTGCGACAATTCTTTCGAGATAGTCGAGTTATAGTTCAAAGTATTAGAAAGAAACAATCGAATAGATCTCGAGACACAAGCGCCGACCGAATGGCGATGTCTTTGCCCTTTCTGGTCCGACTATGACTGCTAGCTCTTTAGACGGAGATTCTGGCTTCGACGAATTTTTATGAAAGATATAGGGCAGGAGGTTGGAAATTCGCCCCAGTCATAAAGTGGATCTTAGTCTAAAAATTGACTGCTTGACGTCATGAAGAGCTTAGCTGGCAAACTTTATGGACGACGAAACCGAGCATACAAGGCAGGGGTAAATGCCACCTTGCACATTTTGATGCTCAACTATTGTGAAGCATGACAATCATGGTTTGTGTAGTCCACATGCTATTATTCATTACTATTATTCCTGTGGAACTTGTCCAACTCTTCCATAAACTGCTAAAGACATTTCTCTTTGGCGTATCTTGAACCGGTGGTAAATAAATTATAATAATTCCATATTAAATTTCAATACTCGTTTCAATGTTAATAATATTAGGCCTATAAATTATATTATCAATAAATTTTAGCCACTGCTTTTGAGTTTTCTGTTGCGGCCCTCGGCTTCAAGAATCTTGCGTTTGCGGCCCGCGGTACCAAAAAGGTTGGACAGCACTGTCATAGAGCATGATTGTGATACCGTTAATTTAAAACAGGACCTCATTTTCAACGTTTCAAGTAGGCTAGTTCTTAACCACGTGAACCTGCGTAGCCTACGTTAAAAATATGCAAGGTCCTGTGTTAAATTAGCGGTAACACATAGGCTAATAGTTTACATGTATAAGAGTTTGTGTTCGATCGTTTCAGGGTGACGCGTATCGACAGAAGTCAACTCATCCACTCACTGAATTTTGTGTCTTTCTTAGCCTAATATTCGCTACGGAAACGAGAGAATTCTTATCTGCACCACACAGTAGGCACACTATGAGGATATTTATGTTAGTAGGCCAATTAATTTTTCCAATGTCTAATGCTTGTAAAATATTGAAAAATTTTGCTGGATCGAGAAGATTCTAGATAATTATTGTGGAGTGACAAATCTTACACGAGTTTGGTTATTCAATAGTCAGTTATCTTTTGAAATAAACTGAACTGAAACAAATGAAAACATTGAGTTCGTGAAAATGCTTTGGAAGATATGCTTTGGTGACTTTAAGGCCGTAGCCAGGATTTCGTTTCGGGGGATGTTTTTCCAGATTTCGAGCGAGACGACAAGCAACCGAATTAACTAAGGGGCTTGGAATAACGCTGTGCTCTCTCATAAAAAAGTAAAGTCATCCGAGGGTCGAAGGCCCGTTGGTGAGGCGCTCATCTCCTTTTCTTGGCCCTTGAGACGGCAATGGACGAATCCCAAGGTCCTGGACACGGGGCCGGTGTATCACAGGACTTGCCGTTTTACTTCCCAGCTTACGCCGGTACCAAATTATACTGCTTGGTGACAGAGGCACGTGTGCGTAAACAACTTGCCCAAGGTCGTTACCCGGATTCGAACCGCAACCGCCCGCTCCGTGAGCGAGCGCGTTACCGATCAGCCACCAGGTCGCACTGTCTCATAGCGTTGTTAAATCTAATCTACTGTAGAATATCACATAAATAAGAGTTTCAAATGAAATCCACAAGTTTTCACATCGTGTGCTAGTTTACGCATTATTTAATTTTTACATTAAGCTTATTTCATTTGGGGGGGGTTCATACACCCAAAACACTCCTTAGCTACGGCCTTGGGTGACTTGTAAGAATGGTTCTGTACAAACCTCCAGAGACTAATCGAATAAAATAGCTTATTCAATTATTCATGGAGGAATGCATTTGTAGTGAACTACTTTCGAGTATCAACTTCTTCAAACGCTATCGCCAGCAGCTGCTGTTTAAGATCTGGTCGACTTTTTAACCAGCAACTCCCAGCCTCCCACATCTCTCGCTGTTTCCACTTCTCCGGTCCACAATTTTGGAAGCACCATCGATAAACCCGTACCTTCTCCGAACACATCACCTGGCACTTGCTTTATGCACATTCATGACCTTCGTCTTTGCAAGATCATTTCAGGATCGGGTAATCAATAGCCACCTAAATGGGTCACTTCAAACACGTCTACTGCAACTGCCTTTTAAAACGGTGTCACGACAACTCGTCTACCGACAACTCGTCTAACGACAAGTGGTCTCCGGACAATTCGTCTACGACAACTGGTCTACAGACAACTGATCCAGCGCTTATGAAATGGAAGCTGGATGAAAGTTTTTACAGGTGAAATGGAGGTTGGATTGATTAAAAAACGCAAGAGAAATGAAATCTGGATGATGGCTCTTTTACAGGCGAAATAGAAGCTGGATTGACGAAAATAACGTATGAGAAATAAAAGCTGGATGAAAGTATTTCTTGATCTGAAATAGAAGCTGGATTGATGAAAAAATGCTTAAGTAATGGAAGCTGGATGAGGATATTTTTATATCTGAAATAGAAGCTGGATTGATGAAAATAACGGGTGAGAAATAGAAGCTAGATGAAGGTATTTTTAGATCTGAAGTAGAAGCTGGCTGCATGTCGAATTACATGAATAAAATCATCAATCCAGCTTCCATTTAAGCTAAGAAACCATTTTCATAAATCCAGCTTCTATTTCATCAATACTATTCGTCTGTAGACCAGTTGTCGTTAGACCAATTGTCCGGAGACGAGTTGTCGGTAGACGAGTTGTCGGTAGACCAGTTGTCGTGGAACCTTTTAAAACAATCAACTCATCTCAAATAAAACGCTTGTGAACAGTCCGGAATGTTTTCGTAAGCACAGTAACCAGGACTCACGAACGTAACCATGTTCTCAAATGACTTCATTGGCCAAACGTTTCTTAGGGAGCCCAATGTAAGTGTCTGGCTGACATACAACGGCCAACACACCTGTTAACCTACATTCAGTTACATTTGTCAGTAATTCACCATGCAGCCGCCCGGTGTAATGGTTTCAAATTACCCCCTAAACATTACCCACCGGCAACTTGAAACCGGTTTCAGAATACTGGGAGGCAGATACCATTTCACGTATAGAGAATGGAAGCGGGATGAAGGTTCTGTAGCGGTTCGGCCCGTCCGTCGTCGTAGCATCTTAACTCGTAACCTGACCGACCCATTGGCTCATCTTCCACCGGGGAAGATTTCCTCAGCAAGGAAGCCCGGAAAAGGGAATACAGTTCTGTCGCGTCGGAATCCCCGTTCGCCCCGTCCGCGGTCACCGGGGGGGTAACAACCCGAGTGCCAGGATGGCCACTCCTCGAATCAGGGTTCGCCCTACTCCGGGCGGAGGACCCGCGCTTAGAACTTCCCTTCACCACCGCCTTTGCCTTTTTCCCTAGGCGGTCATCTCTCTTTCGTACCATGCTACAACGAACGGTCGAAGCGCTCCCACTTCCCATGGGCACTACCTGAGTTTGGTACCCGACTGGCCACATCTGGCGGAACCAAGTCCATTCTAGGGGATTCAACCCTATCCGAAACAAAGACACCGGCATTATCTCGTAATGCGCGACAAGACAGTCAAAATTCACGTAGTAGGTTTTTCTGGTACCAGGCCTTTAGGGAGACCACCCTTGTATCGCTAGAAAGCGATTAACTTGTACACGGCAGAACGCGCCGATAACCAATGTAACCAGAAGCCGCGGCAATTATCAGACGACCGCGCTTCTCTCTCTCTCTCCGTATTCACCGTACGCTACACGAAAGGAAATGCGTACTGTCGACACTCGCGTATTGCGTTCGGTAACTCTTCTGACTCGCTTTTAACCAAAAAGCGGCCAGCACCAGTTTCGATGTACGGGGCTTAAAAATTAGCTACGTATATATATATTGTCCTTATCTAGATTAACCTATGGGTAACGAACCGGAACTGCTGCGTATTAAAGGGAGCGGCTAGGGCAGCTTGAGTTCAACCCTAGACTATGCGCACGCGAATTCCCTTGCACCACGGGGAGATACGCGCTTCGGCGAAAATAAGCTTTGTCCGTTTTCGCCGTTCGATACACACACAATACTCACTGACAGACGTTCAGCTCACAATATACACGGCGCGCTGCGTCGATTGACACCAAGATCGAGCAGATCGCACTACAAATGACAAAGATACAGATTCACGCGACCGTACGCTTCGGTCTTTCACGGGCCACGCGGAACGCGACGGTGGCGCCTGTGTGACGCCTCCGACACGAACTTGAGCCACTGACAAAGGTAACCCGCTCTCAACGTCAGATGATAGCGCTGGACGTTCTGAGCAATATGACACCAACTTTACACGGATCGGACAACGACTCACAAAGTTACACTCTCTCGACCGCTTTCGTTCGGTCCTACCTTGGGCTTCAACCAACACTCTCAACGGCGGCTGATATGGCCAAGCGATCGTCCAACGGCTCTACTAACAGCCGACTCGAAGACAAGAGGTGAAAGGAAAGATATTCGGTAGACCAAAGAATATCGTAATACACTCGCAGACCTAAGGCGCTGCGCGTCGCCTGACACAGACCTGTAAGAGGCGGTCGCTGCTTGGGGCAGCGCCGCGTTACGTACTATACGGGAAAACTCTCGCTCTCGGCCCAGGGAGCGCCGAGAATTTGACTACACGGGAAGACCGGGAAATGTACTTTTGCTCGTTTATACCGTCGGAACCAGGCTACAGAGCGCTTAACTCGCAACAGAGTAATTGCTCGGATGAATGAGACGAACAATCTGACACCAAGATTGAGCGAATCGGGTAACAGGTGACAAAGCTTCCTCGCGGGCGGCGCCGCTTGGCCGTACGCTTCGGGTAACTTGCGGCCGGCGGCAGAGACGCGGGCAACGACCAAGATTAGATCTTGTCCCGTTCCTACCGTCGAACCTAGGTTTCACAGAGCTTAACTCGCAACAGAGTATTTGCCCTACTCAATAAGATGTACAATGGGACACCGAGATTGAAGGGATCGGATCACAGATAACAAAGTTGTCGCTCGGGCCGGGGACTAGACCGACCAATATTTCTCGGGTCGCGGCTGCTTCCCTAAGATACCCGACCGATTCACTTATTTGGCTATAGCTCCCAACCGCGGCGAGCTAGGCGAGGTTTCAAGGCACTTTTACGGGCAAATCGTGTGCGGCGCACAATCTGATGCAGGTTTCAACACTGTCACGTTAAATTTCACCGAGTATGGCACTCACGGACACTAGGGCTCGGAGTCGATGCCCCTGCAGGAGTTGAACCGACTTCCGACCGAAGAATCCAAAAGACCCTCTTCACCTTCAACTTCGACTGGTAACTGTATACTGACGTTCACGACCAACGTGAAAGGCCGGAAGAACTCGAATTGACACACCTGACGCCCGAAGCGCCTTCAACTTATCAGTAACCGGTAACACGACGCGACGCCCCGGGGCGGCCGCTGTCCGAACGAAATGCACTTACACGCGCGGCGCAACAGCCGGAGCGTGGAAGTTTACAATGCAATGACCAACACAGGCGAAGAATCAGATAACCAGAAGTGGGATTCCTGTCGTGTATAAGTAAAAGATTCGACAAGGCCTTACTGCCTATCTTCGCGCTGGGGCGCGATGTCAAACGTAGGTAACTCGACCACGGCGGGCAGGGGGCTGAGTCCTGTACGACGCCGGGTAGCTATCAGGTGACGATTATAGTGCTCTGCCAAACGTACAGGGCAATGGCTTGCCCAAGAAACCGGGTCTATGTATGTATTATCGAGAGGCCTTACCGCTTATCTACGGTTGCGCGCTCTCCGTTGGCCGGCCGTGCAGATGAATCCGACGCGGGCCGCCAATGAAATCACTCGACTTCACGCAGGGTAACAAGAACGATCTTCACCAAAGGTCATATGGTCCCGAGCAGAGATGACCAGAATTAATGTATATCAACTGTTCATCAAGGAAAACGCCAAGACTGAGTTTCGCGTCTGAGGATTGCGAAGGTCCAGGTCTCACGCGATATTAGGGGGTTTCGTTGCTCTCGAACAAAGCCCGTGCTTCGGATCGCCGGCGTACGCCGTGCCGCTTGTATATGCGCTTCGACCGATATCAAGTGATCGCGTCGCAAGCGGAGCGCACTGGATTCTGTATTAATTGTGTATATTATATGTTTGGCCGAGGGTCCGTTCCTTCTATAAGTAATCTTCGATTCGGGTAACAGTCAAATGAGCTGCCGAGACCGTGGCGCCTAGGGTGCCGAAGCCTAGCACGCCGGGTCTTCGTACAGACGGTGCGGTAACTCTTTCACCAAAGAACAGAAATGGATAACTCGGATGCAGATATACGAAACCTGAGACTTCACGTAATGAACACTCTGAGAAGGCCTGCACCGAGGCTCGACTCACGGGTAACAGTATCAACGCGTGCCTGGCGCGATCGTTGCAGGGCGAGGCCCAGTCGTCCTCTGCAAGATCAACGTCGAAGACCACCAAATGCTCAACTTCCGCGGGTGCGGATTCGAAACGTATCAAATATCTCTTTCGCTCGATGACCAACAAGTCACTGTCACAAGGGAAACTCGCACAAAGTAAATCGATTGCCCTCAATGCGATTCAGATGCCTAGAGATCAACGTAATGAAGAATATTCATATGCATTGACCATAGGACGTGCATCACTCGTCCTACAACTATAGCAGAGCACCGTGTGGCAGGCTTTATTCCACTGGAATGAGCTGTTTGCAAGCTATACTTTGGCTTGCAGTCTTCCGTACAGAAAAACCTTGTTTAATTCGCCATAAATTTATTTATTATCCGATCTTCACGATCTTGGGTTCGTTGGAAAGCCTAGGTCCTTACCTACATTCTAAGCCTTAAATTAAGTGGATTGGACTAGCCTAACATTATCTTAAAGGACCCTAACTACCTATAGGAGGGCTGATGACCGCTATTTTGCCTGTTTCCAGCGCGTCTTCGATACTCTACCTGTGTCCAGCATAGTTTCACAGGCTATTTATGTGCCTTTGAGTATCCTGTGGCCAGGTCCGCCACAGTTTTCTATAGGTGAAATGGAAGCTGGATGAAAGTTCTCTATAGATGAAACTGAAGCTGGATGAAGGTTCTCTATAGGTGAAATGGAAGCTGGATGATGGTAAAAGAAATGGATGCTGGATGAAGGTTCTCTGTAGATGAAATAGAAGCTGGATGAAGGTTCTCTATAGATGAAATAGAAGCTGGATGAAGGTTCTCTATAGGTGAAATGGGAGCTGGATGAAAGTTTTCCATAGATGAAATAGAAGCTGGATGAAGGTTCTCTATAGGTGAAATGGAAGTTGAATGAAGGTTAGAGAAATGGAAACTGTATGAAGGTTCTCTATAGATGAAATAGAAGCTGGATGAAGGTTCTCTGTAAGTGAAATAGAAGCTGGATTGACGAAAACAACGCTTTCACTGGGAGTAACCTGATACCCTAGGGATAGGATGAAACCGGTTTCAAGTTAATGTTTAGGAGGGGGTAATTTGAAACCTCTACACCGGATCTACTCGCTCATAATCACATCTTTCTCTATCTCAACCTCCATCGAAATTCCTGCTGAAATTCTCTATTCTGTTTCTTAATTATTATACTGCACCACCTCCTCCTCGTTGGAGCTGACTCCCGAAAGACATCGACCAGTTTACTCATTCTTACATCTGGCCTATCAATTTCACTTTCCATCCGATTCCACTCACCTCTGCTCCTTTCCACTCACGATTGAACACCGAACTCTTCAAGCTGTCATTGTTACAATGATTCTTCTCTGAGCCATCTCGCAATCACCATCACAACCGATTATCACCGTCAAAGCGTCTTTATCATCGGCTTGGTCTCCGAGATAAAGACAGTTCCGGTGTATCGGGAACTAACCTGATTATAGAGGACTCAATGTGACATAGCGCCGGTTTTTAAGCAAGCTTTTGTGTCGTGGTTTTGTGGGGCTAACATATGTTTGGTTATGTAGGCCTACATGTACGTTGCATTGCATTTCTGGAATAATAGCGAGCCTTTAACTATAATTTAGGCCTATATAACTACGAGGTGATTATGAACGTGAGAAAATTCGTATGGCGTATGTTCTTCATTAAATGGCTGCGAAATTTTTTATCTTGGTCGCTCTTGTTTGTGCAGCAGAAGGACTGCCTGTGGAAATTCTCCATTTGGACGAATAGTAGGATGTTTTGTCACCAATGCTCAAACGGGGCAGCAAACTGTTTGCCTGTGTCAGTGGTTACATTACTGAACATGGAGTTGGAGGGAAAAGGTATGTCTACCTGCAGTGAAAGCGAAGAAGGCGGAAAGCGCAAGCGAAGTTACCCTGCGGCTGCCCAGACTCATAATATAACAGAGAGGGAGGTGAGCAACAGTTGTCTGTCGGCGAGAGATTCAAAATCGAGCAAATGCCGGTTATCAATAGAAAATCGTATTATCTGAGAAGCGGATGGTCCGGACAGGGATCAGCTTAGAGGAGCTGAATGAGCACATCAGTAGAATGAAGGCGTCGTACTTATTGGCGCTTTCCAATGTGGACAAGGCGTGAGATAGGCTAATTCGGAACATCTCGCTTCAAGTGAGCGCATCCAATGTTGAAAGTAGAGACCCGAGAAAAGCGACCTTTTACGTTGTGTTAACTTATAGGCGTCCATGCAGTTCAGGGGTGAAAAAACCTCTTCTACAGCTAATATGTCGGGCTCTCACTTTCCATGCATGACATTGACCACTTACTTACTTGTCCGATGGATGAGTGACACGCCGTATGAAGACTTTCCTCTAACAAGAGGCCCAGAAGTTCGTTCTGCGTGGGGATTTTCGCTCAATCGAGAGCTCTCCAGATGAGGTCCTCAAGCATAGGCCTACTGTGTCTTTGATAGGTCCTTGTGTCGCCTGCACAAACAACTTACAAGTCTATGCAGCCCTCATGTTTCGACTTTCTCTCGGCAGTGTTGGCACAAAATAATTAGGTTCGCATAGTGACGATCACATGGTGTCCATACGTACCCAGAGTGACCCCGACTACGAATAGTACTTCGTCGTCGGAGTCAGCTGGGGAGCTAGCATCCAGTCTGCAGAATTAGAAGCTTCGTGATGGGGTTAGCGGGTGGGCACGATCGCTTGTGGCGTCAGTGAAATCGAGCCGGCCCATCCATGACTTTTGTGTAGATTGGTGATCCCCATCCGTATGGTTGTGCGTCCATCAGGGTGATCCACGTTTTGAATGCTGAAGTTCATCAACTGACTGCAATAAACTGAGCATTGGCGGCCACTGGTTTCTAGCTATTAGGCTACCCATTATTGTGAGGTTAACTGTGGCCAACACGTAGATAATAATGATCTCGGTGTTATCAGAACCAGCTGTAGGACAAAGCAGAACTCAAGATGATCGCCTTGCTTATAGTATTCACTTTGCCGATTGTTTGAAGTTCGAGTGTAAGAGTGGGCGATTGGAGTAGGCAGTTGGGGGCCAATCGGTAGGACTCTGGTATGTCTCTAGCAATAATATTGGTTCTATTAGCTAATCTCTGCGCAGAAAGCGTGTCGGGTGAACAGCTGCCTCAGCTCCTCCCGGAATGCCTACGCCAAAAACTGAATGAAACAGTCTTGTCACTCCGTGCATAGGCTATAATCAGCGCCAAGTGCAGCCCACCGCGACATGCTTTATGACTCCATATCTCCAGGGCCGGATTTACTATGGGGCAAATGAGGCAGCTGCCTCAGGGCCCCCACCAATTGACAATTCTACCAAACACATGTAATAAATATTGTAAATAGACCTACAAAACTAAAAATAGTAGATATTACTAGTCATATTACTATTTACTTGTAAGTTGTAAATTATTGTCAGCGTCGCGATATAAAAATGTAAGCGCTATAAAAATATATTATAAACTGAGTCTGATGTTGATTTCCGGCACAACGGCAGACATTGTCACGTTGAAATTGTAAAATAAGATAAATTGCAAAACAGACAACAAATATAATAAATTAATAATTACTTCAAGTAACTGTCTGTAGTACAGTTAAAGATGTAACTTACCTACAGACTACAGTACATTAGTTATTAGGGCAATCCTGGGAACGGCGGTCATAAATTATAAAATTCCATAAATCGATAGTGCGGAGTGTTGGATGGGCAAAAAGTGTGGGTTTTTGATCCAGCCTCCATTTCTTAAGCGTTTCTTCATCAATCCAGCTTCTATTTCACCTGCAGAAGATCCTTCATCCAGATTCCAATTCTCTTGCGTTTTTTCATCAATCCAGCCTCCATTTCACCTGTAAAAGGTCTTCATCCAGCTCGTATTTCACTTGCGTTTTTCATCAATCCAGCCTCCATTTCACCTGTAAAAGGTCTTCATCCAGCTCGTATTTCACTTGCGTTTTTCATCAATCCAGCCTCCATTTCACCTGTAAAAGGTCTTCATCCAGCTCGTATTTCACTTGCGTTTTTCATCAATCCAGCCTCCATTTCACCTATAAAAGGTCTTCATCCAGCTTCTATTTCTCAAGCGTGGTTTCTATGCGCCCATCCTATCCAGTGCGCTATTACGACAAGTCAGGTTGACTTGATTTATTTCCCAACGGAATGCCGTCAAAACAACGTAAACAATGACGTAAAAAGCCCGAGAAGCTCGTAAGTAAGTGCATAAGTAAAGAATGAAGAAAATAAGTGAATAAATGCAGCTAGGGCTGCCAACCGTCCCGGATTCGCCGGGACAGTCCCGGAATCGGCCCTGTGCGTCCCGTGTCCCGGATCGATCTTAAATTGTCCCGGAATTTGTGGTAGAGATGAACTTGACAAAATGCTGCTATTTTACACAAACTCGGCAAGTTGTTTGATGATTTTGCGTTCTGCACTTTATTAAACCTAACATTGAACATCGAATGTTTGACAGCGCTTAATTGCAATTGGTTCAAGTCTTGACAATTTTACAAACCACTGACACTCAGTAGCATATTAAAATTGTCTCCTATGTAGCCTACTGCAAGTCCGTTCTAATGCTTTTTGAGAGATAACGTGCTGATTTCCACGACTTTGTGCCTATGCAATATATATGGACAGTGTAAATTGATATAGGCCTAGGCTAGGCCTAGGTCTAAATGTTATATCTAGGCTATAGGGACTGCGGGCGTCCCGGAATGACAAAATCAAGAGTTGGCAGCCCTAAATGCAGCCTTAACTGTAGTTGGCTCTTCCTCTGACGAAAATACATGTTTCAGAATTTATGACCGCCGTTCCCAGGATTGCCGTTATTAGTTAATAGTTAATTATAAAAAAGTATTCCATTATTCCATACTGTTTGGCTTAGTGTTTGCCTCAGGGCCCCCACCAACCTAAATCCGGTGTGGCATGAAATGTTGTCCGGCATGAAATTGTGTCCTGAAAGCGTTGTCATTGGTTCATGTGACCGATGACATCAGATAGCAGCTGTCAAGCTAAAGCATCATGAAATCTTGTCCGGGAAAGACACAAAATATTCAAGATAATTATACGACGTACTTAGGCATCCACCTCTATAATTAGGCACATTATAATAGTATAAAAATATAGATCAATGACTAAGATACGAAGTGTAATTATGTAGGTCTATGATTTCCGATACTACCGAAAACTTATGTTTTAAGTAGGCCTACTTAAAGTATGATAGCAAACAGTAGCAATTTGCTGCGCTTTCGGAATATTTTTCTTTTAGATGAAGTTATAAAATTAATGGTCTATTACAGTCAGATAAAATCGAATCTATTATATATAGTAGACCTAAAAGTTTGCATTTACTAACAGCATCAATATTTGTCAACAGCGTAAGCTGACAAAAAAGGAACTGCAAGTGAACTGCGTACGTATATGTGGATTCCGCTACATTATACATGTCTTGCATTGCATTGGGCATTATTATAATCTCGTTATTTTTATTATTCAATCAATCAATCACATAAATTTATATAGCGCCCCTTCAAGATCGCTACTCAGAGGCGCTCCCAACCCAGGCCTGGCCAAAAAGAAAACTCTTGAGAAGACAATAAAAAGAGCCAGCAGAGTCACGGCCCACGGAGAAGCGAACGGAGAGCCGCAGGGAGGCCATTACCGATAGCTGGACCCACCACGGAAAATGTTCTTCGCTGCATAGTAGCGGAACGACAAAAAGGGACAAGGTAATCACCGCGGGCCGCTGACCGCAGCGAACGACGGCCCAGAGAAACGGGATACGAATATGAATACGTATATGCCGCAGGGTTTCTGGGCGTTGGACTGTTTACTTGTTCCATTTTCATAAACGGAGACTGGAGTAAAAAGCTCACGGAGCTTGAACCAGGATGCAGCGCCAACAGGGCAAATTGTGCTATGTAAAAACTAAAATCTTCCCATAATGATCGCTATGTAACGGGAAAATAAACAGACCAAAACCTAACGCAGCTAACTCCGCTGAGGTATTTGTGTTGGCCAAAAGCCCCTTTGCTTTTTCTCGATGACTGGAGTAGACAAGAAAAGATAGATATGAATAAATGAAAGCCTAAATTTCGTATTTGTGTGCAACTCTAAGACTTGTTTACATACGTCTCAACACATCGCCCGTTCGCCCCGTTCCACGATGGGAATTTCCTTCTAAAAATAGAACTAGCGCCATCGTGACCCCGACTACAAGATGCCCGCATTAAAACCATGATTCCAATGCTCACACCATTGTTTTCTCATCTGCTTCAACAAGCATTATTTCGCATATCTTATTGATGCTACGTTCAGACGAAACTCCAACGCGGACAATATCTCACGTTTCTAATAGTAATTACTGTTTCCACAACGAAAGTGGCCGGACCCGGACATGATTTCATACCGGACAAGATTTCATACTTACCGTATGAAATACTGTCCTGACAACGGAAGTGGGCGGAGTCGGACAATATTTCATGCCGGACATAATTTCATGCCACACCGGCCCTGCATATCTCTCGCTTAGGGCAAATGGTTTTTTCCACATAAATGACTCAGTCATCTCTTCAGGTAGACCTTTCTTTTAAAAGCAGATTGGCATTTCGAATCGATGTTTCCTGAAGTTGTCTCCCACACCAAAGGCAATAAGATGATTTTTCTATGCTATGGTATGTAACCATTGGGTCAACCGACCAAACCCGTTGATAAAGCGAAGATTGCCTTAGAACGCGATTAAGCAGTCTAAGCTGTCTGGATCGCACGGAGATCTTTTGTCCACCGGAGCAGGTGGGTGTTTTGTGGTTACGTTCAAGCGCGTCAAGGGTTTCTATAGTATACCCAGCACCGGTCAATCATCAGTGCAGATTAAACGGCTGTTTTGAAATTGCCTTCTGCAAGACTGCTAGAAATTGTCTGCACCAAACAGAAAATAGGTGACCTCCAGTCATATCAGATGCTGAAGGATCTGCCTTGCTGGTAGCAGGTTGTGTTAGTGTCTGGACTAACTCTAAATTGATGTTACAGTTCCAAGAAAACTAGTTAACAAATTTCTCTGCATGATTCCTATTCAATAAAAAATCTAAATGTAAATGATTCCATTGGTCGATTCGCCGTGATTGTATTCTAGCATGCAGGGCGTCAAAAGGCGGAGGAATGTACATGGGCTCGCGGAATATAACAATCAGTGGAAAAGCGTGCCAACCATGGGCGGAAAATAGTCCGCATGCAATTCCTGAAAATATAACGGACAACATGTTTCCTGACGGAAGCAAAGAAGCTGCACGAAATTTCTGTCGAAATCCGGATATAGAAAGCACCGACGGCGTGTGGTGCTACACGATGGATCCCAAAGCGGAATGGGAGTTCTGTGATATCTGTCCTGGCAGATACGAAGGCTACAATGGTTGGTATACTTTACATGTTTCTCGACTCATCACTTTACATTCCTTTATGATTTTTTGGTTTAGCTTATCTTGGCACACCGTGGTCATTCGACAACAGATATTTGCGTCTTCACTCAACCCACAGCTTTGTAAAATAGATAATTAACGATTAAAAAAACGCTGCTATGATTATACCATAACTTAGCCATGTAGTGAAAGAGATATCTCACGCCTACCTTGCTGTGTGGCGAAATCGAAGAACACGAAAGAAATTGAGCAAACATGATAATTTATTCGCTGAATAAAATCAAGGAAGTTCATTCATTCATTCATTCATTATTAGAATTTATATAGCGCCTCTTCAAGAAACTACTCAGAGGCGCTCCCAGCCCAGCCACGGCAAAAAAGAAAAAAGATTTAAGAGACTTGAGGAATAAGGGTTGACTGGTCAGGTGGAGGAGATGGAGGTTAGGGGGATGTCATTCCAGATTGACGGCCCCACAACCGAGAAGGCACGGCGCTGTCTGGTAGCTAAGCGAGCCCGTGGAACAAGCAGTTGTCCCTTCGCAGCAGAGCGAAGGGTCCGACGCGCTTCAATGTCAGAGACTGGGCGACAGAGAGCGCGCAGGTAAGATGGAGCACAACCAAGGATGCAGCGAGAAGTTGGTAGCAATAGTTGTTGTGCGCAGTGTGATACTTCATTCTCAACTCTAAATAGTGGCGTTCACAGCTGAAAAGCGATAACAATGAACCGTTCCATCTTAGGGTTCTTTTACCAACATAATACATGTATATAGCCTACCATGATTATATACATTTTCAGATTGAATTATACTTTGTTTTATTAAAAACAGAATAAAAGTTATTCACACTGTTCCACGAGTTTCAATGAGTAGACTGAATAAGAATACGCACATTACGCAGTGCTATTTTTCTCTAAAACACCAGAGGTAGGATTGACGAACAGCTTCTTGCCTTAATTGAAACTGGATTGACGAAAAGAATTCTTGATTAAATGGAAGCTGGATAGATGAAAATAAGTGTATATAAAAACGTGCATTGATGAGAAAAAAGCTGATCAGGCGTAAATAGAAGCTTGACTGATGAAAACCACGCTTGTCTAAGCAGAAAATGGAATGACGACAGTTATGGTGTACATTCGTGTTAAACTGTCATGGATTTAAAACAATGAAATCAATTTGAAACAGTGAAACGACAATTCAGTCGGAGTTAAAAACCGAAAAAGCGATTAAACATACCAAAGTCTTGCCTCACATAATATAATTATTTCTTCCGCTGTTATTGTTGTTAATACTCGCATAACAGTTTCTAGAGTTGTGTGTAAGCTTATAGCCTCCGTCTTGAAAAATGCGCGTTATTGTCGGCGCGTATATGTTATGCGCGCGAATGTCGGTTCGCGCTTTTGACGGCACGCTTTTGGCCAGCGCGCTAAGAACGGGGTGCCCTCAAATGCACACAAAGCGCGAGTCAAGACCAGCATAGACCTATAGACTTGTCCTAGATAACGGCGGCAGACAAATTATTGGTCTCCCTGACGGTTTTATCAGATTTATCGTTTTAGCATTACCGGTATACTTTACACTCAAGATTACTCCACTAACAGGTTGGCCCGCTGGCTTGTACTGGGAGGCTCATTAACTGGGGGTGGGGCGTTTCTGACGTCACTGGGCCACTCGGGCAACCTCAACAGGGCAGCCGTTCATGCAGTTCGTTCAGTGTATGACTTGGGGTGCAGCTATAAAGTTTGTCCAGTGTTTATAAAGTAGGCCTGCAAGGAATGCACTCTTATAGGCATGAAAGTTGTTTCCAAAGTTTTTATTTCACAATGCAATTGTGCGAGATGCTTACATTTGAGTCTCAGATTGAAGTGAAGGCGCACACTGACAGTGGACAGTTGGTTGGTTGATTGCAAATGTTGCAATAGCTTGGTAGACTGCACATATAAAAATATTATATATATAATTAATTATATATATTTATATATGTATATATCCATGACATTATGGCTATGCTATGGATGTATGTTATACCTGGCTTACGGCCATAACCAGGAAACTTTCCCCATAAATAATAATAGTGAATAGTAGTTATTGTAGGGCTAGTGCATACAGCATGCAACAATGCTCTATTAGCTGTTATTAATGGCAAACAAAAGTATTTTTAAAAGTATTTATGTATTTATAATATAAAGCACACAATGCTAAAAAAATTTCCAATTTAAAGTATGAATAGACCTCACTCTATTATATTATTTTTAAGACTACAGTAAATAAAACACTCCCATCACTGAATGAAAGATGAAGAAGGTCACTCACTCAGGGGCGCAGACATTCCCCCCCTGGACAAAACCCCCAGGACAAAACCCCCCGGACAATAACCTCCCCCGGACAATTCTTCCCTGATTTAGCCTAGGACATTAACCCCCGGACAATTCCCCCGTTGCTTCCATTTAGGCAAAAATGTGTTTCATCCAACTTCTATTTAAATAACAATTAATTTTATCCATCCCGCTCCAATTTAAGCAAGGATATTTTCATCAATCCAGCTCCAATTTAACCAAGAAATCTTTTCATCAATCCAACTTGTGTACTTAGGACCGCCGTTTTATAGTAATACCACTTACACGCAATATGTTCGACAAGGGGGGGAATTGTCCTACCCTGGGGAGAATTATCCGGGGGGTTTGTCCGGGGGGGGTTTGTCCGGTTGTAGGACATTAGCCCCCCTGGACATTATCCCCCCGGACATTATCCCCCCGGACATTAGCCCCCCGGACATATTCCCCCCCCGATTTTGCGTAGGACAGTAGCCCCCCCGGACAAAGTCCCCCCTATGTGCAAATCGTAGAATAATGCCGTAACCGATAAGACTTGTGACTGACATTCACATGCAAACAAAAGTACTTAGTGTCATTTAGGTCCTAATTGTATCAATAGGCCTAGGCTTAGATTTGAATATGTAGAGCCTATACAGTCTATTTGTTTAGTGTCTTACAACAAAGGTTTGTTAACGTCACTTAGGTTATAGGCTACGTCTGAGCTTCGTAGACTTAGGCTATTAGCATCGTTTCCATTCAAACTTAGATTAAATAAATTGGAGAAATGAACGAATGGGAATCGTATAATTTACAGTAGGCCTAAGTAGGCCTACTTGTTAGTGTCAGTTATGGCTAAAACGAAGGTTTATTAACGACATTATTTTACGCATGAGCTTCGTAGACTTCTTAGCGTCGTTTCAGACCTTTAAAATAGTTTATAATACACACATTAAACCTTCAATTAACTTAACATATTCCTACAGGATGTTAAACTAATGTGTAAGGTATAGATATTCATTTAACATAGGCCCATTGTTACATTTTGTACATCATTTTTAGGTAATGATATCATAGACTGGGGGGATAATGTCCGGGGGGGATAATGTCCGGGGGGGCTAATGTCCAGGGGAGATAATGTCCGGGGGGGAATAATGTCCAGGGGGGCTAATGTCCGTTCCCCGGTTTGTCCAGGGGGGAAATGTCCTACACTCGGTCACTCAATAGACCACAATAGTAAAATGCTGAGTAGACCTAAAAACATTCATGACAGTTTAAATTTGGTGTACATGTGTCTCTGCACATTGTCATTTTTCATTTTATGTAAAATTTTCATTGTCTTTTGCGATTGTGATTGACAGAGTAAACAGCCTAGTTGCTGCTCTCTAATCTGACTTTTTTCGACTTGTTTCATTTGATCAAAAATTTAGAAATAAATGACACTTGGAGGGTCTAATAACACTACTTGCATATTTGCAGATGACCCTGCAGTTGTAAAGAAACATAGGCCTAATGGTTAACTAAAAAATAATGGAGCAAATATCTAGTAGCCTAATAGAAAAGTATTATAATTATAGTGAATGTATAATATAAACACACAATTGATAAGTTTACTGTGAAATAAATGTTAAGTCTATATGTGTGCTAATAATTGTATGCCAGTCAGTTGACTGCTATAGTATAAACAGATGTCAGCTAACGCTGTGCCTGACAGCCACAGCGCTGGTCCAGTGGTCCAACAACGTCACAGCACCCCCGCTCCGATTCACGCATATTCATAACCCGCCTATTGGGCCGACCTGTGAGTGGAATGATCTTGCTTTACACTTAACCCTTTAACGACCAGCTACATATGTTGTCCATGCATTTTAATACACGCTGGTCGATCGTTAAAGGGTTAAGGCATAATCTTACCTTGCGTTGGATTCGCATTAGGCGTACATTTTTCCGCATAACCTTATCTTGCAATTGGATTTGCATTACATTTACTGCATAATCTGACACCATGCATTATTTTTGCATTACATTTAGGCTACTGCATAATCTGACATTCAGTCAATCAATCATTCATAATTTATGTAGCGACCCTTCAAGGTACCTACTCAGAGACGCTCCCGGCCGAGATCAAGCGAAAAACCAAGTCTTCAACAGTAACTGTTGTGAAATTGAGAACAGCTTGGGAAGTGTCGCATAGTCAAGGGAAGTCCGTTCTTGGTTGTTGAACCAAACACAGAGAACGAACGCCTCTGTACCATTGTTGCAGGGCGAGTGAAAGGAACCATTAACTCTTTCGCGGCGAATGGGGTCGATAACGACCGCATAACAAAAACGCACCCTTTTGTCGGATGATGTAGATATATTTAAAATTCTATTTATATATTTGGCTTGTGGACATGCAGGCGGATCAGAAAATACCCTAACATAGGTTTTCCCCAATGGTTTGATGAAGTTATAAACGAAAACTATGGCCACAAGTTTGTGAAATTTACATCCAGCCATTTGTATACTTTCATCCACGCTTGGCCCATGAGTATTTCGCTGTAATTATGTCTTTTCATCGGCCAAATTCAGACAAAGTGAATTATATCGTTCAACAAATGCTATAATAAGGTCTCAAGCAAATATTCTAGATGATGCAAAGGTTTCGGGATTTGAAGACCACACTTTTACCGCCCATCGATCAGCCCACGCCAATCTCATCATAGATTAGGAAAAAACAGCTCATTTGATCACTTCTCTGTAGTTTATTTGTTTTTTTTTATTTAGGCATATCCGCCTAATTAGAAACATAAAAGTTGTCAGTCAGGCAAATTGTGTAGAGGATCTATAAAGAAATCCTCAATGTTTGGACATTTTGGGATAGAAATACGGCGACATCGCTGCAGACCTAATATTTTGTTGATGTGAGCGTCGATGTCATTATCTTCTCAGTGGAAGTAATATAAAATCATTTAAAAATTAAATTCACAATTTTTTAGCCTTTCACTATTTCCTACAAGATTGCCATACACGTAGCTACTTTTAGCAGTGTTTGCATTACATTTTATTTTGCTCAAAGATTTTTAATTAATTTCTAATGTTTTAAATTTAATTTTTATTTTTAATAATATTTAATATATTTAAAGATTTTAAGAAAAACACGTCAATTGATCTGCTTTTTCAATACAGAATATTGTTGAGGAATCAAATACGAACAAAATGATATAAGACATGTCAATATTTCCACGGACTTTAAGTGTTTTTCTTAATATGAACAAATTATAGCTATATTTATGAAAAACAACTTAGCTGCGATAGAGTTAAGTCACCATGGAAAGCAGAGCGCAGTGCATGAGTAACTATTGTGCATTACATTTACTGCATAATCTTAGCTTGCATTAGATGTGCAATACCTTTGCTAAATAATCTTGCACATTGCACTAGATTTTATCTTCAAATGCAGCGTGTGTGCTACCAGATAACGGTGCAGGCTACCAGGGAGTACTCGCTCATTCGAAATCTTTCCAAGAATGCGAACCTTGGACTAATCATTTGGATCCGTCATTTGAATTCCCAGATGAAAGTGCAGAGGATGTAAAGAATTACTGCCGGTATGCAGCGAAATATTCTATTCTAAGTAGTCTTAAGGCGCTATGCTTAAGATGATATCATTAGAAATGGTCTAATGTCCGTGAAGTGCGGTACAAGAAAACCGCAAAACATGCACACGTCATGCAAGTAGGCTACTTACATTGCCATGCCACAAAATTCAAGACAGTGTAACCAAAACTCGGGAGATCGATGCATCATCTTCGTTACCCGTCATTAGCGCGCAGGACAAAAGCGCGCCGACAAAAGCGCGCCGAAAAAGCTCGGCGACAAAAGCGCGCCGAAAAAAGCGCGCCATCAAAAGCGCGCCGACATAAGCGCGCGGCATGGACCAAACGGTTGTATTATCACTTCGCCTAACATAATTGAAAGCAGCACCCATCTGTACTTCTCACCTACATTGTAGCCTATAGGCTAATATTCAAAGCCCTTCCCCCACTCCAATCATTCTTCCACTTATTTCGATAAAAGTTGTTTTTCCACAAATAAGATATTAAATTAACCACTGATTTGTAATTTTAATTGACGATTGATGAGATTTCTATATGGAAAACGAAAGATTAGGAGGTTCGTCACCTAATAGTTGTTCACGTTATTTGCATATTGCATTCACTAGATTAGACAATCTTACCAATAGAATTTCTCGAGAACTTTGACTTAATTTTTGAAACATTATATTTTTCTTCGTTGTTCACGTTATTTGTATATTTGCCGGACAATTACACATGAGTTTGTACGTGAGTTTCTTCAGTTTTTGGTCTGTGTATGTTGGTCTACGTCTTGTTGACTGCGCGCTTATATCGGCGCTCATTTTTTCCTGCGCGCTTTTGACGGTTCGCGTTGAAGGAGGAAGCTGGTTCCACAATACCGGGCCAATGAGAGCAAAGGCACGCATTTTAGCTAAGGTAGTCCTAACTCGGGACACGAAGAGATCATGCCGATCAAAGGAGCGTAGCGGGCGAAGAGAAGTGGCCGAGGTCGGCAGATGGATGAGGTCACGGAGGTACATGTGAGCTCGGCCAGTACATGACCGGCAGATTAATGTGAGAACCTTGAGTTGTATCCGAGCAATAAGGGGTCTTTGTTAAATATTATAAGTGATTAATATTCAGTGATTAAGTATAATAATTCCGTAGCAAGACGACTTTGAAACGCTGCATATGTCCAGGTTTGGGACAGGTCCTGCATTGGGACAGTGGCGGTACAGAAGTCGTCTCTATATATTATCGCGTGTGAAAATTACCAGGGAACGTATTTGATGTGGCAAATGGTCATACGTCTTATCCTGCAATAAATAAGACGTTGTACAGAGATATTGGAATTTTTAATTTTCGGGCTAAAAATAATTTTGTTTACTCACTCAGTCTCAACCACTGCATTAAATGTCTAGTGCTAATTTAGCTCAAACTATTAGTAAACTGTTTAGGACAGTTCGTTGCAAAGCATTTGGTGAAATTTGGGGATCATTCATTGAGTACATTTTTTATTATCTCAAAAGTAGTGCCCGGGCTATTGATGGCCTGCATTAGGACATGCGCACATGGCCTGCATTGGGACTACCCCAATGCAGGAAATTCATCATAGGAAATTAAACTTAAATGGTTTTACTGTATATTGTGTGCAACAGAATGCTATCAGGATGGGTAGAGATATGTTACGTTGCACTCACTTAAAATTGACCCGTAAGGCTATTTTAAAGGTTATTTTTTATTAGGATTACATGGTCTATGGAAGCTTGTTCGCATTGATTAAATTTTTTATAATATTATTGTTTGATCTACTCCAGCCACTCATTTATATATTACCAACTGGAATATGATCTATTATGCATTACTAAATATGATTAGAACCAGATCTATTGGTTGCCCCAATGCTCCACATGCGATGTCCCAATGCAGGACGCCATGGCCTGCATTGGGACACATTTTTTCACAACGAAAAATTTTAAATTTTTAAGGTTTTTTCTTGTGATAATATTGGAATAAAATCAGTTTCGATTCATGAAACATTACTGTTTCGGACAATATCAACAATATACATGTACTACAACTAACACAGATTGTATGCCATAAAATGTAAAATTTGTCCCAATGCTGGACATTCTCCCCTAAGTCGACGATTGATGCAGAATAATTTGGCGCAATGTTTTCAGAAACCCAACTCCGAATCAGCGCGAAGGTCCATGGTGCTTTGTTAGTGTGAAAGAAATCACTTGGGATTATTGCGACGTCTGCTTGCGTAAGTAAGTTTACTCATTCACGAAACTAACGTGTATTAATACAATAATTCATATCGCAAAATTACACTGATGATTAGGCTAATTATAATAGTAGTAATGATTAATATTCTGCTGTCGTATTTATTTACTTAGGCTATTCATTTACATGTATAATTATCTATTACGAATACTTATGGCGTCTCTTCAAAACTGCAACCATGGCCAAGGGTTCCACCTAAAACTGACCATTCAAAAGAATTCATACCGATACTCATCTGATACTCTGATCTTCCACCTTTCAAATCCAAATGCCGCCCACCATAACAGCAACTCTGCCCCCTCCGCCCCTCTGACAACCGGTCTCAGACCTCCTTCTGATTACCATTTGAACAGCTCTTTGACTCAATGAATAAGGTGGTAACTGCGATTGACTTTTGAGCGGTACTTGAGAAGTTTGTAAATTACGATTAAAATATAGAAATAGGGCCTACATGTAGCAGAGGGAGCTTGAATGAATAACTGAATTAAAAAGTAGACTAGGTGTCAATTTTCCAGAGGGCAAGTGGATTAATTGGCAATTATTATTGTGCCCATTCAGGAACTTACTTTGTAATAGGCTAATAAATTGCCAGTTTTGGATTTCTTTAACAAAAAATATCTTCACACTAACGAAACCATTCATATTAAAGTTATAACAAAGTCAACGTGCGAAATATAGGCTACACTAAAAAGCTCTGTGAAAAAGACTATGCATGTTCCTAATCTGCTTTGCATTTTTTAACCTCTCGCTACAAAAAATTAAACCGTGACCATCGTGCTTTGCCCCCTCCTGCAAACATCTCTGCGAGCGCCTATACATGTAGTATACCGTATGTCTTGTAGATTAAACCTGTAGTGCTAATGGGTATCTTTTTCAATTTGAAGTAAATTTCAATGCACTCCTTAAAGTAAAAAAACTGTTCATGTTTACTATGTTTTCAAGGGATGGTATAGGGTCTAAAATTTATGCTGACAAGCCTCTGTATTAGGATTCTGTTTTTAACGTTGGATCTCTGTATTAGGTCTTCTGCATTATTTGTATTGCAGCATTTGAGGGGAGCGTTGTATATTCGCCCCTCAGCACTAACAGTAAGGTGGAGTGAAATTTTTTTTCTTGAATTTCAAAATGCCTGGGTGCGGGAAAGTTGCATTATGATCTAAGAAGTTCATGTGAAAAATATTTTAAATTTATTCCTTTTTTAAGAGGTGCCCCAACGGCATCATAAATTTGCCATAATTTGTAAAAAAAATCGAATTTTTTTATTTTCTTAGTAAAGTTTGTGAATCACTTAACCACATTGCAAAGTAAGTTTTCAACTGATAATAATGCTTTTAAAGAGAATTCTTGTCCAAAATCATTTTATTGTCACATTTAAGTGATTCCAGACTTGCCATAAAATCTACATTTAGGCCTACATAAGCCTATTTTGTCAAAATTTGTCTAATACTTAAATAATAAAAATAGGCCCTATCTTGCTATTTGGGCACTCTAAAATGCTTAATATGTGTAAAAGTATTCATACATTGTCAAGTGCTTTGGTCTATGATTTCAATTAAATGGGTTGTGATTGAGATAAAAGGGTAGTAGAGAAGCTAAAACTCTATCATGACAAGTACAGAAACTTGCTCAAACCATACAAATCTCGGAAATACGACCAGAAATACATATCTAAACTTGAAGAATTTGCGAAGCAATCTGAAACTCAATTATTCGATATTGCAGCTTGTAAATGTATGGAAATAAATAATTGCACTTGTGCAAAGGATAGAAAAGTTCCAATGGCAGAACGAAAATTTCTCATTGATCAAAGGAAAACAAGAGCAATGATGATTGGTGGTATTGATGTGAATATGACTAACTCTGTGAAAAGAAGAAAAGCAAGGAAACGCAAAGAAATAGAGAGGGCTACAACAGCCAAGTGTCTTAAACTTTCCGTCACTCACTCACAGCCGGGTAGTTTCAGTTATTTTGACTCAGATATGCCAAATCACAAGAAATCAGATATGAAATTAAGTTCTTCAACAGGTAGTTTCACTGATATGTCAACAGTATTACACAACAAAGAATCAGACGATGAACTGATTACAATTAACTCAAGAAAATGTAAAAGTGCACAAATGCGCTCGGATTTACCTACTTTGGCTCGTGAATGCGACAGACATGGAATTTCTGATCGCTGTGCTGCTTCTCTTGCTACCGCAGTTTTACAGGATGTTGGTGTTGTGCACGACACAGACTTATCTATGGTGATCGATCGCAGCAAAGTTCGAAGAGAAAGATCAAAAGTTCGAAAACGTCTACAGTGCAATTCCGTAAAGCAACTATCTGGATTGTACTTCGATGGACGTAAAGATAGGACCAGAGTGCAAATGAAAAATGGCAAGAAATCGTATCTTAAAATAATTTCTCAAGAGCACATAACACTGGTACTTGAACCGAATTCACAATATCTGGGTCATGTCACTCCTGAGAGTGGATCAGCCAAAAATATTCACACAAGTATCAACAAGTTTCTGTTAGATAACGAAACAGCAACTAAAGATTTAGTTGCTATTGGTTGCGACGGAACCAATGTCAATACTGGTGTAACTGGAGGGATAATACGTCTTTTGGAAATACAACTTGGTAGACCTTTGCATTGGTTTATTTGCATGTTGCATGCCAACGAATTGCCTCTGCAACATCTAATTCAAAGGCTGGATGGCGGAACACAGGGCGCAACACTATTTTCAGGAAACATAGGCAAGGCTCTTGGAAACTGTGAATCATTACCTCTGGTACATTACAACGCAATTGAGTTCGAGAATTGCCCAGATATGGAAGGTATCGAATTAAGTACCGATCAGCAATATTTGTACAATATATGTAAAGCTGTATCATACGGAATTTGTTCACCAGATCTTGCCTTTCAAAAGCCAGGTCCTGTTTGCCACTCAAGGTGGTTGACAACAGCAAATAGAATTTTGAGATTGTATATAGCAACCGAATGTCCAAGTGAGAATCTTACAACGCTAGCCACGTTTATCATGAAAGTTTATGCACCGGTTTGGTTTCATATCAAGACGAAGTCAGCATGCACTGAAGGCTCTAAGCACTTGTGGAGGATGATAAAATATTCCAGATATCTGCCACAAAATTTACGAGACATTGTGGATGAAGTTATTCAAAGAAATGGATATTTCGGGCATGCAGAAAATATATTGCTTGCAATGTTGACCGACGAAAGATCTCATATCCGTGAATTAGCATACAGAAGAATACTTGCAGCAAGAGTTGAAAATGAATTATCAACAAAAATCAGACAATTTCGAGTACCCTTACTCAACTTTAACTCTGAGGATTATACTGACCTAGTCGAATGGCAAACGATCGATCGATATGAGCCACCTCTCATGAAGCATATTCCGGACAAGGATATTGCAAATTATGTAAAATCAAACAGTGTTGCAGAGGCACATAAAATTGCTCTGTTTCCATGCCACACCCAAGCGACAGAGCGATGCATACGTCTTGTTACAGAAGCTTCGGCAAAAGTCAGTGGTCAGACTGCAAGAGATGGATTTATTCGGGCAGGAATAGCATCAAGACAAATTATGAAAACGTTTAACACTAAATCAGAGTTTCACCTCAATTAGAATAAACTGACAGAAACTTCTTAATGTAGGCCTGAATGAAGGCGAATTTTGGAATATGGAATATGGTAGTTAATTGGAATATGGAATATGGTAGTTAATTCTATCATCATTAAACAGCATTGCAACAATTGGTTATTATCTTAGGTTACCTATGGCCAAAAGTACCTTTTCACGAAAAATTGCAAATTTTGTCAAAAATTTTCGATTTTCTTTATAGTTGGGGCACCTCTTAACAAAGGAATTAGTTCAACATATTTTGCAAAACAACTAACCATATCAAAATGCAACTTTTGCACACCCAGGCATTTTTAATTTATGACATAAAATTTTTCACCATTGTATTCACTCCACCTTAACTAACAGTTTGGCAGATAAACCGAACGACGACATGAGTCGGTTGGCCTGCATTCATTGGTGTATTAGCATGACGTACTGCTTGGCCGCTTCGGTTGGAATAGAAAAAAGAAGTTGCTATTACATGGTAGCATTCGGTGGATCGTCGGAACCGCGAACTGATGTGGACCTCTACACCGTCACTCGAAGCTGCAGAGAGGATTCAGCGGGTGATTACGATTGATCTCTATTGCTGATACCATACAAATGTACTGTGGCAGTTCATTAGGTTGGGCCTATACGGGCGATCCGTCATAAAACGAATCGTTCATAGATTTATTGCTTCATATAGAAGATTCATGGGCGCCCGCAGAAACTTTTGCAGGAGGGGCAAAACACAATGGCTCCGGATTAATTTTTTAGCAAGAGTTGAAAAATTCAAAGCAGAATATTAAGAAAGAGTAGGCTATGTTTCGCAAAGTTTTCTAAATGTAAGTTTCCCCAATATTACTCTGTGTATCGTTACTAACATTTGCGAATAAGTGCGAAAAAGTTGTCAAAAACCAAAACATAGTAGTAAAAAATGGGAAAATCAACTTTACAAGGGGGCAATTGCCCCCTCTTGCCCCTATGTGCGGGCGCCCATGAGAAGATTGGTCATAAATCATAGTCGATCGCAGGGCCTTCGGTCAATCGGGCGATTGGTCTTAAGCCCTATCAGTCACAAGTCCCTTGGTCACTAGGACGATTGGTCATAAGCCCTATCAGTCACATGCCCTTCGGTCACTAGGACGATTGGTCATAAGCCCCATCGGTCACATGCCCTTCGGTCACTAGGACGATTGGTCATATGCCATAATTATTCGTCATAGGTCCCATCGGTCAACTGGACGATTAGTCATAATAATATCGAATGGTCATACAACGCTAAAATTAGTTCACTGTCGGACAACGGTTGTCCGTGATTTGCTCCTCGAACTCTCTAAATTAGTTCGTTTTATAAGCGTAAGATGTGTTTGTCTCAATAACGACAATTATGTCGGTTATTTGCGGTACATAATCGGTAGTCTTTCGACCGATGGACCCGATTATTAAAAATTCACCCTCCCAGTTTTAAGGCAAATGTCCGATTACCGGTAACCTCACGAACGAACTCAAAACTCGCCTCTTTTAATCTCTCCGCAGGTCTTTCACATTAAACTCAAAACACTGCTTTTTCACAGATCCTATCCTTTTTTTATTCCACCTCCCCTAGGCTACCTCCCATGCAGCTTCAACTCTAAACATCATCCGCCATAGCCGTCTGTCTTGCTCCTCGTCTGACTCTCCCGATCTTGACCCCCCCTATGCCTATCGATTTTAAACTGATTCCGCAACTTCGCTTTTGTGGGCGATGTAGAAATCTCGAGATAACGAATATGAAATTACGATTACTATCGCCACGGTCAATAATACGATGGCCAATTATCCTCGAATCGCTTGAGCAGAGCTATTTTTTAGGCCTAATGCTTAGCTCAAATTTCTCTAGCGACAGGAGAATTCTAAAAACAGCGTGTATGGTCCACTCTTGATAAGAAGAACGACTACACAGCAATGCGTTAAATTTTCATAGGCCCATTATATGAGAATGTCTCCAGTTGGTGCAATGCTTACTTATGCATCCTGCTTATGCACATCTGACCAATTCCTAAATAAATCGTAAACAATTAATTTTGATAATATCTGCACTTGGTTGATCCAGTAGAAGATGACATCATAATATACTGTTCTTGTGTATATCTCAATTCGATCGCTACTAAATCACAATTGGACTACCTATTACTGTGTGACAACGAAAACTCCTTCATGCTTCTCAGAACTCCTTCAAAATAATGTGCCCTCAAGAAACATGCAATCATCGGGTAACCGCACCCAAATCCTTCACCGCTGCAGCACTATAACTGAATCTAGATCCTTCATCTCATCAGCATCTCGAATATATTATAATAATTTTTCTTTGACATCAGAAACTCAGTGCAAAAATTTAATTCTAGACTTCTCTACCAAGAAATATAGAACAAAGGCAGTTCTTGCTACAGATTGTAGATAAACACAGGGAACCGTTCTAAGAGACAACAAAATCTGCAGCCACTATTAGGTCAAATTTGGATGACAGACAAATCGGCAAATGAGGATATTCTCGGCTACATTTTCATATTATTTCCTAAGTTATGCAGCAAGTATCTTAAATCTACATAAATTTGACTAATTTTGACACAGCTTTGGTAACATTATATGGGTTTGGGGGCAAAAAACCGATAATTTTCAAAGTGCTCAGTAGGCTATTGCTCAGTAACATTTGCCAATTTCTGTTAAATCTGTTTAGGCTATAACCTTCTGTGACCGTTCTGTACTGTGTTCTATTTAGCAAGGAAAGCTTATTTCGTCGACTTTGTCGGCGTTACAACAGAAAATACCCAATCCCTGTCGACTGGTGAAACAATGGAACAGTGCTTTGATAAATGCCTTGCCCAGCCGACGTGCGTTTATTTCGAACGGAACAGAGAAAATGGTGAATGCCGTTGGCAGGGCTCAATTTGCTGCCCAAATCAGTCAGAATCTAAAAGTTTTATTACAAGATTTCCAGTGCACTGCGACCCATCAACACGTGAGTAATAGATGTTGATACAATCAAATCTAGGTAATATTATGTGGTTTCCTCTTTGGTGCTATTCTGACTGTAACAATAAATTGTGGCCGCTTTTAGGACAAACGTAGACTTATAATGACGTAGGGTGACCTAACATAAAGTCGGACATCAGGTAAAGTCGGACAACATTTTTGCCGACCTGCCACGCAGAAGAGACTTCGATCACCAGATGGCTGTATCATAGATTGTTTTTGCAGAGGGTCCATCTAATGATTAACACTTCACAACCTTGAAGATATTGTTGCCTAAATTTTAATATGTCGCCTCTTTTCGATGCATGTCGAGTTTTAGAGTTTTAAAGATCTGACATAGTGAAACCCCTTTTTCACTGCTAAGGGTTTATGACAATGTTAATTGCTGAGAGGAAGAGTTTCAATTTTTTTTCATAGAGATTACAGTATAATGTATGTTTTGCGCAACTTGTTTGAGCGATAATGATTTAGTGTCATGGTTGAAACTGCAGCTGTTTGCTGTCTGACTTTACCATATATGCGTGTGCCAAAGTCGGACAAAATTATTTCACCCTGCTGAAATGTGTCCGACTTTGCCATAACTGTGTCCGACTTTGAAACACGCATATTTAACATGCGTGTGTCAAAGTCGGACAAACTTATTACACCTGCTGAAATGCGTCCGACTTTGATAAACAAGGTTCATGCCAATGCTTCGTATTTGTTATCTTTTTCACGACAACTTCTCTGATAGCAAAACCATGGCAAAAAGGTTAACAAAAATTTAGGGATATTAAAGGCCGAAGGAAACTGCTTTATGTGTATCATTAATCCTGTGCCTATATATGGCAATTTTTACAATCCTAAGAGGTCAGTCTGGTCAGAATGAGAAGTGTATAAAAATAAGTAGGACTCAGACTTTGATTTATGCGGAGCAATGAGGACTTTACTATGGGGTCCTAAGAAAGACTAGTGGGGGTTGAACTCCTATTACTCCCACGGCAATTCTCACCATAACATTGGTGCAAATGTGAAGGTCGATGCTATGATGAATGAGGAATGTTTTAGAAATTAGAAAAATTCATGTCCTATTCGACTTTTCGTGGATCGAACCATTAGTCAAGTTTATTTTGTGTATAGGCCTGCCTGTATGCGTAAGTCTTCTGGTACGAAGGTTCCATAGTATAGTCGGGTCAATCTACGAAAAAACTTCGGTGAACCAGGAACAAATTGCAAGAAAGCGTTTTATGATGATTTTATGGTATATTGGGTCTGGTGATGAACATACTAAAAGTTTTCCAAAATCGGACCACGGCAAGTGGTCTAATTTTGGCGGGAAAAAAGATGGCCGCCAATTGGACTAGGCATGGAATCTGGAAATGATACAGTTAGGAGCAAATCATGTAATAATTTGCTAACATGCTTTTCTAGACTAATTCGACCCTCCTGAAAACGAAAATCGTGGTTAGCAAGCTTAATTTTTAGCGGTTGCATGGGAAAACAAGATGGCGGCCAAAATGGCGGTCTATAATTGATTCAAAAGGTTGTATAGTCGGGTCAATCTACGTAATGATCCGCAAAATTGTAAGAAGGCGTTTTATGATGATTTTCTGGTATATTGGGTCTGGTGTTTAACATACTAAAAGTTTCCCAAAATCGGACCACAGCAAGTGGTCAAATTTTGGCGGGAAAAAAGATGGCCGCAAATTGGACTACGCATGGAATCTGGAAATGATACTGTTAGGAGCAAATCATGTAATCATTTGCTAACATGCTTTTCTAGACTAATTCGACCCTCCTGAAAACGAAAATCGTGGTTAGCAAGCTTAATTTTTAGCGGTTGCATGGGAAAACAAGATGGCGGCCAAAATGGCGGTCTATTGCTTAAAAGGCTGTAAGTCGGGTATTGTATGTGATATGAACACGATTTTGCAATTAAAATTAAGATGTATGGATTCTAGGCATGCAATAGAATCAAAGACACGTATGTAGCACTAGAAGAAAACCAAAATGGCGGGAAAATGGCGGCCAGAATGTTGAAATTGCTAAATGTGAAGTGATGTATGCAATGGAAACATGTCTCGGAAATGGGTGGATCTTTCGGTGGCGGAGGTGGACGAGAAGTGGAACGGGGTAGAAGGCGAATGGAATCCATCCTGCGCAATCCCATCCTCCGCCAACCCATCCACATCATCATCAGCATCATCTCCATCACAGCCTGACATCAAACGGCGCTGGAGGGGGTTCATTCCAGTATCGTCTCTCAACAGAAGCCAGGCCTATATACGGGCACCTGCCGGGTACACTCAAACGGGACAAGAGTTTGCTATCCATGGCGCATCAATCAGCGCACCCCTACGAACCGTACACCCGAGGGAGGCTGCCCCTACCATCCGCTGTTCCATCGTCGTCGTCGCATGTCCTCCAGCCGTCGTACAGTCCCAACTCGCACACTACGAACCTCTTCTCTTTGCTCTATTCTCCCCTCGCATTGCCAGCATTCGTCTCGCAAAAAAACCGCTAAGAGAACGATCATCTCCCAGGGGGCCCTCGAACGACTGTCGGGCAAGGGCGGTCACCACCACCAGCACCACCATCAACACCTCCACATGGAGATGGAAGTTGTTGAACTATTTTCTGCACTCCAAACGCAGATCACGTTATAGTAGAAACCACTGTTTGCACAGCGATGTTTCAGGGGTTCAGTCTGAATCGATAGTATGAGGGCTGCTGTACCTCTTCCGCTCACTGCTCGTCTTCTGCGCTAGGCCCTTCGTGTTGATATCTTCCATCTCCAGGTGGAGGTGTTGATGGTGGTGTCGGTGGCGGTGACCGCCCTTGCCCTACAGTCGTTCGAGGGCCCCCTGGGAGATGATCGTTCTCTTAGCGGTTTTTTTTTGCGAGACGAATGCTGGCAATGCGAGGGGAGAATAGAGCAAAGAGAAGAGGTTCGTAGTGTGCGAGTTGGGACTGGACGACGGCTGGAGGACATGCGACGACGACGATGGAACAGCGGATGGTAGGGGCAGCCTCCCTCGGGTGTACGGTTCGTAGGGGTGCGCTGATTGATGCGCCATGGATAGCAAACTCTTGTCCCGTTTGAGTGTACCCGGCAGGTGCCCGTATATAGGCCTGGCTTCTGTTGAGAGACGATACTGGAATGAACCCCCTCCAGCGCCGTTTGATGTCAGGCTGTGATGGAGATGATGCTGATGATGATGTGGATGGGTTGGCGGAGGATGGGATTGCGCAGGATGGATTCCATTCGCCTTCTACCCCGTTCCACTTCTCGTCCACCTCCGCCACCGAAAGATCCACCCATTTCCGAGACATGTTTCCATTGCATACATCACTTCACATTTAGCAATTTCAACATTCTGGCCGCCATTTTCCCGCCATTTTGGTTTTCTTCTAGTGCTACATACGTGTCTTTGATTCTATTGCATGCCTAGAATCCATACATCTTAATTTTAATTGCAAAATCGTGTTCATATCACATACAATACCCGACTTACAGCCTTTTAAGCAATAGACCGCCATTTTGGCCGCCATCTTGTTTTCCCATGCAACCGCTAAAAATTAAGCTTGCTAACCACGATTTTCGTTTTCAGGAGGGTCGAATTAGTCTAGAAAAGCATGTTAGCAAATGATTACATGATTTGCTCCTAACAGTATCATTTCCAGATTCCATGCGTAGTCCAATTTGCGGCCATCTTTTTTCCCGCCAAAATTTGACCACTTGCTGTGGTCCGATTTTGGGAAACTTTTAGTATGTTAAACACCAGACCCAATATACCAGAAAATCATCATAAAACGCCTTCTTACAATTTTGCGGATCATTACGTAGATTGACCCGACTATACAACCTTTTGAATCAATTATAGACCGCCATTTTGGCCGCCATCTTGTTTTCCCATGCAACCGCTAAAAATTAAGCTTGCTAACCACGATTTCCGTTTTCAGGAGGGTCGAATTAGTCTAGAAAAGCATGTTAGCAAATTATTACATGATTTGCTCCTAACTGTATCATTTCCAGATTCCATGCCTAGTCCAATTGGCGGTCATCTTTTTTCCCGCCAAAATTAGACCACTTGCCGTGGTCCGATTTTGGAAAACTTTTAGTATGTTCATCACCAGACCCAATATACCATAAAATCATCATAAAACGCTTTCTTGCAATTTGTTCCGGGTCATGTCGCAGATTGACCCGACTAGTAGGCCTAGCCTAGGTCACTTACGTTGCTACAGCCTTCACCGAGTTGCTTAATAAAGGTCTTGCAAACGACCCTTAGTAAAATGTTCTGTCAAAACTGTTACAAACATTGCTGGAACGAATACAGTGGTGGACTGTGACGATTGAATTAGTAGGCCCTTAGTGCAACCTTTATAATAAATGTAGGCAGTGGCGTAGCCAGGATTTTTTTCAGGGGGGGCAGTGGGGTGGCAGCTTAAAATGATGGGGTGGCTACCGTTGGCAATTAAAGCACGCATCGGCATCGCGAGCCGTACGCACGATAATTGAGCAATTGAACAAAATACTGAAAGTAGTCAGGAGTGTCATGACATCATTGACATGACAGCAATGAGCAATCACATAATTGACATGTCTTAACGACGTTAACGTGTCTTAGGCTAACTCAGTAACTGAAGAACGAAGTAATTTCAGTAAAAGTCACAATCCCAAAATAGTAGTCGTAAGTGAATTTACAAATATATTTTCTTAATTTGTCTCAGTTGTTTTAAACCAAAGCTAAAAATATCAGAATGCGAAAAAAATTGTTGTCTAATGATCAAATGTCTAAATAATAATTGGCAGTAAAAATTTCACAAACCTAAAATAGATGTATTCTGCTGTTTTTGTGGTTAGCAGCCATAGACTATGTATTTTTAGATTTTGGATGTATTACAGTATTGGACATAATACGCATGCAAGCCTCACTAGCTTGTCTGTCCCACAGTGCACTATAGTGGCCTGTCCCACTTTCCCATCACCCACCCTATAAGAAGTTGTACAGGAAGTTGTATAAAAAATAAAATAAGTCAGAAATTATATAACATTCTTTATCACTCGTAAAAGTAACAAGTAAAACAAACGCAGGGATTGGGGGGGCAGCTGGGGGGCAGCCCTTTCATTTGGGGGGCGGCTGCCCCCCTTGCCCCCCCCGGTGTTACGCCACTGAATGTAGGTAGGCCTACTGACGCTTGGTTGATTTTAATCAAGTTTTTCAATGTTCATTGTTATGTTACTCTTAAATTAGGCCCAGATCTTGATGAAAATCGTGTAGTTTATTGATTGTCCGACTCTAACAACATAAGATCATATAAGCATATTATGTTGTCCGAGATTTCCTAACAAAGTGTCCGGCTTTACCTGAAAAATCGAAAAGTCAAATTTAGTCAGCTCGCTGTACTTGGCACACTCCTGGTCGAGTCTGTATAGAATTGGCCAGGTCTAAATGACTGCATTAGTTGAATGAGATGATAAGCTACTCAATAAACTTTAAATTTTGTATATATGACGTTCCATTACGGTGTGGCGTCGGTCAGAAGAAAAGGTGTCCGACTTTATGTTAGATCACCCTAGACGCGAAGACAGAGCACCCACACTAGGGCTATTCGTTTCATATCTTAATCCAGATAAAAATCATATCAATAATAAATTAATTAGCTATCGATCGAATACCTAGCTCGATTAGAAGTCGATGTTCATTAATAAGAGTTGAGTTATTATTGTAAATAGGGTTGGGAAAGAGCATTCGGGTGAGAGACAAGCGCACACACAAACGCGGACACACACACACACACACACACACAAGTCAACAAAGATTGTGATTAATAGTTGCAGTACATCAAACTGAATTCTTACTTAGATCCGAATTGTGGTAGAACGAGATCCAGGAGAAACTTCTAATCAATGTATGAAAAAGTTATGTAAGGAATCACAATGGAAAACTGACTGTAGGCCCTATATCAAAACGACAGCCAATATCCTACTCAGATTCAGTGATACGTCTAACTCTGAAATAATCACCATGAGGCTAATTAGTAGCCCTGACTGACATAAGAAGCGCAGCATTGGTAAGTTAATGGGATAGTGATACTAATCATAGAACCGTATCAGAAAAGTGCTAAAACCATAACTTTAGAAATGTCTACTTCAATGCGCAGGATTCTGAGTAGCAACTTGGCACTGGAAGCTTTGCATTTTAGTCTGGCCTTACGGACTCTTGGTTCTTTTTGCAATCTTATGGAGTCGAAATCCATGTCGTGATGATTATGACTCTGATAAAGCTATAGGCCTACACGTAGTCCGCCATGAAGTAAATAAGCAGCATATCGTTCATGTGTATATTCATACATTACAGTCATGTACATTTCCATGTGTCATGTCATTTCATTGAACAGAGCCGTCCGAAGATGTCAAAGTGGCAATAGAACACATGAACGCAGGTAGCTGTTTATTACTGTTGATATTATAGATATCAAGCGGTATTCTGTTTCATGCTGTTGTTTAACATCAAGTGCTTTCAAGTAGGCCTATAATTATATGACATATTATTTTTAGAAAATTATGGAGCCTTTGCAATTACTAGAGAACCTCCTGCGTGCATGCAGAACTACTAGAAATTATTACAGCAGAATGTTAGCAGCAGGGGGGAAAATCAGATTATGCATTTAAGACATGAAATTATAGACTACTGAATGCAAGACTTTAAGTTGAACATATGTGTAAAACAATTATAAATTTATTAATTTTAGGCGAGCATGATTGGATAATTTGTAATTTGAGAAGATCTGAAACTGAGAACTGAGATTATGGTGACGTTAAATAAGTTTTCGCTTATAAATGAATGCATGACACGGATACGATCGACCCAATGATGTACATTGTAGAAATAAAAGCATGGTTACAGTGATGTTGCTTTGCCTGATATGCGTAGGACTTACTAATATTATTCATCGTCTGCGGGTTACCTGATCACTGGGTTTTCAAAATAATTATTGTCCACGTGGGATTTATATTCATTCATTCATCCATCCATTCCAAAAACTTACTTAGCGCTCCTTCAAGAAATCTACTCAGAGGCGCTCCCAGTCCAGCCACAGCTAAAAAGATGGGTCTTGAGCAACTGGTAGAAAGCAGGCAAATTATTCCGAGGTAGTAACCGTAGTGCAAGCGGGAGCCTATTCCATGTGGACGGACCAACAACCGAGAAGGCTCGACGCTGTCTGCTAGCAGAGCGGGTTCGAGGGACCAGCAGCCATGCTATGTACAGAACGACCAGATAATTAATTATCACCTTTCCTCGTTTCCTAGCACTAACATAATTATTTCATAGCTTCGTAGCACTAACACATTTCATTCGACTAGTCACTAGTATCTGATTAATTCAGGGAGAGTTATTAGCTAAAGTGTTGTACAGAGAAGTAGAATTAAAATAATTATTCAAGATTAAAGTTGCCATTTTCACAAGTAGGCCTACTAAGGGGCCGTCCATAAAGTACGTCACGCTCCAGGGGGGGGAGGGGGTATGAGAAAGTGTGACAGTTTGTGACAGGGGGGAGGGGGTCAGGCCATGTGTGACGTCACACATTTATTTTTTAAATTCTTTATTCTTTTTGTTGTTCTTAGTACCTAAAATCCGACCCAGCCCGGCCAGGCGTGTCTAAAACCCGGCCTGGCGGGATAAAAGTTGATTTCCCGTCACTATCAAAGCGTTTAGGGACACACGTCACTATCAGAGGGATTAGGGATAGTATCCTAGGGTTTAGAGGGTTAGGTAAATGGTTATGTTTTTAAATTTTTTCCCCGAAAGTGTGACGTACTTTAGGGGGGGGGTCAGAGATTTGTGACAGTTTGTGACAGGGGGAGGGGGGTCAAAAATGGTCAAAAATAGCGTGACGTACTTTATGGACGGCCCCTAACTGCAATTTGTGCTTCTGCTTGTGTACTCTGAAAAGTTGCGTGGTCCACGAAACTATTTAGCAGAAGAAACCTCATCATCATTGGTGTTGGATGTCTAGGCTTGATAGTCGCTGCGATAGGTATTGTGTGCGCCTATCGCAAGTGGGGGTAAGTAGAGTCATTTCTTTCAATGTCTTTTACGAATCATGTGTTTTCTAATAATATTATTCTTGTTCCTCTGTGTAGCTGAACTTGTGACACTCATCCAGCTTAATTCAACCTAATTTAACACAATTTAATCAAATTTTTCCTCGCCTAATTTTTCATAATTATAATGCTTCCATGCTGTCGTTATCGATTGTAACCTTATTATTCATTGTCCAATTTTCATGTTACTGCCGCGCTCGCGTAGGTCTACTCAACCCCCAACAAACATCATTTCGTGTCATTTAAAAGATGTATTTGAACGTCTTTCTATAACATATAACATCTTTACGCTGTGCAACTGGTATAAGATGTATATTTTTCGATACGATCTTGATTGGAAGATGGCGTATTGATCTTGGAGATTTTGAATGTTAGCCTACTAATGATTTTAGAGATTTTTAAATCTAGTATTGAGCTTGGAGATTTTGAGTCGTGCGAGTGTCTCTTATAACATTTTAACCCTAGCAGTGATCTTGGAGATTGTGTATCCTACTAGTGATTTTACAGATTTTTAAACCTAGTCGTAATCTTGGAGATTTTGAATCTTACTAGTGTCTTTTATAGATTATTAAACCTGGCAGTGATTTTTGAGATCTTGCATTTTACTACTGATTTTATAGATTTTAGACCTAGTTGTGACCTTGGAGATTTTGAATCTTATTGGTGTCTATATAGATTTTTAAAGCTAATAGTGAGCTTGGTGATTTTGAATAGTACTAGTGATTGTAGGCTATAAATTTTTAAACCTAGTAGTCTTTGAGATTTTGATGAAATCATAGACCACGTCGCCTCCTCAGGCGTCGTATTCGAGGTAATCGAGAGACTGTCAAAGATTTAATTGTCTGGGATATTAGAACTTTAATTCGATGTTAAAGAGCAGTCGATTGAAAAGATCTTTCGTGATCGAGAAATCGATCTTAAGTCTAATTCGTCCAGTGGCATCAACAAATATCCATTTTGGAATTGTATATTAATGTATAAGGCATGCGATTTCAAGTAGCCCGCGCCTACTGCACTTTACAAAGTACACTGTGTAAACGCTTAGCCTTACGAGGCTCCTGATGGCTGGTCTCGAATGTTTTTCCAATATTTTTCAAAACACCATAACATCCGCAGTAACGTGAAATATAAATTCCAAAGCCATCTAAGCTAGTAATGGACAGTCTTGCCCTATTGAAAGTCTGCAACTAACCAAACCAATGATGGCTAATACACGGTTGGCCTACACCAGCTCACGACGTAGAGGTCTTGGGTTGAGTAGGCTAAGGTACTTTTTGAGTTTTACCTTCAGCGTTTCGATTTTGACCTTCTTTTTCACGCTGGCTATCTCTTACTTATTTCAAATTCAGAGGCAAAAAGAAAAAAGGCAAAGACAAACAAAAAGGAAAAGATAAAAAGAAAAGTAAAAAGAAAAGTAAAATGGACGATAAAAAGAAAGATAAAAAGAAAGGTAAAAGCAAAGATAAAGGCAAAGGTAAGAAATACTCTCCACAAACAGTTAAGCACCTATATAAATAAAACCTCTCTGGATAGCATGGGCCTAGCCTGTGTCTGCACATTTTAGCGACTTCAGTGTTATTTCGGATGATTATTGTCGTCTAAATACAGAATTAGACTTCAACATGTAAAAAACTGACGGAACAAATTTTATTCAGTGAGTTTTTGACATGCTGAAGTTCAACGTTGATAGGTCTGTGCTATTTCATCCCGCGTATTTTATATCGACGTGAAGTAAAATCATCCCCTGATCTTCATGTGCCTAACTTACTGACTAACCGTTACTAAAGATTACATTTTCAATACTTTTTTATATTAATTTCTTGATGTCTTTATGTACCCATGTGCGGTGTGTCACTTGGTTTTTGTCATTAAAACGAATATCTACGTATACGGACAAACACTTTGATTCTGCTTCTGATTTTGTACATTTGACGGTGTTTTATCGTGTTGTCGTCGTAGGCTATGTAGAACGATAGACTCTCCTACGTGGAGTTTGAGGTTTAAGGACTGTTTGCAACATCTATTTATAGCAGGATCATTTTCATCTCGGCGAAGGAGAATCCAGCCGGATCTATGGAGTAACTTCTTTCCTTGTGTTAATGTTATGTCTAGAGACTCTAGACATTACCTATAGAGCGCCCCGTGTAGGATGAAGCATTGAGAAGCGCTCCCAGTCCGCAAGACCATGTGAGAAGAAGCAGGTTTTCAGAGAAAATGGTGCAGAGGCCGCCAGAGAGAATTGTAATGCAGAATAAAGACAGAACTTATGAGAAGAGGGACTGACTAAATGAAGAGACCGAGACTGGGTCACCGGATATATGGAACCGGGGTGGCCAGATGGCCAAGACTAGGCCTACTTGGCGTGCGTTGTGGACGGTGAAAGGTAGATGAATGAGGCTCAAGAATTATGTGGTCCATAAAGTCCATTATTTTTATTGACCTGTAAGTGTAAGAACTAGGAACCTGTTACACCCTATGTTAATAATCGTCACGATACATTAATACGTGCATTAGATGGGCTACATGCATTTGAGTATCTCTGTTTCTATAGATGCACTGGAGGGATCCATTTGTTTATTGTAGATCTATTGAGTAACGTTTGTGTGCCAGAATACCATGCATAATGTCGTAAGGTGCTGTGGAGGCCACTAGACCTGTACGAGATATGAAGACTATAGTAAGGTGCGAATTGTAGAATATTAATTTTAGAGATATTACAAGTCTTTGGCAAACCCTAGTCGTTTGCCTTGTGTCCGTTTTGTTTTATCTCTTGATGATTCAACAGTTGCGAGTGTGTACGGCTTGTAGGCTATGGTTAAATTGCCAATTTTAATGTTTTTAATGGCATTTGTTATCCGGCATTTTTTCAATAACATTAATGGCATTTGTTATAATTTGTTGTCAGGTTCCAAAGGAGCGACAGAACAACAAGGTTTAAATCCCGCGAAGAAATTAAAACCCAAATGGATGAAGAAATTTCGTGAGTGCATACTAATGTTATCAAATACACAAATGCTACAAATAATGAGGAACTGCGCTAATTTTATATTCGCTAAGTTCCATAACTTCCATTGGTGTATAGTTAGGTCTACCTGATTTTTTTTATCTATACGACTTCTGCCTTTCAATGAACGCGTGTCTTTTTTGCTCATTATTACAACAATGGGCGATAATCACAACTTGAATCTCCGAACAGACTCTCCCTAGAGCTTCGAGTTTCAACAAAAAAAACTTTCGCTTTATATTTTTTTCACCTGAGTACGACTTCCGCTTAGGGTTACATTTCTAGCTGGGTTGCATTTCCGGCGCGTTGATTTGGGGTCTCATTTTCGAGGCCTCAGAGTAGGTCTACTTCCGGTGTACCTTGGGCTAGACTCTAGAGTTATTGTTAGGGTCCTTGAACTCGACTTAATTACCTTGCCTTGATCTGATTATGATTGTGATAACCATGACTTGATTAGGCCTACATGATTATGTTGCTTTTAACTTTTACCACTAATTATGGCGTCATTTGACCTATGTTTTGGACGCATAGTAGGCCTAATGTTAGACAACTATTAGCGCACATAAAATTTTGCGTTGGATATTGAATTTTAAATTTTACCAAGGTTCATTAATATTTCTGCTTCCTGCTCATTTATGTTTATTCGTAATAGTAGCCTAATCTCCAGATTTCTAGAGCGCCACTCGAAAGCCAGGCTCAGGGCACCAGCTTATTCACGAGCGCTTGTTTTTTGTCCAAAAGGTTGTCTAAAGCAGTAGTCCTAAGGAGTAAGGATGTCGTAGTCCTGTTAATTATCGGGGAATCGGAGATGACAGAGTATCTGTTAAGGTTGGTGGCGTTTAGGTCGAGAATTGGAAGGTGGAAGATCAAAGGAATTGGGGTAAGAATTCATAAAGAGGGGAACTTTTGTTTCGAATGGAGAGTCCGAGGAGTGATGGGCAGATGAGCCTTAGAAAGGTGGTGGTGAGTGGTCGGGCAGGATGGAGGAGGAGCGGGAAAAGAGCGGAATTCAGGAGGCAAATCATTCCAGAGATGTGTGATGCCTCGACTTCAGTAACGATCTGATTGTGGGGGAAATTAAAAACATTCTCGTTTGTGTATTAAAAGCATTAAACATGTGCATGTTTCTGCTTTTTTCAGCGTTTTTTCAGAGGTAATAAATGCAGAACTGCAGTCACCCAAATGACATGGAAAGGAAGAATTCAATTTCAACTCAAGTCTGTAGGAATCTTAAGTAGTAAAGATGGCAACTAATTGGTTGTAGCATGTTAGATTTGTAAACTGCAAGCTTACACAACTAATTGGTTGTAGCATGTTAGAATTGTAAACTGTAAGCTTACAGCACATAATGTTCATAGACAATTTTAAAGTGCATGATTTATAAATACTTAACCATACGTCAAGTGTATATCACTTTTGTCACAAAACATTTATACTGAGCCAAAATTTATTAGATATTTACTTCCATGCCAATTTAGGAATAGTGCAACAATTTATTGCAAGGTTATGCATATCAATCAGTTCTTACCAATGAAGTTTCATGTATGAATTTGACATTGTGAATGATCGCAAGACGCTTCTGTTCTTGCTTTAATCAAAACCAATTTACAGCATATCGTAATCGTAATCGTAAACTCGAAATTTCTAAAGCGCTACTAGAAAGCCAAGCGCGGGGCACCAACTTATTCACGAGCGCTGCTTTGAGTTAGAAGGGTTGTCCGTGAGAGTGGTCCGTGGTGGTCCCGGTCGAGTTGCCAAAGGATCAGAGGGGCGGAACAGCTACTATATGGCGGGTGTCGTCTGGGCCTGGAATTGGAGGGTGGAGGATCAGATGAGACAGGGTAAAAGTTCTTGAAAAGGAGTGTCTTAGGTTTCGAATGAAAAGCCCGAGGTGTGGTGGATAGAGGATCGTGAGGGGAGGTGGGGCGGTGTGTGATTAGTAATGATGTTGGAGGAACTGAAAAGGATCGGAACTCAGGAAGCAGATCATTCCAAAGGCTTGGTGCTGAGTTGGATATGGCTCGGTTGGAGAATTTGAGATGACTTGTGACCGGCGGTCGAGAGAGTGTGAGGCAGGCGGATGATCGGATAGAACGGGTAGGCACCGTAGGCTGGATGGTGAACAGTTCGCGAAAATATCTGGGCTGCATGGGAGCGAAGATACCTGGGCTGGGAGGCGTAACTAAACTGTCTTTAATAGTTTAGTATATAATAGACGAGGTAAACGAGAGGTTAATGTATGGTAATCTAAGTCTTACTCACATAATCAACAGTTACTGTCACGAAATATAGGCTAATATAATGCAATATGCATTAACCAGTGATCGCCTCTGAATGATGGTGTGTTCCTAAATCGGAATCAGTTAGAGCATGGCCCTTGTAGCTGCAAGTGCCATATAAATTGTCTCATTATGTCAACGATGAAACCCAAAGTATGTGCAAGCGGGAGCCCATTCCAGGTGGATGGTCCAACAACCGAGAAGGCTTAGCGCGTTCTGATCGAAGAGTGAGCCCGAAGGTCCGAAGGACCAGTAGGTCCCCCTTAGCAGAGGAGCGTAAAGCTCGACGGGAGGCTAAGTTAGGTACAGGCGACACGGACCAGATAAGTAAGACGGAGTGCTACCAGTGCTTTGAACCTGTAAAATTTCATTCCGAAATTCTTGCTTTTGGCCATAATATTGGCAAAACACCTAATTTTTTTGCGTTTCGTTTTTGAATCGTCAAAAAACGGTGAGTGACCTCGCTAAAAGGGTTATAACTTTTGTTGTGTTTGAAATATTTTGATGAAATCTAGCCATAATGTGTAAATATGAATTGTCTATAATCCCGTATAATTTCATTTCGAAATTCTTATTTTTGGTCAAGATATCGGCCAAAAACCTAGATGGTCTTTTTTTGGCGCACCCTGTAGACCACGAGAGGTCAATGTAATATAAGTTTTACTCACACAATCAACTGCCATGATGTATATAATATAATGTGCATTAACTAGTGATCGCCTCTGAATGAAGGTGTGTTCCTAAATCGTAACCAGTTAGAGCATGGCCCTTGTAGCTGCAAGTGTCATATACATGTAAATTGTCTCATTATGTCAACGATGAAACCCAAAGTATGTGCAAGCGGGAGCCCATTCCAGGTGGATGGTCCAACAACCGAGAAGGCTTAGCGCGTTCTGATCGAAGAGCGAACCCGAAAAACCATTAGCTCCACCTTAGCCGAATAGCGTAAAGCTCGCCTGGAGGCTAAGTTAGATACAGGCCACACGGACCAGATAAGTAAGACGGAGTACTACCGTAGAAACACTGCCAGATAAGTGCTGCTGCTATGTAAGAGATGCGATGCGAGGCTGGAAACCAGTGCAGAACACGCATGTGGGCAGAAATCGGGGCACGTTTTGAAATATGATCATTATAATAATGTTAACCATTAAGCAAAGCAGCAGAGCGCATGACCCGGTCAAGTCGTCCTATTAACCTTCGGGCTACCAAGGGAGGGGGACCGAGGGGTGGTATCCGCCTCACCTCCTAGGTTTTCCAAATCAAAGTTGTTTCGTTTGCACACATTTTAGGCAAAAATTTGTGACGATACCCACACATGTGGGGCTTGGTGGTGTATTTGGGTATGTTCGATGCCTAGCAGCCGGAGGGTTGCAGGTTCGAATCCACCTCAAGACGCCGCGTACTGACTTTGGGCAAGTCCTTCACTCGCAATTGCTCAGTGCTTCGGCGTGAAACTACGACGCAGTGTCCGCTGGGAGTCTACTTTTCATTCGGGACAACGTGTAGTAGGCATATATTTACTTATAACGTTCAAGATATTTATGATCATAGCGTCTCCATGATCGTTAGCATGATAATACAATATTATGATCATGTTATGCGGAATGGTCATGATCATTTGATCAATCGGGTCATGTAACCAAATAGCAAAAACTATCTTCATGTTTAGACCTATCTGCATGGGCGGGGCGAAGTTTAGTTTCCGGTTTGGGGGGATACTAAAAAAACTCGGTCGAGAATGAGCGGTACCGACAATATTTTCTCGTGTCGGCCTAAAAAGTTGATGACTCTTTTTAGTCGTCAAGTTCAATTCTCATGAAAATTACCATGTATTTCCCGGCCGAAAGAGTTGATGACCCTTTATTTTAGTCATTCGTAAGTTTCACGTGGGGGGCTAAGCCCAAAAAACGATACCATTTACACGGTAAAAATGACTAGGTCCTCTTGGGGAGGGGGGGCTTAGCACTCTAGCACCTGATAAACTCCGCCCATGCCTATATGTACGAACGCCATTATTGTCACAACCCACCAACACTGTAATCAAAATTACCAGCATCATCATAATCATGATTATGAACATCATCGGCACGATCAGCTTCATTATCCAAACCACCTCTGATGACAGATCACTACTGGAGTCTCATCGGAGCAGAGTATCATTGAGATTACCATTGCTACCGCTTTCATGATTATTATTATAACAATATTCAAGGGTCGCCGCGATGTTCTGACCACTGCCGCAGATTTTTCCGCCTCTTGCCTTATAGGGCTGCACTGTACAGTGAAGCTGTCGTTCATCACCGATCGACATGAGAATTTCAAATTAGTTTTTAAAAGTCTGCCTTATAATAATAATGATCAGGCAAAATCAATAAAGGGAGCTCCATTGATAATATAATAAGGCATGAAAAACCATCGTATCGCGTGAACTTTTCTGACTAAATTACATTATATGCTGTCAAACAATGAATATTAGTGACATTGGAAAACACTTATTTGACGTCATTAAGTGGTCAATATCCGTCTCACTCTAAAATGAATTCTATATTTTCACAGTAGCCTAGGCTTGCCTCTGTATGCCTGGTATCAGTTTGACGACGCTGAACGCTTGAATAAGCAATTTGCATGTGCTGTGATCAGAAAATGAAAACTCATGAAAATTAAACAATAACTTGACAAGTTATTATAGAAATTGCCTTGAAACAAGAAATGTTTAGCCTAATAGGCTACCATAAATTCTACATGACCATTTTGAATGTGGTCTAGGCCTATATTACATGAGGTTTTTACAAATTAACCGAAAAAGTTGGACCCGTGACAGGTTTCTACGGCATTTCTATTGCAGTTGTCGGTTCTGTTAGTAGCTAAGATTTATGCAAGCTGTAATCTGAGTTCTTGTAAACTGTTTCAACTGCATCATTGTAGGCGTATACACTGCAACCGTTAATGATATGAACCTGCTGACAGGACCGGTTAAAGCTGGGCAACATGACGCGAGACAGACTCAGACAGAGAGTGGCGTCGGACCCCTACGGGCATTTAGCCCAAGGATTTTGATGATGATGATGACACTGTAACCGGTTGCGGTCTGTCAACCGGATTGTTGATTAAATGAATTTTTTTTAGTATGATGTGATTTTTCCGTTTGAATTTTTAGGAACTTATTAGCCAATAAATCAACTATTGTTTTGGAGGTAGGCCTATATATTCAAGGAGTGAGTACTCATACATGAATGCCATCAATCACATTTGGAAACTGTTGAAAGATTGTTTCGTCTTCTTACGTCATATTGAGACAATGTAATTGTGTGAGTTGCCTGCTTTTTAATGACGTAATTTGTATATTAATTCCCATGGCCATGACTGAGCCCCTACGAAAAATCCTGTGGGCGCCCAGTTTATTCACGAGCACGGCAATATGCACTGTTAAGGCAAACTCTTGCAAAACACATTTGCTGCAAGATCACTATGAATCCAAATTGTGTTCGACTAGAGGCGCATCTGTCTTTGTCAACCTTAGACCAGAGGCCTAGTGCTAAGATTACAAACAATTTAAGAAGGAGAACGCCAAATAATCATGCGCAGCAAAAAAAGAGTCGCCGATGATGCCTCAAGGTTCCTTTCTAAAAATAGACGCCAATCAATTTACGCTACCTTTTACCTTTTTGACGCAACCAGGATGTAGGATTCATATTTCTCACATACCGGTTATGTGCGTCTCTTGTTAAATAAGTGACCATAATATTATTATATTAAGCGTTCTTAAGACGTCAAAGTTTTTAATCATTGCAGAATCTTTCAGTAAAGCAGAAACTTTCGAATAGCCTACAAGGCTCAACTTGAACACATTTCGGCAAACGATTGCCATGAGCGACACTGCAGGGAAAGACTTGCGAATCAAAAGCGAAAGTAATCGCAAACGCCAGAATCCTGATTTGCAATCTTCTTCAAGTTACAAAAGAGGTCAGTGGAGAGAAGCATTAGGCCTATTATTATTCTTCTAAACGGACTGCTAAGAGACCCCGCCAGTTTGCCCATCCTTGATCCTATCTCGCCCTTAATCTAACATCTCTTCCGATTGCACATCTCTCTCTCTCTCTCTCTCCTTCAGGCTCGGATTATTCCCTCTCTCGGGAGGGGTCAGCCACTCGGATCCTCCTCTTCCACTTGTTCCTGTCGCCAGTGTCCTCCTTCTTCAGCTTTAGCATTTTCAGGTCCTGTTGTATCTGATCGCTCCATCTCTTTCTCTGTCGTCCCCGGCTACGTTTTCCATAGACTTCAGCGTTCATAATTCTCTTTATACAGCTGGTTTCATCTCTTCTCATGACATGCCCATACCACCTCATCCTGGCCTCTCGTACTTTGTCCGTTACGCAAGCGACTCCAAGCTTGTTTCTTACATAGTCATTCCTTTTTCTGTCCTGTAATGTGATTCCAAGCATCCAACGTAACATTCTCATTTCAGTCTCGCTCCAGAAGTTCTTCCTCTCTCTTTGTCAGAGTCCAGGCCTCTGCACCATAGATGAGCACTGGTCTGACCATTGTCTTGTACACTTTTTCTTTAATCTGGATCGGCATTTTAGTATCACACAGTACACTCGTGAGTTCCCTCCATTTCTGCCATGCTATCTTGATTCTGTTTCTGACATCTTGCTCACAGCCATCAGCCTCCCTTCCCACATGTCCATTCATGTCTGCACCGATCAACAAGTGCTCTGTGTTTGGCATGTTTCTAATCATGGTTTCCAGGTCTTCATGGAAACCATCTTTATCCTCTTGTGCGCATCCGATCTGTGGTGCATATCCAGAGACTATACACTAAAGATCTGACCCTCGATGACAAGTCTTAAAGCCATAAGTCTGTCGCTGCATCTAGTCACATCCACAACCTTTCCTTTCATCTCAGAGTCCAATATTACGCCCACTCCATTCCGTTTACCCTTACCTCCACTGTACAGCAGCTTGTATCCATCTCCCAGTTCTCTGGCTCCCTGTCCAGCCCATCTGACCTCCTGCAGACATAGAATGTTTATGGCCCTTCTCTGCATGACATCTACAACCTCCCTAGACCTCCCTGTAAGGCTGCCCACATTCCACGTGGCCACTCTGATTTTGGATTCGTCGCTTGCGGGGGACGCCCTAGCAGTCCCTTGCACATTTCTCACACCGCCCGGGCAACGGTGCGCGTCGTTTCCGGAGAACGCCCTAGCCCTATGCTCATTCGAAAGTGTACTTGGATCCATTTGAAAAAATGTTGGAGCATGGTTTTTATGGCCGGATGCCCTTCCTGACGCCAACCCCGTTTTCGGTGGGGAGCCTAGCCTTTGGTGCAAGCACCTTCTCACAAGGCAGCGAGGGCTTCAGACATAGATAAAGGCGGCCTGCACATCCTATGCTATATAATTTCCGCCCACCACTATAAACTACGACGCTCCGTTCGTACCATCTGGTAAAATAATTTTAGAAGGCATAATTACGACTTTAAAAGTCGTTATAACGACTTTTAATTTTGTTACCCGATGGCTCTAACGGAGAGCCGTGGAAACCGAACTCTTTAGTCAATGCTATACCGATTTTACCAATGCACTACCTTGCCACCACCGTCATTACTGAATAAACCTACCACCGTTGCACCATGTTGTCTTCCATGTTGAACATCACCGGATTTTAACTTGACACAGGAACGGAGAGCACTTTATTCACAACGGACTTGATTTCGTATGCGCTAGTGAATAAGTTTGTCTTCATGAAGTGGTTTTTGTAGATGCTAACTTGCTAAGAGCATTAGGCTAGGCCTACATAGGACCAATGTTTGAAAGTGTAACAAAAAAGAAGTGTCCTCGGTTTGTGGGGGGGGCGAAGTGAAGGACGATCTCGAAGGCGCGAAAAGCCAAGCAGAGGAGGGCTTGGGGATGAATGTGATTGAATTTGGATACTGCAATTGTGGCATTTAGGCTGTTATTTTAGCGAAATTGTTCATTATTCAAAGAGAATTGCTAACTATAGGCCACAAATTGCAATAGACTACGGAAATTGTAATTGTAATTATTGTAATTGTAATCGTACATTTATATAGGGCCTATTCAAGAGAACTCACCAGAGGCGCTCTCGACCTGACACCAAACCACAATAAAAGATTATGGTTTTCAAACGCTTGCGGAAAAGGGGCAGAGAAAGACAAGGAAGTTCATTACGGAGACTAATAGGTAACTTATTCCAGAAAGACGGACCGACCATAGCAAAGCTTCTGTGCAGCACTGTGGAAGATCGAGCCATAGGGACAACCAGGTCACCATGCGTTGCAGAGCGAAGGAATCTACGGCCTGGAATGGATAGCACAGGTAGGCCTACACAGAGTTCCATAAGATAGGCCGGAGCTTGGCCTGCTAGGAAATTACGCATGAACATTAGAATCTTAAATTCAATTCGTTTTTGCATAGGCAACCTGAGTGCAGTGCTCCCCGAATAAAACTTGATATATGCCCAAACTTCGGTATGCCGCCAATCAGGCGAGCCGCAGCATTAAGAACAGATTGCAACTTATTTATGCGTGAAATGGTTAAGCCCGCATAGATGGCACTACCATAGTCAACTCTCGGGCATATAAATGCATGCATCAGAGTAGTGGCGGCTTTGGTTGTAAGTGAGCGACGCACCGAGCGAATCTGACGAAGATTGTAGAAGCAGGCGCGACATACGTTCCTCACGTGATCAGAAAGGGTCAATTCCTAGTCCAAGGTCATACTCAAATCACGCACAGTGGTAGAAAAAGTAATGCCAGGAAAGCAATGTTGCAGATTTTGCATAACAACTTTAGAAACCTGCACGCGACTTCCAACCCAAATAAATTGTGTTTTTCCAGTATTTAACCTCAGGCGGAGGTGAAGGACGATCTCCACGGCCCAAAAAGCCAAGCAGAGGAGGGTTTGGGAATTGGGATGAAAGTGCTTGCATGTGGATACTGCAATTTTAGCATTTAGGCTGTCATTTTAGCGAAATTGTTCATCATTCAAGTGCTGAGAGTCGAGAGTTTCCCCTCCCATTCATTCAAGTTTTTTAAATCTCCGAGTTGTAATGGTGATACTGTTGGCTGTCATTTCAGCAAAAAATATCTCACATTTTCGGTGATTCAAAAAGGGGTCTAAGACTTCAATTAATGTCTAACTCCATTTTTAAAAATGTTTTTAATTTCACACTGTCATTGTGTCATTTAAAACTGTCATTTCGACAAATTTGCTGATGTTTGATAAGCAGCGAATAAACACTGTAGAAATATATATATATCATTCCTGAAATATTGGGGTATAAGCAGATCGGCCCCTTCACAACACATTTCGGGCGACCGCTCTCTACCCACAAAGTCTCTGACCGTGCGTGGACGTTTCTAATTTTTTCATCCCATAGGCCTATATCAATGTGACGGCGACTACATCAATTTGTTTAAATTGTCCTATGCAAATTGCAGTTCCAGAATAGACATAGGCCTAGAGATGTAATGTATGTCAGATTGACAGTCAGAGGCCAAAGAGAATTGCTCCCTATTATAGACCACGGATTGCAATAGACTACTGTTTACTGAATGTGCATTAACTGACTGTTTTGCTACCTATTTGCCTTCTTCTGTCTCTGGTTACGTCGATAATACAAAATGTTAACGTGGTTGAATGTAGAATCCAGATAAGATAAGATAAGATAAGGTAGGATAGGATAGGATAGGATAGGATAAGATGATAAGATAAGATAAGATAAGTGACTGAATGTATACTTTTTACCTTTCATTACAAGCAGTTCCAATAGCTTTTGGCTTAGGCACAATGAATTTGTCTATTTAGTTTATTGGTCAGTTGTGTAGATCTATTGAAACACTGTTCATATCAGTCCACTGCTCAAATGTCCGTTAGCTTTTTAGTCTGAACGACCTTTAAACTGATACAAATGTAAAAAAATAGACAACCAATTTCCTGACTATCAAAGTATTTTTTCAGCCTTTTCTTTTATCAGACCAGTTTAATGGTAGGACCTGCACTAAACCTACAGGGTGGCTCAAAACAAAATGTACCACCGGATAAAATGCAATATCTTCGAAACCGACTGACATGTTTCTGTGGAAATTTTTCAATTTGCAGGGGAATGAATATCCCACAATCCCTGAAAGTTTCAATTGAAATTTTTCATGTTTGCAAAAGTTACAGCTGTTAAAACTTTCAATTTCATTTTTCCAAATATCCGGAGAATCACGCTCCAATACTTGTGATTTCATTAAGATTTTTTGCAAATTGCAACACACAAAATGATGATGATGTCATACGACCTCACTATGAGCTGTAAAGAAGCTGTTTATGAAGCAAACTGTTGGTATTTGGTGATACTTTATAGATTAAGGTCTCAATTCGTGAATCCATTGCTGAACGTTATGGGCAAAGTTTCTGCGGAAGATAAAAAATGGAAACTCGGACGTTGCGTGAACAGAGACTGGGGCATCGCGTAATAATAGCAAAATACCCAGTGAAAAGTGGAACCTGAGCACATTGAAGGCTGTAAACGAGTTTATGTAACGGAGATCAGATGTCGGAAGAGAGGCAGGAAGTGGTCGTTTGGTCTGACGCAAAAAAGTGCGATTTTCACGAAATTCGCTTGGTATTTGAAAGGGTCAGGTTTGCAAAGCACATCATGGTTTCGGCATCAGATATGCTGGCGTGTGTTACGGCTGCAAGAAAAGACTGAACTTCATCCTATTCAGCAGGCTAAATATCAAACTTATCGTTGAACTCTCTTACCCAGACTCATTGAAGACTGCAGGTATGTTTTAAAAACTGGGTTTTTTCCAGCAGGACGGTGCACGTGCCTGCTTGCTCGCAGCTCAAGGTTGATTATGATGAGGCTACCTTATTGTGATCAACTACACTAAACTTATTTGACAGAGTTTAATTCGCCAGACCTTAACCCTCTTAATTATCACGTCTGGAGAGCTATGCTGGGGCGCTGCAAGACAGTTTCATTCCAAGTTGGAGAAAATTGGCCAGCTGAAGCACATCTTGCTGCTAATGTGGGATCAGTTGCCGCAGGACCAGGTCATCAAGGCCATACTGAGTTTCACAAAAAGAATTCGAGCTCGTGTTCAAGCAGCGAGTGGACACTCCCATTATACCTTACAATAAACAGCAAAACGGAATTCCGAGGTCGTAGTGAAAAGTGATATCATATGACATGGACATCTACAAGTGACGTTAATTTTCCGCGGAAATGTGAAAAAACGTAATTGAAAGTTTAAACAGCTGTAACTTGTGCAAACATGAAAAGTTTCAAGTGAAACTTTCAGGGATTGTTGGAAATTCATTCCCCTGCAAATTGGGAAATTTTCGCAGAAAAAGTTCAATCGGTTGCGAAGATATCGCATTTTATCCGGTGGTACATTTTTTATTGAGCCACCCTGTACATTGCAACCAACGATACAAATAAAATGTCGGGAAGCCGGAGAAATATAGAACACAAGGTCATCTTACGCTGACACATTTAAAAAGTTTTTAAAATATTTGTATATTTTAGAAATATACAGAAGACTGACGAATAGAGAAATTGAACGAAATGCAACTCCGTTTAGAAGACACACTGCGGTAAGACTGAGCAATATGTTTAAATAAGATAAGATAGTTATGCGAAAATACCACAGTGAGAGCGATCAACACGATGAACTTATCAGACTGGTGCTTTTTAATCTATTTAATTTTTGTACTTATCGCATTTTCTGTAGAGCCACTTCAAGCTCCCTAATCAGAGGCGCTGCCGACTGTGCATTGGAGTTTCACGCTGAAGGAAAAATATTGCGAGTGACGGATATCTTCAAGGTCATACGCGGCGGTTCAAGGTCGAAAATACCTCAGACTCTGCTGTGCCACGAGCATCCAAGGACACCGTCTCCCAGTTTTGTGCAGAAGGGGGTTACTCTTGGTTCCAATCGCACGAACTGCAACTATGCAGAATCGAGTCTTTTGCACTGTGGACCCAGTTGCCTGTAATGGACTTCCACAAGATCTACGTCTTCTGCATCTTGGGGATCTTACAGATGCATTTTTAAAACTCAAAACTGACTTTTTGCCTATGCATTTTTTGTTTAAATGAAAAATGACTTTTTGCAGTGCTAGAGTCGGGATCGCTTCTGAGAAGTCCTCTTGAAGAGACGCTTTAGAAATTCTTTAAAGAATCAATGAATGACATCAAATGCATTGTTAACGTTGCATGTTTTTTTTATTGCAGCTGTATGATCTTCCACTGGAGATGTTGGATATTATCCTACAAAAGTCTTATCTCCATTGGATATTGAATTCACCAACAAAGCAGAGAGACGAAGAAATTATTAAGTCTCTCACATCGGTCGATATTTGCTTCAATCAAAGAATTGTTGTAAAAATAGGCCCCTGCAGTTTGTTTTAATTAATTGTCCGTGTCCCTGTCTGCCTGTGTATCGTTGAAACATGCCGTCTACTTAATTCATGCATAGGCGTGGCTAAGCGTCTACATGGCGTCTACTTAATTTATGCATAGGCGTGGCTAAGCGTCAACATGCCGTCTACTTAATTTATGCAAGGCGTGGCTAAGCGTCTACATGGCGTCTACTTAATTTATGCAAGGCGTGGCTAAGCGTCTACCTGGGCCTGACAGGCGACTACATAATATATGCAGGGCGTGGTCCAGCGTCTACATAATATATGCATGGGCGTGGCTTGGCGCATACGTATATATACGAGTGCGTACGCAGGCAACACAGTCAGCGATACAGTCATCGATCGAGAAGCAGTCGTCGAAATACAGTCATCAACAGTCGTCGAACGGAAGGATCAGCCGACGCGGTCGCCGTGAGATAGAAGGGAGCTGCGACAGCCGAGTGTTACAGGTTCGAGGCGCAGTGCCGCTACGAGTCGTACGGGAGAAAACGCTTCGAAGGGCGCTACGGTGAATCTACGACGACTACGATCCGACGCTGTCGACGACGAAAGGTTTGTAAGCCTTTGCTGTCCGACGCTGGTGGCTGGGGTTCGATTCTTGACCCACAGTCGTGCTCTTCTGTAACCCGACGCGGCTGACGGCGGAAAGTCTGGGGACTTTCGTGAATCTACGACGACTACGATCCGACGCTGTCGACGACGAAAGGTTCGTAAGCCTTTGCTGTCCGACGCTGGTGGCTGGGGTTCGATTCTTGACCCACAGTCGTGCTCTTCTGTAACCCGACGCGGCTGACGGCGGAAAGTCTGGGGACTTTCGTGAATCTACGACGACTACGATCCGACGCTGTCGACGACGAAAGGTTCGTAAGCCTTTGCTGTCCGACGCTGGTGGCTGGGGTTCGATTCTTGACCCACAGTCGTTCTCTCTGCCATCCGACGCTGCTGACGACGGAGAGTCTGGTGATTCTCGCTACGCAACGACGACGCCATTCGACTCCGGATCTGCCAACGTTTCCGACCGGGTGAGCGCAGTGGTTCAGTTTTATCGCTACGCAACGACGACGTCGACTCTGGTTCGAAACCCGACCCGTTTCACCGACTTCGACGTGCGCTGGCGAAGCAGCGGTCCTCTACGCGACGACGATTCAGCATTCTGCGTTGGCAATTACTGTAGATAGTGGTATATTAGTTTTCAGACAGTGGCGCTACGCGAATAGCTCCGAACTTGCTCCGAACTTGCTCCGAACTCTGGCGCTATAGAAGTTGGCTGAGGACAGCTTAACGAGGGTTTTCTTGAAGTCGAATAAAAGTGTTTCAAGCCTGACTGGCTAGTCGTCAATCCCCAGTTGACGCCGGACTACACGACGGACGGACATCGCCTTAACGACTAGGGTCTGGAGCTCGGTTCCTGGTGGTCTTTTGCCCAGCCCTAGTGGGTCGAGATTCTTTACAAACTGGTACCGTGAAGTGGAGTGATTGGATTTCGTCGGACTTCTACAAAGCTGGTCCCAGCTACGAACTGATTGCAGCCTGTGGAGCGAAATTCAGCGACAATGTGGAACACGGCAGAGATGGACGGGAACGCTGATGACCGCCCGATGACTTCGACGCCAGCAGTGGGACGAAGGACGGACCTCTTGGTCGACTTTGAGGTCGAGTCCAGCCGCTTCATGGAGAGAATCGATTTCGACGACGTGCCGAAGAAGGATCGCAGAAGTCTGCTGATTCCTGAGAGAGACTCGACCGCCTTGGAGACGAAAGTCTTGGACAACGTCAGTCGCTTGGTCAGCGAACGGAAGATGACCATGAAACCAGCAAAATTCGATGGGACTGGGTCTCTCGAATCGTTCTTGGCACAATTCGACGTCTGCGCACGCCACAATAGATGGACGGCAATCGACAAAGTCGACTTTCTCCGTGTTTCCTTGGAAAAGGCAGCAACGCAGCTGTTGTGGGACTTTGGAGCGCGAACGGAGGTGACGTACGAACAGCTGGTCGAGAGACTTCGTCAACGATACGGCGCGGAAGGTCAAGCTGAGACTTTTCGTGCGCAACTCTACTATCGTCGACAAAGAGCGGATGAAAGTCTGGGAGATCTGCTGCACGACATCCGGAGACTTGTTGTTCTCGCCTATCCAGTGCCGTCGAACGAGACGACCGAGATCGTTGCTAAGGACGCCTTCCTTGAAGCTATCCGTGACCGGGAGCTGTCTCTAAAGGTGAGAGAACGGGAACCGAAGACGATCGACGAGGCGTACCGAACAGCTCTACGCTTGTCGGCGTATCAACAGACCGCAGACCTGGAGGATCGTCGCAGACCGGCGAATCGAATAAGAGGAACTCAGGAGGCCGACACCAGAGGACAGCTTCAGTCTCAGCTGGACGACTTCTTCACTGCCCAGCGCAAGTGGCAGCAGGACATGGAAGAAAGAATCTGCCGACAGCTGGAGGGACTTCGAAGCTCGAACGGGACGAACTTCAACTCCGCACCGATGGTTCCGCCGACCATTCCGTCTCAAGGTAACGCATCAGGAAGTCTGGGACGTGGGTCGACCTGTTTCAAATGCGGGTCCCCAGGGCACTACGCACGCCAGTGCCGACAACGCCGACAGTTTCCAGACCGCCGGAACGACGACGCACGCGATTCGGGGCAGCCGACGACCGAGCAAGAGACCGTCACCAACCATACAACGAGAGACAGAGCAACTGGCGTGACGAACAACGCGATCTACATCCATGGAGTGATCAACGGACGGCAAAGAACGTTCCTCGTGGACACTGGTTCGGAGGTAAGCCTGGTTCCCTCGTCTGATGTTGATGGGTTGTTGCTCCAGCCTAGCACTCGCATTCTCTTGGCTGCTAACGGAACACAGATAAGGGTTTTGGGTCAGGTTGATGTCCCAATTAGGATTTCCAGAGGTTTTTCCATTGAGACTAATTTTCTCGTCTCTGACCAGATTGGGGAACCAATGCTGGGAATGGATTGGTTGAGGCAACACCGCTGTCGACTTGGTTTTGGTCAGGGTGCACTCTTTGTTGGTAGACGCCGCATTCCTTTGGTTAAGGGCAATGGTTCACTTTGGTGTCGCAGGGTTATTGTTGCTGAGGAGACAACTGTTCTTCCTCGTTCGCAGTGCGATATCCCTTGTAGGACGCAATATCGTGATTTGACGACCACAGCTGAAGCGTGGATGACTGAATCTAAAGAGATTCGGCCGGGATTGCATGTAGCTAGAGTTGTGCTGAATGATGATGATGATAAAATGTGCATTCGTGTGGTGAATTTGAATGAACAGCCTGCGATGTTAACTGCTGATTCACTTCCTGACCTGCGCGTTGCAAATATCGAAAAATCCTTGAGGGCGCATGACTTGTGGGTGCATCCTACGCAATTAAAAAAAAATGACCGGAAGGTCGACCCGAAAAATGACCGGAAGGTCGACCCGAAAAATGACCGGAGGGTCGCGCCCCACAAGGGGCCGACGATTGTGCGTGCCGATCGGCGTTGCCAATTATGCACGTGCGTGCCCTTGGCCAAGCGACGCCGGCGGACTGCGCATGTCCGAAACTATCCACATAAGGACGCTAGCGGCAGTGGACCGCACCAGTCGAGAAATATGGAGTCGTCCGATGCTAAGTGCTGCTCGTTCTGCGGAACCGCTTTCGAAGGACCGAATGCACGGAAGCTCAGATGGAGGCATGAGAGGAATTGCCGCGCCGCAAGAATCCGTCGAATCCGGGAGGCATCCTTGGCGCCCGCTGCTCTGGGTTCGGTAGCCACCCTCCTTTCGGAGGCTGTCGCCCCGGTGTTGGAGGCTTCAGGTGGTGTCGATGCCGCCGTACCAATGGCGTTGGAAGACATCGACTTTCTAGACGAATTCGTGTTTGGTTTCGACGAAGATAATCTGCCCGATATTCCTGATCTGTTATCAGATGATGATTTCCTGTCTGCTATTCCTGATCCGGTGCTGGACGACAACCCTCTTCCCGAAATTTCTAGTGCGGATTTCGCCGATGTCTTGGGACAGGGGATGACGCGCTCTGAGGCTACCCACGTCGTAAGGCAGGGACGCGAACTGGCGCCCATTGTTTCGGTGGAATGCTTCGTGGAGATTATGTCCGGAAAATACCCCCACTGGCCGGATGAGCTCCTGCGAGGGATTTACGACGGTTGTATCCCTACGGCTCTGACTCCTGTACCGTCGCCGCAGGAAGTAATTTGGATAGATGATTGAGTCCGGATGATGGGAGCGATTGGGGGATAGAATGGTTATGGAGCCGTGCCGGCTTCCCATCTCTATTCTTTTTCTTTGCAGAAATAATTGTTGAGTCGTGCCTGACTCCGAGCTTATTTTTTTGATTAGGCGTAATTGCCGGCTGTATAGTTAGCTATTCAATTGTTTGTACTTATGCTATGTCGTTTTGAAAAAAAAAAGAGAGAAGAAAGAAGGGGGGTGTGAACAAAACAGTTCACACCGTACCCGAAATGAAAAAAAAAATAGAGAAATAAGCCTGAAAAAAAAAAAAAAAAAAAACAGGCAGAGACATGAAAAACAGGCGAGGAAAAAGAAATAATAAAAGGGGGTTGTGACCGAGATGGCACTTCGCACCCGCAAGAAAAGAGCCGAACAAAAAGGGGGATGTGCGCGAAAAGCACTTCGCACCCGATTCAGCTTGGCTATTTGTGATGTCTTTAATTACGGTACCGTGTGACAGTTATTTCTGTGGCAAGCTGATGTACAGCATTTTGCTGATTGGAAAACGTGTTAGATTTTCTTTTGGTACAGATACTCTTGCATTTGCTGTATAGTTGGACAATTAATCGTGTTTTATAGGATATTTTACTCCGATTGTCGGGTAGATTTTCTGTTAGTGCTCCAAGGTGGGCCTTGGATTGCTTCTGGGGGAGGCGTGTTGTAAAAATAGGCCCCTGCAGTTTGTTTTAATTAATTGTCCGTGTCCCTGTCTGCCTGTGTATCGTTGAAACATGCCGTCTACTTAATTCATGCATAGGCGTGGCTAAGCGTCTACATGGCGTCTACTTAATTTATGCATAGGCGTGGCTAAGCGTCAACATGCCGTCTACTTAATTTATGCAAGGCGTGGCTAAGCGTCTACATGGCGTCTACTTAATTTATGCAAGGCGTGGCTAAGCGTCTACCTGGGCCTGACAGGCGACTACATAATATATGCAGGGCGTGGTCCAGCGTCTACATAATATATGCATGGGCGTGGCTTGGCGCATACGTATATATACGAGTGCGTACGCAGGCAACACAGTCAGCGATACAGTCATCGATCGAGAAGCAGTCGTCGAAATACAGTCATCAACAGTCGTCGAACGGAAGGATCAGCCGACGCGGTCGCCGTGAGATAGAAGGGAGCTGCGACAGCCGAGTGTTACAGGTTCGAGGCGCAGTGCCGCTACGAGTCGTACGGGAGAAAACGCTTCGAAGGGCGCTACGGTGAATCTACGACGACTACGATCCGACGCTGTCGACGACGAAAGGTTTGTAAGCCTTTGCTGTCCGACGCTGGTGGCTGGGGTTCGATTCTTGACCCACAGTCGTGCTCTTCTGTAACCCGACGCGGCTGACGGCGGAAAGTCTGGGGACTTTCGTGAATCTACGACGACTACGATCCGACGCTGTCGACGACGAAAGGTTCGTAAGCCTTTGCTGTCCGACGCTGGTGGCTGGGGTTCGATTCTTGACCCACAGTCGTGCTCTTCTGTAACCCGACGCGGCTGACGGCGGAAAGTCTGGGGACTTTCGTGAATCTACGACGACTACGATCCGACGCTGTCGACGACGAAAGGTTCGTAAGCCTTTGCTGTCCGACGCTGGTGGCTGGGGTTCGATTCTTGACCCACAGTCGTTCTCTCTGCCATCCGACGCTGCTGACGACGGAGAGTCTGGTGATTCTCGCTACGCAACGACGACGCCATTCGACTCCGGATCTGCCAACGTTTCCGACCGGGTGAGCGCAGTGGTTCAGTTTTATCGCTACGCAACGACGACGTCGACTCTGGTTCGAAACCCGACCCGTTTCACCGACTTCGACGTGCGCTGGCGAAGCAGCGGTCCTCTACGCGACGACGATTCAGCATTCTGCGTTGGCAATTACTGTAGATAGTGGTATATTAGTTTTCAGACAGTGGCGCTACGCGAATAGCTCCGAACTTGCTCCGAACTTGCTCCGAACTTGCTCCGAACTCTGGCGCTATAGAAGTTGGCTGAGGACAGCTTAACGAGGGTTTTCTTGAAGTCGAATAAAAGTGTTTCAAGCCTGACTGGCTAGTCGTCAATCCCCAGTTGACGCCGGACTACACGACGGACGGACATCGCCTTAACGACTAGGGTCTGGAGCTCGGTTCCTGGTGGTCTTTTGCCCAGCCCTAGTGGGTCGAGATTCTTTACAGAATCACCAGAAAACGGTTCAAGAGGGCAATCTGGTGTTACTTGAAAGGTAAGGTTCCTTCCAAGGGTTGAAACAGTTGTACAACTTAGTTCTTTCGATATCAAGACCTGCACAGAACATTTGAGACAAATATAATCTTAATTAAAACTTCCAGAGTCATTATCGTCCTTCATAATAATATCATAGTTACTACTTAGTAGTCAGCTATCAAAGGTGGATTTTAAGTACCGGTACCTCACAATAGCAGCCCCCTCAGGCTACGTGGATGCAAAATATCTCTTGGCGAGGATGGGTAACTGGTATCCACCGAGTTTTTTTTCTTTCCGATATCTCGAATGACCGGAAGTAATTTTTCTTGTGGTCTTACTACGTCCATCCTGTAGCGGTAGGTGTTCGTTTTCTCAGCATTTCGACGTAGATCCTGTGGACAAGCATGGGCTCACATGGTAAGAGCGTCGTGCGATTGGAACTGAGTCATTCGGTGCATGCCCTATCAGAAAAGAACGGTAGGCTATCATGCTAAGGTTCCACTGCTGGCAGCGATCTTGGCATCTAGCTTTGTCTCCGGTTCCTTGTTACGCGTTCAAGTCTCTGCTCCGTACATGAAAACAAGCAGTATTATGTAATATGAATAGGCTATGCGCTAAATGGCCAAAGTTTCGTGAACATTCGGAAGTTTGTGTTCCAGACATTATAACTTGTCATAGATTGCTACTGCAGATTGCCTGTTCAAGTTATTGCTGGTATTCAAGGTATCAAAGGAATGTATTGGGTCACTGGATCAGAAACGAATATTCAGAAATAAATTATTGTTTAATGATACTACGGATTTGTGCATAGGCTATGTAATATTAGCGTCTTTTGAGTTACAGTACGTGAAAAATTGACGGGAGACCTTTGGTATAGGGCCGATTTGTAATAATTTCGTGGACCAGAATTGGGCTTGAATTCCTTCTTTTTTCAAGTTGAATTAAATTTAATTTCATCACTTTGTTTCTAATTTTATTTCAATATTGTCTTCTCTTCATAGTTTTCTACTCACTTCAGATTTCGGACAAAATATTTCGCTACTGATTGAAATTTTCTGATGTAGGCTAACATACTTTGTGTCCGGAAAAAGGGACCCACTTTGTAAATATAAAAATAAATATGGTAAATACTCATCGATTTTTACAATTTAAGCGCCATTTTAATCCCGACATATTTATCTAGCAGTGTTGCAAATATAACAGTTCCTGTCGCAATAGTGACGTCATAATGACGTTATTTGCATCAATATTCATTTAGCATGTCAATCATGTATGGTTTCGGTTGGTATATTATTGGTTCTTGCTAAAACGGAAATCTATTTAATAGAACCAGGAGTGAAAATAAATTCAGCTTATTAAAGGGATTGTGTGCTCTATAAAAGTGGTGCCTGATATCCGGGAACGTTCGGAACAATAGCCTACACATTTCAACAAAATGGCGCTTCAGCTCTCTGAATTCGTCAGTCTGTTGAACTGTTTGCTTAGGAGATTCGGAATTTCATTTATCTTAATCTTTGGCCGCTAAACGGCCGCCCGCTTAAATCCCGCTGATAATAAGATTTTGTGCAAGACAAGGATAAGAGACATTGAAGAACTCCGTGAGCGAATTGTTAATGCCTGCATGGGACGATTTTGATAAGCAGGTTATCAATGCTGCTACTGGCTATTTGTTTTAAAGCATGCGTTGAGGCCGAAGGTTGACACTTTGAGCACATAATGTAACATAACATAATTCATGTACAGGGTGCGCCAAAAAAAGTAATCCTCTACGGCTTTTTATCAATATCTTGGCCAAAAATAGGAATTTTTCAAATCCAGTTTTACGGGCTTGAAGGTAATTCATACCTACGTACAATGGCCAAATTTCATAGTCATATGTGAAACAGAACAAAAGTTATATCTCTTTTAGTGAGGCCACCCAACGGTTTTTGACGATTCAAAAACGCGACGCAACGAAAAGTAACAAAAAACCAATCTAATTATTCTGGCCAATAACTTGGCCAAGACTAAGAATATCGAAATGAAATTTTACAGGCTTAAAGACAATTCATATCTGCACAGGGTGGTCAGATTTCATCAAAATATTTCAAACAGAACATAAGTTATACCACTTTTAGTGAGGCCACCCCCGTTTCTTGACGATTCAAAGACGTAACGCAGCAAAAAGTATCAAAAGACGATTTCATTAAGTCTCATCTTAAATAATTGTTATCAAATAGCCTTGATATTGCCAGATGATCATTATTGTTACTATTTAAAAAAGAAACAGGGCACCAGCGTAGCTGCGCGTCACTGAGAAGTCACTTAGCAAGGTGACGATCAAATTGGTAAATAAGGAATCTATCAGCTTAATCAACAGGTCCATCAAGAACTTTGCAAAGAGACTCAAAAGAAGTTTTGGCGCGGGTGGTGGGCGCATTGAGCACAAGTTGCGAAGCACTACCAAGGTCATTTGACAACAGTTATTTGAGATGAGACTTAATAAAAGCGTTTTTGTTACTTTTTGTTGCGTTTCGATTTTGATTCGTCAAAAAACGGTGGGTGGTCTCACTAAAAGTGGTATAACTTTTGTCCTGTTTCAAATCATTTGATGAAATCTGAGCACCATGTGCAGATATGAATTGTCTATAAGGCTGTAAAATTTCATTTCGATATTCTTAATTTTGGTCAAGATATTGGCAAAAAACCTAATTTTTGTTGCGCTTCGTTTTTGAATCGTCAAAAAACGGTGGGTGGCCTCCCTAAAAGTGGTGTAACTTTTGTTCCGTTTGAAATATTTTTTTGTAATTTGACCATTGTACGTAGATATAAATTGCCTTTAAGACTGTAAAGTTTCATTTAAAAATTCGTATGTTTGGCCAAGATATGGGCTAAAAACCGTAGGGGATTACTTTTTTTGGCGCACCCTGTATATAAAAATTAAATTGAACTAACATTTATTAAAGATAAATGACATCTCAAAATAATATTGAAATTTGAGAACATTTTGTGTATTTCTCTTAATTTTGAATTTTTATGCAAATGACGTCATTATGACGTCATTACTGTGTCAGGAACTTTTATATTCTCACCATTGTTAGACAAAATATGTCAGGATTAAAATGATGTTTGAATTGTAAAAATCGGGGAATATTTACTGTTTAATTTCATATTTACAAAATGGGTCCTTTTTATCGGGACACATTGTGGATGTGATGCCATTCAAGGGTTATGATGGTTTAAATGTCTTTCAGATTTCTATGGAAAAATCAGGAAAAGATCTGCAATCATTAGAAACAACAGAAACTATCTGGTAGAAAATATTCAGCCAAATGATGAATTGATCGCTTCTCTGTTGTCTCTCAACTGCATAACACAAGAACAAAGTTGCTTATTTCAACGGCAGCATTCAACACAAAATAAGAACGACAAGCTTTTGTACATCGCGAAATCTTTCGACGAAGCAAAGTTCTCAAATTTCGTCAAATGTCTTCGACAAACCAACCAGACGACAGTGACAAGGATCATGGAAAACGGGGGAGGTTCAAAGTCTAAACTTTATCTAGAGACCTATAATTAACATAATATGCTTTAAAATTATAATGATATTAATATTTTAATAATTATCATAATACTTGGAGCCTTTAACTTGACAGGATTGGACTAAACGTTGCCGTTCCAGATGTCATTAATAGTGTTCTCAAATACATATAATTGTTTTTATTAATATTATTATTTTGATTTTTTAATTATTTTATTATTACATTTACCATAAATGTCGCTGTTGCTGTTGCTGCGGTTAATAATGATAATAGTAGGCCTAATAATAATAGTAATATTATTATTATTATAAAGGCTTAAAATTATAATGCTAGTGATAATAGATATGCAATTAGGCTATGCATTTGTACCAAATGACATCAAAATCATTCCGATACATTTAAAGATTTTTAAGAATAGCCCAATAATAAATTATACCATGTGTGCGAGCCTTTGTATAATCAACTCGCAAAACTAAACTGCAGTATAAGTTCTAAAAACTGGTAAAAAACGTCATACGAAAAGGTATTAATAGGGCTCTATCACTTTTACCAAAGCTTAAAATTAATTCGGACGGAGAGTTACCGGTATTTTACCATTTAGACACTTAGTTACGCCGACGTTACACTAGTAATTTTTAAAGAAATTCCAAGTGGAACCAATATAATCATTCTCCGCCAAAAGTGTTTTATTGCATCTCCACACCCTTCAATTATTTCAGTAATAGGCCTAAATTAATATCATCCTAAACTTGGACGTGCTGACACAATGCGCTTTGAGGTTTTGCATCGAATTCCTCTCCTGACTAGTGCTTGGCACTCGCTTTTTTCGGTCGAGAGAAAACAATTATTATCCTATATAAGTTATTTAAAACCCCAATCATGCTATTGCACTATTTAATTCAATGCCTCTCATTTTTGCTTCCCTTCCATCTTTATCGCAATAATGCCGTACAGTCGTGCACTATCGAAATAGATCTATTGGTTTATTTGTGTTTTAATACTAATTCATGAATTGGCCGCTATAAATAGCTTACTTGAGCAATAACGGCATTAATTTTATTTCAAAAGCGTGATACTAGTTCGTTACGAAAATGTTTAGTTTCACTTCTTGGTCAAATTATTCGACGAACTTCGTTTCTGTTGCGTGTGTTCATCCTAAAAATATTCTTAGCTGAACTGAAGTTATCGAAACCTACGTCTGTCTAAGCTTGGTGGAAATTATTTTCAAAACATTGGTTTTGCATTTAGGCACAACAAAAATTGAACTGAAAAGTCGTGGTGCAAAGTGTGCAGCGTCTACGGAATTACAGCTCCTTCATCAGAGAATCGAAGATCTTCAAAGCAGAACAAAACCATGGTCACATCAAACTTACAAATTCATGAGTCAACTGAAGGAAAAAGGAATAGAAATACTCAACTCTCGATTGGACAGAAGGACCGTGGTCGTTTGGATCTGGTGTCGTTCACAAGCGGCTCTTGAATATATTCAGAAGATGTACGAATCGAATCAGTTGAGAGATGTCTTATTTGAAAATATTCAACCATCCACTTCAAATATGATCAACATCGATGACACCCAATTCAAGAAAACCATTGGTAAGCACTTCTGCACGCCCTCGTCATAAAGGAAATCTAGAACGGTGAGGTGCATCCATTGATTTTTTTTTTCAACCATTCGACTGAGGCTTTTGATGTGTGTGCACGCGCACGGCCTTGTAAAAATAATCCTTCGCCGTTATTATGAAACATTTTTGTGGCGGTTAACTTAGCAGTTCGCTGGAATGCGGGTTTGACTTCTTTCTGACTTTCTTCAGTTGACTGGCCGCCTAATTCGCCGGATTTGTCACCAATGGAAAATGTTTCGAGTATTATGGCGGCGACTCTTCATACCGATCCCGAATCCCAAACACTGAACACCTTAAAACGTCGGTTTTGTAAGGTACGGTAATCGATACCTCTGACATCCTCGGTGGCGGAGTGGGTTGGTAGCCCGCTCGCCACGCCGGCGGCCCGGGTTCGATTCCCGGTCGGTCGGTTTATCAGAGATTAATTTCTCGGATCTTTACTGCGGGTGGCTCAGTCGCAATATAAACGTGGATTAGCGGTGGTGAAGAATCTCACCCTCAGGGTCGAAGCCATAACACAGCCGCTATATAAATATGCGATTACATTTGACAACTCTGAGAAATCTAATTGGCTCAATGCCTAATCGACTTGAGGCTGTATTAAAGAGTACAGGAAACATTAATAAATACTAAATGATAATTGTTATTAATTAATTATGTGTCGATTAACAATGATTGCAATTGTAATATTGTAATCGTACATTTATATAGCGCCCCTTTAAGAGAACTCCTCAGAGGCGCTCCCGACCTGACACCAAACCACAATCAAAGAGAATGGTTTTCAAACGCTTGCGGAAAAGGGGCAAAGAGAGACAAAGAAGTTCATTACGGAGACCAATAGGTAACTTATTTCAGAAAGACGGACCAACTATAGCAAAGCTTCTAGGCCTATGTAGCACTTTGGAAGATCGAGTCATAGGGACAACCAGGTCACCATGCGTAGCAGAACGAAGGAATCTACGGCCTGGGATGAACAGCACAGGTACACAGAGTTCCATAAGATAGGTCGAAGCTTGGCCTGCTAGGCAATTACGCATGAATATTAAAATCTTAAACTCAGTACGTTTTTGCATTGGCAACCAGTGCAGAACTGCAGATCTTCCCGTATAAAACTTGATATAATTATGCCCAAACTGTGGTATGCCGCCAATCAGGCGGGTCGCAGCATTAAGGACAGATTGTAACTTATTAATGCGTGAAAGGGTTAAGCCCGCATAGATGGCACTACCATAGTCAACTCTCGTGATGGTCGTACGATATGGCTTTCGGCCTAACTGGACGTTTACTTGGCACGAATTCGATGACGTCACGGAAATTGGCGCTAAAATTTGAATAAGTGAGCTAGTGATCTAATTTTTTTGGCGTAACATTCTCATTTGAAAAACCTATCCGCCAGTATAAAACTGCTTCTTTTAACTGTCTAAAACTCTCACCTAACTCCTCGTTCCACTCGACATTATTGGGGGCTAACTTCTTAGTTAGATCACTTAGCGGTGCCATTGGTTCAGCACAATGAGGACTAAATTTCCTATTGTAATCTATCGCTTCTAAGAAACTACGCACCTGTTTCTTCGTTCTCGGCTGTGGCATGTCTATCGATTCACCTTTGTGACTGATGTCGTCGTAATCTAACGTATGGCCCAAGAAATCATTCTATGCGACCATAGCCTAGTAAAAATTTTTGGCTCTAAAGTTTAGTGAGCATTTATCACTCTCTGGGAAAATTCTCTTAATATTCTATTATTCAGGCGTTCATTCCATCCTTCTGTATGTGCCAAATGATCGTCAACATAACTCTACAGATTTTCAGTGCCATGTAAAATCTTCCTTATGAGTCGGTTACAGCTTGGTGCACTATTAACCAGTCCAACTGGTAAAACATTGAATTTGTACAACCAACTTGCACAATTTAAAGTTGTGAAATCCTTCGATTCCTCGTTCATAGGAATTTGCCAGTATCCCTTGCAAAAATCAAATTTACTGTATATTTTGCTGCCACTGAGTTTGTTGAAGATGTCTTCGTTCGACATTATTGGTTCTGGATCGAACACCGTTATTTTGTTTAATTGCTCATAGTTGCAGCAGAGTCTGTTACTCCCATCTGCGGTGCTGCGTAAGCTGCTATCGATCGTTCGATGATTCCATTTTTTCCAACATTATCTCAAGTCCTTATCTATTTCTGACTGTAGATCAGCGATTCCCAACCGGTGGCCCGGCCTACAAAAATGGCCCGCAGCATCTCAATAAATTAAGACAGATATATGTAAAAATTGACAATTTGAACATTATAGAATATATATTTCTTTTCTATTACAAATTATTTTATTTGGACGTTAATAAATCGCATCAAACGTTCTTTTATTCAATTATAGCAATTTTATATGTTTTTAGTTAATTAAAAGTTTTTCTTGTGGCCCCTTAGTGTCCTTCAACTAAGAGAAAGTGACCCTCGTGCCCTCCAACTGGACCTTCTTCTTGGCGTTTCGCCCAGTGATGCCAAAGCTGAGTTTTTTCCACTAGATCTGGGTTTTTTGCCTTCGTCTGGGTTTCTGGGTTTTTTGGGCGAAATCTGGGTTTATTTTGGTGAGTTGACATTTTATATTTACAACACATGCATATTCTGTGAAATTCAATGTAAAATGGTTGTGATACATACTTTTTTCCACTAATTTTAATTTTAAACTCCACAATCAAGATCTCACGTTGTCAATTCAAAAATAATTTATAACCTGAAGAATACCTCTGCACAGAAATAAACCATTTTGACATCTCAAAATAGGTCAGGTAACTCTTCTCTCCTTGTTAAACCGTTTTGACACCTATAACATGCATAAATATATATACACTACAGGTCAGGTCAATCCTCTAGTGGTATAATATAGTTGTTGTACATAGAGTATTAATGCTCTATGTCAGGGGTGTCAAACCTTTTTAAGTGGCGGGCCAGGGTGAACATCTTCCAACAAGTGGCGGGCCAGTGTAAATGTAATCGGATTTTTATATAGCGGCTGTCATATGGCCTCGACCCTGAGGGTGAGATCCTTCACCACCGCTCGCCCGTTTGAATGGACGCCAGGGCTGTTTTAAAGGAATTTTTAGAACTGCACCAACCCCTTCTTTGCCTTCCCATTCTCCATTGCAAATTACCCCCACTCGCAGGACAATGACCTTTTTCACCAGTGTTAACTGCACAGAAGTGCTTTTACAACTGCACAGGTTCATTTACAACTGCACATTTTGTGTACAACTGCACGCTAAAAAAGCCCTTATGGACGCCGCGCCATTTAGGTCCCCGTGTACGGACCGTGCTAGCCCGAGATTTTGAATCTCTGAAATAGCCACCTTCGGGAATCGAACCGCGACCCGCACGCTCCCTTCCACAGACGCGCGGCCACCAGCTCTCTTTCCGATGTAGCAAACGTGTGAACATCTTCCAACAAATGAGCAAAATTGGGTAGGCCATAGTGATCTGATCCAAATATCGCGAAAAGATCTTGATTCAATTACTACTTTTCGCTTCTTATTAATTTCACATCTTGTTTACAGAACAAAAGTTACAAAACATTCAATTAATTACATCTGTGAAAGCAGATTGACGAATGATTGTTTGCAAAATAATGTCTTTGGAGATTCAAAGCATGGTTCTTAGCGTTAGAAACGGAATATTAAGTGGGGCGCCATCTATCGTTGAGAGTGAAATCATGACCACAAAATGTTCACAAGTAACCTATCCTCTAAGACAGAATCCTTGAGAGACAACCAACCGGAAACCACAGAATCACAGTCTACACAGAGCTGTGCATCTGAGCAAAAGTGACGTCAGAAAGAAAAAAAACCTCCATGTATTTGGCGCTGACTGTAAAATATAAAAATTTGATCTTTTATCCTCTAATTTTTTAATCTTTAGGGAAGGCTCCGCGGGCCAGAAAAAAATCGTCGGCGGGCCAGAAATGGCCCGCGGGCCAGCTCTTTGACACCCCTGCTCTATGTGGTTAAAACGTGGGTTTGTTGATGTATTAAGAAAGTTTGACTGGAAAACTCGGACAACTTTAAGACTTCGCAAACTTAAGCCAAGTGTGGTATGTGTTTACAATTCTGGTAGGCTTGACCCGCTGTGCATGCGCACACGAATATATCGATTGAACATATTGTCAGTGTGGATGCCGAGTCTCTGACAACTTTAACAATTGATATTTTTAAAGTTGTTTTATTCGACTCTTTTGACGAACATTTTTTAACCCCTATACGAACAAGCGTAAAATCAACTTAATTTGAACAAAGGGGGTTTAAAATAGCTTATATGAATAGTCTGGGTTTTTTTCGGAAGGAAATCTGAGTTTATTTCTTAAATCTCAGTGGCAACACTGGTTTCGCCCATGTGAATCAACGTTCACAGTTCCTTTGAGTATACCTTTATTCTCAACCTATTCTAAATTCTCACTTTCAATCACATCGTCCACTTCCTCACTTTTGCTACAGTTTATCGTATCATCTGTGTTCTCATTCGTCACTATGCATTTCAGCCCTCTAATTCGTCCAATAGGCTAATTACCGGCTTTACTGGTTCATCCATCACCATTGCTTTAACGCAGCCAGTAAAATATTCACTTTCAATGTTAATATGGGCCGTCGGAAAACACCTTATGCTTCCATCAACTAGAATGCAGTGTGTCTCCTTCCCAGATAAATCAACGTCATTGATCAGAGATCTCTTCACTATACAAGTGCTCGATCCCGAGTCGTATTGACAGCTTGCATTGACACCGTTAACTTTCACTTGATATTCGTTTCTACTCTCGATATCAATGCATCCATCATTATTTTCTCTCTGTAACCATCGTACTCGCCGTCATATGTATTGGCAGTTCTCCTTTCTTTTCTCCATCCTTACATTCTTCTAGCCTGGCAACTTCACTCGGTTTCGCAGTTTCACTCGACTGTACGATCTTGTAGGCGCTATTCTCGAAAATCTGCACTGCTACAGCCGTGTGTTTGACAAACCCTTTAGTTTTATTGGCACATTTAAATGCCTTATGACCTGCCCTACCGCATACAAAACAAGTTATCTTATATTCTGTCTTTTGTCCTCTATCACGACCAAAACTTCATGCTTCCACCATGGTTTGTCTCACTGTTCTGCCTCGTTTCAAATCTTCCTCTATTCGTATTTTCCTAAAATCTCTCTTTAGATTTATCTTCAAATGACCTCACATTCCCTCTGTCATTGATGAATTTCACTGGAGGTTTCGTGGAATTCTCAACATACTTGTATCCGTGAGCCTCGATGTAGGACTCTGCACATGACAATGTATCCTTTAAACTCATTTTACCTCTCTCCTTAATAAACAAAATAAGTTCGCTATTGCAGGTAAGGAAAAATTGATCTTTCAAAAGCAGATCTCCCATTCCCTCGTAAGTTTGCTCAAACCCTGCCTGTAACAACCATTGCTGCAAGTATCGTTGCAGTCTATATATGAAATCTGAAGGAGTCTCTCCCTGTTCTATTTTGCTGGTCTTAAACCGATTATGATACACTCTTCCCGTCAACTGAAATCTTTACAGTTACTGTAGATGTCTCTTCAAGCAGTCATAGTCATGTGCTTCTTATTTTGACAAACGCTGATATACCTCTAGAACCTTTGACTCTAAGTGTCGTGCTAACATTAGCGACCATACTCTTCAAGGCACTTCGCATGCAGTACACGTTCTCGCGAACCTGAGTAAGTACGCATCGAGACAATCCTTTGCTTCGTTAAATATCGGGAATTTAATGTTTTTCATTCCCGGTGACTCAGGTTTCCTTGAAAATGGCTGTCGCTCATCATCATAAATGAATTTCCACCATCCCTGTTCTGTCCATCTCTTGACTCAATTTCTCGCAATCTCAATTGGACTTCTAGCCGTTTAGCCTCCAACTCTCTGTCTCCTGACTGTCTCGCTTCATCGGCCCCACGTGCAAGTCTTGCTTCATTAGCCTGATATTCACGCTCAAGGCTAGCGTCATTTGCTGCTCGTGCAAGTATCGCTTCGTTTAATCTTGCCACTTCTATTTCTTTCTGTGTGCTTTCGCCTCAGCTATTTTAGCCGCCTCACGAGCTAATTCCGTTTCTTTTGCTGACTTAATCTCAGCTAATCTAGTCGCCTCTCGCGCTAGTTCCATCTCATTCTCTCTAGCTGCTTTTGCCTGAGCTATTTTTCCGCATCACGTGCTAATTCCGTCTCTTTAAGAGCTTTTGCTTCCTCTCGTTCCTCTGCTCACTGTTGTCTCGGTTCGTTCTGTCTGTCTCCGACAAACGTTTTCAAATCTTCCCCTTTCAACAAAAGTGCACGGCCAGGATCAAGTCACTGCTGAAATTCTGTAACCGCCATTCTTACTTACTCACCTTTGGGCTAAGTGGTAATAAATTTGAAGCAACACCTAACGCGCTATCAAATTCAAATTCTCAGTAATTAAAAAATAATTCACAGTTGCTTTTAGTAATAAATTATTATCGAATTATTAAGGTTTCACTACTGAGCCCTCTTTAACGTAATATACACTCTCCTGTGTACCTAACGCAAGCAACAAGACTATCGCACCTAATCTAATGCTTATTCAGCACAGGCGCTGCACAGCGTTGCGCTAACGCCAACAATATTCGAATAAACTTCCAATGTATCGGTTTTGTCTCTTTAAGATAAATGTCAGCAATGTTCAATTTAATTAACAATAATATTGTTAACTATATCCCGGCGCGGGCATCCCATCATGTTGCTACTATAGTGCTTTATGCCTTATTTAGCAGGTTTGAAGAATTACTGGCCTTTTAAATATCCTGACTAAAGAGAACCAATTATCTGTAAATGTAAAGTTGTATTCAAGAAATATTATTAACGTACAGCAATCAAAAACCTAGCTACCTATTTGGCGTTGATTATTTAAAATTATTATTATTTTCTTAGCTTCATTCGACAGATGAGTTTTCTCCTTCAGAATAAAGTTTAGCAACTTGTAGACTGTCTTGTAACTTCGAATTGTTCCGTGAATATGCAACCGAGTGCTTTCGAAGATAGTGAGGATAATAATTCACCAGCGACGATCTTGCTCCAGGATGAACCAAGTAGGCCTAATCGTTGATGATTAAATAGTTCACAACACCACCACCAGACTTCTTACTTGATGCAGTGAGATATGTCGCAATGTAAGCGAACACACTCGTCTCCAAATCAACCAGCGTGATACACGACCAACGAATATAGCCTTCTTCACCAACAGTTCAAACACCCAACACACCAAACGATCGACGAAAATTGTCCACGAGCTCCCAGAGATTCATCAGACGAATACCCTGTCCCGTAATTTATCGTCCATGTAATACTTATTTTAGTAACGAATGTATTCAACTCCTCTCATCCTGGCCGCTAAATTCAACTTTGGAATCGTTTGTCGCAACCACACATCCCTCTCCATTAGCGTTCAGCACAGGAAAATCAAAAATCTCCTTCTTCAACGGCTTATGACGTTGGCTAAATCCGTTAATTCGTTTTTCGCGATCTTATTGGTTTCTCATTGACGACGAGGTTTATTGACATAGCCTAATTTCCATAGCCACCCAATGTTTCGTTGCCAAAGCTACGCGCTACTAATACGTCAGTCCTTGGTTACTGGTCTCTAATCTATGTAGGCCTATTATGTGTAAACTTCGCCAAATTAATACATATCAAGTTAAACCAAAGCCAGTACTAAATTAGCTAGCTTAATTCTTACTTATTAAGGATTAACATTGCAATAAATTAGCTTAATAGATACCGTAATAGCGAAAACAATTCGCTACATAGGAAAATCGGTTGTATCATGGTATCGTATATTTCATTTTATTGGTTTGCTTTGATCATCATTTCACATGCTTGTGAAGCATGTCCAATTCTCGTTTACAGCCCTAAACGAACTGTTTAATTTTCGTAATTTATCCTTGGATGTTGATGTTCATTAAATAAACCGCATCTTCGTCCCAAAATCACCACACAGCTGAAGGAGCCGACGGACTTCCTGCATGGTTCCTGAGACTCGCGGCTCCTATTCTATCAGTGGTCCTCACGCGACTTATCAACCAATCGCTAGCCAACTCATACATACCTGAGCAATGGAAGACAGCTATGATTCACCCTATTGCCAAGGTTGCCTCACCATCAGTACCAGCGGATTACCGACCTATATCCATTCTACCGGTGTTGTCCAGAGTGGTCGAAAAAGAGGTCGTGCGGTCTTTCATCTATCCGGTTTTTGTCACTCCGCCGATGTCTACCCAGCTACAGGACCAGTACGCGTTCCGCCCGACCGGTTCCACAGCAGCAGCGCTCATCTCCATCTTGCACCATGTCACCGCCCTCCTCGAGGACAATGCCTATGTCTGGATCGTCTCCCTAGACTTCTCTGAAGCTTTTGACTCGGTAAGGCACTACACTCTCGCTGAAAAGCTATCTAAACTTGAACTTCCTGATGCAATATACAACTGGCTTATAAACTTTCTATCGGAACGAAGACATACTACAAAGTTCGCCGGGATCACATCCAGAACTGCTTATATCAACGCAAGCGTGGTGCAGCGGTCGGGAGTGGGACCCTCCTCCTATGTCGTGACAGCCTCAGACCTGAGACCAGTACACACCGAAAATAGGATTGTCAAATATGCTGACGATACTTACCTTCTCGTGGGTTCAGCGATGAGGTCTACAATACCGGTGGAGTTGGCGCATAATGCTGAATGGGCGGACAGAAACAACTTGCGTCTAAACCCGAACAAGTCACGAGAGATGTTGGTAGCTCGGCGGACTATAGCTGACTGTCCTGCACTGATAACGAATGTTGAGAGTTACATCTATGAAAATCTTAGGAGTCACTCTTCAAGGCAACTTGCGAGTTTCTCAACACGTCGACGAGGTCCTAAGTTCATGCGCAAGTTCCCTCTATGCGTTACGCATTCTAAAATCCCATGGACTGCCCTCTAAGGCCATGCACACGGTTACTGAGGCTACTACTGTGGCTCGTCTCATGTATGCATCGCCTGCGTGGTGGGGGCTCTCACTACGGCCGAAGATACATTGTAGACACAGAATGGAGCGATTGTTGCGTCGTACACGGCGAATGGGACACCTACCTGATGACGCTGCCAGTGTTGTGGCAAGGGCAGCCAAGGCCGACATTGACCTTTTACGTTCAGTCAGAAGATGCGACAGTCATGTCCTGCAAAGCATTTTCCCCCCACGGACTCAACTCTGCTATAATCTTCGTCAACAACCACACGAATTCTCGCTGCCTGTAAAGGACGACCGCAATTTCATCCCACGTATTTTATATCGACGAGAAGAAAAATCGTCCCCCTGATCTTCTCATTCCTAACCAACTTACTAGCTTTTACTAAAGATGACATTTTAAATACTTTTTATATTAAGTTTTACATCTCTTATTTACCCATGTGCGGTGTGTCACTTGGCTTTGTTATTAAACGAATACATATATAAAAAGACATAAAGAAACTTGCAGAGATAAGATAATTGTAAATCTTATAAGTTTGAAATGGCTGGGAGCGCCTCTGGTTAGGTTGTACCGTGAGAGGCGCTTAATAAATCCAAAAATAGAATAGAATATGATGGAATGTATAGCACTGTATATTGTGTAGCCAACTACAGTTTGATTTGGCGAATCAAATGGAGGTCAGTGGGTTCACATTGCGTCAGTTACATATTAGCCTACTTTTGATATATTTATGGCCAACTGCAAACCCTGTCACGCATGAATACTAACCTACCTTAAAGTGTTTGAAAGACTAATCTGATGACAAATATCTTTCCAATTCTAAGGCTTGTGATGATGGGAATGGGCTAAAGTAAAGGGTGCGCTTAATGTGGTTGGTATGAAAATTTCAAGAAATTTCATGCACTGACCTACATCATACTGGATTATCTGGCACCGGCCCTAGCGCGCTAGGATAACCTGTTATGCTGAACCATCATCTGAGCAACTCTGCCTCTATTTTTCTATTTTTTGTTTTATTTCCGATCTTTGCTATTGGATGTCGTCTAACCGACTCTGCCTAAATGCGCCAAAAATTAAATTACACTTTTGCAAAAATTTGAAATTTCTCAACATTACTTCAAGTAGATCTGCCTTGCCACAAGCATTATACATGTAATAGTATAAATCAAGTCTGCTTTATAAGCCATGTTGCATTTTGTCCATTTTGCATGCTGTTCTAACATAATCCAGAGAGCACAAGCTGTGGAGAAACTTGGATAGGGGAGCTCTGATTATCATCCCTCGTTCAAAAGTTTTGATAGGCCTACTCCCGCTCATCTGATCGTCGTATCCTCCACCTTCCAAAATGACACCCGCAATAACATCTACACTGGCCCTTTGGCCACCGGAATCGAACCCCATTCTGACTACCATTTGAGCTGCATTCTGACTTGATGCAGTGCTGGTGGATAAGCTGGTGCCCTGTGATTGGCTTTCGAAGTGGCGCTTTAGATGCTCATACATGTAAATTACGATCACAATATAGAAGTAGTTATACAGCGCTTGTCCTTTAAACTCACACATATTTTCGTTCATAATTTATTCATTCATTCTATGGGCTGATATAAAAAAGGATGCCCCTTCAGGAACCCGCTCTTCAACATCAACTTTTGCTGTTTAACATATTTCTTCATACTAAGGAAACTATTAATAAAATTATGAATAATTATACACAAGATGAAATAGAGAAATTTGCATCTCTCTGAAAAATTCCGTGTTCAGACGATCTTAATCCTCGAATGCCAAGGGGGGGTCCGACCGGACCCCAGGCCTGTTTTTCCCGGATAACTTTTTAAAGGCTATGGATCTGCAAAAATGCTTTTAGGTATTCATAGAGCAACCATTTGGGCATAGAATGGTATATTTTGCGTGAGTATTGTCCAACCCTGTACCCCACAACCACAGCATATACTAAGGGTACCGCAAGCTTGCGGCTATTAGTCATACATGCGTATGGTTACTGGCCAGTGGCCAGTAAATAAATGGTTAGCGCACGTTATATGAAAGAAAGATTCATATAAATTGTTGAACTTAGAATTACGGACATTGTAGCACTATGTTTGGCCTATGTTTGCAGCACAGAATTTGAATGTCTGCTAGTCTGTGTAGGCCTATCACAGCAATAATTGCATACAACAGGCGTGCGTCAAAACGGAGGCTTAGGGCCGTTCATACAAACGGTGGCAACCGTTCTGTCTGGTTACGCGAGTAACTGGCTCAACTTTTCTTCTTAGCCGATGATGTTGTAGACGGCAGTGGCCTACCCTTCTTACTCGACCCACAAGTAGGCCTAACACCACACAGTGACACAGCCGTTCGTACTTCCCCTTAGCCTACTACGCAATTGTTTGAAAATAGCCCCTTTCAATCGTGGCATGGTGTTATCAGGTCAGGAACCCCTCTGAGAAGTTTCTCTTGAAGCGGCGCTATACAAATTTAAAATTGCGATTACGACTTAGTCTACCATAATGCAACTGGTCCGTCGGTAGCTGGAAGTGAGAGCAGCTGACTGGCATGCGGCATTGCGGACGCGTCGGACGTAGGCCTATTATAGCTTCTTTCGGTAAATGACGCAGGGAAGCATATAATGTGTATCACGAGATTTTTACACTATTATTTTACACCAGATGGTGTTATTGTGATATAAGATACATCAATCGATTGCAAATTCATTTTGAATCACATAGAACTAAATTCCATAACGATATTCCAATCCCTTCTCAAGATATTAGCATGAAAGCGATAGGCTTCCTTCGGTAAATCACGCAAGCAAGCATAAAATGTGTATCACGAGATTTTTACACTCCTATTTTACACCAGGTGGTGCTATTGTGATATAGGATACATCAATCGATTGAATATTCATTTGGGATCACATAGAACCAAATTCTGTAACGATATTCCAACCCCTTCTCAAGATATTCACAAAAAATGCTGGGGTCCGCGCGGACCCCCCCGTTGGGCCTTCGTGTACCAAAAAATACCATGGGCACTCGAGTGTTAATAGCCTATAGACTAGGGTGGTTCAAAAAAATAAAATTCAAGCTAGATACCAAGACAACCTCTCAATTTGTTAGACCTGTCAATAGTATTATTGACACTAAATTTCAACTTCCTAGTCCAACTGGAAGGCGGTGCTCAACGACATAGAAATATTGCCATATAGTTGTATTGGATAGAAATCTTGATTCTTTGTAGCTTGAACAAAAACCTCAACCATTGTCGTGTAGATGACCTTGAAATAGTTTCTGTTGTGCTATTATACTTCCCACAGTCAAGACTAGACCGCTGTTTAGCCATCAATTGACAAATGTACTTGATAGCAATGACATATTATACACTGATCTGATCATGAAGCATTGAGATTGTTATTGCCAATTACTGCAGCTCTTGTGTGCGATCTTTTGTCATGTCACTTTCACGAAATACATGCACCATTCACATGGATGGCTTATGATGACCAGGATGGAGCATGCCGAAGCTGTCAGATCTGAATTTGTACCAGATTATCCACTTGCAGCACACTGGAAATGTCGACCGCCTGTCAGTGCTAGTTTCGGGTGATGGTGTGGATAAACTCTTTATTGTGCCAAACTTTCCCTCTATGCAGGATATAATTTAAATTCAAAGGTCTTTAATTATCTTCTGAACTTAATATGAAGACTGAGAATGCCCTAGCCTTGATCTTTAATGCAACACATGTCAACACCGGGTGTTGTTTCAGAGGAGTGTACGTTTTTCAGGAAGACATGATAGGTGACAAGTTTCTGTGGCTGGCCTGCTGTCGTCATTGTGATGCAGTTGATTTTAGGAAAAATCTCCATTTTGTGTTGTGGTCCATCTAGTTCAAAATATAATCCAATATTTAAGAGATTTAAGAATGTGTGGGATGGTGTAACACGTGACAACATCCGAGTATTAGAAGTCGTATCCATTACTGAAACCTCCCATGAGAGAGCATTCGGTTTTCTCAAGTAGTCTGCTGAAAATAAAGTCAGTTTAAGAGATGACTACCAAGAAATCATTGAGGTGTCAATGGTTGTCCTTGGAAGTCAGCCCTCGATAAGAAACTGGAGAGCCCAATTTACCATGCACGTTGAATGGCCAGTTTACTGTATGGCTATCAAAACATACCGATTTAGCAATCAACGTGACGTATTCAATCTAAGAAAGTACGAAGAAAGTCAGGTTCATCAATTTTTGTGATTTGGTTCTCTTTTTCTCTCAAAGGCATGGACAAAGACGTTCTCTTGCTGCTGAAACTCCAGGACAAGATCTGTCAATTTTGATTAATCTAGGAATTATGATTCAGGCGACTACTATAGATCTATAGCAGATCAGCGTTTCTGCCATGAATGTCCTATAAAATCACTAGTACATTGTACCTTTCAGATGAGGCTGAAGGTCTGACACTGTTATGCTGCCAACTGCCTGTTACAGATAAAGTGAAGATACTCTACGGAATGACTGCAATTCCTCGGTGAAAGAATGTTGAGGGGTAGTGATGTGGTGCTGAAGGAGAGGGATTGCCTGGGCGACTTTGTAACCCAGTGAACACTGACACTACTGCCACACCTGAAGTTTGGTGATTCCTTTTTGCACTTACACCAGAGCAATAGATTGAGAATGAGGATTATCAGCAGGGCAGAGACTGAAGTCAGCAATTTAGATTGGTCAACAACACGACTGAGAGAAGTGTGAAGTTGTTCGAGGAATTCAACTGACTCATCACTGATGAAGAAAAAAAGCTGTGTTTTCTCCAAGTCGTCAAGGCAATTAGGAAAGTTGCCCTCTCTCAGTCAACAAAGAAATCTGCTGTTGACACCGTGTTTGCAAAGCCTTCTTGAATATTAAGACTGCATCGGGTGTTTGAGTCACAAACGAGAACAATACACATTCGTGGATTTAATCGGTTTTTGACATTTTTTGACAGTTTCCATATTTAAAACCACTGAAATTTTCGATTTCAAGCTGAAGAACTGTTTAAGTATCACACATATTGTCAAGTCACAGTAATGTGTGATTTATTTTGAAATAAAACACAGCTGCATGGGAATATATGCTCGACACAGTCATGTATTTCTACATTAACGTCTATGCATTGGCCCATGCAAAGTAACACAGTCGTTGAGCACCGCCTTCCAGTAGGAATAGGAAGCTGAAATTTTGTCTCAATAATACTGTTGATAGGTCTAACAAACTGGGAGGTTGTCTTGGGTTTTAGCTTAAACTTTATTTTTTACCATGTATCTGTGAACCACACTACTATAGACTACAACCTTGCATTTTTCAAGCTCTTGCTGCTAACAAGTTTAGCCGTGACCATCGCAAAAGTTCGCCTCGTCCTGCAAAAATTTCTGCTAGCGCCCATGGCGCTGTATCGCTAATCTCGCTTAACAGAGGCGGAGCTACACCATCGATAGGCTGTCTATAATTTGTATAGGCCTAAATATAGATTTCGATGGGCTAACAACGTGTTCAAGAGAATTCGCAATAAAAATTAAAATTATGATTGTATGAATAAAATAGATCACCACAAAATAAATAAATATTGAAAATTATCATGAATATTGAATAATACATAGTATCGCCTCGTATCTGTAGATTTATAAAGCGCCACTGGCGGTATGAACTATTCTCGGTGAGTAAACCCCGCGGGGGAATATATTTTAAGATAAACTATTTCAAGCAACGAGTATAATTATAAAGAGGAGACCCAGACAATAACTGCGGCCGCAGGTGAGGGAGGTAATTCAAAGCAGGTTTGGTGTCATGCATATTATGATAACTATTATTATTGTTTAGTCAAAATTATTTCCATAAATGCACCTTCTATTTCATCAACATTTCGTCGCCTGAGAGTCATCTACGCGTATGTCCACTTTTGTGAATTCCGAGAAAAACGGGGTAGAAGTTTCGCAACTTTGGACACCAAAAAAGATATTCAGTGCAATCAAACTTCAGGCAAAGACGTTATATTAAAGCATCGACATTAATTAAAGGATGTTGCATTCAAATTAAATTGAAACTTGGAATGGTTTTTGTAAAACTTTGGAAAATGTTGTATAAAATGGATTTAAATCGATTGCAAGTCATCCTGACGAGAAAAAATATGAAATAATTCAAACAATAAAAGAAAGCAATGCACAATCATTTGCGAGTTTGTTCGTTTCAATTTTCACAAGTTTAATACCCTTTTTTAATAGAAGAACGTTTTTTATTCTCTGGACATACGACACTATGATACAACGAAGTGGGATGTCGTATCTTCTTCGTCCAATCAACGACGAGCTTTCTCTGGACATACGACAATGCGCTATTAAACCGTGAATGCGGTGACACGAAACGGAGTATCCCCCCTGAAAGCTATCCGGGGGTGAATTAATCTATACCCGGATGGAATTAACAGGTCTAGGCTATACTATCCCGGGGGATAAACCATTCTATCCCCGTTTTTTAAAAATGCGCATAATAAAAAAATGTATGCTGCAATCAAAATTTAAAGTGACTCTAATCGTTTTAAGTGTCCTAAACAATGCTCAGATAAAGGCAACTCGAATTTATTTAGTGGCTCTGAGTGTTCTTGAGTGTTTTAAATGTTTTAAGTGCTCTAAAAACAGGACAAAACAAGATATCTAGTAGGAATAAACATACCCGTTAGTGTCTGTCAACTTTCATTTGTCCCTCAAGTTTTTCCACTCAGTCTCTTCAATAGTTCAGCAGCGCGGCCTAGGCCTAACCTATTAACTGTACTGCGGTAGCTATGGCTAGTTTATAAGTGTCTAAAGTTCTTAAACTTGTTCACTTAAAAACAACGATCAGTTTCTTGTATTTTGTTCTTCGATTTCCAACATTCGCGAACAACACAAATGGCACCAACAATGACAAACAATTCAATTGCACGACATAAACGCCATCTTATTATATTATTTTTTACTCTAACCTCTTCTACACACGACTAGCACTCCTCCTTAAGCTTATCTCACTCACTGCACGTACACTCTTCCTTCAGTCGCACTCTCCTCCTCTCTGCCTCTCTCTGTCTGTCTCTCTGTCTGTCTGTCTGTCTGTCTCTCTCTCTGTCCCGCCACTCAGCCAACTGGCCTGTCTGTACGCTCAACAATTAGCTGACCTTGAGCTGGCCTATCTGTACGCTCAACAATTAGCTGACCACTATACGTTATACAAAATTAGCTTACAGTGTCGTTGTTCAAAACAAAGCAGATGAAAATTAATTTACAAAAAAATGCACGCGAAAGCGGTTTTTAAAACTTTTTTTAATTTGGGGGATACAATTAATAAGGGGGGGATACTCTATTTCGTGACAGCGGCACTGGAGATACGGCAAAATAAATTGGAGATACGACAAAACAACACTGAAATGGGGGACTCTGTGGAAAATGGCGATTAATAGGGGCGCCACGTTGCCATCTAAGTAAAAAAAAGAACTTCCGGTAAAAACAAGAACTTCCGGTAAAATCGTGTGATTTGTTTATTTACAAGTACTGATCAAAAGTTTAGCACAAGCAGATTTTAAAATATGCCTACGTATTGCTGCGTGCCATAATGTAGAGGAAAAGGAGGTCACAAGTTTCCTAAAGATATTCCGTTGAGACGGCAGTGGATTTCAGCAATAAAACGCGACAAGTGGCATCCAACTTCAGGAAGTTTGGTATGCCAGTCTCATTTTAAGGATGAGGACTACACTGCTACGGTAAGTTGTTTAGGACTAGGACTATCGGTGCTCTGTTTACATTTCTGAAAGGTATGGTAATATTAACACATAGGCTGAACTAACGATGTATGACTGATCTATAGACCAGCTTGCTAGTTCGCCACCATCAACAGTAGCCTAAGAATAATAATGGATGTAATTTGCAGGACATTCTCTGTACTTGTAATCTATGCTTCTAAATCTAATGTTCTAAAAACAGCCAATGGTAAAAGCAATAACACAGTAATTTTTATAACACATTTGATATTTATTGTCATTACTAATAGGTGCGGTGGTAACACTTATTTTTTAGATTTTTGCTGACATTTTCAGTTACAAGCCTCTGAGTAATGATATGGTTAGAAAAATTGTATTTTTATATCTTTGTTTCTTTCTCACTTTCTATGACGCCATTCATGCTCAGAGCATGAAGGGCGCTATAGAAATGTGCGGAGGACGAGGACACGCTTCGGGTAGCAAGCTTTTTCAACTGCTGGCCCCCGCTGCTGGAACAGTCTGCCAATCACTGTTCGTTTGCCCAACTCAGTTGAGACTTTCAAATCTCAACTCAAGACATATCTTTTTTCTGAGGCGTACAGCTGACCGATTGCTTTTTTATAGGCACCCTTGTAATGGCATGTGCTGTTTTACGGTGCCATAGAAATTTTCGTCATTATTATTATTAGAGGTGCTTCTGACTGTAGCGTGGACACAGAATCGGAGTTACATGCCGAAACACCTAAGTAATTGCTAGTGAAGGACTTGTTCAGGGTCCTCACACGGCGACTTGGGGTGGATTCTAACCTGGAACCTCCGGCTCCAAGGCGCAAATGCCACCACTACACCCCTGAAATGTTGTTTATCATCATTATTAGTAGGTTTTTGTATAAGACAGGCATTTTAGATGTTTTGCTTAGAAATTATTAATTGTTATAACGTTTGATGCTATTTATTATTATTATTAATAATTTTCAGATGTTTATCTTGAACACTTTTTAAATGGTTATCTTTGTTTTTTAGGTTACAAACCACTTCGAAAAGTCTTGAGAGAAACCGCGGTTAGAAGTCGGACACACTACTGTAGACGTAGACGCTACTGTTTGATGGTCCGGTCGATGATCACCTGGTCAAACATCTGCCACTCTTCAATCAGACGCGCCCTACACGGTTATCGATGCTGCCATGAATACGCGTGAACGAAAAACGCGCTCCTCCAGTAAATGCACCTGGTACTCCGGATCGAGGCCTGGATTGCTGGGCGGCCACAGCTGGGTGATATGAAGCCGAGTGTATCCCTGGACAACTGCTACATCTACGGTCGTGTGTTCGTGAACAAGGACATTTTGAACACCGGATATAGCTGAATTTCACTTTTTTCAGGTTTTCCATGTTGGAAAGTTCAAATTTTTGGTGCTGCATTTTAAACGCTCATAACTTTGACAAACTCACGAATATTTCTAATCGGTTTTAGGATCTCGTGTAGATATGGTCACTGTTGCTCTGTTTAAAATTTCAGACAAATCCTAAGAGTTTTGACCGAGTTATTACACTTTTTTGTGGGGTCTACTTTTTATCCGGACACAGTGTATGTGTGAAAGTCAAGTTGATATGTGTTTTGTACTTGGATTTGTTTCATGTCACTTGAGTTGAGGGAGCTGAAAATGTGGCTATCATGTGATTTGGTGAATATTTATGCCTTAAGACATGTGTCATATTAGATGGGACTGAATGTCCTGTACGAACTCAAAGCTCTCCTTACCCCAACAAGCAATATTTTTAACGTATAAGAATCGTAGTATGTTAAAAGGTATTGTTCGGTGCGACACCATCAGGTCTTGAATCAGCAGTTTGTGCCCATGCGTCCCACACGTGCTAGCCCGAGATATCTAAATCTCTGAATGTCAACTCCCAGCCCGGGGCTTGAACCGCAGTCCGCTGCAACCAACAGATGTATGCTGCTCTCACTTACCGGTGTAGCTACTAGGCCAGTTAAATCAATGTGCAGGTTACTATTTCCTCGTTCTTTATACATAAAAATCAAAAGCAAATCAATCTTACATGACCACAAAGTAAGTAGCAAAAGAGTTCCCATTGGTCTTTTCAAAATATACTAAATTTAACACAACCAATGAACTATTATGAAACACAATTGCCATCGGATATAATATTTGTTTGTTATATGCTTTGTAATTTTCGCAGTCGCATTGTTTAAGAAATGCTTAGAATGTGACATTGCTTGTGTAGTGCAGGATATGATATTACTATCAGATCTACATTAAATATGTTTTCAAAGTTGAATGTGTAATAGTCTATAAAAGAACTTGTTAAGGCAAGCTTTCTTAAAACGATAAGAGAACTGTTCTAGAGTTGAAAGCCCTGCCGCAATGAAGTCAGCATCATGTGAAACGCTAATACAATTCATGTCCGCTAAAGTGTAAACAAACAAAAACACATGTGGCTTCTTAAACAGAAGAGTTAACCCTGAACATGATAATAATAGTTGAATGTTTTGCTCAATGTAATTTGGCCATTGCTGTCTTCAAGAAAGTGAACAGAAATGGAAGAAAAAAGGGGATCTGCTGCACTTAAAGGGCACTTGACTTCAACAGTGGTCAGCATCGATCAAAAGTCTCAAGAACTGCAAAGGTATCCATGGGCGACTAGCTGAAATGAAAACCCCACAATCTTTTGTTTTCATTCCAAGACTTTTCGGGTGACTGTTCAAAGTGTTTAATGGCATCTGACTCATGTTTCATTCCATGACCTGAGGCTGCTGAATGGACATGCAACTGTGAGATCATTTGCCACGCAAGCTTGTGTAAATCTGTTCTTACGGTTGCCTTGCAAACGGTGTCCGACTGGATGTTGTGCACCTTGGTGGTGAATGAGGTTAGGTAGTCATTCGCAGTAAACCATGTAACATCCTTAGAAGGGTTACCTTGTCCACAGCCAACGAGGGCATTGAAAGTCGCCCATAACCGCTTCGGTTGGTCAGTGTTTGCAATGATTCTGGCCTCCCAGTGGTCCAGTTCCTTCCCTCAGTAGCGCCTGTGCATGTTACGAACGGATTTGATCCAGGCAGTATGATCCACAGGAGATCGTGTCTTCCTATACCACCTCTTTAAACGATGCACACACCAGCACTCCGTGTCAAACCATGGGGATAGTGGGCAGCGGACGATTGGCGAGTGGGAAGAAATCGGTTGAGGTGTGCTATGGAGGATTCGTAGACTGCGAAGATGTTGGCAACTGGCAGGTCCTCCAGGGTAGATGGATCAGCGATGACTGGAATATCGAGAAGCGTAGACTTGAAGGCTGCCCGGTCAAGACTCCGCCAGTCTAATGAAGTAGGATGGAGCTGCGAAGAGGAACGGGATGGATGCGACGATGAGGCCATGATCGGAGATGGTAGGTGGATGGAATAAAATCAAGTATGCGTTTACTGCATTCTCTTCAATAAATGGAATCTGTAAAAAGAAACAGACATCTTAAAGTTATACCTGCAATGCCCTGCATCCAAGTGCTTGAAAGCAAATGAGAAATACACAGTAGATGCTTCATGAAAGAAGAACATTAATTTGAGGTATAAAAATCTTTGTGGCAGTTGATTCTATTCCTAGGGAGAGGCACTGAATGCACATGAGCCCATAATTGTTCTGCATCATCGTGGCTCACCAGAAAAACCAGTACCTTTTTTGTGACTCAAGGAGTTAGTAGTGATTGAAGGTATTGAGGCTTGCTGGTGCTCAGGGCTTTTAGGTAAAACGTGCCAAATTAATGTATACTCCAAGAAGAATTTAATTCGATATAAAAATTGTGAGAGGCACTATATAAATTTATAGATACACAGAAGATCAAATGGGCTGTAAATATTACAGGCGAATCAATACTTTTGTGATGTACAGTCCATATTGTAAAGCAGTAGGCAAACAGGACTATCTCTAAACACAAATCAGCAGTGGTGCAAGTATATTAACTTTACACCCTAACCCTATGGTTTACTCATATGCGTTTAAAACCGTCCTTTATAGCCGGGTTTGGGAACACTCATGAGTAGTTAAATTTCAAGGGGTGCTACATAAATTTTGGTCAGCGTTTACCTATATCTCCAAACAGAATGAGTGGTTTGTAGCATTGCGTAAAATCAGTTGCGTTTAGTTAATTATTTCGTTATCTTACCGCTCAAGAAGCTCGTGTTATCTTCCAGAACTCTTGGTTTCTCTTTGCCTCAACTCGACTTTCAGCATTTCTTCCAATTTGCGTAATAAACCATGATGGAATTAAATTTTAATGCTAACGCGAAGCAATCTATCATAACGACATAAACACTGAAACCAAGACCGAAAACCACAGAATTGTCTAGACCTATGTACATAGTGGCGACATCTATTTTCACTTGAAGGAACTGCTCACAGAGTCCCCTATTGGACATACGACAAGTAGTTTTCGTTGAATATCTTTAAAACGACTTGTCGTATTTCCTAACGGTTAACAGTGAAGAAAGATAAACAATTGTTTGCTACAAATCAAGTCTAAACTCGATTTTGAAAAAAATGGACATAGCGAAGATGACTCTCAGGCGACGATTTTTTCATGATTAATCAAAATTTTTCTCATTAACCAAGAAATGCTTTGAATAATCAACAAAACTTTGAATTAGTGAAAAAATTATTTTCATCCATCCACTTTAATCTGATGCTTATTTACTATAGACCTTTAATAATTATAAGCCTAATATATTAACAGCCGTCAACTAAAGGTCCTGATTGAAGCACTAGTAATCGTCATCATCATCATCATCATCATCATCATCATCATCATCATCATCATCGTCGTCGTCGTCGTCGTCATCATCGTCGACGTCGTCGTCATCATCGTCGACGTCGTCATCATTCAGTTATAAGACAAACTGTATAAAAGAAAGCTAATAACAAGCAGTCAATTATTTGCGTATTAGTAATGTTATTTTGTTTTCTGTTTGTTATATATTTTAGTCCTGTGTGCGTTTTCCATCAGTTTTACTCAGAGAATCAAGATACAAGAAAATATGTCTGTGCGTGGAGTGACTAAGCTGCGAAACAAAATCTACATACTCTATGGATCGTATAATTCTAATCCTTCTTATGTAATTCATGTCTTTGAAGATCAAAATCCGTTTCATTGGCGAAAGGAAATCAGACCAACAGAGATTAAAGATCCGCATGACATTCGATCCAATGAGAAGGAAAATTGTCTCTACGTCACTGAAACATATAACACTATCGTTTGGAAGATAACAAGAGAAGGAGATGACGAACACAAAATCATTAAATGGCTGAAACTTGATCGTACACAACAAAGTATGTCAGTGTCGAATGATGGTCAGTTCATGGCTTTCAATAAATCATTGTGCTGTCTGGAGATCTACAGATCAGACGCAAGATTTTTTCGAGCCCCCATTCGGTTACCAACAGACATCAGAGTTCCTATTCATGCAGTGGAAACATCCATCGGGAATTTCATCATACTTCATGGGTGGACAGCGAATGAGTCGAATGGGTTCGCGAGGGTAACAAATCGGGGCATATTCGAATTGACCAGAGATGGACAGATAGTGCGTCGCTTTATTCCTTCAAATAAAACACAAGAACTGCATGATTCTGAATATATCACAATCGATTCAGAGGATCGCGTGTTTGTAGCTGACACTGGGAAATGTAGAGTGATTCTCTTGGATTTCGATCTTAGATGGAATAGAATTCTTCTTATTCCAACAAGAAAGAAAGAAGAACCGATAAGCATCATGCCACGCAGATTATGTTACGACGAAGAAAAGAAACAACTGATCGTCGCAGGATATAATGTTAATGTTTACTCTTTAAGTCGGAAATAAACTCACTTTTGTCCAAAATTGCCTTTCAAATTAAACTGCTAATTTCATCAATGTGGCTCAATAATTTTAGCAAATATGGGAATAATTTTGCCTAACAATTTGAAACAGTTTCCTTATCTTATTTTGAAATTTTGTGCATCCTCCACATTGGAGAAATTGTACTGTATTAGCCTATAAGCTTATCCATGAATTTATAAAACGCCTCTCAGAGTGCACACCAATCAGAGGCGATTCCAGTAGGAACACCTGAGAGAGAGAAGAAGTTTTGAGACAGCGAAAGATGTGCTTTGGATAACAGTTACCACTTTTGGTCACTTCTAAAGTGGACCGTTGTATCAGTTTGCTGCATGATGCCAGGCGCCGGACTTCAGTTAGACTCCGCTTTTCCCCACTGACTGCCTGGGTCCATTTCTCACACATTATCGCATCCGAACAGTTCAGATTTAAATACCGTCGTCTATAAAATCTTCTTTATGTAAATAATCAAAAAATAACTACTTAAAGTTTCTTCACAAAAATAGCCTACATGTTAAGGTCTTTTTTCATGTTTGAAGTAGCCTACTTTGTTACCAAACTCAAACGAATATTGCTGGTAAACTGAAATTTCGGTAGATAAAGTTGAAAAATTCATATCTTTCTATCCGTAAAAATTTAGGAAAATTGATGATATTTTGGAATCATATTGTTGGTTCAATTCTCTAAATATTGGGAAAATTTAGAATGATTGATAATCAGGCGTTTGAGTATATGAAAAACAGTTTGGCTTAGTTTTTTAACTACGGTGTAGGCTATAATTATACTGTTGTACTGCTGGTTTGGTGTCAGGAAGAGCATCCGGCCATCAGGACTTTTTAACGTGCAGTTTTACAAAAAATGAGCAGTTTTAAAAGAATTTTTGCAGTTGGAAAAGCAGTTCTGTGCAGTGAAAATCAATAGGAAACGGTAAATGCAGCCGGTTCACCACGGACGAACGAAAGACATGTCCACTGTAGGTGCGCCGGATGGTAGAATACAGTTTACGACTGTAAAAAAATGGTTGGTTCGACGGAAGAACCTTCGAACGTTGGTTCCACAAAACTTTCATACCATATCGCCTGTGATATTCCTGGCAGGATGGTTGTCATTGGTGACAATTTAGCTTCACATTTCTCTAGTCGTGTTATTCAGGCGGCACAGCTAAGCGACATCAGATTCATCTGCATGGGCGGAGTTTGGTTTTTGGTGTTGGAGGGGCTAACTTACGAGTCTGCGCCTTTCTTAGGGGGGCTAAGCCCGGGAAAAGATACCGTTTGCACGGTAAAAAAATAATCTGGGTCTTCTTGGGGCTTAGACCCCCTAGCCCCTGACAAATGTTCACCTGTCTCGTTCCAAACGCGACTCATCCTCTTCAACCATTGGATGTTGGAGTTTTCCGTGTTATGAAGAATGATTGGAGGAGAGTTCTGGGAACTTGGCGCAAAGAAACTAGAATTAAACTATGCATTCCCAAAAACCACTTCCCAAGATTACTGAATAAACCGAACAATCGCACGAAAGCTGGAAATTTGAAGTCTGGATTTTCTGCAACAAGCATTGTGCCTCTTGATAGAAATCAAGTCCTGAAACGATTGCCAGATGCGAACAGAGAAGTTGGTGGGCATAGAATTCAGGAAGTTTTTGGTGAAGTTGTGGTTGAAATGTTGAAAGGCCATTGTGGTCCGAACAAACAAGATAGGCTACCGGTAAACAGGCACAGAAAAGAGGAAAGACTATTTTTTTAATGACGTAATTCATATATTGATCCCAGTTCTAAAATGTAACCAGTAAAGTCATGAAATAAAAGAAACTGACACCAACTTTTGAAATACGTTGTCCTTTTGACAATGGAAAAGAAACTTTTTGGATATCCTCTCGATGGTCAGTTATCCAGTTATGGACTTTTTGGGAACCCCAGATGGTTGGGGATACGTGTTTCTTTTTTAACACTGAAGAAAATTATCAAAGTAGGCCTAACCCCTATTAGGTCCTTATTTCATAACACATCGAAAAGTAAAAAAGTATCAAAGTAATCTGGAGTTACAATGATAACTCTTTGGGCTGTTAAAAAAATACAAGGTATACTTAAAATAATTTAAATTGAGTTTCATCGTAATCATAAGACATCATTTGGCGCAATAAAGCAAAAAACAGAATTTTAAAAAAGTTCCATTTATGGAACCAAAATGCAAAAAACTATCAAAGTTACCCCAGTTGACGGCATATTTGGAAACTTGAAAGATTATTTCTTTTGTTACGCTATATTGAGACAATGTAATTGTGTGAGTTGCCTATTTTTTTAATGACGTAATTCATATATTGATCCCCATGGCCATGACTGACCCCACTACGAAAAATCCTGTGGGTGCCCAGTTTATTCACGAGCACGGCAATATGCACTGCTAAGGCAAACCCTTGCAACACACATTTGCTGCAAGATCAATAATAATATTATTATTAATCCAAATTGTGTACGACTAGAGGCGCATCTGGTCTGTGTCAACCGTTATCCTTAGGCCTAGTGCTAAGACAGTAAGATTACAAACTATTTACGAGGGAAAACGCCAAATAATCAGACGCAGCAACAAAGAGTCGCCGATGATGCCTCAAGGCTCCTTTCTAAAAATAGACGCCAATAAATTTGCATTTTGCCTTAGCCTATTGACGCAGCCATGAAGTAGGATTTCTATTTCTCATATTATGCGTGTTTCTTGTTAAATAGGTGGCCATAATATTATTATGTTAAACGTTCTTAAGATGACAACGTTTTTAATCATAACAGTATCTTTGAGTAAAGCGGATACTGTCGAATAAAAGGCTCAACTTGACCACATTTCGGCCAACGATCACTATGGACGCCACTACAGGGAAATACTTGCGAAACAAAAGCGAAAGTGATCGCAAACGCCAGAATCCTGATTTGCGATCTTCTTCAAGTTGCAAAAGTGGTGAGTGGAGAAAAGCATTAGGCCTATTATTATTCTTTTAAACGGACTGGTAATATAAGAGACCCCGCCAGTTTGCCCATCCTTGATCTTATCTCGTTCTTAATCTAACACAGCGGTTCTCAGCCTTTTTACTGCGGTGACCCCTTCGTAACATTTCGAACGTTGTGGCGACCCCAGCAACAAAATTGATCAAGTTACTCCCACGTCACTGCATTTTGTCACCATTGTCGTTTGTTATGCATTCACTACATAATTCGAAAAATGCTCTACTTTGGCAATTTTGTGATGTTTCCTCATTCTTGCGGTTCGGTAGCTTGAAGCAGAACTTCAGAAGTTTCATAAGTTAGGCCTACGTCTTGCTGCTGGAGCTTCTCAAGTGTGCCTTCTTGGCGTCATTAGCGTTGTTCTTAAAAATAGGCTATAAGCCTACTTGTCATGTTTTCCTGCCTAGTTAGGATGTTTAGCATCTAAATGACGCTTCTGTTTATTTGTTGGGTTTCATCTATTCGACCGACAAAAGGTCATTATAAATAAAACGCTTAAGGTTCTCTATTCATGTTGCAACTATTTAACCCGTTTTTGCCCAAATTTTTGTTTTTGTTCTAATATCATTTTTCTTACACTGTTTGATATTAGAATACCCATATAACCTTAATTTTTCATTTATTTTAAGAAATTCCATAAAATTTTTGACTTTATTCATATGTTCCAATATTGGAACACTGGGCACAAGGGGTACTCTACGACTACATAATCTACATCATCGCTGTCAGGTACAGTAATGATTATTTCAAGTGAAGTAACCAAACAATAATGTTGAAATCTCTACCACAGTGGTGTGTAGCTACAATTGAAGTCCCCATTCAGTAGATTTGTGCCTTATTTCAAACGGACAACAGGAAAATATCAGAAAAATGCCCATTTTCTATGCGGACAAGCAGAGTAGCCGAAGCCATTATTCGTGGAAGCTTTTCAAGCAGACTTTGGGGAAGCAATCACAGATTTTTCTGGCTCTGGTTCCATGGGGTATAGGCCCTACAACAGTGTTGCACGTCTGCACGTACCCTACTGAAGGTATACGGTGATGGCCCATTGGAAATTTCACCATGTATTTCATTGATCATGTGCATATACAGATTGCCATTCCATATAACAAGAGCAGAACTCTTTCCATCTGTCCATCAGATCTATAGGCGAAGGACAGTTGTGGCTGCTTGGTCAAATACCTTACTTGTGTTACTGGACAGCGTTCCACTCTGTTGCCAATACTGTCTGTTTAGCCACAGAGCTCTGGGAACGCAATCAGCAAGGCTCAGTTAGGTGAAGAATTGGATCACCACAGAGTTTGAAAGGAGTGCCGACAGAGTTCAACCATCAAATCTAGAACCATAATGGTGTCTGGACCCAAAACCCTCAATACTATCGTTCGCTCGTATTGTTTGAGTTCCATCAGTGTCTTCGTCGTCCCCATCTTCTTCGCTCTGATGTTCATGTAATGAAAGTCTGCGCTGTCAAAATCGCCTCCTAGTGATCAAGGAAATAATTTGCACACCTTCTCTGTCACAAATTATTGAAATTTTAAAATATAATAATATTTACATGCAAGGGAATTCGCTAAACCCAGCTGAAAAAACTGTTCAAGGCAAAGCAATAAGCGTAGAACGACATTTGGTAATGAGAATCGTGGACCCCCACTTGTGCCCTGTGTTCCAATAATGGAACATGATATATATTTGCAAAAAGTCCAGACTCAAGTTCATAACACAGACCAATTAAGGTTATCATGAAATATGATTGGTATAAGAGTATCAAAAAGCAGAAAGTTCAAAACTGAAATATGTTTAAATGATTTTGCAAATTATGCATCTTTTTGTTGCAATTTACCGAAAATGTTCTCCTTCAAAACTCTCATAAAAACCTTACATGACGACTAAAAAATTCTCAAAATATTAATTTTTTTCTATGGGAATGTCTTAGAAAAACAGTTTACAATGACAGGAAATGATTTATATTCACTGCATAGTGCTACATTGCAAATAAATAATGTTTTTATAAAATGTTCCAATAATGGAACACTGGGCAAAAACGGGTTAAAAAATACGCTTCTATGAAAATTGGCTAATAGCTCTTCTTTTCATATCACTCATTTCACTGGGCTGATTCGTTATGGGAGGCTATAAATTTCATAAACTTTACTTGGGTTCTTAATGAATGGTCCAAGAAGGGATAGGGATTTATGGAGGGTAATTGTCAAATTTATTTTTGAATTGCAACACTGCAATGGTATCATATTGGGCTGTCATTTAAAAAAATTGCTCAAAATTTCAGTGCTGATAGTTAGGGTGTAAGACTTCCAAAAAAAACCCCATTGTTTACATTTTTTAATTATCACACTGTAATGACAGCATTTTCAATTGCCATCTAAACAAATTGCTCGTTGCTCATGGATAGCAGGTAGCACTGTAGAAATATATAATGATATTTATTAAACATTTCTGCAATGAAATATTTCTGAAACATTTGGACGATATTAGCAGCTCGGCCCCACCACAAATTTTGAAGGACCGTCCACCTGCCCCCCAAAGTCTCGCCCATGTATTGACCTCAGTAGCTGACAGCACAGATTGCGTGATCAAACCGGGTATTGTTTTTTAGAAGCATGACAAAAGTGTAATTTACATTTGAGAAATAAAAATGGCAAAAAATAATTTAGCGGCCGAAATCTAGCGAATAAATATATGAATCATAACAAAACTATAAGTTAAGATTTTCTTTTAAGTTGCTATAGTGCAGCTTTGAAATTGCTAATACTTCTGCATATTATATAGGCCTACCTAGGCTACATGATTGTGTACATCTTTTGGAAATTTCTGAAGGCGACCTCTGGCAAATCGTCAGGCGACCCCCATGGGGGTCACGACCCACAGGTTGAGAACCGCTGATATAACGTCTCTTCCATTTGCGCACTCTCAGCCATAGGCCTATAATTTCCACCCACCACTGACAAATCTTTAGACAATGGTATACCGATTTTATCAATGCACTACCGCGCCACCGGTGACCCGTCAAAAGGGCGCACGACAAAAGGGCGCCGACAAAAAGGCGCCGACAAAAGGGCGCCGACAAAAGGGCGCCCGACAGAATAGCGGCGCTCTTAAAAGAAATAATATCGACAAAGATATCGCGGATGAAATAAATGATTTGAATAAGATAAGCGATCCACCACTACATATAGCCTAGGTCCTATGACTTTAATGTTTAACGAGATGTAGAAGATAGGAAATTATTTGACAGTTATAAACAAGCAATTTAATGAGAATTTGATAAGGTGTTAAAGCTAGGAATCTAACTCAAAGTTAAAAATAGGAATTTGACGAAAAGCAACAACTTCAATATCTTTATCCACCAACATGTACAACGGCCCTCCCCTTGTGCGATGCGACCTGCTCCATTTTAACGATTCCAAACATGTACCGTAGTAGAGCTGCCCTGCTTCCTTTGCTTTTATATGAAGCTCAAATCACGTGATAACGAACTTTCCAACCTTTCATGTTACGGCTTTTTGCACTTGATTTGTTTATTTTAGCACCTCTTCCAGGTACTCGGAGCATGTTGGGTATCAACAAACATCATGTGTGAAATATTTAAGTATTGTTTGCTCGTTGTCGCGTCGTCGTTGAGCTGCATATTTACTAATAATATTATCACCTCGAGGCCGACTCTTCATCGATGCTATTTCTTTAAAGAGCGCCGCTCTTATGTCGGCGCCCTTTTGTCGGGCGCACTTTTGACGGGGTGCCGCGCCACCACCGTCATTGCTGATTAAACCTACCACCGTTGCACCATGTTGTCTCCCATGTTTAACATCACCGGATTTTAACCTGACAGAGGAACGGAGAGCACTTTATCCATAACGGATTTGATTTCGTATGCGCTGGTGAATAAGTTTGTCTCTGTGAAGTGGTTTTTGTGGAGGCTAAGAAATTCTCGAACGTCAACATTAGGCTGGGCCTACACAGGCCCAGACTGAGTGTCTAAAGTGTAATAAAAAGAAGTTGGGGTGAAGTGAAGGACGATCACCGAGGCGCGAAAAGCCAGGCAGAGGAGGGCTTGGGGATGAATGTGCTTGAATTTGGATACTGCAATAAGCTTTATATATAATTAGATCTATACACTGTAATTGTAATTGTAATTGTAATCGTACGTTTATATAGCGCCACTTCAAGAGAACTCCTCAGAGGCGCTCCCGACCTGACACCAAACCACAATCAAAGAGAATGGTTTTCAAACGCTTGCGGAAAAAGGGCAAAGAAAGACAAAGAGGTTCATTACGGAGACTAATAGGTAACTTATTCCAGAAAGACGGACCAACCACAGCAAAGCTTCTATGTAGCACTGTGGAAGATCGAGCCCTAGGGACAACCATGTCACCATGCGTAGCAGAGCGAAGGAATCTACGGCCTGGGATAGACAGCACAGGTACACAGAGTTCCATAAGATAGATCGGAGCTTGGCCTGCAAGGCAATTACGCATGAACATTAAAATCTTAAACTCAATACGTTTTTGCATTGGCAACCAGTGCAGTTCTTCCCGTATAAAACTTGATATATGCCCAAACTTTGGTATGCCGCCAATCAGGTGGGCCGCAGCATTAAGGACAGACTGCAACTTATTAATGCATGAAAGTGTTAAGCCCGCATAGATGGCACTACCCTGCAGTCAACTCTCGTGCATATAAATGCATGCATCAGAGTAGTGGCAGCTTTGGTTGTAAGTGAGCGACGTACCGAGCGAATTTGACGAAGATGGTAGAAGCAAGTGCGACATACATTCCTCACGTGATCAGAAAGGGTCAATTCCTGGTCCAATATCACAACCAAATCACGCACAGTGGTAGAAAAAGTCATGCCAGGAAAGCAATGTTGCAGATTTTGCTTATCAATTTTAGAAACTTGCACACGACTTCCAACCCAAATAAATTGTGTTTTACCAGGATTTAACCTGAGGCGATTGGATGACATCCAGGCACCAATCGTTTCCGATACATGTATGAGTCATACACAATATAATGTGGAAAGTTGGATACTGGCGGAAATGGGTGGTCAATTAAGAATGTTACGCAAAAATTAGATCACTAGCTCACTTATTCAAATTTTAGCGCCAATATTCGTGACGTCATCAGATTCGTGCCAAGTAAACGTCCAGTTAGGCCAAAACAATATTGTACGACCATCATTGTTAATCCACACATAATTAATTAATACAAATTATCATTTAGTATTCTATAATGTTTCCTTTACTCTTTATTACAGCATCAAGTCGATTAGGCATCGAACCAATAAGATTTTTCAGAGTTGTCAGAGATTTTGTTAATCCAAGAGATGTCGTGCCTCCCCCACACCAGAACTGAGGGACTGAACTTCACCTGTGGAGCGCACGGAACAGAACTTTCTTGTGATCCCTACACAACATCGTTCTCACAGTTAGATACGTAGTAGAGTTTGAGGGGCGATTCATCACTGAACATAACACGCGACCAATCAATATCCTTAAACTTCTTCGCGAAGTTTACTCGGCGAACTTTGTAAACATCAGTTAACTTTGGGACTTTTTCTCTCTTGAAACTATTCCATTTCACGTTTACTTGGCATGAATTTGATGAAGTCACGGTATTTGGCGCTAAAATTTTAATGAGTGAGCTAGTGATCTAATTTTTTTGGCGTGACATTCTCATTTGAACAACCTACCCGCCAGTACGGCCTATACAACTTTCCACATTATATTGTGTATAACATATTTGTCTGCATTCAAAATCGTTCTCGATCTATCGAGTCACCCTATAGCATTTTAGGTTGCCATTTTAGTGAAATTAATCATCATTCTGATAGTCTGTGTTTAAGACTTCGAGAGTTTCCCCTCCAATTATTCAAGTTTTTAAAATCTCCGAATTGTAATGGTGACATTGTTAGCTGTCATTTCAGCAAAATATCTCATATTTTCAGTGCTTCAAAAAGTGGTCTAAAACTTCAATAAATGTCTGACCCAATTTTTAACATGTTTTTAATTTTCACACTGTCATGGTATCATTTCAAGCTGTCATCTCGATAAATTTGTTGATGTTTGATAAGCAGTGGTGTGGCGTTTCAGCCACAAGACGATAAACTCCGAACGGCTGCCTTGTCAAACTGAAGCTGGAGACAGGCAGGAGATTGACGGTGAGGCCTAACACAGCCCGACCGCATCTCAAACACGTGTACGAGTAGGGCTAATTTTAGATTTAATCCCATAAATAATTCTAGGTAGGTCCCATAACATTAATTTAAGGCGCAGATGACGTAGAAGTCGTTTGGGAAGACATGGAACCAAAGATCGTGAAGATCCGATAATAAATGAATTTCTGGCGAATTAATAACGGTTTTTCTATACGGAAGACCGACTGTTGATTTCAAGCCAAAGCATAGAGTGCAGACAGCGATATCCCGGTGGAATAAAGCCTGCCACACGATGTTCTGCTACTAGTGTAGAGTGGTGGCGATCACTCTATGGGCAATGAATATTAACTCTGTTCGTTTCATTGCTCTCTACGCAGTCCTGGCACGTTGAATTGACATTGCTACGTTGGTTTGTTGGTGTCCAAACGCTTTCTGGTGAATTTGACGAGAAATATTGTATCCGAATCGAATTCGCACACGCGAAGGTTATACGTTACCTGCGGTGACGATCGAGCGGAGGCCGACTGGGCATCGCCCCGCTTCGACGCGCCAGGGAGAGTTGGTGGTGACTCATCCCGTCTTACTTGTTTCCTGGTATCTGTAGCTGTGGTATCTCTTGTAACTGCACACGGCGGCGTTTGGTGACCTCTGCGAACGTCGTGGGATCATCGTTTGCCGCACTTAGGCGACGCATAATTATAGTTGTGATTTGAACCTGGCATCCAGCTCTAATTCATTAGCGAAACCTGCCGGGAGGCATATCCTGGTCAATTGTTACTCGATCCTTGCAATCTCGGTGTCAGATTGTGCGCCTCGGCGGCTGTGTCACTTTACCTGTGAGGGGCTAAGCGATATCTGAAGGCGTTCCGACGGTAGGAGCTCGCGAAAGGCCGTTTTCGGGTCTTTGCGTGTAGTTTTCTTACGCGGCCGCGAACGACCGGCCTAGCCCCCGGTCTGAACGAATAACTTTGTATCCTGTGGTCCAATCGTCTCGAACCAAGCGACAATCTTGTTCATCTTGACGAGTAGAAGACTTTCCCTGTTGAGCGTGTGTCAGTATCTGTGACGGTTTCGACGCTACAGTCTAGTGAGAACGCCTCGCGCGTGAGTGGACTTAGCCGACGCGAAACTTGGTTTCCCCGGTCTACTCGGCCGCCAACTAAAGTGCGTTGCTGTTCTGTTCGCGTGCTATCCCAGCGGTCGCCCGGACGAAGTAGTTGCGCACTGAATAACTTTGTATCCTGTGGTCCGATCGTTTTGAACTAAGCGACAATCTGGTTCATCTCGACGAGTAGAAGACTTTCCATGTGAGAGGTTTGTCTGTATCTGTTACGGTTTCGACGGTATAGTCTGGAGGAAGCGCCTCGTGCGTGAAAAGGACTTAGCCGATTTTCTTGACGTTTCGCCTGACGCCGCGAAGGCCGACAGCGAACGTCCAGGTTTACGGGAAAACTTTGTCAATTGTTACCTGATCCTTGCAATCTTGGTGTCAGATTGTGCGTCCCGTTGAGTGGGACAAGTTCGTCGGAAGAGAGTTAAACGATATCTGGAAGGGTTTCGACGGTAGGAGCTCGCGAAGAGTTTTCCCCGTGCTTTTCCCGTAGAGTTCGGTTACGCGGCGCCGCGGCCAAGCGAGCGACCGCCGCCGACAGGTCTGTGTGGGCAACGCGCAGTGCCCTAGGTCTGCGAGTGTATTGCGATATTCTTTGACTACCGAATATCTTTCCTTTCACCTCTGGTCTTTGAATCGGCTAGTAGCAGAGCCTGTCGATACGATCGCTTGGCTATATCAGCCGCCGTTGATCAGCGTTGGTTGAAGTCCAAGGTAGATACCGGCCACGACTGGTTGGGTGAGAGTAACTTTGTGAGTTGTTGTGCGAATAACGAAAAGTTGGTGTCATATTGCTCAGTAAATCAAGCGCTCTCTAGCTACGTTGAGAGCCTGTGACCTGTGTCAGTGATTCGAGTTCGTGTCGGAAGCGTCATACGGTTGCCACCGGCGTTTCCCCCGAACCGCGAAAGACCGTAAGCGTAGCGGTCGAGAACGTGTATCTCTGTCAGTTGTAGTCCGACTTGTACGATCGGGGTGTTGATCTACTCAGCACGCCCAGTGTAATATCTCTGTAACGTCTGTTGGTGAACATCGTGTGGTAGCAAACGGTGAAAGCTTGTCTTCGCCGAGAAGCGCATTTCCGCGACTAAGGGAAATCGCGTACGCATTGTCTAGAAGAACTCAGCTGGTCTAGACAGCTCCCTTTAATTGCATCAGTTACCGGTTCGTTACCCTAAGTTAATTTAGTTAAGGAAGTTGTGTATCCCTTAGCTAATTTTTAAGCCCCTTATATGGGAGCGATGCTGGTCTGTGGACAGTGACCACGAGCCAGAAGCGAAACAAAAGTCAGTTACCGTTGACGCCTGTTGCGGCGGCTTACGTGAAGAAAAGAGTCGACCGTACGCATTTCCTTCGGATAGCGTGCGGGAAGCTCAGTGATATAGAATCGCGCGCGCTTGGCAACCGCCGCGTATTCCGGCTATTTTGATCTCGGCGTGTTCGGCCGTTGTACAAGTTAATCGCCTCCGAGCGATACAAGGGTGGTCTCCCTAAAGGCCTGGTACCAGAAAAAGACCTATTGGTCGTGTTGGCATACGAGACAATGCCTGTGTCGTTACTTCGTATAGGGTTAAATCCCCTAGAATGGAACTGGTTCCGTTACCTATGGCCGACTGGATATCAAACTCAGGTTATGCCTCTCGGGAGCGAAGGCGCCTCGACCGTTCGTTGTTACATGGTACGAAAGAGAGAAGACCGCGTAGGGAAGAAGGCAAAGGCGGTCGCGGTGAAAGGGAGTTCCAAGCGCGGTTCGGCTGCCCGTGGAAAAGCGGACCCTGTTTTGAGCATTGGCCATCCTGGCGCTCAGGTCGTTACCTCCCCGGTGACCGCGGACGGGGCAGATGTGGATTCCGACGCGACGGAGCTATACTCCCAGTTCCGGGCTTCCTTGCTAAGACAATCTTCCCCGGTCGTAACCGAAATGTTGGATTGGCCTAAGTACGATTTGAGAGGCCGTGACGAACGGGGCGTGCCGCCACAGTGGATAAACACTGTAGAAAATTATATATAGCCTATATAAGCTTATATATATATATATTGTTACGAAAAAAACGTTCCACATTGGTTGCACCGCCTACCAACCTAATGGCCCTCATTTGTTACGTTCGTCTAAGGGTATGAGTAAATGAATTAGGTCCCAGGTTGAAATAACATATGAGTTTATTAACAAGAGCAGTATGTACAGCGAAAATAACACAATAGCTTCATAACGAAGAAACAGGAACAGCCGGAAACGCACAGCACACGGGTAGAACTGTAGCGAACCAGGTTGCTACTAGCTACCTTACTTATTTACTAAGCAAGGCCGCTATCTTTATTGCGGGTAAGTGGGTGCCATGCTTAACGCGGATCGATGCGGTAATCGCTATTTTTAGCCTTCCCATGCATTTGCGAGTGGAATCTTCCACCACCGGCGATTTTTGATTGGCTAGACATCAGGTGATGTTTAGGCGCCAAGAAGCGGCCTTCTTAGGCAAGATTAACGCGCAAATTGTCAGTCGGACTGCAGAGTTGAAACGGGTAACACCCATGTCGATCGATTTATTAAATTGTGACGAAATTGGACAGATCCGGCTCCGGCAAGCTTCAAGAACACGGAGGACAAGGTTCCTTGGTATTTGGTTTGTCGATAAATGATGGTGAATCGTTTCGGGCCCCGATTAAACGAATAATCGAAACTTTATGGAAGAAATTGTGACGTTGGCTGAAGACGCAATAACTTTCACAAGGCGGGAAACGGGGATCGACTGTCTTAAACATATCAAGGGAACAGGGAAGTATAATCATGCTAACCTATTGAGCTCGAACCTGAATTAAGTGTGAATCGATAAAACTTGTATTGCTAATTTTGACGCTGCTTAATTAGATCTATTCAGTCTGTGAACTGAGCGGTTAAATCTTAAATGAGTAAAGGAATATAACTAGTATTTAGCAGACTTAGATAGCAACCCATTATTATTGATATCGTTTCTGTTACTGTGCAAATAATTGATAATGAGCGACGGACAGTCAACTGATTAATTGTAAAATAAATAACGCTTAAATAAGGAAACTGTGTATTAATTATTGCTATTAAAACCTGATGGACTCGGACAATGATACCGACAGTGTCACGGAAACAGGACACGAGGGGGACAGGGGATTCCAGAGGAAACGGTTGATATGGAAACGACTGACCATTCAGCAGACCCTGACCTGGATTTGATGTACCGACAAATGGCAACTATAGAACAATTTATGAAGCGCCAGGGTGATATCTTAACTAGTTTAAGCGATGAACTAAGCCAGGTTTCTGTGCAACAGGGCAGACTGAATTCTCGCCAAGCAGAATATGAGGCAAGGGTTAAATTCCTAACTGAGAGTGAAGTGGGTGGTGGAGCTAGGAGAAATGTTGAGGATTCGAACCCAGATAAGTACTCATTTACTGAGGCTGTCGTGCTCTCAAAAGACACCGCGAACATATGTCCAATACCGGCCCATCCTGAGGAAGGTAACCAGAAAAGCTCACACCCTAGGTTAGGATCTGAACCAGCTACCCTCGACTATAAAGAAACCCTACAGGGAAGGGTGGGGCAACTTACTGATCAAGGAACTCCCGAGCTGGGGCCCAGACTTCCTCAACAACGCCTAGGGGAGCGCGCAGCAGTAGAACCCATTAATTGGGCCGGAGATAGGTATGGACAGCTGGCGCCCCCGCGCGTAACAATTGGTACCAGTGAGTGGGATGAAGTAACAAGTGGGCCCAGCAAAGGAGGTACTATAACAAATGACCCCAGAACTAGTGGGATAGTACGAGAGCAAAGAGGAGGAGTGTCAGGAAAAGAAAATTTTCCGACAGATGAAATAAGAGAAAGAGATGCACAGATAAAATACTTTGGTGCTAGACCGAAGGATGTACATTGTACAAGGTCAAGGTCAGAAGGTAAAAGATTTACAAGGTCAAGGTCAAGGTCAAAGAGTGAATACAAATGACATGTTGAATAGTCAGGCAATGTACTATTATGATACAAATGTTTTGTATAGAGATTTTTACTTTGAAAATTACATGCGTCAAAAACAAGATAAATTGGCTAAGCATGGAATTGAATATAAATCTGATAACGATGATTCTGAAATTACCGACCTGCGAGCGCTACATAAATTTGAACTCGAATCAAAAGCGTTAGGGATAGAGCAAAATGATAGTAAAACTTGTACTAATCCCAGACTTCTAGTTTCAGATGGGAAATTGTTGGATCCTTCGGGGTGGAGTGACGACCACGTGGTAACATGGGATGCACATCCTCGCCAGTCAGCGACCGCTACCCCATGGGCTGCCACCTTCCCTCCCTCGTCGGTTCCTGAAGCAGAAAAACTCCGGTCACCAAGTAACACGCTGTCACTTGTGACCGCTTCAGTCACCTCGGCTGCCATTGACTTCCGTTTCTGCGAGTCGGAAGCGGAATCCAGAAGAATCCCTCCCATCGTCGCATCGGTTCCTCAGATGTTCACGTACACATCTGCTCCGAGCCGGTCGATTATGTCCATGGTTTCCCTGTCGTCGGAAACCCAAGTCACGCATAGCTACGAATACATACATTGGGCTAATGGTCAGCCCATGTATGCGCCTTACAGTCGGAAGATGGTTCCACCTGTTCCAGTCTTCCCTGTCTACGCAGAAGCAGTTTCTCCTCCGTTCCAAATGCAACCGTGGTCTACGACGAGCACAGTTCGGGAGAATCCTGTCATGCAGCTGAATACATCGTCAGAAATGTTCAGCTCAGCCAGCTTGAACTGTCAAGAAAACTGTCTGAAAACAACGGAAGGAAAGATTGTCAGTCTTTCTTCCATAGCAGTTCGAGTCGCTGCTGGAAATCGAGCATCAACTGGTGGTACTGTAACTCCATCAACCAGCACAGAGAAGAAAGAAACTGCTGAGGAAGTTCAGAACTCAGCTGCTGATCCATCGAGCGAGAAAGTAAAATCTCGTTTGAACTGACGGCCGAACGTTCTTTGCAGAAACAGTGCGGAAAAGTGTCATCGAGCAAAACGAACTTTTCGAGTTATGCAAAACTCTCCGAATAGTAAATTGAATGGCGAAATTCGAACGGTGCTATCAGAGATGGAAAATCGTGCAAGAAATCGACGCCGTGGATACAGAAACTGTTGAATCAGAAACTTCGGTTCCAGAAAAGACTTCTGCTCAATCCAGTCGCTTCGCAAATCTCTGTCCTACCAAGGTGGCAGCCCGAATCCCACATCAACAGGATGTGCATCCTCGAGTCGTTCCCAATAGTTCCTTCCTCGGGTGGAACTTGCCTTCCTCCAGTGACGTCATCTACCGAATCGGTGCGAGTGAAAGAGTCGGTGTCACTCCGAAATGTCACTCGCTGCCGAAAGTCCGATGTCGATCAGATGACCAAACTCACCGGAGGCAACAGACTCGCAATGTTGGCGAGGCTGTGGCAAGCGTGATGTAATGTGATATGATAGGGTAGTTAGGTCGCATAATGGCGACGGAGTAGTGATGAGAGAATAGAATCTTCTCTGTTTTAGTTGCTTTCTGATGAATATGATATTATGTGGGTTAAGCATATTTTTAGTTTCTTGTGCATATATCCTGTGTTTGCTGATTGTAGTATGATAAGTCTAGAGTAAGTACTTAGTAGTAATTGGGTGTAACTATATGGAAGTAATGCAGTGTAAAGTAATGTTACAAGACCCTCTAGCAAGTATAGGTTCTGGCATAAAGCTTAAGTGCAGTCCCTTACGATAAATAAAATGTCTAGTTGCTAAATTGGTATAAATATTAGAATTGCCTTCTTGTTGTCACGAGGAAGGGCAGATGTTGTGCTTGTATGTTATTCGCATAATAATGATTGCAAGTTAAATGATTATAAGCTGCTATGGTAGGAATAAGTAGCATTCTGTGTGGATGAATGAATGAGTAACTTGAAGATGTGGTGCTAGATTGTATAGTAAGGTTTGGTAGAGCACCCGATTGTAAACATCGCCCTTAGAGTTGGTAAGTAAGTTAGATTCTAGACCTATAGGCAGACTCACTGTTTAGCAGGCAGTGGAGATTGCATGCAATGGTGAAGCTGTGCCTGTGGATTAGTGACGAGATGAATTCGTCCAGTCTTAGACTACTCCCTGTAGAGGTTGTAATGTAATAGACTATTATAGGATATAGGAACAAATCCTTTATGCCTTAGGTATGCTTAACTAAGCAGTAATTCCTTCTTCGATCCAGGTAGCCTCAGCCTTGATGTAATAAGGTATGGTATGCATGTTGGTATGCATTAGTGGCCTAGGTTTATGATCTGACGTTGCTTAATCTCTGTAGCAGTGGCTGGGTGTAGAAAGAATGAATGCCTGTAAAACACAGCTTAAGTTTTAAGTTTGCTGTATATGTTTGGCTTGGTGAATGGTTGAACTTGGTTTCGGATTGCTTTAGAAAAGCTTGCTTGTAGAAACTAAGCACATGTTCTAAGTGATAGTGTAAGGTAGTGTGAATGGGAGTGACTGAGTGTGCTTGAAAAGGGATGATGGCCTCAGACTTCTGTAGCGTCTTTCGTTGAAGACCCTGTGTGTGTGCATCCGAGATTTGAAATAGTATTATAGCCATAAAATTGTGTAAGGTATTGATTCTTCTTTAGCGCTACTGTTGTGTGAATAATATACCAGTGTCTAATTAGCTTAAGGTTACATTGCTTCGTGCTTCTATAGCGTCTCTTGCTAAAGACCCTGTGTGGTGTCTGAAAATTTGTAAAGCGCTATTGTTGTAATAAATAGGCCCTAGTGTGTGTGGATTCTTTTATAGCGATTCTGTTGATTATGATTATTATATGCGAATTCTGTGTAGCGCTACTGCTGTATAAAAATGTAATAACGGATTAATGTAGGATTTGGTGCCAGAGCATGATTATATATGTGTTTAGAGGACTTTCTCTCGTTTCGTGGCTCTGAGCAATTGCTGGAAATAGGATGTAGTTAAGAGTTGATTGTTGATGATTGCTAAAAGTAGTTAAGTTTATTGTGCTGTAGACGTACTAATGTGCCCGAGTAAAGGCACATGATTGAATAATTGTGGACTGTATTAGTGCTAGGCTATATGGTTCTGGCCATTCTTGGATTAATAGGGACGCTGATAGGGTTGTTTGTAAGCAGTGGTACTATAGCTCAGATGTACCCGGCTCCTATAATCTAGAATCGTGGGATTTAACACATAACACTGGTCGTGAAATGAAGATATGATTTCAGTTGGTTGCCTTAGGTGTGGATGAAAAGAACTATGTATCAGTCTATATTAGCGAGAATTAAGACCGTTTAGTTGTTAGACTAAAGTGCTATTTAGATAAAAGTTAGTAATTGGCCAATATAAATTTAAGTGATAGCTTTGCACTTTAGTATGCACTACGAAACGATACTGCTGTGTTCACCTTTGGAAATGTTTGGATGTCTTACATTTGAGAAACAGTTCTGCTATATAATGATTGTAAGTGATAACGTGTACTGGTAATAAGAGCTGCGGCAGTTTCTGCTAATGAGAATTAGTAATGTGCTGTTAAGACAGTTTGAATTGGTATTAGTTAGGAAACTTTAACTGTTGTATGGCTGATCTGTTTTGAACTGTGTTGCTATATGATGTCAGATAGCAGGTATTAATGATAAACACTGAGTGCTTCGGTTAAGGAAAATTCGAATTGCTTTGTTGGTCAGTTTGAGGACCTCGGTTAGTTAAGAGCTGTTCTTGGGCATATGTGAACCCTTATGACTGACTAATACTCAGTCATTGTACAGGCTTTTATCGTTGTTGTATAGAGTAAGTTCCTATGTCGGTTGATGCGACCGGTAAAACAATGTAAGATGTTAAATAATAGATAAGTTGAAATACTGTAATCAGGTTCGACCTCCAGAGGTTATTAAATTTCCAAGGGTACTGGTAAATTTAAAAATAAGTGGGGGAGGGTGTAGCGAACCAGGTTGCTACTAGCTACCTTACTTATTTACTAAGCAAGGCCGCTATCTTTATTGCGGGTTAGTGGGTGCCATGCTTAACGCGGATCGATGCGGTAATCGCTATTTTTAGCCTTCCCATGCATTTGCGAGTGGAATCTTCCACCACCGGCGATTTTTGATTGGCTAGACATCAGGTGATGTTTAGGCGCCAAGAAGCGGCCTTCTTAGGCAAGATCAACGCGCAAATTGTCAGTCGGACTGCAGAGTTGAAACGGGTAACACCTATGTCGATCGATTTATTAAATTGTGACGAAATTGGACAGATCCGGCTCCGGCAAGCTTCAAGAACACGGAGGACAAGGTTCCTTGGTATTTGGTTTGTCGATAAATGATGGTGAATCGTTTCGGGCCCCGATTAAACGAATAATCGAAACTTTATGGAAGAAATTGTGACGTTGGCTGAAGACGCAATAACTTTCACAAGGCGGGAAACGGGGATCGACTGTCTTAAACATATCAAGGGAACAGGGAAGTATAATCATGCTAACCTATTGAGCTCGAACCTGAATTAAGTGTGAATCGATAAAACTTGTATTGCTAATTTTGACGCTGCTTAATTAGATCTATTCAGTCTGTGAACTGAGAGGTTAAATCTTAAATGAGTAAAGGAATATAACTAGTATTTAGCAGACTTAGATAGCAACCCATTATTATTGATATCGTTTCTGTTACTGTGCAAATAATTGATAATGAGCGACGGACAGTCAACTGATTAATTGTAAAATAAATAACGCTTAAATAAGGAAACTGTGTATTAATTATTGCTATTAAAACCTGATGGACTCGGACAATGATACCGACAGTGTCACGGAAACAGGACACGAGGGGGACAGGGGATTCCAGAGGAAACGGTTGATATGGAAACGACTGACCATTCAGCAGACCCTGACCTGGATTTGATGTACCGACAAATGGCAACTATAGAACAATTTATGAAGCGCCAGGGTGATATCTTAACTAGTTTAAGCGATGAACTAAGCCAGGTTTCTGTGCAACAGGGCAGACTGAATTCTCGCCAAGCAGAATATGAGGCAAGGGTTAAATTCCTAACTGAGAGTGAAGTGGGTGGTGGAGCTAGGAGAAATGTTGAGGATTCGAACCCAGATAAGTACTCATTTACTGAGGCTGTCGTGCTCTCAAAAGACACCGCGAACATATGTCCAATACCGGCCCATCCTGAGGAAGGTAACCAGAAAAGCTCACACCCTAGGTTAGGATCTGAACCAGCTACCCTCGACTATAAAGAAACCCTACAGGGAAGGGTGGGGCAACTTACTGATCAAGGAACTCCCGAGCTGGGGCCCAGACTTCCTCAACAACGCCTAGGGGAGCGCGCAGCAGTAGAACCCATTAATTGGGCCGGAGATAGGTATGGACAGCTGGCGCCCCCGCGCGTAACAGAACTCTCTCGAAACGTCAACCAGCAAGAAGTCACCTTGAGAGGCGATCGAGACACATGAAACGGACGTGGCAGTCCAATGATCGCAAACAGTGCGATTGACATCACCCAGAGGTAAACGATACCTCAACCAAACGGACAAGAGGTCCAAGCACATGTGTCTCCCTAAGCCTACGCTTCACCTTAATTTATACAACAGCAAGAGAATGCGCCAATCAGCGGCGCCCCCAGGATTTTTTTCTTGTACGCACAGCTTGCACAAAATATGAAGCGAACGGCTATCGAAGCGAGCCTGCTGACGATTATGAGGTATCGCCAACAAGGCCCAACATAAGCTTTTCTATGCATTTTGGGTATAGATTACGCATAGAACTAATTTCGGATGTTAATAGTGGTGGCGTTACCATATGTCGCGGAAGCTCAGTTAACTTGCCTATGGCCTATTACTCTGCTAAAATTTTATAGCTGGCGGCGCCACTGGGATACTAAAGCAATTGAAAAAAGTATAATTTTCCATTTAAAGGCAGACGGCTGAAAATCATGAAATAAATAAATGGAACACATATTTAATGTAAATATATCTAAAGATCTATTGATTCACAATACCACTTTCTACGACTGTAGGCCTATTATCGTACAAGTGATCAAAAATATTCTTTCCAAAACAATTTATTAAGCTATTAGACTACAAATGTCTATAAAATCCTTGTAGGATATCAGAAAGGCAGGATAAAGATATTAATCGTACGGATAGATATCTCTTGCGCTTGTAATTATAATATTATGTAGAGATTTAGCTGGCCTAGTTAGCTACACCGCTAAGCGAGAGCGGCATGCGTCTGTTGGTTGCAACGGACTGCGGTTCAAGCCCCGGGCTGGGAGTTGACATTCGGAGATTTAGATATCTCGGGCTAGCACGTGTGGAACGCAGAGGCGCAAGCTCATGCGGAGCGACCTTGGGCAAGTTGCTTGCCCATCATTGTCTATGGGGAAGGCAACGAGAAACCACCTCACTCATTTCATCCCCAGGGGCGTAAAGTCAATGAACCTGCCTTCGGGCAGAGAACCATCATCATCATCATCGTAGAGATTTAAATACAGTGCCATGGGTTCATAAGCAATCAACTAAAAACCGTAGCAACGATTCAGAATTAAGCACTTGGAGCAAGGAAGAGTCAGGCAAGATGGGCCTGTGTAAAAAGTTCGGCTTTTATATGCTTCTTGAAAGCCGTCAGCGATGTGGAGTTTCTGATGTCAGATTGAAACATGGAACTTCCAACGATCACATACGGCTTCCAGATCAATTGTGTGACCAGAATTTAAAAGACGCCCTAATTCTTATCAGGCATTTCAAGTGGTCAACCTGTTGTCGAGTGCGCATTTTTTTCTTCATTGCTTAGCCTATAACTCTACCGTGATTACAACGGCAGAAGAATAGTTTTCTATGACGGTCTACGACAGTCAGAAAATAAAACTGTCATCCAGTGTTTATTTCAACGCGCCCACCGTAGGCCTCTTCATAAACGGCAGCAGACAGTAATTAGAACTCGCAAGGTAAAGTCCGCTGCAAATTTGTGCCCTCCAATAGGCCGAAAGATTATGTGAAAGATCGGCTAACATAATTCGAAAGTGCTAGTTGATTAGGCAAACTTGCAATAAATAATCAAAATCAAAATAAAGTTTGGAAATGATCATTGTTAAATTGGTTGTACACTGTGTCCGGATAAAAAGTAGCCCCCAAAAGAAAGTGTCATAGCTCGGTCAAAACTTTTAGGATTTGTCTGAAATTTTAAACACAGCAACAGTGACCATATCTACACGAGATCCTAGAACCGATTAGAAATATTCGTGAGTTTGTCAAATTTATGAGCGTTTATAATGCAGCACCGAAAAATTGAACTTTCCAACATGGAAATCCTGAAAAAAGTGAAATTCAGCTATATCCGGTGTTCAAAAATTAATGTCCTCCTTGTTCACTAACACACGACCGTAGACGTAGCAGTTGTCCAGGGATACACTCGGCTTCATACCACCCAGCTGTGTCCGCCCAGCAATCCAGGCCTCGATCCGGAGTACCAGGTGCATTTACTGGAGGAGCGCGTTTTTCGTTCACGCGTATTCATGGTATCGATTACCGTATAGGGCGTAGGGCGCGTCTGATTGAAGAGTGGCAGGTGTTTGACCAGGTGATCATCGACCGGACCATCAAACAGTAGCGTCTACGTCTACAGTAGTGTGTTCGTGAACAAGAAGGACATTTTGAACACCGGATATAGCTGAATTTCACTTTTTTCAGGTTTTCCATGTTGGAAAGTTAAATTTTTTGGTGCTGCATTTTAAACGCTCATAACTTTGACAAACTTACGAATATTTCTAATCGGTTTTAAGATCTCGTGTAAATATGGTTACTGTTCCTCTGTTTAAAATTTCAGACAAATCCTAAAAGTTTTGACCGAGCTATGACACTTTCTTTTGGGGGCTACTTTTTATCCGGACACAGTGTATATAGGCCTATAATGGGCTTGGCCCTATGAATGCGCTTATTAGGCCTATATCGCCTTTTAAGAAAATTGCATTTTGTGTCAATGTTAATTGAGAAATGTGCATTAGGCCTGTATGGCCTATTTATTGCAGTAATCAATTAATTTAATCGTATTTTTTTAAGTTTTGAAGCGTGATAATTGCATTGAGCAGAGGCCTATATTAATTTTACGAGATCCTATAGTAAGTAAGTAAGTTAACAAGGAAGTAAGCAGATGTACTTGTGTTTTATCGAACCGCTTGCAAACGCACTGCAGGAACATAAAAATTGATGCGAACAGATTATAGCTTGTGTAGTAACAAAAATAAGAAAAATAATATTTAGATCAATATACAGGGTGGCGCAAAATAAACCGGACTATTAGTTTTTACTTGAATAATCAAAGTAATTATCGCCTTAAAACTATCATTAGACAGAAATGACACAGAAAAATGGCATTGGTTTGGCATTTAATATAACATTGAATGAACTGTAAAATTTCAGAATTTTCTGAATGCGTAAGAAATTTCAGTCAAAGTGATGTTCAATATGTCCTCCGTTTGCTGCGATAACCAATGATAATCGCTTGCGAAACTGTCCAATAACCCGGTTGATAGTGTCATCGCTGATTTCGTCCCAGCATGCGGTCAGAACTTCTTTCAAATGCTCAATATCTCGAATTCTCTGCCTGTAGACAAGCTGCTGAAGCATTCCCCAGATGGAATAGTCTACGGGATTCAAGTCCGGACTGTTCGGTGTGGCCAATTTTCTGGTTCAATAAAGTCTGGAACGTGAGCAGTGAGAAAAGCAACTGTTTTTCGTGAACGATGAGCAGGTGCTCCATCCTGCTGGAAAGTGAAATTGTGACCAGAGTGAGCTATAATGTCTGGCAATAATCCTTGATGTAGGACGACGTCACAGTAATAGGAACTGTTAACTTTTGCTCCTCGTTCAACGAAAACTAATGACGATTTCCCCAGCTGCGACACGGCAACCGAAACCATGATGCTCTGTGAGAAGTGCTTCCGACCTTTCAGCAAGCGTTCTGAAGGAATGTCTCGTTTCACAGCTACGTTGTAGCGCTCTCACTTTTCTGTGTCATTTCTGTCTAATGATAGTTTTAAGGCGATAATTACTTTGATTATTCAAGCGATGCAATTGCAAAAACTAATAGTCCGGTTTATTTTGCGCCACCCTGTAGTGATGGTTATTATTTTTATGACTTCAAGTGTAGGCTAGACTATACGCAAACTGAGTAGGCGAGCACAATGTTCTGTAACTTAGACCTAGGGTAAAGTGCCTAATTACTGGTCGGTGCCCAGTTACTGGCCACTTTTGTAAAGCTTAAACACGCAGGCCATGCGTTTCTAGCGATTAAATTAAATTCAAAGTTCTTTGTTTCTATTAAAAGCTACCAAATCACGTGATTCATTCATGATTTGACCTAGTTTTACTTTATTTTTGATGCCTCAAAGTTTACGTCATTCTCGTAAGTAATCTCGTTGATTTGTTCAAAATCGAACTTTTTTCTAAGGTTCAAAATATCCATTTTGCACATTTTGGCATTAGCAAACTGACTGAAATATAAAACTAAATATGTTGTAATGTTGTAGAAGTTGCTTTAAATAATGTTTCACTATTCCTCATTTTAAAATAATTTTGTTTATCTGCCGTATGAAAGTGCCCGGTTAGCATATTGCGAATCGCTACCCGGCTGCGAAGCCATGGCTGAGGAATAGAATGATTACATTGTGGAAGAAGCGAAGACCAAATAGGGAGGAGAAGGTTGTGGACTAGAATTTGTGACCATCCCTTTCTAAACTGTCAACAACACGTGCGCGTCGGCAGGCTCTCACGATTTTACACGAATTGCAATGTAAAACGTTTCAAATTTCTTACAAATAGCCTAATTACCCTACGTATGGAGGAACATTTCGACAGGTAATTATGTGTCACTTTACGGCTCTTTATAGGTAAATTTAAGCATGGTGTCGTTCGCGTATAGGGTAAGGTTTCGCGTCGTGAGGGTCGGTTAGGGTTAGTGTTAGGGTTAGTGTCGTCATTAGATTCTTCAGATTTTTGCGTCGTCAGGGTCGGTTAGGCTTAGGGTCGGTTAGGCTTAGTATTAGGGTTAGTGTCGTCATTAGATTCTTAAGATTTTTCCGTTGGTTCTTTAGCAGTTGTTGGTGAAGCTAATAGCCTACAGCTTCACCAATAACTGCTAACATCAACTACCTTCTCCCCCCTATGGTCTTCGCTTCTTCCACAATGTAATCATTCTATTCCTCAGCCATGGAATCGCAGCCGGGTAGCGATTCAAAATACGCGCCCGGTTACTGGCCGCGTGGTTGCCTAGTTATTGGCCATGGCCAGTAATTGGTACACCTGGCCAGTAATTGGGCGCAAATAGCCTACTTAGACATTTCCTAAACATACTGCAATCATAGCTTAGGTTAAAGCGCAATTACTTCTTCAAAATTTAATGTTTACCGTTCTTACTACAATATTTACATTTTACACTAATATTTTGCAATTAATTGTACAATTTCGAATCGTGGGTTATTTGATGCATAGGCCTACAGTAGTACTGCCATTATGGGCGATGAAAGTATAATATTGGTTATAGTGATCGGGACTGTCGATCAAAAGGTTGGGATTCAAATCCCCGTCAGAGCAGAACATTGGTTTCAAGATTTGTTTTACCTTATACACCGCTAGCCAACTCAGTTATAATGAGTTCGCTGATCATTTATTGTCGGTGGGAAAAAAGGACATTGAGGGAGATAATTGCCCATGGCCTGCCCTCGTATGCAGAGGCTGAGAAATTGAAGTCGCTTACACTTCAAACCCATGCCAAATAAATAAATATCTGGTTGATTAGTGCCTAGATGTCCTAGAAGGATAACTTTCAAGAATTTCACACTATGCCAGTAATTGGCAATCCTGTCAACGGCGGTTTTAAATTATTTCACACTCAAATTCAGATATGTTCGCCTATGACTCTACTTTGGGATGTAATGTCCTTGTTTATGACAACATCCGTAACAAAAGAGAAATAATTTTGAAAATGCATGGCTGGGAACGGCGGTCGTAAATTCCGAAACACTGATTTTTATATTTTATGACAAAATTCACAATGGAAAAACTGGGAACGGCGGTCCTAAATTATAAAATTCAGGAAATCGACAGGATATCTCCTGAGAAGGCTTTAAACATGATGTGTGGTGAAATAGAAGCTGGATTGATGAAAGAACGTTAAATGATTGTTTAGCTTAAATGGAAGCTGGATTGGTGATTTTCATTCATGTATTTCAACTTGGGTAAACGTGTATTTTAGTACCTTAAATTATTTTCACGCTTAAAATGGCACAAAAAGCGCCTTAAAATATTTATGCCAACGTGCTATTGCCTAACTGATGTATTATTATACTTAGAATTTCTTAAAAAGAAGGAAATCGATTGAAAAATTGTAATATTTTGTCATAACAAACCGCCGATCGAAGTTGTTATTCGAATCTGACCCTTTCCGGAAGTTGCGTGCGGCAAGTGTGCAATAAGACAGCAGGCAAAAATAAGTAAGTAAGTAAAAGTCCAGCTTTTTTTCATCAGATGTTTTATGAATCCAACTTCTGTTTCAATAATGATTATTTTTCATCAATCCAGTTCCTATTTAATATGGAACATTTTCATAAATCCAGCTCCTATTTCATTAAGAAGATCCTTATCCATCCAGCTCCACTTTAATCAACAACATTTTCATCAATCCAGCTCCAATTTAAGCTATAACATTTTCATCCATCCAGCTCCACTTTAATCAACAACATTTTCCTCAATCCAGCTCCAATTAAGCTATAACATTTTTATTAACCCAGCTTCTATTTCTCGCCCGTTATTTTCGTCAACCCAGCTTCTATTTCAGATATATGAATACAATCATCCAGCTTCCATTACTTAAGCGTTGTTTCATCAATCCGACTTCTATTTCAGATCTAGAAATACCTTCATCCAGCTTCCATTTCTCATTTTAAACTTAGGCAGAAGTGTTCACGTACACGTTATTTATAGTCGCATGGACTAATATATGTCGATGGTTTGTGCGCGACTTCCGGGTAATTGTTGTGGTTCAATGGCGATTCGAACAGCGATTTCGCATGGGAAATGTGACATTTTAAAAACATATTTTCTGTCAATATTCTTGTTCCGAGCATATTTTAAGTATGCTGTTCCATGAGTTGGTCAAATGTACGCTGTTTGGATTGATTTATGGCGCTTCTTGAGTCATTTTAAGCGTGAAAATAATTTAAGGTACTAAAATACACGTTTACCTCAACTTGCATCCAGCTTCTAGTTCAGATCCAAAAATACCTTCTATTTCTCGTTCGTTATTTTCGTCAATCCAGCTTCTATTTCAGATATAAAGTATACCCTCATCCATCTTCCATTACGTAAGCGCTTTTTCATCGATCCAGCTTCTATTTCACCTGTAAAAGGTCTTCATCCAGCTTCCATTTCTCAAGCGCTTTTTCATTACTCCGGCTTCTATTTCTACCACAAATATAAAAAACGGTGTTTCGGAATATACGACCGCCGTTCCCAGGATATTCAGACTGACATTTCATGTTGCTTATTTGTCAATTGTTGCACTTTGAGTGTGAAATAATTTAAAACCGCCGTTGACAGGATTGCCCAGTAATTTGTACAAGACATTTAGGTAAACGTGTATTTTAGCGTCGTAAATTATTTTCACGCTTATTTTGGCACAAAAAGCGATTTAAAATATTTATGCCAACGTGCTATCGCCTAACTGATGTATTATTATACTTAGAATTTGTTAAAAAGAAGGAAATCGATTGAAAAATTGTAATATTTTGTCATAACAAACCGCCGATCGAAGTTGTTATTCAATAATGACCCTTTCCGGAAGTTGCGTGCGCATGCGTGCAATAAGACAGCATGCAAAAATAAATAAGTAAGTAACATTCATCCAGCTTCTATTTCTCTAACCTTCCTCCAGCTTCCATTTCACCTATAGAGAACCATCACCCAGCTTCTACTTCATCTATAGAGAACGTTCATCCAACTTCTATTTCCATAAAAGTCCAGCATTTTTAATTCCATCAGCTGTTTTATGAATCCAACTTCTGTTTCAATTATGATTATTTTCATCAATCCAGCTCCAATTTAAGCTAGAATATTTTTATTAACCCAGCTTTCATTTCTCGCCCGTTATTTTCGTCAACCCAGCTTCTATTTCTGGCCCGTTATTTTCGTCAACCCAGCTTCTATTTCTGGCCCGTTATTTTCGTCAACCCAGCTTCTATTTCACATATAAGAATACCATCATCCAGCTTCCATTACTTAAGCGATGTTTCATCAATCCGACTTCTATTTCAGATCTAGAAATACCTTCATCCACCTTCCATTCCTCATTTTGAACTTAGGCCGAAGTCTTGACGTACACGTTATTTATAGTCGCATGGACCCATAGAGGTGTATTATATAATAAATATATCACTAGAGGGAGTATCACGTCTCTATATTGAAGTCGTCTAAAGTCATATCGACCAATCACATCATATCTGTCTAAAGTCATATCGACCAATCACAAGCGATTCTCATACCAACCAATCACAGTCTTACAGCATCGATTTGAAAAATAAATAAAACGACATCAACATTTTCATAATAAGACGAATTTGTCGATGTTTACTTGTTAATTTTGCAAGAAACTGCAAAATTAACAAGTAAACATCGACAAATTCGTCTTATTATGAAAATGTTGATGTCGTTTTATTTATTTTTCAAATCGATGCTGTAAGACTGTGATTGGTTGGTATGAGAATCGCTTGTGATTGGTCGGTAAATTTGACTTCATATCTGACTGCAGGACAGATACGTCATGCTCTCTGTAGCGTGTATATTATATATATCATACATCTCAATGCATGGACCAATATACGTCGATGGTTTGTGCGCGTACGCAACTTCCGGGCAAATGTTGTGGTTCAATGGCGATCCGAACGGCGATTTCGCATGGGAAATGTGACATTTTAAAAACCTATTTTCTGTCAATATTCTTCTTCTTACCAAATTTTAAGTGTGCTGTTGCATCTGTTGGTGAAATGCACGTTATCAGAAATAATTTACGGCGTTTTTTGTGCCGTTATATGCATGAAAATAATTTACGACGCTAAAATACACGTTTACCGACATTTATATGCCGAGAACCAATTACTGGCCGGGCGGCCAGTAATTGGTCATGTATGGCCAGTAATTGGGCATTTTCTCAAAATCTTGAATTTGTTCAATTTCTCTTTTGCTTCTGACCAATTTTACCAAATTTTGGTTATTGTTACTGACGTCTCGGTAGGAAGTAAACAGTATGGCGGTCACAGATACACGCAGAATAGAGCGGCCTCAACTCCGGCGATCGATAGCCCAATGTTTCCGCGCGAAACATTGGGGTCCCGCTTCAGTCAGTGATGTTGCGTGAAGTAAGTAAGTGATGAAGGTATTTCTACATCTGAAATAGAAGTCGGATTGATGAAAAAACGCTTAAGTAATGGAAGCTGGATGATGGTATTCTTATATTTCAAGTAGAAGCTGGGCTGACGAAAATAACGGGCGAGAAACAGAAGCTGGGTTAATAAAAATATTATAGCTTAGATTGGAGCAGGATTGATGAAAATGTTGTTGATTAAATTAGAGCTGGATGGATAAGGATCTTCTTAATTAAATAGGAGCTGGATTGATTAAAATGTTTCCGATTAAATTGGAGCTGGATTGATTAAAATGTTTCCGATTAAATTGGAGCTGGATTGATGAAAAATAATCATTATTGAAACAGAAGTTGGATTCATAACACAGCTGATGCAATTAAAAAAGCTGGACTGTTACTTACTTACTTATTTTTGCCTGCTGTCTTATTGCACACTTGCCGTGTCTTTTGACCATTGACTATTAAGCGGAAACATTGGGCTATCAATCGCCGGAGTTGAGGCCGCTCTATTCTGCGTGTATCTGCGACCGCCATACTGTTTACTTCCTACCGAGACGTCAGTAACAATAACCCAAATGTTATTTCGAATTGCAAGTGATTTTTATTATCTACAATTTAATATATGATAAGCTAAATTTACTACACTGCTGACTAATGTAAATAATATTGAAAAAATTTGCGGCCAGTAATTGGGCACTTTACCCTACATGTCTACATAGTTTACAACGAGAATCATAGGTCTATCTGTTAGTTCATAAGTAGGCTACTAGGTTAATAGGCTTGACCGCTGAGTTAATTTATAATTAGGCCTATTATTATTCGTCAGTACGGTTTTTTCAGCACTTCAAATGTCAAAATACAATGGCAAGCCAAATAGAGCTATTTTAAAATTGATTTAAAATGACTCCATCGCAAAAAGTGCATAGGCCCAGTGATTCAGTAAGTAAGTACGTAAGTGTGTTACTCGATGAGCGCTGAAACGGGAAGTCTCAGCGTCATTGAAGAAATAATATAGGTCTAGGCCTAATGTCATAATGATAACAATTATAATAGTTTACAATTTTCGGAAATGTGGGACGAAATAAAACGAAAACAAATACCGCGCATGAGCCTAACAGTTCTGTGAAGCATCCTTCCCAGGAAACCTCGTCGGGTTACTGAGTCAAATCTAGACTGCCCAAGTTTAGAAAATCGTTGATGAATTTCAAGACGAAAGTAGCGTTATGAAAGTGATCAGCCATTTTCATATATTAAGTGTTTACTCGTTTTATTCACACACTACGTGTTAGCCTAATCTAGGAAAACTAAGCTAAACGTGTGACACAGGTTTATTGCGCCTTGTTTATTCGTTTAATGACAAAACCAAGTGACACACCGCACATGGGTAAAATGCAGGAAAATTAAATTACAATTCAATTTTCAGTTCCTCTTTACTAATTTTTCGGAATGGACTCTATTTTGGTAAGCTTTAGTTAATTGCTAAATAAATTATTGTTGCATGTTAGACGTTCTTAATAAAATAATTAATGCGCTATAAATTTTATCTGACCACACCTGAAAGCCGTCGAGACTTCCTTTTGGTATCCGGCGACTTACGGTCGTTTTCAACTTGTGAATTTTTTTTATCTAATCTGGCATATTTTCCAACGAAAAATTGAACATCTGGTAAACCCAGTGACATTTTAAATATTCCTTGATGCAATATAACATCCGCTGAGATTATTTATCATTTTGATATGTTTTTACTCACTTTGGTCGCGCTTGAGTGTTGGCATAGTCCGAGCTGTATACATTAGAATTGTAGCGATTTTCCTTTTAAATTCTGTTTTGCGCATTGCCACACTGTCTTATTAGTTCACAATGATTTGCTAGTGATGTTTTACGAAAGCCCGTGGTAAATTTTCGCAACATTGTATAGTATGATGCTACAAATCTTGTATGTAATTTTCCCACGTGCTCCTTTGTTTTTGACGATGTTCACGTTGCACACGAGTCAGACCAGGTCAAATCAACAGTTTTGAATAAAATTTTGCATCATCTCCGATTTTGATCAAATTTGGCAAGCCAATTTTTTTGATTTTTGGGTCAACCGCTTTCCGAGATATGGGTCATTGAACCTCGACTCAAATGACGTGTTTTACGCTGACCGGACGGGATTTAATCTGATGTCTCTAAACCCCTGTTGTACTTAGAAACAAAAGTGAGATACGAAATTAAAGCTGAGTGAATGCTCTATTTGGGCAAGGTTGTTAGTAATATTGCTATTTTCAGTAAAAAAATGTGTGCATCTGTAACTTGGTAACCCTGATACGGTTCGCTTTGTACTCTCTTAATTTTATGTAGGCTACTTTTCCCATTCAAAGATTGATAATCTCGCTGTTCTTAATATTTGGGGAAAATTTCAGAGTGGGCACTCCAACAGTTTATTTGTTATATTTTAAATGGTCACCCAAGGGCGCGAATCGCACTGTAGATGAAGGCTCATGTGTTAAATGAAGTCTTTGATGGTTAGAGAAGATAATTTTTAATGCAAAAAGACAGAGTTCTGCCAAATCCAAATTCAGTCCTTCAAGTTTCAGGTCTAGCTACATATTGTGTTTTAAGTGCTATTGCTGCAGCTTCCATCTCATCGACATTCAACGTACGGTATATGCCCTCTCAGTGCTTGGTGTTTGGCCGAAGTCCTGCTGTCAGTGCATACAAAATATTATCAGTGATCACTTTATACTTGGATAATGGGAAGATTGAGAGGGCCCATGCAGATGGAGGGGATATATTTCCATTTCAGTCTGTTCAGCAAATGCCTGCACAACACAGTCAAACCACCAGTGCCCATCATACTTGGCAGTGATGTTACCCTTAATATTTGCAAATTCATTGCTTGATGGTCAGTATCGATACACTGTAGAATATCAACAGACTCTGACTGTAGAACATGTACAACTCTGCACTCGTGACTGTTTGAGAATATCTTCCTTTCCACTTCCCTCTGCAGTGATTCACTGAAGTTTGTTAGTTTGAGCAACTGCACGTGTAGACTCAAATCTGCTGCACAACAAAGGTTTTTCTTGCTTGTATTCCTCTGAGGCAGCAGAATAGGAAATAATATCAATTCTTTAAAGACTTGATATATATGCAGTATATATGCACATGGCACTAAATAAAAATGGACAGTTCAGTGCATTGACACGTATTTCACGCATTGGGGTGACAATTTAAAAAATCATGACAAATAAACTGTTAAAGGGCCCACTCTCAAATTTTCCACCAACTATTTATAACGGTGTGACCTTTGAATGGGATAAAGTTCATAAGATTACGAGAGTAGAGTGACCCAAATGAAGGTTTGTAGGTTACAGTTTCGCACATATTTGTTGTTACTGAAAAATAACTATTTCTAGCAACCATGCCAGAATTAAGCATTCACTCAGCTTCAATTTGGTAACTCATTTTTGTTTCTAGGTGCAATAGGAGTTGAGATACAACAGTTTATACCTCATGCAGTCATGAACCGGGTCGTTTGGCTCGAGAGTTAATGATCCATATCTCGGAAACCGGTTGACCCAAAAATCTAATATTTTGATTCTTAGAGTTTCTCATTGGTTCTACCGTCTTGCCAAATTTAATCAAATTGGAGATGGTCACGCTGGATCACTGTTATGACTTGACCTGGAATGACCCACGCTTGAAATCTCATGCACATTCTGGACATGCAATTGACTGCCCTTTTATAAAGCACTGTAAAACATTTGCAAAGAAAAAATCTTCATTTTCATCTCATGTTTCTCTATGTTGCAAAATTTTATGTTGTTCATTCATGAATACATTAAACTGAAAATGTTTCTTGTGTTGGAATATTTATTTTGCAGTTTGACCTTCGTGGCAGTAATTATAAATGTCCTAATGAAGAAGAGACACACCAAGGACCGCCAGACCAAAGCAATGATCCGGTACGTGATCCAATGCAGTTTTTAATTAAAGCGAAGTATTTTTGTTTATCAATGCAGCTTTTCGTAAATATACAGTTGTTAATTGTTTGCTTTAGGGAAGGAACTTCCAAGTAAATTTCCAAATCACCAAATACTCTAAAACAGGCTGCAACCCCGCACCTAAATTTGAGCAATCAGTTTGGTAATGTAATGTTGGCAATTATTTGGGTCCCGCAGACAGCTTTTCAGTCAGGCAGTGTTTGCAACCTCTTTTGCTTGATAACTTTTGATGTGTATTGGAATACATAGTTTTCCGCTTGACCAAGTGCTTGAGTTGTTTCAGGGTGTGGGGTTAGAGACTTATAGAGTTGTTGGGGATGAACAATGAACATGTGTGACGGTTTGTAAGTCAAATTTTCTTAACATAATAATTTACATGATTTAAAGTATACTTGATTTACTATAGCTATTCTATATGATGTCGCAGACTTAAGCCCCTTGTCTCTTGCTAAAATTATGCTTTATTTAATGATGATACCATGCACACCAATTTGACAGTGCTGGTAACGTTGGTACTGTGAACTGTGCACTACATGAATGCAAGCTTCATTACACCCATGTATGATAATAAAAGACCAATGATTGAGACTACTAGGAGGAAGACATCTTCTGACTGGTTAACATGAGGAGGCTTTTCATTTGAAGTGCACCTATAGTTTCTAACATAGGAATTTAACTCTGCAAAATGGCTGGTGTCAGGAAGTATAACACACTTTATTTATTTATTGTTACAGGAAACATCTACAGCGGCTGTAGTTCAGCCTATTACGGACATCCAAGCTGCACCATGTTTGATTTCTGTGGTATGTTTTGCATTTTAAATGGTATCAACTACATATGAATGGCATCACATGAATAAAAAATCCAGAAATTCATCTGTTCAATGATTTCACGAATTTATATAGCGCCCCTTCAGGATATCCACTCATAGTCGCTCCCAGTTCACGGTGTTACAAATAGGACTTAAGGATCCTCTAAAGCACAGATCACTTAATGCTAGGTAATAGGCAGATCTCCAAGCGGAGGCTAGTCCAAACAGAAGGACCTATAAGTGAGAAGTGTGACGCAGTCAGGTTGGGGTTCTAACACAAATGAGGGACCAAAAACTCCTTGCTAGAGGCAGGGTGAAAGGCTTGCAAGCTAAGACAACATACTGGACAGCAGAGCTCACTTAGGCTGGAACAAAGCCAAGGTGACGATGCCAAACCAGTTAGGCAATCATGTACTCCATGCGCCTGGAGACAGGAGACAGTGAAGTGTGCATTCATGCAAGCTGAATCAAGCAAACTTTGTATTCACCAAATTAGCTATGTTTAATATGCTTTTCATGTGGTATAGCCCTTTTATCTTGTGAGATTAATATTGCTATTTCCACCAACAAATGTAGGGTTGGCGAAGTTTTCAGGATAATAATTATAATTTTACTGGCAATTTCTATGGTGCCATAAAACATTACAAGGGAGCCTATAACTGAAGATACTGCCATCAGTATGAGCACTTGCAAAGCATAATAATGAAATTATTCCTGATGAGTTTGCAGTTTACAGTTTTAGACATAACACTGTTTGCATGTTGTCACTTTCATCAATTTAAAAACATTCGCTCAACCTTTTTATAAAGCTTTGTGTGTTTACTTACAGTCTCTCAGAATAATTGTTAATACTATTTTAAAATATCTCTTTATTATGGTCATTCAGTTTGAAGTGCTAAAGTGGATTAATTGCATTGTTAGCGCAAAAGTTGTCTGTTGTTAGTAATCACTGATTTAATTTACATTTAGGAGATTCCTGCTTGATGGTGTAGAGATTATTTCCATAAAGTTATCGTTAACGAAAGCATCTCAATGCCGGCTTCACCATGCTGTTTGCCAGTTATTTTGTCTTCAACATCAAGTATCCACAGCGGGCTGTTGGTACAATGGATCTTGTGCAGAGGTAAAAGTAGATAAAGTTGACGGATATAATAAAATGTCATTTCATCTGGCTTACACCTACTAGCAGCTGGTTAGGTTAAATATATGGAGCCTGCCATTGCTTTCCCTCAAATCACTTTCTCTTCTGCAGATTTCAGTCATCTGAGTTGTAGATTCATCAACTTGGAATGGCCTTCCCTAGGCACCTCGCTCTTTCCCTGGAATTCTGATCAGACTTTCTTTTGTCAACTTAAAAATTGTATTTGGCTGTGCAGGTGTCTGGAATACCTCTGAGTAGCTATATGAAATGTTCTTATGAATTAATGATGTGTATTAATGTTCAGTGTAGGCCAATAGAGTACCTCTTACGGTTTTTTGCCAATATCTTGACCAAAGTGTGAATTTGTAAATCAACTTTTACGGGTTTAAAGGCATTTAATATATATACGTAAATAAGTCAAATTTCAACAAAATATTTAAAACAAAACAAAAGCTGTATCACATTTAGTGAGTCCACCCCTATGTTTTGACAATTAAAAAGCATGGCGCAACAAAAGTTTAAAAAATCGATTTTATTGAGTTTTATCTCGAATGAGTTTTTATCATGAAGTCTTACACCGCTTTACAACTTGGTGTTCAATGTGTCCACTTCCATCCATACATGTTCTGAGTATCTATGTAAAGTCTTTTATGCCCTTGTTAATGGGTCCCAGATGCAAACCTTCCCCATACCAAACCAACTTAAATGCAACCTTCAATTCTGTTAGCGCTAGCTATTTGGGTCGCAGATTGTGGTATTTTTCCAGCATGTCTTCCCCACATGATAATTTTTGGAGTTCCAATCCAGAGTAGGATCATTTCTATCCTGCCCACTTTTTTGTAGCCAAAAGTTTGCAGCTGGCATATTTTAATTAATGAAAATTCATTAAAATGTGCCGGTCGCAAACCTTTGTTCATGACTGAAAATGGTGTGCCAATGAAAGCATGATGCGCCCTACAGAAGTGCTTGCTAAACATCCACCAGTCATTATCAATCATTGTTCCTTCGCGCAGGGTGAACTTCTCATCCCGAGCATGAACAGCTCCTAGACAGCACCGTGCTTTCTCTGTTATTGGTCCTCATGACAAGTAATGGGCTTCCACTGTTTTTACACCTTATGCCGAGGGTCTGCTCAGATACGTTTTATCGCAGCCATAACATAGTTCTTTTCACATGACGTTGGTTAGGGAGTGCTCCCGAATAGAGACATTGAAGGGACGCTATAAAAACTATAATAAATCCCGATTTTTTTAACCAGTGGCTTTTTAAAAGATTTTTTGGCAAAATTAGTTTCACACTGCATATCACAGAATTTGACACCAATTTAGTCAAAATGTTAGAAATTTGGAACCGAATTATCTTATTGTTTATTTATTTTATTTATTTATTTCAGAAATTTATATAGCGCCTCTTCAAGGTAGGCTACTCAGAAGCGCTCCCGGCCCAGCCACGGCTAAATGAAACAGTTTTTAGGTTCTTAAGGAACAGAGCGGAGTGACCTCTGGGAATTAAGCGCAGTGTAACAGGGAGACCATTCCAAGCTGTAGGACCTGCAACAGAGAATGAACGACGCTGTCGGATAGCAGTCCGTGAGCGGGGAACCAGAAGCTCAGCGTGGTTCGCCGATCGAAGGGTGGATCGACGCTGAACTCCCAAGGTGGAACAACAGAGTTCTCGAAGATAGGGTGGAGCTAGTCCTTCAATGCACCGCCTAACCAGCGCACAGACCCTGTATGCAATCCGCTGTGGAGAAGGGAGCCAGTGTAAGATGTCCCGCATATAGGATGAGACATGGCCATATTTTGGGATATGGCCAACAAGTCGCGCCGCAGAGCGGAGAACCCGTTCCAGGCAGCCAATCCGGTCAGCCGGTAGTCCATGATAGAGGGTGCTGCAGTAGTCAAGGCGGGAAACTACGAAAGAGTGAACAAGAGTAGAGGCAGCACTAAAAGACAGAGAGCGGGAGACCACCTGAAGTTGACGTAACTGGTAGTAACAGCTTCGGCATAGCAGGTTTATATGCCGAGTGAAAGTTAGCTCTTGGTCTAAAATAATACCAAGGTCCCGCACAAATGGTGAGAAAGTAATCAGAGGAAATTCTAATGCTAAGGCTTTCATGTCAATTTTTGCAAGTTGTTGACGCGTCCCAAACCAGATATATTGCGTCTTGGTAGGGTTCAGTCGCAAACGGTTAGAAGACATCCAGGCTTCAAGGGTTTCCATGGCCCTACAAATTTCTCGAACTGCATCAGCAGCGGCAGATGCTGGGCAGTGAACATATGCCTGGAGGTCATCAGCATAGGATTGACTAAGGATTGAATTTGCCAGTAAAAGTGGCCCAAGGTCTGCAGTGTATATTATATATAATAAGGGACCTAGGACAGAGCCTTGGGGCAGTCCAAAAGGGGCAGGTGCCCAGGATGATCCAGTAGCCCCACAAGCGACAGTGTAAGAACGGTCCTGAAGGTAGGAGGTAAGCCAGTTTAGAAAATTTCCTGATATGCCAAAAGAGATAGAAAGTCTAGTTAAAAGGATGTCATGGTCAACCGTGTCGAAGGCTGCGCTCACATCAAACAATGCCAAAAGGGTGACCTGGGAGTTGTCAATGGCCGCATAGATATCCGAAAGAAGGCGAAAAAGTAAAGTCTCCGTGGAGTGGTCTTTCCGGAAACCTGATTGAAAAAATGGAAGGAGATCATTTTTATTAAGGTAATGGGTGAGCTGGGCAGCTACAACTTTTTCAATTATTTTAGACAAAAAAGAAACATTTGCTATGGGTCTAAAGTTAGTTGGATCCGCCATATCCGAACTTTCACTCTTAGGCACTGGAACAACGATTGATCATTTCTGAGACTCGAGAAGGACACCATCACGGAGAGAACTATTGCAGAGGAGTGTTAGGAAAGGGAGTAGAGTGTCAACTAACTCCTGGAGGAGGAACGTAGGGAGAGGGTCTAGTTCACAGGTCTTCGGTGCAGAGGTAAGAATGATTCGTCGCAGCTCTTGAGCTGAGACAGGATCGAAGGAAGACAGCTCACAGCTAACCGGAGGAAAAGTCGGTGGTGAACAGTTAGCCGTAGCGTCTCTGACGGTGTTTACCTTCGTCGTGAAAACGTTTAGAAAAGCATCAGGCGAGAAGAGAGGCGTGGTAGTGTTGCCTCCTGGTCGGGCACGTCCAAGGAGGTCATTGAACCTCGACCAGAGCTTCCTGGGCTCTCTTGAATGGTAGGCGATCTTTTCCTCCCAATGCACTCGTTCCTTTTCTTTGTATTTTCGATGCATCCCACGGACGTATTTCACAAAGTTGGCGCAGTCGGTAGATGATTTCGTACGTCTGTAACGCCTCTCTAAGCGACGAGCATGGCGGCGGAAGGAGCGGCACTCGGCGTCGAACCAAGGTGTTAGAAGGAACGACGTGTCTTTGCCGGGTGTAACGGAAGTAAGGTGTTCAGAATATCCGTCATGGTCGTATCGTAGATGGCGAACAGATCTGTGGTCGAAGCATCAGTCAGGGAAGATGGATCAGCAATGGCAGGAACGCTCATTAATGACTCACGGAATGCAGTACGGTCCAGTTGCCGCCAATTACGAACCTGCTTTTCGATGTGAATTGGCGCCTGATGAAGGAATGGCACAGTGGCGATGACCAGGCTATGGTCCGATATGGTTGGAGGTTGTATAATTAACTCTGTCAACTGGCAATCGTCCCGTGTAATTATACCCATTGCTCCAGCATGCATTCCTGTATTTACCACCACTCCATCACAGCTATTATTGAACTGAAAGAAATATCATTGGCCTATCACACAAGAATTTGCTCATTGCTTCGAAAATTCCTGCGGCTAATCCACTCTTTGGTGAAATGGTGAGATATACCCTAAATAAAGTGATCCTAGTTCACTCTACCATTATTGATATAAATTTATGACCGATTGACTGCAAACATACAGTTTATATCTATCCTACCATCAAAATACAATGCTGTAACTTCACGCTTTTCACCTCTTCTATATAACTATAGGATACTGTTTTACGAAACCTTTATCTCTCTCTTCCCTCATCTGTCAGTAGCTGAACTCTGGTCGTCATCATCCACAATTCCATAGTCCACAAGTAGACCTACATATGTACTTATGTTGCAAGTGCAACACCAACTGCATTGGAGAAACTATATCTATCACATTCCCTTTACAAAGCTGGGAGTGACTTAGTGTAGCGAGAGCATGTTTTTCCATCAGATCGCATAAACGTTCTCATAATGATTCTGACGCTGTATCACAGCTAGAATCATTGTCTGGTCTATCATATATACTTTACCCAGTCCTTGAGATTGATAATATTTCTTGTTCTTCTCTTTCCTTTCTCTTTCTTTTCTGTCTAGTTCTCCATAACCATATAGTTCTCGTATTTGAACGGTATGTATTTTTGCCATGGTTTTCAGCTGCAAAAGCAGACGAAACTTCAGGTGCTCGGCGGCAAAGTTAGATGCAATAAATTTGATGCAATTTTTCTTCAGTTCTTTCATTTAGGACCTGGAGCAACCTTTTAAGTTATGCCAAAGTTCATTTTAAACGAAAACATTTTTCTTGCTATACCCTACTGTTGGATGCTCGTTTGTCCCTCTCCAAAGAAACCTTCATTCCCACACTAGAGGAGGGCTTGCGCTAGATTGCATTCTATTGCATACATAGAGGAAGGCCGGTGTAAAGGTTTCAAATTACCCCCTCCTAAACATTACCCCCCGGTAACTTGAAACCGGTTTCAGATTACCCCCTAGGGGTAATCTGAAACCGGTTTCATCCTACCCCCCGGTTTCAGGTTACCCCCTCTGAATTCCGAATGAATTACGTATATCCAGCTTTCATTTCACCTACAGAGAACCTTCATCCAGCTTCCATTTCTCAAGCGTCGTTTTCGTCAGTCCAGCTTCTAATTCACCTTCAGAGAACCTTCATCCAGCTTCCATTTCTCAAGCGTCGTTTTCGTTTATCCAGCTTCTATTCCGCCTACAGAGAACCTTCATCCAGCTTCCATTTCTCAGGCGTCGTTTTCGTCAATCCAGCTTCTATTTCACCTACAGAGAACCTTTATCCAGCTTCCATTTCTCAAGCGTCGTTTTCGTCAATCCAACTTCTATTTCACCTACAGAGAACCTTCATTCAACTTCCATTTCTCAAGCGTCGTTTTCGTCAATCCAGCTTCTATTTCACCTACAGAGAACCTTCATCCAGCTTCCATTTCTCATGCGTCGTTTTCGTCAATCCAGCTTCTATTTCACATATAGATAACCTTCATCCAGCTTCCATTGCACCTACAAGAACCTTCATCCAGCTTCCATTTCATCTACAGAGAACCTTCATCCAGCTTCCATTTCTAAAGCGTTGTTTTCGTCAATCCAGCTTCTATTTAACCTGCAGAGAACCTTCATCCAGCCTCCATTTCACCTACAGAGAACCTTCATCCAGCTTCCATTTCACCTATAGAGAACATTCATCCAGCTTCTATTTCACATACAGAGAACCTTCATCCAGCTTCCATTTCTCAAGCGTCGTTTTCGTCAATCCAGCTTCTATTTCCCTTGCAGAGAACCGTCATCCAGCTTCCATTTCATCTACAGAGAACCTTCATCCAGCTTCCATTCCTCAAAAGTTGTTTTCGTCAATCCATTTAACTAAGTGTTAGACATCATAAACTCAGAAGCTGAATTCTGAGTAAACAACTTTTGAGAAATGGAAGCTGAATGAAGGTTCTCTAGAGGTGAAATAAAAGCTGGATGAAGGTTCCGTAGAGGTGAAATGGAAGCTGGATGAAGGTTCTGTAGAGGTGAAATGGAAGCTGGATGAAGGTTCTCTAGAGGTGAAATAGAAGCTGGATGAATGCATTATATGGGGGTAACCTGAAACCGTAGGGGGTAGGATGAAACCGGTTTGAGATTACCCCCGAGGGTAATTTGAAACCGGTTTCAGATTACCGGGGGGTAATCTGAAACCGGTTTAAAGTTACCGGGGGGTAATGTTTAGGAGGGGGTAATTTGAAACCTTTACACCGGTCCAGAAAGGGGGGGAAGAAAATGGATTGCGCCCGGCTGCTTAGGGGGGGATAGAAGCCCCTGCTGATGCTGAAAGGTTATAGGTGTGCTTCCCTGATGCTTGGCAAATTTTCTTATAGGGGGAGGGGGGCAAAGAGGTCAAGGACGTTGGTGATGTCAGTTTGGAGTTGAACTGCCAAAGTATCAAGATCACCAGAGCGAGAGGTGAAACATAGCGTGCATTGAAGATATTGACGAAACGTGGTTATGAAATGTCCAGCAAAGAGAGGATGGTCATGTGTTTTAGAGAGTTCATCGAGAAGGTTGGAGAATGCGTTGAAAAAATTCTCGTAGGCAGTGCTGGGGTTCATCTGTTACAGTGCAAGCCTATACACAAAATGTTACTCGTGCACATAGTCGCTCATGCAACGGAACAGTTGACGATAGGTCGGTGACTTTCAAATAACAAAATATTTTCGGTATATAAAAGCAACACCCCACCTTCGCGATCCAAGCGGCGGTGTTGGAGGCACTGGAAACCATAGGAGGAAACATCATCATCTATTTTAATCTAACTGCCGTTTTAAATAGCCATCTCACAATTTTCACTCTTTTGTGTCGTTACTAAGTATGGGCCCCAAAGCTTCATTGGCCAGGGGTTCCCGGCTGCATATAGGCATTCCCCAGCCGGTTTCATAGCATCGCCAGCCTTATGCGCCTTCTCATTGGCCGATCCCACTTTATGAATATTCATAACCAATGACGTCTTTAGACTCGTTTTGTTTACAGATTACTGCTGCTTACCGTTGGCAATATCAATAATCTCATAGGTTAAATTACTCGCAGCATTTGCGTCCATTTATAGGCTATTGGCTATTATGGTAACTACCTGCTAATATTTATAAAGCGCTTTAATTAATAGACACACCACACAGTTTTGCATGTGATGGGATAAGGCATAGCATAGCCAGCCATAACGCCTATAAGAATGCCTTATGCCTATACAGGCCTATATTATGCTAAAGCATCCGAGTAGTGAAATCCATTCTTGTGAGAAAGTCAGAACGTGGAATTAGAAAGTTGTGCAAACGTGGATGCAAAGTGATCTGTTTCACGATTCTAATTAACTAAATTTGAATTATTCGAATGAAGATAACTGTCACACATGTCTTAGTAAAACTTACTTTATATGCAATTGCGCATGGATCGCACATAAAATTTTGAATGATTTTCACTAGAGCCGAGATTGACATGAACTACAAGCTCAAAATATTACTGACTGTCGAACATGCATGGAAATGAGACAGTTCATGAAACTGAATAAATCAAGAGCTTTTAGAGTACCAATGGGGAATGCGTGGAACACTAATTTCAACTGGTGCGAATTTACTGAAATCTATTCAAATCTAATGTAATGACTTCTGTAGCACAGTTTTATTTTTGGTTTTTGAATCATCAAAGCAGGCGCCTGCTGCGTCACATAGCTGTTGAGCACGGTGTATTATTGAAGTGATGCGCTTGCACGCATGTAACAACGCGTAACTTTCTCATTTTATTTTTACTCTGATTCGAGGTCTGCCGTCACACTTTTCGGTTACTTCACTATCGAATGACGACTCCTTAAAACTTTAAAAGCATCGCAATTAGCCATTTTCCCCGTACGACAACAGCAGCAGCAACAACAGCGCACGAGAAGGCACTAGACACGTGATTGGTTATGAATATTCATAATCAGGAACCGTCTAATGAGAAGGCGCTATGGCTGGCAATGCTATGAAACCGGGTAGAGAATGCCTATATGCTCCCCGGCTAGGTTCTTACGCCACAGAATATAATCAACAATAATTGTCCCCGACGAACACAATACAATACAATACAACTCGGGAAGGACACCATCACGGAGAGAACTATTGCAGAGGAGTGTTAGGAAAGGGAGTAGAGTGTCAACTAACTCCTGGAGGAGGAACGTAGGGAGAGGGTCTAGTTCACAGGTCTTCGGTGCAGAGGTAAGAATGATTCGTCGCAGCTCTTGAGCTGAGACAGGATCGAAGGAAGACAGCTCACAGCTAACCGGAGGAAAAATCGGTGGTGAACAGTTAGCCGTAGCGTCTCTGACGGTGTTTACCTTCGTCGTGAAAACGTTTAGAAAAGCATCAGGCGAGAAGAGAGGCGTATTCTGTTACTTTGTCTGTTTTAGATGCATATTTCAAATCAATCCAGACCGGCGATCAAAGATGGACGAGAAATCTATCCTGCCACGAATCCCAAGGTGCTGAATTTGCAGAACAATTCAAAACCAGGAGTAGTATGGTCAATAAGTTGCAGGAATCAAGCGACCCTGATTGCTGGAAACCTTGGAATTCATTTTCGACTGAATCTGCATTGTATGGCTGACGGATAAGGAGCTGCGAGTCACAGCAATAAATTTGTGCTCGAATGTTTACATTTTAGTGGTCTGTTTTGCATTATCATACTGTACAGTGTTGGAATGGCAGCAAAACCCCAGCATTTATGTCCAGGCCAAAACAATTATGGTCGTAGTCTTATTTTATTCCAAAAATCTAAGTCTGCAGGTTTCTTTTAGTACTTTTCTTCATTTTAGCACTTTTCAATAAAGGGTGGCAGTTCGAGTAGGCAGTGTGATCATTAATGTTCATGTGGGGCACTGTTGTGTAGTGGTGGGTTCGGTTCCTTGGAGCCGGAGGATTCTGGGTTGAATACACCTCAAGCTGCTACGCAGTGACCTTGAGCAAGCGCTCTCTTGCAGTTGCTCATGCGCTTCGGCGTGAAACTCTGATGCAGTGTTTGTGCTGTTGTTGGGACCGCCTCTGAGTAGAGAGCTTGAAAGGGTGCTATAGAAAATATGAGAAATAAATAAACTTTTTTGGGCCATAACTCTGAATTTATGCACATTTTAGATTTTTAATGTGGTTGTATGTCTTATTGTCTTTCAAGTGATGTATTGTTTCCCGGCTTGTTTTAGTTTTATTCATTGTGGTGCTGTTGCAGGGCTACAGTACCAGTTAGAGTAAAGTGTAATTCCTTATGCATTATTCAGGTTCTTTTTTGTTCGTATGAAAAGTTTTTAAACAAAAACTCGGTTAACTGCACAATTTTAGATTTTCAAGCAGTTTTGTGATATAAGTTTTATTCATGTATTTGTTAATTTTTGCACTTCGAGGTTTACTCTTTACTTATTGTGTCTCAAGTGATGTAATGTTTCCAGACTTGCTGTAGTATTTTCCTTCATTTTCGTGCTATTGGAGGGCTATTGTACCAGTTCAAGTGAACGGCAATTCTTTACGTGATATAGGCTACATGATCATTTATGTTTATGTAAAACAGTTTTTTTGCAGTAACTTGTAATTGCCACACGGTTTGTTTTTCTGCCAGTTTAGTGGTATGGTTGTATGATTTTGTACTTTAAAAGTTTACATTTTCTAGTTTGTTTTTATTTGATAATTCATTGAAGTACGGAAATTGCAGAATAATTGCATTTGGTCACGGGTAATTTGTGTTCCAATCTTATTTTAGCTCAACAGATTTAATGTTTTCAGACTTCCTTTGTAGTATTGGTTTTCAGTTTGGTTCTGTTAACATTTTTCTGACTGATTGATTTAAAGTTATTTTTATCATTGTAAAATAAATAATACAAAGTTACCATACCATATGTTATTGGTTCTTGTTCGAAGTTGAAGTATGGCTGTTAAGTTTGGATAAAGAGATTATAGTCAATGGGAATGAAGTGTTAAGACGTGCAATAGGCTTCGAGAAAGAATAACACAATGACAGAAGGAATTTTGTGATGATTCCATTCACTGATGTAGTTTTTCCAGTTTATAACAAAAGAATGTGTTGCACATTGGTTCAAATAAGAAATTTTTCTGTATAAGGACTTTTGTTGTAAAAAAAAGCATCATTTTGTCAAAAAAATACCGAGGGCAGTAAATTTCAAAAGCATTACAACAGCACCGTAAAAAATACGGTCGACATGAACGGCAATATATTGTAAAATAGTTAGGATTACTGTCGCTGACAGTTAAAATCGACGGCAAACAACCGTAAAATACCATCTAAATACAGTCGTTCACGGTAACCCTAACGGTAAAATACGGTAGATGAGATATGTTTTACAGAATATGACAGTTAAATATTATGGTAGAAAACCGCCGGAAGTGCAAGAATACTGTGGGGCGCCGTTAAATATGACCGTAAAATAATACGGTAGAAAACTGCCGGATGTACTGAAATACTGTCGGGCACCGTTAAATGCATTGTAAAAAATTACGGTCGCGAACCGTTTAAAAAACGGTCATGCTATAGCAACGGTCTGCAGTTCTTTTCTACGGTCGACGACCGTGTTCTTAGCTGCCAGTCCTTTGACCGTTATATTTACGGTCAAAAGGCTAAGAGTGTACATAAATCCAAAGTCGCGATCTCGCCACAGGGATTTCCCTTATAGATCTTATAGAAAGTGGCACAATCTTTTAAGACTGCGCTTAGGCCTATACTCATTGAATTCTTCATTTAGGATATAATTATAGCGACAGCTAAATAAAAGTAGGGTATGTATCGTCCCCCATGTGCATCCGTAGGAAACTACGTAGGGCACTGTTGGACACTGCATCATGAATAATGTCTTTATCCAAAATTAGCATAATTATCTAACATTGGATCCGAGAGACTGCGAGTGAGGAGCGATAGAGAGACAGAGATCGAGAGACAAAGAGTGAGAGACAGAGAAAGAAACAGAGATATAGACAGATTACGAGAAGCAAAGAGAGAGATAGGAAGAGAGAGAGAGAGAGAGAGAGTGTGTGTGTGTGTGTGTGTGTGTGAGAGAGAGAGAAAGAGAGAGAGAGAGAGAGAGAGAGAGGCGCGCGCGCGCGAGTATTATTTGGGCTAAGGGGTTGCCAAAAACCAGGCGGAGGCTGACAGCAGATTGACGTGTGTCTATAGAATCTAAATGAATCATTAATGTATCTTAATTTGAAATCAATCTACATATAAGCCTCAGGGCTTTTTTTAACGTGCAGTTGTACACAAAATGTGCAGTTCTAAATGGATTTGTGCAGTTGTAGAAGCACTTCTGTTCAGCTAAAACTAGCAAAAAAGGTCATTATCTTCCGATTGGAAATAATTCGCCATGGATGATGGGAAAGGAAAGAAGGGGGTTGTGCAGTTCTAAAAATACTTTTAAAACAGGCGAGACTAAATCACAAAGATTCCAGAAAATGATCCTGTCACGAAACTGGATAGCTCTCTATTAGCCTGTAGCAAGTAACGATAGCAGACGGTGGCCTAGAAGGACCAAGTTGCTATAGCTACATTTTTTTTAACGATAGATTATTATATAGATTCAATACAATAAGAATTCCATAACTTATGATATCTTACGATTTAATTTGTAATTTATCATTATTTTTTATTATTTTATTTTTTTAGCCCCTCAGCACTGTACGCACTTGCGTAAGTGCGTACGCCTGCAGGCGCCGCTGGCGCCAATGAGACTCCTTCTCTCATAGTCCACAACGCGCACGTGCTTGATTAATGTCTGAACAGAACAGCAGAACGTGTTAAAGACACAAGCTGTCTAACATATCCCCCCCTTAAAAGACAAGTCGGCCCGAACGGTCGGCAAAGTTAAAAAATTCCCAAAGTCCGAATAAAATATTATATACAACGTTCTTGGAAAAAAATTAACATTATTTAACTAGAGAAAAGTTCATATAACAAGTTCTTGAACCAAACATCATACTATGCTAAGTTTCCTAAATACTTCACTTGACTAGGAAACTTGACTAGGAACCACATTAGCCTAATCGCCAAACGCATATCGACAAACGAAGTCGATTAACAACATCAACTGTAACGTTCGTATCCAACTGTTGCCAGAATACCGTCTCTTGTTCACCGTCCAATGCCAACGGTCCAATGCATCGTTCGCTTCAAATTTTGAAATACCAAATCGACTGATGAGCAATAGCACACAGCCAAACCATAGGATTACGACGTGAAGAATAGCCAGCAAGGCTAAAACACCTCTCCCTCAAAGCACTCCGAGCAACAAGGCGTCGTCCTTGCAACTCGGATCAGACATGCGCGAAGTCGTCATCGCCAAGATGGTCGACACCATAGAAAGAAGAACAAAGCCACTCGCAGGCTTTCCTCGCGATTCCTCGTAGACATCAGTCGTAGAACGTCCAACTCCAACCACCGAGTTCCCATCAACCATCAACCATTATCTGAAATGCAACTGCCGCACAAGAGTCACGCTCATCGAACATAACATGAGAATACACAAAATCCAACGACGACAATGACATATCGTTCACCTTCAAAACAGATTCTAATGACTCTGTCAACAGGACAACACCTGAACACACAACTTCATCAACAGCTGAATCGAGGGTTGCAACAGGCAACAGCTTCCAACCATGCAAAGGAACCACTTCACCAAACTGAGACTCATGGCAACCCAAATCCTCATTCACAATATTAGATGCAATACAAAAACTCCGTGCATACTAGTAATGTACAATAGACAGAACAGAACATTCTGCCATCTCGGAAGCAACGACAGAACAACTCGCATCAACTGTCAACTCATCATCATCAACATTCCAGGCAACCGTAAAACAATCAACATAATCGCATGACCCATCATGCACATAATCTCTGGCAATAAATGACGATACAGACCAATCACGAGAAACACTAGAAGAATCCACAGTCACATCTGATGCACCGGCATCACAGTCAAACGAAACACCGGAACACTCATGAGCATGCGTCCTCGCTGTGCCAACCAACTACATGAGTGTAGGACATTTCCCCCTGGACAAAACCCCCCAGACAAACCCCCCCGGACAAAAACTCCTCCGGACTATTCCCCCCCCAGGGTAGGACAATTCCCCCTTGTCGAACATATTTCATGTAAGTGGTATTACTATAAAACGGCGGTCCTAAGTACACAAGTTGGATTGATGTAAAGATTTATTGCTAAATAGAAGCCGGATTGATGCAAAATAATTTTTACTTAAATGGAAGCTGGATTGATGAAAATTTTCTTGCTTAAATTGGAGCTGGATTGATGATAATATTCTTGCTTAAATTGGAGCTGATTGATGAAAATATTCTTGCTTAAATTGGAGCTGGATTGATGAAAATATTCTTGCTTAAATGGAAGCTGTATTGATGAAAATATTCTTGCTTAAATTGGAGCGGGATGGATGAAAATATTCTTGCTTAAATGGAAGCTGGATTGATGAAAATATTCTTGCTTAAATTGGAGCGGGATGGATAAAAAAAATTGTTTTTTAAATAGAAGTTGGATGAAAAGCATTTTTGCCTAAATGGAAGCAAAGGGGGGAATTGTCGGGGGGTTAATGTCCTAGGCTAAATCAGGGGGGATTGTCCGGGGGGTTATTGTCCGGGGGGTTTTGTCCGGGGGGTTTTGTCCAGGGGGGAAATGTCCGCGCCCCACTACATATGCCACTGCACAATGTTATCGTGCAACAACATGCCATGCACTGTAGACTTCACATCCTTGTCGATCAACAACAACTCCTCAGACAACACAAAGCCATTCGACTCCTCGTGCACAAGAAAGCAATGAGTAACTACCAGAAACTTCTGCACGTCCACACACCTTTCAACCAAATCAACAGTCATATTCAATTGGACCACACTCGAAATAGTGCAAGACCAACAATTCGGAACAAAAGCTGGATCATATGCAACAGTTGTCATTATTGACTGTACATACAAACATCCATTCACTCGATCATGCCACAAAACAACAAGAGACAACGGCGACGTCTCACCCACAACAGGCGTCTCACTTGACTGCACCACCAAAGTCTCATTCGCCCTGACAGGCGACGCAGTTACAACCATAGAGAACAGCAAAGGCACATCAAAACTCAATCGTGAATCACCATAAACCCACTCATCAAATGAATCAACAGTCGCACTCTCATCTATCATTCTGTCAGCCAACAGACCTTTAATCATAATTCTGTTATCGCCATGTTCGTACAACAGATTCACACAACTGAGATGCAAGTTGCAACTGTCCAATATATGAACGCTCGTGTACAACATGAACTCCAATCCGTGCGAAACAGACACAAACAAACTGCACGCCACTGCAACATCACCGCACACAGTCGTACACTCCTCACATTCACTTAACTTCATATTTGTCTCAACGGGAGAACCATTATCAACAACAGCTTTATGCAACGCACCTTCCATTTCCACACCCAAGCCAGTTTGTAAGCGAGATTTCTTCAATTTCATTCTCTGTTTACAAAACAATGCCCTGACTCTTTTCAATTTAATGGCCTTCGAAACCACATTCAATCCACGAGTATTATCTATGCCATGCGCCTGCATAGGCCTATACTCATTCAACCCAGGTGCACTTGCCTCCTCGCACACACTGAACTGTACTTTGGTCTCAACGATACAACCAACCAAAGCCTCTTCAATACCATGCTGCGAATTATACTCGTTTGCAACGACAGAAACATTCGACTCGTGTATGCACGCTTCATCGCACACAGCACACAGCTTAGCGACACTCTATTCACGCTTACACGCATCAATGCACCCAACGTCCGAATCAATTAACTCTTGAGACAAACCCTCAACAACATCATGCGTGCACTCGGCTTCGTACACCAGTTCATTATCTCTGCACTAGCCTCAAATTCAGACCACATACATACGCTGTCATTCACATCAAACAATAATTTGACCTAATTCATCCTCGACCAAATCCTCAAAGACATCATTCACAACAACATCATTTTCAACAACATGGTGCTCCGTCAACGTACTTATTACAGAATCATTCTGTAATATTACATCTTCAACCAAACCACACACCACCACATTGTCAAAGTCATCGTCGCCCACTTGTTTCAAATTCCGAATTTTAGGACACTGCTTCGAATTTTCCCAACATCCTTTGCTAACTTTCGCTGATGAATTTTGTTTATTTTGAAAAGAACGTAATCTATTTTCATCTGCCAATCTCTCCTGAGCAATTTCCTCCCAAATTTCACTTGAAACCTGCAGACTAGAAACAAGCGAACGAAAAAAAACGTCTCGTTGTGCACGTTTAGTTAGACGATCCGAAAACATTAGGCCTATTTGCTGGGCACAATTTCTCTTCCAATTTCCTCTTGTTTTCTCCTCTCTTTACAAGCCACATGCTTCTCTCTCTTCTCCTCCAAATTCTTCAAAGGTTTCATTTTCCCAGAAAGGCACAACTACGCAATTTCAAATTTCCCTTGTGTATGCAACTCTGGCACACCCAACTACGCAGACAAATTTATCCCACGCACAACCATATACGCAGAGAATTTTATACCACGCACAACCAAATACGAAGAGAATTTTATTCTCTCCCACGCACACAAAGTTTTCAGAATGTCGAAACACCCAACGCAAAAATGAAGGCAATATTCACATTTGGCGGAAATTCCTCAAAAGCAACCGTCAAATTTAATCGACGAACGCGTTTCACACGTCAAAATTTTCCAAACAGGACAACCATGTGTTACGATCGAACCAACCACCAAACGTGCTCTACCAAAATTAATGCTCAATTACACCACCTGACGAACGAACGAATCGCACAAAAAATAGTCACATGGACCAAACGTAGGTGAGTGTAGGACATTTCCCCTCCTGGAAAACCCCCCCGGACAAAACCCCCCCGGACAAAACCCCCCTTCGGACAATCCCCCCCCAGGGTAGGACAATTCCCCCCCCTTGTCGAACATATTGCGTGTAAGTGGTATTACTATAAAACGGCGGTCCTAAGTACACAAGTTGGATTGATGAAAAGATTTCTTGCTAAATAGAAGCCGGATTGATGCAAAATAATTTTTACTTAAATGGAAGCTGGATTGATGAAAATATTCTTGCTTAAATGGAAGCTGGATTGATGAAAATTTTCTTGCTAAATGGAAGCTGGATTGATGAAAATATTCCTGCTAAATGGAAGCTGGATTGATTAAAATATTCCTTCTTAAATGGAAGCTGGATTGATGAAAATATTCCTGCTAAATGGAAGCTGGATTGATGAAAATATTCTTGCTTAAATGGAAGCTGGATTGATGAAAATGTTCTTGCTAAATGGAAGCTGGATTGATGAAAATATTCTTGCTTAAATGGAAGCTGGATTGATGAAAATGTTCCTGCTAAATAGAAGCTGGATTGATGAAAATATTCTTGCCTAATTGGAAGCTGGATTGATGAAAATATTCTAGATTAAATTGGAGCGAGATGGATAAAAATAGTTGTTATTTAAATAGAAGTTGGATGAAACGCATTTTTGCTAAAATGGAAGCAAAGGGGGGAATTGTCCGGGGGGGTTAATGTCCTAGGCTAAATCAGGAGGGGAATTGTCCGGGGGGGGTTATTGTCCGGGGGGTTTGTCCGGGGGGTTTTTGTCCAGGGGGGAAATGTCCGCGCCCCACGTAGGTACACCCGTACGTCAATTCAGCCAAATTTAGCGCTCGGCCTACAAAGTTCACTCGAACGGACGCACCTTCGTTAAACATCTGCACGAAAAAATTCATCCCAAAATTCACTTACAAAGCCGAACGACGAAAACGAAAAAAACGAGCCACATTGGTTGCACCGCCTACCAACCTAATGAACCGACCGGACGAAAATAGCGCGACCAACGGAAAAAGAACAAACCGGAACCATCTGAATATCGAGACCATTTACACAAAACAGTTGCCTCCACTTTCACACAACAATTCCAGATGTCCACAGTTCAAAATTTCAACCTGAAAAATAATAATTATAGAACACAATGTCATCTTTCGCTAAAATATTTAAATAGTTTTTTTAATATTTTTATTTTAAAGAAATAGCCTATACAGAAGACTGACGAAAGGAGAAATTGAACAGAATGCAACCGTCTAGAAGACAGACTGCGGTAAGACTGTGCAATATATTGTTAAATATAGCAGCAAGATATGGTAGTAACTCCGTTAATAACACGATCGAAATGATGGTCTTATTAGACTGATGCTTTTTATTTTATTTTTATTTTTATTTATTTGTCGCATTTTAAGTAGAGCCCATTCAATCTCTCTAATCAGAGGTGCTGCTGACTACTGTAGCGCGGACTGTGCATCGGAGTTTCACGCTGAAGCACCAAGGAATATTATTGCGAGTGACGGACTTACTCATGGTCTTACGCGGCGGTTCAACGTCGAGGTCGATTTGAAGCTGGAACCCTTCTGCTTCAATGCACCGAACCCACCAATAGGGGAGACTGGGGCAGGTTGCAACATGTGATGGTTGCAACACCATCGATATTTCGGCGGTAGGGCCTACATAATAGCAACTCAAAACTAAGCAAACTATTTTGTAAAGAATACATTTTAGGCCAATGTGTCCTAATTTCTTAGCAGGCAATTGATAAGAACTACCGAAAAATAAAAAATCATTTTTGGCAATCGAAAGTAAATTTTTCGGTTTTTTGTTTTTTCGTTATATAGCCGAATGTTTTTTAGAAATATTTTTTCGGTTTGGTTCTATAAGTTGGACAAGTAATTAAGCTTGGAAATGCATTTAGTCATTTTATTTACAATCAGCGCCGTCGAAATCTTTTCCCCATAACACTGTCTAGGCATTGCTTCGGGGTTGGTTGCAACCTTTTTTTCGGGGATGGTTGCAACATGTTGCAACCAGCCCCATACATTTATTTCAATAAGCCGCTTTCATTGTTGGCCTGCCCGTCGCAGTTAGAGCACACTGTATTAAAACATTACAGGCTATTATGTATTCTGTAAATTGGTACACTGATTGAATTATATTAAGCCATGCATACATGTACATACTCTAATCAATTGACCTTTGTTGGTCTATTTTTAATCTCTAAACTATCCAGGATGATGAGAAATTGTTAGCGAAAACTGATTGCGGTTCTGTTACTGAAGAAGCAATGATCGGCATAGAAAAAGAAGTCACTGATAGTGGTGCTAGTCTTGGACTGTCAAAGTCCCAAATTTACTTATTTAGGTAACCAAAATCAATTGCTGACTACAAAATGTGCTGATGGTTGGTGTCATGTATAATGGGTTATTTTGGAAGCAAGTGAACTTATTGTATTTTCCAACATGCCACTAACTTTAATATCAGCTTCCGTTCAATGGTGTGCTACCTGCTGCTGAGGACTGGCTTTCGGGATTTAAGTTGCGAAATCAAGATTCATCAGTGAACACCAAACACTTCGAGTTTAGACAGCTTCAATGAAACTGCTATAAACTCATTATGAAATATCTTCAGTTAAACTGTCCAAGCAAGTGACATTTACATTTTGCAATCTCGATGAAACCGCAGTAACCACTGTTCAACGGATTTTAAAAGTTCTAACGAACAGAAGCATAAAGCAGATTGGTGTGTTGACATCTAGGGAAAGAAATCAATTAGAGACTTTGAGGTTTGATCCGGATGTTTGTATGCAATTCTGTGCCTCCATTGTTTTTTGTGCGAGTTAACTTCATGAAACATATTTCCATAAGATATGTTCTGATTGAACATCTCGGTGCCAATCTCGCGGATGGATTACAAACACAAGCTTCTTCAACTGTATAGTCTATATGAGACAAATTATTGGGCATATAAAATTATAATAAATCAAGTTTACAATCTTGTGGTGGATGAACAGCCATAGCTCTCACACTTGAATCGATTCTAGAGATCCCTGAAAAACAACTCTGAAGGCTTGAAATAATCCTTCATTTTAAATTAAATATTGAACATCATTAGCCCAATTAGATAGAAGTATGTCCAGTCCAACTGTATCGGTTATAGGCCACTGGAGAATATTTATCCGACTTTTCGCATGACGATTACTAGACCAAAAACATTTTTTTCTTTTTTATGCTCTCTGTACTCTGACTTTGAATTTGTTTAATTAATACATTCTTATATTATATATTATGCATAGCCAGGCTTCAGTTGACTCCAGGGCTACGCAGCCTCATTTGAATATTTAGACTACTTTCAATGCTGTTGCAACCTTCCCCGAGGGTCGTTGCAACCAACACCGGCCCGGGGCTGGTTGCAACATTTTGGAGCCCTCTGTTCAGTTAGTTATTGTGGCTACATGCTTGGTCACCGAGATCGTCGCTATAGCTTGTTTTGATGCTGAGATGTAGAGGATTCATATGGGTTAAACTGTTTGCAGATAGCTCTAAAGATAAAAATGTGGCGCACGAAAATGTGAAAAATGTTGCAATCTGCCCCAGTCTCCCCTACACGATCGCGCTTTGTAGGCCTATTTGAACGAATGAAGTATGGAAGAATGGTTGAGAGATAAGAATGACCTTTAGACCAGTTGCCAGGGTTGCCAGGTCGTCGCGAAAAGCGCGAATTGGGCGACTTTGAAAGCGCTCGCGACTGAAAATTTCGTCCTCGCGACCTTGCGCTTTTGGGGCGACTTTTGAATTGCCTCGCGGTCGCCACGGCGACTTTTTTGACGACTTTTTTTAGTCATCAGCGATTTCGGCGAGCGAAAAAAGGGGGAAAAACTGGAAAATTCACGTAAAATGGCATTTTTGCGAAGCTAAAATTTCTGACGACCTTTTTTTAGTCGTCAGAAATTTTCGCGACCGAAAATGGAAAAGCTCGACGGCCTCGCGATATTCGCGACTTTTTTTCGAAATCTCGCGACAAAGTTTTGCCGAAATCTGGCAACCCTGCCAGTTGCACGTGCGGGAGCAAGGTCCTGCAAGTCTCCAGTTGGAGAGCAAGTCAATGGACATGGACAAGTTAGGCGCAAAAAAGCGATTAAATGACGTTTAGCTGATGGTACAATAATTGTGTGTAAATTATCTTTTCCGGTTATGGCATTTTGGGAAACTTATACAGGTCTATTGTCTGTAATCGTAGCAATATGTAAAGCGCGTTCGTATGCATACAATAATTATTATTCTAAACCGAGGCTTGGGCTCAGAAGTCAGTCTAATTGGGAGCGTTTCTAAATTGGAATGCGGACGTTTCATCCCCGGACGATTCATCCCCGAACGGTTCATCCCGGGCGATTCATCCAGTGGACGTTTCATCCCAGGACGTTTCATCCCCGGACGATTCATCCAGTGGACGATTCATCCAGTGGACGTTTCATCCCAGGACGTTTCATCCCCGGACGATTCATCCAGTGGACGTTTCATCCCAGGACGTTTCATCCCCGGACGATTCATCCAGTGGACTGTTCATCCCCGAACGGTTCATCCACGGACGAAAATTCAAGGCACTGGTTCTAAATATTTGTCATTAAAATACACCTAACCCTATGATACATGCAATTAAACAGATATCCTAAAAAGTCTAACGCAATACATAAGCCTATAAAACATGCAATTTAATAGATACAAAATGTCTATAAAACTTGGATTTAATTAGGCCTAGATATCATAAAAGAACACAGCCTATAAAACATGCAATTAAATATCTTTAAAATAACACATAAGCCTATGAAACATGCAATTAAATAGATATCATAAAACGGCTAAAAGCACACATCTTATATTATAATTCCGAAAGTCTGTCCTTCCATATGTTTGTTTGTACGGATTTTGACTCTTCGTAACAAAATAGGCTCGGAAAAGAAACAGCGTCGGTATACCAAAATTTTTGCAATAGATTCTTACCCAAAATAATTACAACGCAACTATTTTTAGCTTTGAATTCACTTTAAAACCAGAGTTATTAGCAGCGTTGCCACTCTAAAAAATGAAAAAACCCAAGTTGGAGGTCCGAAAAAACCCAAGAAAACCCAAGCTCAGCAATTCTTTCGAAAATATCCAGAAATTTCTGAATTTCCCGTCCGAAAATCTCAAATCTTTCGAAAATGTTCACAATTTTCCGTCAGAAATTTCTGATGACCTTTTCTTCTTCTTAGTCATCCGGCACAAATCGTTCAAAAATGTCAAAAATTACCCGAAAATGTCAAAAAATTTCCGAAAATGTCAAAAATGTCCCGAAAATGTCCAAAAAAAATCGAAAATATCCACAGTTTTCCGGTTTTTTCCGTCGAAAATAACCCAAGCAAAAAACCCAAGTTCTTCCAGAAAAAACCCCATTTCCCAAGTTCGGATCGAAAAACCCAAGATCTTGTGAAATAACCCAAGGAGTGGCAACGCTGGTTATTAGCGTTTTAACCCTTACAGCAGCCCTCTTGCCGTATTTAGTAAAGAGGAAACAGCCCGCATGACGTCATTCATGCCCAATAATAATTTTCGTTTATCAACAATCCGAGACCGTTACATTTTACAATCATGCAGCTGAAACAATAATATTCACAAGAACGCAGATCACAGAAATATTAAGTATACTAACAGAACAGACAAACTGCAATAATTGTATAAGGCCACAGTCAGCACACACACACACCAGCCCCCTAGGGCCGGGTCATGTTTGGCTTTTTGAGGAAGCGGGGTGGGTGGAGGGATACCGAAAACCCGAAATTTAGCGGTCAACGCTGGGTACCCCAGAGGAGTAGTGTTGAAAACCCCAAATTTCCGTGGCAACGCCGGGTGACACATCTAGTAAGCCTATAAAAGAGAAGTTTTTACAAAGCCATTACCACATCTCGACAGTGACGACGCCAGGAATTCAGTTTGGGGGGCTGAATTTGCGGGATAAAATTTTCCGTTTCAGTCGCCAAAATTTCTGACGACCTTTTTTTAGTCATCGGCCCGAAATCTCAAGTAAATGTTCCATTTCGGCCGTCAAAATTTCTTACGACTCTTTTCCCTGTTTTTACTCGTTTGGTCGAAATCTTGGGAAAATGGTCCTTTTTCATATCCGCCAAACTGTCTGGCAAGCCTCGCGTGCGTACCTTTGCCGTTATTTGGGGGGGGCTAAAGGGGGGTTAATCGCGCAAATATTTCATTTTTACACAGTGAAAACGGATGGCCTTTTTTAGGGTGGCTTAGCCCCCTTTGCCTCCCTAGCACCGCTGCTACATCTCGACCCAGATCAGTCATTACTGCAGCAAAGGACGAACCTGGTGTCGCCACAGTTTCTGTCATCTTTCTATTAACAGCCCGTGGATAAACGTCCGGGGATGAAACGTCCCCGAGATGAATCGTCCGGGGATGAAACGTCCGGGGATGAAACGTCCACTGGATGAATTGTCCGGGATGAATCGTTAGGGGGTGAATCGTCCGGGGATGAAACGTCCTAGAATCTCTAAATTTGGTCTTATCTCCAGTTATATGCGACAATTCGCCGGTTTTATACATGGCAGCGCAATGCGTATAGGATCGCTGCTCTGGTTTGGCAATGTCAGATTGGTGTTACCCAGACTACCTGCGGAAATAACTCAGTGAGAGCGCCATGAACACTGTTGATCCACGATTATCCAAGGACATCGCCTCTCAGTTTTGTGCAGATGGGGTAGGCCTACTCTTGGTTCCAATCGCACGAACTGCAACTGTGCAGAATCGAGACTTTTACACTGTGGACCCAGTTGACTGTATTGGACTTACAGAGGATCTACTTCTTCTGCATAATGGACATCTAACTGATATTTTTTTGTTTGACTCAAAACTGACTTTTTGCAGTGCTTTAGTCGGGATCGCTTCTGAGAAGTCCTCTGGAAGAGACGCTTTAGAAATTCTTGAAAGAATCAATGAATGACATCCAATGCTTTGTTAACGTTGCATTTTTTTATTCCAGTTGTATAATCTTCCATTCGAGGTCTTGGACATGATCTTACAAAAGTCTTATCTGCATTGGATACTGAATTCACGAACAAAGTACAGAGACGAAGAAGTTATCCGATCCCTCTCGTCAGTTGACGTTTGCTTCATTCAAAGAATCACCAGAATGCGATTTAAGAAGCCAATCTTTCGTTACTTGAAAGGTAAGGTTCCTTTCAAGGATTATAACAGTTGTACAACTTAGTTCTGTCGATATCAAGACTTGCACAGAAAACTTGATACAAATGTAATTCTAAAACTATCAGAGAGTCATTATCGTCCTTCATAATAATATCATAGTTAGTTATCAACGGTGCATTTTAAGTAAGCTTACCTCACAACAGCAACCCTTAAGGCTGCCTAAGACAACGTGGACGCAAAATTTCTCTTGCCGTTTTTATTCTTTTGTGGCGAGAACGTCTGGAGGTCCTTTACAATATCTCGAATGACCGGAAGTCATTCCTCGTGTCGTCTTACTACTGCGCCCAGCCTGTTGTAGCGGTAGGTGTTCGTTTTCCCAAGATGTCGATATAGATCCTGTGGACACGCATTCCAGACACTGCCGTGCGATTGGAACCGAGTCATTCGGTGCATGCCCTATCAGTAAAGAACGGTAGGCTATCATGCTGGGGTTTCACTGCTGGCAGCGATCTTGGCATCCAGCTTTGTCTCCGGTTCCTTGATACGCGTTCAGGTCTCTGCCCTTTACAGGAAAAACAATCAGTATGCCTATCATATAATATGAATAGGTTATGTCTTAAGTTTCGTGAACATTTGGAAGTTTGTGTTCAAGACATTATAGCGCGCCATAGATTGCTAAGTTCTGCAGATTGCCTGTTCAAGTTACTGCTTGTACTCAAGGTATCAAAGCATAGGCGCCCGCAGAAATGTTTGTAGGAGGGCAAAACACAATGACCGCGGTCATTTTTTAGTTTGAAAATGCAAAGCAGAAAGAAGTAGGCCTACACGGTAATATTTCACTGAGGTTTCTAGATGTCAATTTCTTAGTTTCAAGTTGTGTAAAGCAGTGGCGTAGCTACCATGTGTGCAATGTAGGCTATGCAAAGCACACGGACCCACGACCTCCGGGGGCCCACAGAGAATGCCAGATTTTTATCTATCCTAATAATTATTAGTAATTCGCATTGTGTTGTGACATATGTAGTAGTTTTTTTAACACACATGCATTACTTATTACTTCGTTACTTTACTGACACTTGACAAACCGCCGTGTTGTTTGCAGGCAAAACTACTGAATGCCTTTAACTTTTTTTGTCTTAGGTCTAAATTGAGTTGGTGACGTTATTGTGTGAACGATAATAAAGAGTCTTAGCATAGAGGTAATACAGTTTTTAAGTTGAGAACATGAAGCGACTCATACCGGCATAAGATTTTCATTTCGCTTATTCTCTTTCCTATGCAATTGGCAAGAGCGTGCCAATAATCCTCTATTATGTCCGTCTGTATGGCATGTTCGTGTAATGTAGGCCTAATTAAAAGGCGCGCCACAGTATCTTCAAACTTGTCAAATACATGTTCAAGCATTCCGGTAGTCTGCTGGATATGGTAACGGTAGTGGCCTGGCATATCCCTCAACCAGAGTGAGAATCGCTAGGATGGCTGAGTGGGATTAAACCCTAGTCTTTCTTAGGGCCGCATTATTAAGTCTGATTTCTTTGCCTTTTCACACCCCAGCTCCACATGGATCATAGTGTGGCCCGTTATTTTTCAACATTTCAAATACTGCTCTCAACTCCACTCAGCTATCACCCCAAAATCAAGGGGAACTTGAATGAGTGCGAATCAGGGTCATAAATAATCCTGCATTAGCCTATATTTTTACACTTGCAGGAATGTGCATGGCTAAACCTTACTCTAAGTAGGCCTACAACGAAACATTGCGTCTTTTTTATGTGCATATTGCAGGTCATGAACCAAGATTGGTAGATTAGCGACGAATTTGCTGAACAAAAAGCTAGAAAGAAACTATAATACCATGACATTGTCTTAAGTACCTATACTAGACAAGTACTTTAAATTAATGGCTATTTATTATTTAGCGTTTGCAGTTTGCGCTAAGCCAGCACACGCATCGTCATGAGCAATAGGGGGAAGGTTGCCAAAGATGGACCACGTAAGGATGATCGTCCGTTTTCGCCACAAATTATGAGAAAATAATTATGCAACACGGTCGTTACATAGATTAGGTATTGATACACCATTGGATGCAATAAAATTTTGATTAGAATAAATAAAATGAAAAAAAAAATTGCTTAGGAGCATGGGCGCCAAAGATGACCATGAAAAAATGTATTGTTAAAGGCTGACAAATAGTCTTAATCAACCATTTCTGCATTAAACAATATATATTACGCAATTTTTTTCAATAAGTAATAAAAAGAGAAAAAAAATAAGTTTTACTTTTCTTTATTTTAAAGACTCAAAAATAATTTGTTTAAATATAAACAATAAATTTTCTAATTTTTCTCACAGTTCAACATTGTCCACATGACTGTCGATGATAAATTACAAATGCTAGCTTAGTATAATACCGGGTGGCGCATAAAAAAACGTTCCCAAACTTTGCTCACCTGGCAATTAAACAATTTTAAAGTAAATTGCATCATAGTGCATCAAACTGATCATGATTCATATTTGTAAAACACAGCCAAAATTTAGCCAAAAATACTCAACAGTTTGAGAGAAATTGTTGTTAGAACTGTATGACCCATGGTCAAAATTTTGCACAGTTGTTTAAGGATGATGTTTCACGCGAACAAATGTTTAATTGATCCTCCGCCTTCTCTTATAGGCCTAGCGACACTTAAACGATGTTTCCACTGTCCTATTGACTTCTGTATTTGTGTGTATAGAGACCATTTTGCAACGATGTTAAGGAGCACTGTCTTGTTGAAAGATGCAATAATAGTCGTCAAGAAAGTCTATGACATTCGGGAATGAGTTTATCGCGTAACATAATTCTTTGTACTGAGCTACGTAAAATGTTCAGAGTGCCGGCCATTTTGCGCTGAGATTGATGTGTGCCAGGTGCATTTTCCTGCGATTGACACAACTGCTCTACTGTACAGTCTCAGCATTTTCAACAGTCGTTGCAGTTTTTGAATTACCACTTCCAGGCTTGCGAGCAACGCTACCCGCTTCAATAAGCTTATTAATGACTCGGTTTATGCTTTGTCTTGGTCAATTTTTACGCGGATATAACTGAACGATTCGCTTGCTTCGCCAACCATTCTCCTCAAATGATATCTTAATTACAGCGAGATCGTCATTTGAAAACACCATGTTTTAATGTTTACTACTTCGAGGACCAGTTTAATCAAGATACTCTCGTTTTGTCACGGCAAATATATGACGTAGTTTTATGCAAAATTTGTAAACAGGTATGACGTCATAACCTTGCCGCAGGGTGTGACAAATAAACGTACTCTCTTGAAATTTGCCATTTGTGCACAGAAATAATTGCTTAACATTTTGGTGTAAATTAAAATTTGTAATCTCTAAAACTAGATCTTTGCCAGATTATTAACAAAGTTTGGGAACGTTTTTTTATGCGCCACCCGGTATATATATATATATAGCAGTCAATTGCATTAGTAATAATGGACATCAATGATGATTGGACCGTGTTCATGCATAGTCGCCTAACATGGACCACACGTGGTTCATCTTAGGCAACTTGCACACACCCACTTTCAACTCATTTAACTTTTTAAGCAGTTCTGATATTGGGTTTTTCGTATGGTATCTTGTAAAGAATTGAAAAACTTAGTTCATAGACGAATTCCAAATTTTTCAGCAGGTTAGGCCTCGATATTTTATTCATTTTACCCCCAAGCTATTATTAGATCAAGCAATGTCAATTAACCCTCGGGCTACCAAGGGGGTGGTTGCCAAGCCTCTAGGTTTTTCCCAAATCAAACTTGTTCCGCTTGGAATAAAATTTTGACGTGTTAGGTAGCTGTAGAGGGTTCATTGGCACACATTTTGAGCTAAAAATGTTTATGATATACCATACCTATCAAACGTTATACCCGATATACCCAAGTTACCAGAGGGGGTGGATACCCCCCCTAGATTATCGACTATAACTTTTGCGCCCTTTAATATGAAGAGACACAAATTATACCATTCTATAGAGGGAATGTGGGGCTACATTTCAATGCTCAGTGAGTTGTCTTTTGACAACCAGAAGTGCTCAAAATAAATTGAAATGCATATAAAAGTGTTTATTTTCATAAAATTTTCATGTGTTTTCTATTATAACTTATTCATAATTTATTTTTTAATAGAAATAAACTATGCCATTCTGTAGAAGGCATATAGAGCTATTTTCTAATACTAAATAATTTGTCTTTTGATGGCCGGAAGTGCTCAAAATAAATTAAAATGTGTGAAAATGTTGGTTTTTTTACAACGCAAGCCGATTATGTCTGCGTAAAAGTTTTTCAGGAGTTATAACATGTTTTTTTGTTTTGATTGAACATAAAACAGACTTATTACTAGTTTTTATAGATGAACATTGGACTTTATTATATGTAAACTATTTCTTATATTTAAATAAAGTCTAAAACACACATAATCTAATATAGTCCCTATGCGTAAGTATACGTTTTGTGGAATCGACGGGTACCCATGGTAAAAAAATTCATAATTTCGAGGTGCATTCATATTTTCTAAACCTAAATAATAATATACCATTTTGTGCAGAAATGAATGCTGAATCCAATGGTTTATTACAAGTTATGATATCTCAAACCAAACCCAAAATCCGGGTGGGGGTGGTAACCACCTCCCTTTGGAGGTCCGTGTTACAAAAAAAGCTTGGTAGCCTGAGGGTCAACGCTTTATCTGTTTTCTTGAAGGTTTTTCTGTATAGCGGATGTATAATTATTTCATTCAATCTATCTTGTGACCTGCTAGATACGACAGCATCAAATAACAATACAGTTTCAATCCTTGTGGCCAACCACGGAGTGGTCCATCTTAGGCGCTGGTCCATCTTTGGCAACCTTCCCCTACTATAATTAAGCTTATAAATAATAAATAAGCCGGTGCAAAGGTTTCAAATTACCCCCTCCTAAACATTACCCCCCCCTAAACATTACCCCCCCCGGCAACTTGAAACCGGTTTCAGATTACCCCCCCCAGAAACTAGATTTGCATCAATCATCGCATCTATTGCAATAAAAAATCAGAAAAATCGTCCGGCTTCTTGCTTTGCTCTGAAGATTTTCATCCGTCATCCCACTTCGTGGTATGTTTTTGATCAAAAAAATTATAGCCTCGAAGCCATTTCTCCATTGTGACTTCAGCGGCGATTAGTATTTTAGTTACAGATGAAAATATTGATAACAAACCACGAAGTGGGATGACGGATGAAAATCTTCACAAAAAAACAAGAAGCGGGATGATTTTTCTGATATTTGTAGTGCAATAAATGCGATGATTGATGCGAATTACAGTTTGCAGGTGGGTAATGTTTAGGAGGGAGTAATTTGAAACCTTTACACCGGTGTAAAGGTTTCAAATTACCCCCTCCTAAACATTACCCCCCGGTAACTTGAAACCGGTTTCAGATTACCCCCTGGAAACTAGATTTGCATCAATCATCGCATTTATTGCACTTAAAAAATCAGACAAATCATCCCGCTTCTTGTTTTGGTCTGAAGAATATCATCCGTCATCCCACTTCGTGTTTTGTTATCAATATTTTGATCCGAAAAAAATAATAGCCTCGAAGCCATTTTCTCCATTGTAACTTCGGCGGCGATTAGTATTTTAGTTGCAGATGAAAATATTGATAACAAACCACGAAGTGGTATGACGGATGAAAATCTTCAGACCAAAACAAGAAGCGGGATGATTTTTTCGATTTTCTTAGTGCAATAGATGCCATGATTGATGCAATTTACGGTTTGCAGGGGGGTAATGTTTAGGAGGGGGTAATCTGAAACCTTTACACCGGCAACGTTTTAGCCTAGGTTTTGAAATCACTGCGAAATCACTTCAGCGATGAATCTGTCTCATTAATTGCTTACACCTTCCCCGGTTTGATCAATGCGTGAGTTAATTGTATTGCATGTCTTAATAGTAAAATGTCATTGATTGGCTTTTGGGGATTTTTATTTCAAATAGAGTATGTGCCAAGAACGCAAGATCGGCCTTACATGTTCAAACAGGGGCCTACACGGGACCACTGCACACGGGCCCACGAAAAGCTAGCTACGCAACTGGTGTAAAATAACTATAATTAGTAACATTAGCGCTTCATTGCGAAGATATTAGTTAAAAAACAAAAAGCATTAGTTAAAAATTTGGATATGGTTTTTCCAAAGGCGAGTGCCCCCTCTTGCCCCTATGTGCGGGCGCCCATGTATCAACGCAATGTATTAGGTCACTGGGGCAGAAATGAATATTCAGAAACAATTTTTTAATGAAACTAAGGATTTGTGCATAGCCTATGCAGCATTAGCGTCCTTTGAGTTACAGTGCGTGGAAAATTGACCCAAGGTAAACCTATTTGTAATAATTTTGTGGGCCTGACAGTTTGGGATGAATGCATTCTTTTTCAAGTTGAATAAAATTTAATTTCCTCACTTTGTTTCTAATTTTATTTCAATGCTGTCTTCTCTTCTGACACCATGGATTTCTATTCACTTCTGTATTCGGACAAAATATTTCGATACTGATTGAAATTTTAATTTTCTGATGTAGACTAACATAGATGTGATGCCATTCAAGGGTTATGATGGTTTAGATGTCTTTCAGATTTCTATGGAAAAACCAGGAAAAGATTTGCAATCATTAGAAACAACAGAAATTATCTCTTGGAAACTATTCAGCTGAATGATGAATTCATCGCTTCGCTGCTATCTCTAAACTGCATAACACAAGAACAAAGCTACTTAATTCGACGACAGAATTCAACTCAAAGAAGGAACGCAGATCTTTTGCACGCCGCGAAATATTTTGACGACGCAAAGTGTTCAAATTTCTTCAAATGTCTTCAACAAACCAAACAGAAGACAGTGGCAAGGATCATTGAAAACGGAGGAGGTGCAAAGTAAAAACTTTATCTAAGGGTCTATGATTAACATTATTTGCTTAATTATAATAATAATAATAATAATAATAATAATAATAATAATAATAATAATAATAATAATAATAATAATAATAATAATAATAATAATAATAATAATAATAATAATAATAATAATAATAATAATAATAATAAACCGGACCCGCAGGTGGAGAAGCTGATGGCGGCGTGGCAGGAGGAACTAGGAATCAAAATCACAGAAGTCTTCCCAACTCAAATGCAATCTCAATGGGACAACCCACTACTGCAAAAGACATTCTCCGATCTAACCAACTCACTCACAGATAAATGCGACCAGGCTCGTTGGAAGGCAATCACGACTCAGCACGCCGGAGACTGGCTGCACGCCTTGCCGATCACGTCCTGCGGTTTGAGATTAAGTGACGAAGCTATGAGGGTGGCAGTTGGTTTGCGCTTAGGAGCTAACATTTGCGAACCACACACATGCGCTTGTGGCTCACTTGTCACTGCAAGGGGCGAGCACGGTTTGTCTTGCTCGCTAGGTTTTGGCCGTATGGCTCGCCATGGTATACTTAACGATTTGATCTACCGTGGTCTTATTAAAGCTGGATTCCCGGCAGCCAAGGAACCTCAAGGTTTGTTAAGATCGGACGGCAAACGACCGGATGGAATCACGCTCATCCCATGGAAAGCCGGCAAAGGTTTGGTGTGGGATGCCACAGTGGTGGACACACTGGCACCGTCTTACCTTACCGCTTCAGCCACCCGAGCCGGATCAGCTGCTAGCCTGGCGGAGGACAGAAAGAACCAGAAATACAGCGCCCTCCTTGATGCTCATGTTTTCATCCCGGTGGCTTTGGAAACCCTAGGCCCAATCAACAACAAAGGCCTAGACTTCATCTCAGAGTTGGGCCGGCGTCTGACACAAGCAACCGGGGAGCCCCGAGAGTCAAGTTTTCTTTTCCAACGTATCTCCATGTCTATACAACGCTTTAACGCTGTGGCTTTCACAGGGTCTTTCATTAAGCCCTTAATTGACACTGATGCGGTTGGACTGTAGTTCGCCAAAATTCGCACAGCTTTTGTTCTGTCGACTGTCTGGATTATTAATAAATTGATGTGTTTATAATAATAATAATAATAATAATAATAATAATAATAATAATAATAATAATAATAAAAAATATGATAATAGTAATTATTATACTTGGAGCTTTTAACGGGACAGGATTGAATTAAGCGTAGCCGTTCCAGATGTCATTAACAGTGCCTTAAGTATATATATATACATATAATTGTTTTATAACTATAATTATTATGATTCTATAATTATTTTTATTATTACATTGACCATAAATGTCGCTGTTATAGCTGCTGTTTATAATGATAATAGTAGTATCTGATCTTGACGAGTTCTAGCCGTTCCAAAATGCAATTTTTTACGTCTCCGGATAATTTTTGGAAATCCCGAGGGATCTGAGATACCTCGGGTAAAAAAAGTAGTAACAATAGTAATGATAATGTTGTGAATTGGGCCCGTGGAGTTTATTTTTAATTAAGTGTCTGTGCCGCTGTCCGTCTAAGTATCGCTTGCTAGCGTGTAGCGTCTACATGGGCATAGACTAGCGTCTACATGGGTGTGGCCTAGCGTCTACATGGGTGTGGCCTAGCGTCTACTTGGCCTAGCGTCTACATGGGCTAGTGGGTGTGGCTTAGCGTCTACTTGGCCTAGCGCCTACTTGGCCTAGCGTCTACTGGGTGTGGCCTAGCGTCTACTTGGCCTAACGTCTACATGGGCTAGTGGGTCTGGCCTAGCGTTTACTTGGCCTAGCGTCTACATGGGTGTGGCCTAGCGTCTACTTGGCCTAGCGTTCACTTGGCCTAGCGTCTACTTGGCCTAGCGTCTACATGGGTGTCGCCTAGCGTCTACTTGGCCTAGCCTGGGCCCGGCCTTGTGGGATATATGAGGAGGTTGCGGCGACGCACAGCAGACATCGAGTCATCGAGTCATCGAGAGAGTCGTCACGTCAAGGAACACGGAGTGCAGTGGTGCAGTAGAGTTGCAGTGGAAGAGCAGTTGACGAGTTGCGAGGCAGTGTTTCGGGTTCGAGCTGCAGTACGATTACGTGTCGGCCTGAGTGCAGCGGAGTTGCGGTGGGAAACGCTTCGGAGAGCAAAACCGTGAATCGACGACGACCGCAACTCGACGCTTGTCGACGACGGAAGGTTTGGTGACCTTCGCTGTGCAACGACGGCTGGGATTCGACTCCAGACCTGCAGACGCTTTCGACCGGGTAAGCACCGAGGCTCGGTTTCTATCTACACGACGACGACGACGACGACGACGACTGGGGATCGATTCCTGACCTGCAGACGCTATCGACCGGCGAGGACGGAAGGTTTGGTGACCTTTCGCACACGACGACGACCGGGATTCGAAGCCTGACCGCTTCACAGACTTTCTGCGGGCGCTGGCGATTCAGCGGCGATCTACAGCGACGATTCGGCGTTCTGCATTGAAAATTGCTGCGAACAGTGTTGTATTAGTTTGGACTGTGGCGCTACACGAATTGCTCCGAACTTGCTCCGAACTTTGCTCCGAACTTGCTCCGAACATTGGCGCTACAGAAGTTGGCTGTGAACTGCGTTACGAGTTCTTCTTTGACATTGTGGTTTTTCGAATAAATGAGTTTAAGCCTAATCGGCTAGTCTTCAATCTACAGTTGAAGCCTTAACTGCGCGGACGGTCGGTACCTTGGCAGCTAGGGTTTGGGATTCGGCTCCTGGTGATTTTGCCCAGCCCTAGTTCCGCTACAATAACAAAGGCTTTATAATAGGCCTAATACTAAAATTATAATGCTAATGATAATGGATTTGTATTTACACCAAATAACATGAAAATCATTCCGATACATTGAAATATTTGTAAGACTAGCCTAATAATTGTACCCTCTGTGCGAGCCTTTGTATAATTAACTCGCAAAACTTCAGTACAAGACTTAGTTTTGAAATCTTGTGAAAAGCGTCATACGAAAAAGTGTTATTAGGGCTTTTTCACTTTTGGGAAAGCTTACATTCGGACGGAAAGTAGCCTAACCGGTATTTACCCATTTTGACGCTTATTTACGCCGACGTTACACTCGTAATTTTAAAGAAAGTCCAAGTGAAAAAAAAATAATTCTCCGCCAAAAAGTGTTTTATTGCATCTCTGCACCTTTCAGTTATTTCAGTATTAGGCCTAAATGAATATCATCCTAAACTTGAATGTGTTGACACAATGCGCTTTGAGGTTTCGCATAGAAAATCTTTCCTGACTAGTGATTGCCACTCACTGTTTCGGTCGAGAGAAAACATTTATTATCAAAGTTGTTTCAAATCTTAATCATGCTATAGACTACAACTAGTAGTCTGTGCTATTTTGCACTATTTAATTCAATGCCTCTCATTTTTGCTTCCCTTCCATCTTTATCACAACGTATACTTTAGATACTTTATTGCACGTACAACTTAGGTTACATAATCATGAGTGATTTAGTACAGTACAATGCAATTAGGTGCCAGCAAAAGCTAATAGCTTATACTATTCTGACACCTTTTCCCAATTAATAATCATGAATGTTTTCATAGGATACGTATAACTTAACTAGGACTTAATTAATAATGCAACAGTAATAAACCTAATAATTCATTATAGTACGAATAATGAAATACTAATACTTATACTACTACACTAAACTATTAATACCACTAATAATACTGTAACAGTAATAAAATAATAATAGTAATAATAATAATAGTAATAATAAAATGACAATAAAAATAATGATAATAATGTCTAAAATAATATTATTATTAGAAACAGCAATGAAATAATAACAGCAGAACTGCACTTCAACACCATAAACACTCACAGCAAGCATAATTAACAACAGTGACAGTCTGGTAAAGAGTACTTCAAAAATTCACGTCAATTATGATATGCAAGTGGATCTTCGATTATACAATATGCTGTATAAATGCCAAACAACCCTTTTAATAGTGAAAATACCTAATAACAGAAAATAAAATAAAATGAGTTAATAAAAATAATAACACCATGGGCTTTATCAACAATATCGATAATAGCAACGGCAGTAACACTGACACTGTTTTTATGTCAAATCATATGTCAACAAAACATTTTAAACATCAAATAGTACTTTCTTTAAAAAAGCAAATTATCTTGTCTGTGCAATTAAACCTATTCCAGCAAAGTACTACAGTCACTGCTCAAAATAGTCACTGATAAAAAATAATTTCATTCAATAATCTAGGTCATCATCATCACCCATCTTCGCATAGTAATGGTTTTAATCAGCAGAGTTGTATCTTAACAGTAGGAATTTTTTTATCTTGGATCTAAATATAAAAATACTGTTTTCATTTGAGATTTCCATGGGCAGGGAGTTCCACAGCCGGGGTCCGGTTGCTTTCAGACAATTGTAGCGGCAAGTGGTACGGGCAAAAGGCACAGCGTATTTATGGGAGCTACGAGTATTAAAGGTGTGTATGTTGGATACCAGCGTGAAGTAGTCATTGAACAACGAGGGAAGCATTTTTTGTTTAGATTTATACATGAATAACATGATTTTGGCATAACATAGGTCATGAATTTTCAGGATTCTCAGTTGGGCAAAGAGGGGCGTTGAGTGGGCCCTAAATGCAGATCTGGTGATGATCCGAACTGCCTGTTTCTGTAGTTTAATTATTCGGTCAAGACAGGTCGCTTCAAATGGGGAGGCCCACACTATGCAACAGTAGCTAAGATATGGTTCTACCAGTGTTTGATACAATAATTTCAGATTGTCCATCAACAGAATATGGCTAACCCTTCGCAGCATGCCCACTACTTTGGATATTTTAGTTACTAGCATATTTATGTGATTGCTCCATTTCAGTCTGTCATTAATAAGTACCCCTAAGAATTTTACCTCTTGCACACAAGGTAATTCAATGTCATTTATTGATATATTGTAACCAGTATTTTCCTTTTTCCTATTACCAAAAATCATATAATTGGATTTTTGAAGGTTAAGCGATAATAAGTTTGCAGAAAACCAATGGTGTATAGTATTAAGTTCTGCATTCACAGTTTTTGTTACTGTGAGAAGGTCAGATCCTGTGGCAAAGATATTAGTATCATCTGCAAACATAATTAACTTTAGTATGGTGGCACTTTGTAAGTCATTGATGTAAAGAATGAACAGTAAAGGTCCTAAGACAGAGCCCTGAGGGACTCCACACTTGACTGTAAGCATAGAAGAAAATGTTTTATTGATCGAAACATATTGCTTTCTATTGCTGAGGTAGCTAGCAAACCAGTCTAGTGGTGTACCTCTAATTCCGTAATACTGGAGTTTATGTAGGAGTATTTTATGATTTACCGTATCAAAAGCTTTCGCAAGATCCAAGAAAATGCCAATTGTTAGGTTACAATCATCAATGGATTTACTCACTCGATCAGTGAGTTCAAGTAGAGCCATATAGGTAGAAAGCTTATTTCGAAAACCAAATTGCTCATCACCAAGTATTTTATTTGTATTTATAAATGATAATATTCTATCATAGACCAATTTTTCAAAAATCTTGGACAGAGGGGACAGCACTGAGATTGGTCGGTAATTGGTCACCTGAAGCATATCACCTGCTTTGAAGGCTGGGGCTATTTGTGCTATTTTTAGCTGGTCAGGAAATATACCTGTTGTTAAGGAATCATTAAAGATATCAGCTAATACTGGTGAGATTTCTGAGGAGCAAGTCTTAAGTACTTTTATGGGGATACCATCAGGGCCTGAACTTTTAGAGGAGTCAAGGGACTTGATAATTATATTAACTTCACCCGGCATTATTGGGTTAAGATAGATAGAATTTCGAACTGGTGCATTGAGGTAGTCAGTATAGCTCACTGGGACCGATTGTATTTTAGATGCAAGTTGGGGGCCCACATTGCAAAAGTAATGATTAAACTTTTCAGCTATATGTGCTGGTTCCGTAATGCTTTCACCATGACTATTAATCTCCTTAATGGTATCATTATATGTATTTCTACCTGCAATTTCGTTTAGGGTTTTCCACACCTTTTGCAAATTATTTTTATAGAGTTCCAGTTTATTAGCATAGTAATTTTTTTCAGCTGCACGCAGGAGAGATGTGAGTTTATTTCTATACGTTTTGAGTTTTTGGTACTGGGCTGCAGTTTTATTTGGGCAGGCCAAATATTTCTTATACATACGGTTTTTTTTATTAATAGATTTTTTTAATGCTCCCGTCATCCACGGAAGATCTTGTTTCCGAGTGGGCCTATTCTTGGTTATAGTTGGGGGGAAATGCTGTTCATACAGATGGTTAATCTGTTGCATAAATGAGCTAAGGGAAGTGTTTACGTCATTACCTTCATAAACTCCATTCCAGTCTTGTCTAGCAACTTCTCTTCGGAAATTCTCTAATGATTCTGAGGAGAAATTTCTCTTATATCGAGAAGTACTACCGGTAGTTCTTTTAGGTCCCAGGTGAGGTAATATGCAGCCTATCGGGAGGTGGTCTGATAGATCAGTGATCCAAATAGCACAAGTGTAGGTCTCACTATTATGTCCATTGGTAATAATGTTATCAATAAGAGTCGATGATGAATGAGTGATGCGAGTGGGTTTGTTTATTAAAGGGTAAAATCCCTGACTCAGTTGGACATTCAGGAAGACACCCGTATCGTGATGAGTGTTACAATTTAGCAGGTTAATATTAAAATCACCCATCAAGTAACAAGTCTTCTTTTCCTTATTCAAAAGCCTTAGCAGGTTCTCAAAAGCATCATTAAATAGAGGAAGACTAGTGTCAGGTGGCCTATAAATTACTCCAATAATAATATCTTTAGGTCGTGCACTTATTTGAAGAAAAAGACACTCCATCATGTCCCCATCCTCTTGAAATTGCCTTATGTTATAAGTTAGATTCAGGTTAGAGTCTATAAGAAATCCCACCCCACCCCCTACTTTTCCATTCTGACGAGGTTTGAGTATATGTTTATATCCCTGAATAAAAGTCACTGAGTGATCCTGGTCAGTTGTCCAGGTTTCAGATATAGCAATGATAGAGAACTTGCTTGTGAGCTGGTTTAGTTCAGAAGCAATATATCTGTAATTTTTTTTAAGCTACGGGCGTTTATGTGCAAGAGGGTCATAGGCGAGTCTCCAACTGGGGAAATCATGCTGCTAATCTGAGAAGCTTCCATATAATTCACCTTAGTAGCTGTTAGGTATTTATAGTAGCCCTCATCCACATCAACTTCCGTTATGCTCGACTCATTATTCAGTTGTAGTCTGACATCGTTAATTTTTCTCACATCAAAATTAGGCAAATAATGAAAACCAGTGATTGCTGAAAAGAACTCTATATCATCTGCTATATGATTGTAGGGAAATATAGCACTCAAGCAAGTAGTACAGTAGCAGTAACTTGCAATGGCAGATTGGACACATTTTTTATGCTGCCAATGGCAGCATAACAGGCAAAACACTGCATTATAATCAACATTTCTTATGTTTTTATAGCATATTGAGCAGGACTGGAGTGCAGAGTCACAGTCAGAGGGAGCCATGATGGTTAGTTTCAAATCCTTTTCCTAAGGGTCTAAATTTGTTAAAGCATAATTTGCCACAAATCAGCATGCACTCATAATTAGTTCCTGTATTGGTCAGGCAATGCCCATTGCCCATAATCATCGCCCAACCAAGCAATAAATGTAGAAATAAAAATAATAATATAAGTTTAACAGATAAAGAATAATTAACTATGAACAGAATTATAGTCCATGAGGTATAATATGCAAACTGCATACTATAAATTTTAAATATTTCTCAGCAGGCAGCATTTGCTTAGGTAGTATCAAGTCAAAGTATAGGAACCACATGACTGCACATCTCGTGTTCTCCCTGAATTATTAAATTCGCAATTTAGTATCCCATTTTATAATACATGATATTCACAGTCAGCGAGATATATGTATAGCAATACAGCTCAAGTAGAGCATACCTTCATTAGGTGAAACCATAACAAGGCTACTAAACCTACTGGCCGTAGTGGGTAGTCCCTGCTTCTGTTCCACAGAGATACATCCATCGACGTAGGATAATTGTTGAGAGAACTCACATGTGGTAGTCTGTGATCCAGCTAAGTAGATGAGTCGTTGAATTAACATATCCGTAGCAGCATGGAATCCAACTGGTAAGAAATTCGTTCAAAAAGCCTACACGTAGCAACATGGAATCCATCTAGGAAGGAATGTCGTTTAGAGTGCGCACCCGTAGCGGTTTGGCATCTGGTTCCATAGTTGCTCGGATGTATACCGAGCCTCCAGAAGTCCAGGCATTTGCAATGGATTTGGTCTTCACCTGTTCGCGAGCACGTCGAAACAGGGCTGATGCGGTCTTCGTCAAATCTTCATTAATGTATATTCTCTTTTGGCTCTGTTTGAGTACCCGTCTAGATGCGTAGACCAGATCGCGAGTTTTCCTGGTGGTGAACCTCACAAGAACAGGAGATACACCATCAGGACCGGAGCGACGCAATCGGTACGTAGTAGAGTTGTCATCGGGTGAAATGTGTAATTTCATTTCATCGTTGAACAGAGCTAGGACTGCTTGCTCCGTTTCCCCATTGCTTTCCGCATATTTGGTTGTAGACAGTCCTGCCCCCTCTGTCACTGATGCAGCAGCCTCCGCGAATGATCTTAACGGCAGACCAGTGACTATCAGGTTATCAATCTTAATTTGCTGTTCCATCTCTGTAATTTTTTCGTTTGCTGCGCATAACTCCAGCCGTAGTTTGTTGTTTTCGGCTTCAAGGGATTTCACGGGTATGCCGTACAGTCGTACACTATCTAGGCCTAAATAGATCTATTCGTATAGGCCTATTTGCGTTTTGATACTGATTCACAAATTGGCCGCTATAAGTAGATTAGACTACAGGAGCAATAATGGTAGGCCTATTAATTCTGCTTGAAAAAAATCTGATAGCCTACTAGTTCGTTATGAAAATGTCCAGTTTCACTTCTTGCTCAAAATTTTAATTATTCGATGAAACATCGTTTCTGTTAGATCTACGTGTCTTCATCCCCCAAAATATTTTTTAGCTTAGCCTAACTCAAGTTATCGAAACCTCTGTCTGTCTAAGCTTGGTGGGAATTATTTTCAAAACATTGGTTTTGCTTTTAGGCGCAAAGAAAATTCAAGTGCAAAGTCGTGGTGCAAAGTGTACAGCGTCAACGGAATCACAGCAGCTTCATCGGAAATTCCAAGATCTGCGAAACGGAGCCGATTCATGGTCACATAAAACTTATAAACTCATGAGTCAACTGAAGGAAGAAGGCCTTGTAATCCTCAACTCTCAGTTGGAGAGACAAACTGTGGTCGTTTGGATCTGGTGTCGTTCACAATCAGCCCTTCAACATATTCAGAAGATGTATGAATCGAATGAGCTGAGAGATGTTTTCGTTGAAACTTTTCAAACTCCGCTTTCAATGGTGATCAACATCGATGAGAATCAATTTAAGAAAACCATTGGCAAGTATTTTATGAACGTTCTTGTAATAAAGGAAATCTAGAACATGCAATCAACTCCACTTAGGAACTTCCATTAACTATTAAGTGATTAAGTCAGCGCTTGTTTACATGATCAGCGGGATGGATGTTGAAGTGGACAAGCCATTATTGTACAATATTATGAATACCGTAAAGTATAAGACACGGTGGTTGATTGGTTAGAGTGGTTGGCCATATAACGCGGAGTGTACGAGGTCTATACCAGTCTGAGGCGTTTAAATTGTTATGGAGGGAGCTCTTTCTTCACTCTCAAATATGGGCGCCGACTCTGCAAAGCCCGTCAGTGCACAGCAACACTAGAAATTGGCCATGCGAGGCCCGCCTATGCATGGGCATTGGGCACCACCAGAAATCAGCCAACAAGATGTGCTTTTTATGATTATCTGTTGAAATTGCTTTTCTATGAAAATCATTGCGTCCTTTACATTATTTTCTTCTATTTCAGTTAGTCTACCTTACTATTACTCCAGTTTTACCCCGTCCGGTAGGCTTATACCCGAATCCCAAGGACCAAGCCGTATTGCACTTCAGAGATATTTTATGTCCGCATACTGGAAATTGGATTAACGATGAAAACATGATATTACTGCTGACGTCTTGCAGTATCATTAGAAGTTCAATGAGCATATTAATTAACAAAAGTAGAAGTTGGACTAGCGAGGAAATCATGGTTTTATGCTAAATTGTTACCGTAAAACTATAGAGGCTGGATGAACGATCAAAATATTTTTAGTTGAAGTAGAAGTCGGATAAATAACGGAACTGTGACATAGTAGAATTAGAAGTTGGATGAGCGATGAAAAAACGACTAAACATGTTTTAAATAATATTACGATGCTATACGGCTTGGGATTCGGGAAAATGCGTCCGGTAGTCTGAACTCAATACGAATACGAGGAAAACCTCAAAATCCTGCTCATTCGATCCGCTTCAGTAATTTTTTTGAATAACTGTTTCTTTTATTGTACATGTTGGGTAGGGTGTCCCAAAAACATTTTTCTTGAAATTCTTAGGTCTCACCAGTCAGAAAGTTTCCTATGGGGATGATAATATTTGTGTAATTTTTTCGAATTTTTAAATAATTTTTAGGTCCACCCCCAGGAGCTCAACATTTTATAAATAGCGTAGGGCCTACTATGATATTCGTGTGCAAATATTTCAATATATGAGGCAACGTCATTCACACCACATATATTTTACAAGCTTTTGCACAAAATATGATATTCATTCATTCATTCCGAAAACTTATATAGCGCCCCTTCAAGAAGCCTACTCAGAGGCGCTCCCAGTCCAGCCACAGCTAAAAAGATAGGTCTTGAGCAACTCGTAGAGAGCAGGGAAATTGTTCCGAGTTAGTAAGCGTAGTGCAAGCGGGAGCCCATTCCATGTGGACGGGCCAACAACCGATAAGGCTCGACGCTGTCTGGTAACAGAGCGGGTTCGAGGGACCAGCAGCTCCCCATTGGCTGAAGAGCGTAAAGTTCTACCGGCGGCTACGACAGAGACAGGGCGACAGAGATCAGATAAGTAGGAAGGAGCACTACCAATTAAGGACCGCCAGGATATGTCATAGGCTACAATGTAATTGCTCAAAAAATGTTATGCTGTATTTTGCTCAGACTGGTTTTGCAGTTAATTGACTGAATTTGACAAAATTTATTAGTGCTGCTCAACGATTAAAATTTTTAATCGCGATTAATCGTGCGATTGAAATTTTTAAACTCGATTAAACTTGCGATTAATCGCATGTTGATAAAATAGCAATTGAGCTTTGCAATCGAATCCTCATCGTTTATTGCATTCAAAGGTCTACTATCCCTTGATGTCCTCAAAGAAAGAGCATTACGGTCCATTACCAATGGAGTTGTGCTTCTCTGAGTCATAGGTCCGCCCCTTTCGGTTAACATACCATGACTTAGGCCTATAATACAGAATATTTTTCACAAACAAATGGATGTGAGATCAAAGGTCCAGATGATTATGACGATTTACAACAAAGAAACGGGCGCGGCTGACAAAAAAACCCAAAGCATGCTTCGTGCGTGTAGGCCTATAATACGAGAGAGCTATTTAAATTCCTACTTAAATTCGCGCTTTTGTGCGCTAAAGCGCGTTATAAATAATAAATTGTATTGTATTGTAGACTATGTATTAAATTGTTTGCACGCTAACGCAGGCCTATCTGCCGTTTTAAACGTAAACTGATAGTTTATTAGACCAATATATCGCTTGACCTTTTTCTCTGCTGTTATCTCAGATATTTTCATTCTAAGATTGCAATAACCCGCAAGAAACTAATATTATAATATGAATAGAAATCAAAGCAGGTCTACAGGAAGATAAACTTTCACAGAAGGGATAGGCTAAACAATTTTAAAACCCATTCTAGCCACCATTAGGATAACAGGATATAGTTCTTGTTACCATCAAATACGCCCAACCCACCTCCGTGAATAAAGCCCAATCTCGGCCAAAGATTTTAGGTTTTGGCATTAACCGACACGTTGCAGTGTTCGGAAAATTTCTACCTAAAAGTGGTCTTTGCGATTAAAATTTAATCGCGATTAAAAATTTTAATCGCGTTAAACGTTAAAAAAATTAACGCGTTAATCGCGCGCGTTGTATAACTCTATGTAAAGTTCTTGTAACATCATCATCGTCTTCATCGTCATCGTCATCGTCATCATCATCATCGTCGTGATCATCATCATCGTTATCATCATCATCATCGTCGTCGTGGTCATCGTCATCGTCGTCGTCGTCGTCATCGTCGTCAACATTCAGTTATAAGACAGACAAACTGTAAACAAGAAAGCTAATAACAAGCAATCATTTATTTTCAAATTAGTAATTATTCTGTTCTCTGTTTCCTCTTTATTCTATTCGTGTTTGCGTTTTCCGTCAGTGTCACTCAGAGAATCAAGACACAAGAAAATAAAGATCTCAATATGCACAGTGTGACTAAACTGCGAAACGAGATATACATACATGTACTCTTTGGATTGTATTCTCTTCCTCCTCCTGTACTTCATGTCTTTGCAGACCGAAATCCATTTGATTTTCAAAAGGAAATCAAATTAACAAAGTTTAAAACTCTGCATGATATTCGATCCAACGAGAGGGAAAATTGTCTATATGTCACTGAATATAATAAGAGAAGAGGCGTCTTGTGGAAGATAACAAGAGAAGGAGATGACGAAAACAAAATCACCAAATTGCTGACAATTGATCGTGTACCACAGAATCTGTCAGTGTCGACTGATGGTCAGTTCATGACTTTCAAAAAGTCATCGTCCTCTCTGAAGATCTACGGATCAGACGCAAAGCTTATTCGATCCGTTCACTTACCAATAGACATCATAGATCCTCTTCAAGCAGTGAAAACATCCATCGGGAATTACATCATATACTTCATAAGAGGATAAAAGAGAAGAGAGAGAACGAGGTGAATGGATTAGCGGGGAGAATGAAGTGGGACATATGCGAATTGACCAGAGATGGACAGATTGTGCGTCGTTTTATTCCTTCAGATGAAACACAACAACTGTATTATTTTGATTGGTGTAGCCTATCTCAATCGATACAGAGGATCGCGTGTTTGTGGCTGACTCTGGGAATGGTAGAGTGATTGTCTTGGATTCCGATCTTATATGGAACCGAATTATTATTCCAACAGGAGAGAAAGAAGAAACGAGGATCGGCTATCCAAACAGTTTTTGTTACGACGAAGAAAATAAACAACTGATCGTCGGAGGAACTGAAGTTAATGTTTACTCTTTAAGTCGGAAATAAACTCATTTTTGTCCAAATCTTCCTTCCAAATTAAACTAATATATTTATCAATTTGTTTGAATAATTTTAGCAAATATGGGAATAATTTAGCCTTAAAATTTGAAACCGTTTCCTTCTTTTATTTTGAAATTTTCTGCATCCTCCACACTGGAGAAATTGTACTGTATTGCAGTGTATAAAGAAATTTATAACGCGCGCCTCTCACAGTGCTCACCAATCAGAGGCGCTCCTAGTAAGAAAACCCAAGAGAGAAGAAGTTTTGAGACAGCGAAAGATGTGCTTCAGAAAACAGTTACTACCATCGTCCCTTTAAAAGGGTGCCGTTATATCAGTTTGCTGCATGATGCCTGGCGCGCAGAAAATCCTATCATCTCACGCCGCTCCTTCCCACTGGCTGCCTATTCCATTTCATATCGAGTTCAAGATTTGTCTATGCGTCTTCAAATCACTTCACGGAGCTGCGCAAGAGTAGCCTACCTGCATGCATGCGCGATTGATGCGAAGAGACTGATTCCTTCGCGGTCGGGCTTCGGCTCCGATCATCTAAGTCTTCTAAGAGATCCTATATGCGTGTGCGGAGGATTAGCACGTGCATAGGCGATCGTGTCTTCTCGCCCGCTGGTCCTCGATGCTGAAGCAGACTTCCTTTCACTATTAATTTTGATCGGCTTGGTCAGTCGATTCTTTTAAGTCTTTGTTAGCAACACACTTGTTCTCTAGGGTTATTATTACTACGTCTGTTATCAGCTTGATAAGGCGCCATTGTTACGGCGTGGCTGTCGTATACGGGCCACGGCACAATAGAAATTGCCGTAATATACTAGACCAAAGGAAGTGGGGTAAATTGAAGTGAGTACATTGATCTGAATTCGAGCAGTGAGGGATACCAGTGACGGTTATTCAACATGAATGAAGAAAATGCTGGAAGTCGGACTATAATTACTAATTATTAGTCTGGCGTCTGCACTTAGAACGGATTGAAGGCCAACAAAGAGGAAGTTGCAGCAATCAATAATTATTATAGACAGAAGATGATACAGATCGTCGGATTGCTATAAAACGTCTCAGACATGCAACATTATTTTAAGTGCCTCCATAATAATTATATTCTCCATTGTTTCCATTATGCACCGGTTGAATTTAAATTATTTACCCAAGTTTCAATGCGTGCAGCATCTTAAAATCATCTAAAACATATTTAGTAATGTTTCCTCATTCATCCGACTTCTACTTCTATGTTTAGGCTACAATAACTTACTTCTACATTTTTGCCTCTAATTCTACTTATATTAGCCTATAACTTCTTTTAAATCCATGCTAAAAACACACTTTTTCATTAGGGATCATCCCACCTGTTGGCCGTTTTGTATGGCGCCCTTGAAACATATTTTGGTGGTATTACGGAGCCATATAAATTAGCATTATTATTAATTTTATTATTATTGTTATTATTATTATTATTATTATTATTATTTCAAATATCTTGATTGCTCAATGCTCATCCAGTTTTAAGTGTTGCTGTTACAATTTAACATCAATACCATGGCTGGAGTCATCCTCTCTCATCAAACTGACATGTCTGCTATAAGGATGCCCATCAAAAATCTACACTTAGTGTTGGTACAATCACTCAACATTAAAACCGCGTTTTATGGCTCATCCAACTTCTAGTTTTCCTGTAGCATAATATTTGCTGACTTGTATGTATATGACCATTTATATAGAGCCTTAACAAGCATCTCACGAAGGCGCTTAACGTAGCTACCCAACAGATCTAAACAGATGCGATTTAAGAGATTTAGAAAATGTTTCCTGAGATGCATTCAGTGCAATGTTGCGAATTGTTAATGGAAGACAGTTTCAGTATGAAGGGCCAATGCATGAGAATGCACGGCGAGCCCGCATCGATGTACGAGAGCGAGGAACCATCAGGTCCCCACGGGTAGAAGAGCGCAAGGATCGACGACCTGGCTGGCTGGAGACAGGAACGTAGAGCTCCCTTATGTACGCTGGGGCAGTACAGACCATGGATGCTCGTCCCATAATAATGATCTTGAGAGAAAATGTTTCCTGAGATGCAGTAGGATCATGTATTAAGAGTTAAAACCCATGCGACAGCGATCAATTTAGAATGCTAGAGCAATAGCTTACCGATTACCTTACTTTGAGCTTGTTCCAACACGCAGGCCTATTTTTTTCCTTTCCAATCTCTTCTGGTTTTTCTATCAAAACGTTCAGCACTGCCTGTCAGCCTAAACCTAAAAATGACTTTACTGTGGTAGTTAATCGCCAGTTAATCGCAGTCAAGTAGGCCTATCTATTCTACAGTTCGTGAACTATAATAATTACAGTATTACGTTGAATTGAGCGCGCACGTTTAGCCGCCCTTCATCTCAGCGACCTCAATTCGCCGCCGCGAAACGCAGCGCTCACACAATATTCGCTGCGATCAAATAGAGCGACTACACAATTCGCCGCCATTCATTTCAGCGACTCTTATGATAACAATGTCAAATGTTATTTTAATGATAAAACGTTAAAAAGCTTTCAAACAGCAATGGCAAAGTTTATTTTAATGATAAAACTTTCAAAAACTTTCAAACAGTTTAATTTGCATTTCAGCGACTCTTATGATAACAATGTCAAAGTTTATTTTAACGATAAAACTTTCAAACAGTTTAAATGTATTATACATAGCCTAGTGCTGCAAGAGGAAATAATTCAAATAGTTAAATCGTTTGTTCAGTTATTCTTTGAAGTTCTAGTCAAATATTAATGAATTGGGCGGCCACAGCAATAAATCAAGTTCGGCTCCGTGAAGAAGATGCCCCTTTGATTTTTCTTTGAAGTTATGATCATGAACACGTGTTGTTTACGCCAGGTATTCAGAAACGCTCTTTTGAAGCAGCGGTGAAATGCAGGGCGGCTTGCTTCTGTAGGCCTGCATTCTCTTATTTTGTTCTGTCGTCAACGACCTTTGATATCAGTATTATATAACGACGCCAAACGTTTGAATAAGCAAATTGCATGTGTTGCGATAAGATGACTAACTCATACAATTTAAACAATGGCTCGACAAGTTATTACAGAGATTGTCTTGAGCAAGAAATGTTTGTAATCAGTGGTGGCGCTACAGCAGACTAATACCATACATTCTATGTGACCATTTTTAATGTGGCCTAGCCTACATGAGGTTTTTAGAAATTTACCGAACATTTTGGGCCCATTACAGGTTTCTATGACATATTTATTGCAGCTGTCGATTCTATTAGTAGTTAAAAAATATGTAAGCTTAATCTGTAATCTGAGTGCCTGTAAACTGCTTCAACTGCATAATATTGTACACTGTAACCGGTTGCGGTCTGTCAACCGGACTGTTGAATAGTTCTAAACGAAAATTGTGATGTGATTTTTCCGTTTGAATTTTTAGGAACTTATCAGCCAATAAATCAACTATTGTTATGGAGTTATATATTCAGGGAGTGAGTAGACATAGGCTACATGAATGCCATAAATCATTTTGGAAACTGTTGAAAGATTGTTTTGTTTTGCTACGTTACAATGCAATTGAGTGAGTTGCCTACTTTTTAATGACGTAGTTTATAGGCTATATTAATTCCAATGGTCATAACTGACCCCCCTACAAGAAAATCCTGTGGGCGCCCAGTTTATTCACGAGCATGACAATATGCACTGTTAACGGCACACTCTTGCAACACACATTTGCTACAAGATCTACTATGAATCCAAATTGTGTCTGACTAGACTACTAGAGGCGCATCTGGTCTTTGTCAACCGTAAACCCCTCGGCCTAGTGCTGAGACTACAAACTATTTAGGCCTACGATGGAAAGCGTCAGATAATCAGGCGCAGCAACAGAGTCGCCAGTGCTCCAAGTTTCCTTTCTAAAAATAGACACCAGTCAATTTACGTTACATTCTGCCTTATTGATGCAACCACGAAGTAGGATTTATATTTCTCATATTACGTGTGTCTCTTGTTAAATGAGTGGCCATAATATCATTATGTTAAGCGTTCTTAAGACGTCAACGTTTTTAATCATAACAGAATCGTTCAGTAAAGCAGAATCTGTCGAATAATAGGCTCAACTTGAACACATTTTGGCAAACGATTGCTATGAGCGACACTGAAGGAAGAGACTTGGGAAACAAAAGCGAAAGTAATCGCAAACGCCAGAATCCTGATTTGCGATCTTCTTCAAGTTACAAAAGAGGTCAGTGGAGAGAAGCATTAAGCCTGTTATTATTCTTTTAAACGGACTGCTAAGAGACTCCACCAGTTTGCCCATCCTTGAGCCTATTTCGCTCTTAATATAACATCTCTTCCGATTGCACACTCTCTGATGAATAAGTTCCGCCCACCATTGAAAACTACGGCGCTCCGTTCGGACCATCTGGTAAAATAAATTAAAAAGTCATAATGACGACTTTAAATTTTTACCCGATGGCCCTAACGGAGCGCCGTAGAAAACCGAACTCTTTAGGCAATGCTATACCAATTTTATCAATGCACTACCGCGCCACCACTGTCATTACTGATCAAACCTACCACCGTTGCACCATGTTGTCTCCCATGTTTAACATCGCCAGGAACGGAGAGCGCTTTATCCACAACGGACTTGATTTCGTATATCGCTGGTGAATAAGTTTGTCTCCATGAAGTGGCTTTTGTGGATGCTAAGAACATTAGGGTAGGCCTACATAGTCCCAGTGTCTGAAAGTGTAATAAAAAGAAGTGTCCTCGGTTTGAGGATGAGGCGAGGTGAAGGACAATCTCCATTTTTCAAGGCGCGAAAAGCCAAGCAGAGTAGGGTTTGGGATGAATGTGATTGAATTTGGATACTGCAATTATAATATTTTAGGCTGTCATTTTAGCGAAATTGTTCATCATTCAAGTGCTGATAGTCTGGCTTTAAGACTTCAAGAGTTTTCTCTCCCATTCTTTCAAGTTTTTTAAATCTACGAATTGTAATGGTGACAATGTTGGCTGTCATTTCCGCAAAATATCTCACATTTTCAGTGCTTCAAAAAGTGATCAAGACTTCAATAAATGTCTGACCCCATTATTTAAAATGTTTTTGATATTTCACGCTGTCATGGTATCATTTCAAGCTGTCGTCTCGACAAATTTGCTGATGTTTGATAATAAGCAGTGGATAAGCACTGTAGAAAATTAGATATAGGCCTATTATTTATATTATTCATGAAATATTGGAGTTCATTCATTCATTCATTCATTCAGAGCATTTATACAGCGTTCTTTCAGGAAACTACTCAGAGACGCTCCCAGCCCAGTCACGAACAAAGAAAAAAAGACTTGAGAGACTTGTAGAACCCAGTCGGATGGACCACAAGTAGAGAGCGAAGGGTTACCGGGAGGTCGTTCCAGACCACGACCGAGAAAGCACGGCGCTGATTAATAGCTAAGCGAGCCCGCGGGATTAGAAGCTCATATCACCCCTAGCCGAAGAGCGAAGTACACGACGAGCCGCAACGTCAGAGACTGGACAGCAAAGATCGCGCAAGTATGACGGAGCACAGCCAAGGACACAGTGAGAGACCACAGCAGCAATGCGGTGTGAAATTCGCTGGGACACAGGCAGCCAGTCCAGCACATCGCGCATAGACAGGGACAAATTTAGGAAGCCGCCCAACAAGACGAGCAGCCAAGCGCAAGACACGATCAAGTCGCCCCAGGACCCCAAGAGGGAGAACAGCAAGTAAGGAGCAACAGTACTGTTGTCGATTCGACTATTAACAAAGGCATGGACAAGGACGACGATCGCGTCGTGAGAGAGAGAGAGAGAGAGAGAGAGAGAGAGAGAGAGAGAGAGAGAGAGAGAGAGCGGAGGACCACCCGGAGGGTATAAGCAGATCTGTCCCTCCAGCCACACATTTGGGGCGACCGCCCTCTGCCCAAAAAGTCTCTGCCCGTGGATTTTCCCATCCCACCCATCCCATAAACCTATAATAATTATTATCAATGTGACGGCGATTACAGCAATTTGTTTAAATTGTCATATTGTCTGTGGCTAAGCAAATTGCAGTTCCAGAATAGGCATAGGCATAGAGATGTCATGTATCGCAGATTGACAGGCAAAGGCCGAAGAGAATTGCTAACTATTATAGGCCACGAATTGCAATACTGTTTACTGAATGTGCCACCTGGTCAAATCACTTATCTGTATTGATTAACTGTATTGATTACCTGGCCTAGTTAGCTACACTGGTAAGCGAGAGCGGCATTCGTTGGTTGCAACGGACTGCGGTTCACATTCAGAGATTTAGGCCTAGATATCTCGGGCTAGCACGTGTGGGACGCAGGGGCGCAAGCTGTTGCGGAGCGACCTTGGGCAAGTTGCTTACCCATCATTGTCTGTGGGGAAGGCAACGGGGAACCACCTCACTCAAATCGTCCCCAGGGGCGTAAAGACAATGAGCCTGCCTTCGGGCAGAGAACCATCATCATCGTCATCACCATCATCATCATCATCATCATCATCATCATCATCATCATCATCATCATCATAATCATCATCATCATCATCATCATCATCATCATCGTCGTCGTCATCATCATCATCATCATCATCATCATCATCATCATCATCATCATCATCATCATCGTCTGTCTCTGGTTACGTCGATAACAAAAAATGATAGCGTGGTTGAATGTAGAATTCAGGTAAGATAAGATAAGATAAGATAAGATAAGATAAGACAAGACAAGATAAGATAAAATAAGTGACTGAATGCATACTTTGTACCTTTTATTAAAACAGTTCCAGTAGCTTTTGGCTTAGGCACAACGAATTTGTCAATTTAGTTTATTGATCACTTTTGTATGCCTATTGTAACACTGTTCATATCAGTCAACTGCTCAAAAGTTCGTCAGCTTTTTTCTGATCAAACTTTAAAATGATACAAATGTAAACAATTTAGAAAACCGATTTCCTGACTATCAAATTATTTTATTCAGCCATTTTTCTCCATCAGACCAGTTTAATGGCAGGACCTGCACTAGGCCTATATTGTGATGAATGCTAAAAATAAAATGTTGCGAAACCGGAGAAATATAGAACACAATGTCATCTTACGCTAAAGCAATCAAATATTTTTTCCAATATTTTTTTTCCAAAGAAGAACATAAAAGACTGTCGGATGAAGAAATTGAGCGGAATGGAACTCCGTCTGGAAGACATACTGCGGTAAGACTGTGCAAAATATATTTATATAAAGCAAAATATTATGGTAGTAACGCGGATAATGACACGATCAACATTATGGTCTAATCAGACTGATTCTTTTTATTTTATTTTTATTTACTTATCGCATTTCAGTAGAGCCCATTGAAACTCCTTAATCAGAGGCGCTCCCGACTACAGCGCCGACTGTGCATCGGAGTTTCAAGCTGAAGCGCGCACGGAATATTATTGCGAGTGAGCGACCAGTGTTTAATCTAGTCCCCCTCCTCTGGGGTGAATTGGGGTTTCTGGAAGATACAATTGAGCGTCCGAAGGAGGCTCTTGATGCGCGTAGCACCGAGACTAGGAGGGGGAGGGTATGGAGAGAGGATGCGCCTCTCCCCATCAGAAACTTGTTGAATTTCCACATTGCAATGGCAGCATTTTAAGGTGTCGTCTTTACAAAATAGCTGTGCTTTTCAGTGACCCATTAGAAACTTTTTGAATTTCCACATTGCGATGGCAGCATTTTAATGGGTAATGTTTACAAAATTGCTGTACTTTTTCAGTGACCCATTAGAAACTTTTTGAATTTCCACATTGCAATGGCAGCATTTTAAGGTGTCATTTTAACAACCCCCTACCGGGGCTCCCATGGTGGTAGAGATTCGCCAACCACTCCACTCCGCTCTGATGGCCCTCTGTCTAGGTACAACGTGTCAAAGGAATTGCTAAAAAAGTGAGAAAAAAATCGGGGTTTCGCCTTCCACCCTGACCCCCATGGTGGTAGAGAATCGCCAACCCCTCGTTGGGGTGTCTCATGCCGAGACCTACACAGTAGTGATTTACTTATCGCATTTTCGGCAGAACTCTGATCAGAGGCGCTCCCGTAGGTCCTACGCGGTGGTTCGAGGTCGAGGTTGATTCGATCCTGGATCCCTTCAGCTTCAATGCACCGAACACAGCATTACACCATCACGCCTTGTAAATGAGCGACGGAAGTATGGCAGAATGGTTGAGAGATAAGAATGACCTTTAGGCCGGTTGCACGTACGGGAGCAGTGCTCTGCAAGGGTCACCAAGTCTCCAGTTGGAGAGCAAGTCAATGGACATTTATGCCTCCCTCTTTCCACTTGCATAGGCCGCCGTGCACTGCACGCTGCTGTCCATGGTGACTTAATGGTTCCTTTCACTCGCTCTGTAACAATGCAGAGGCGTTCATTCTCTGTGGTTGGTCCAACGACTTGGAATGGACTTCCCTTGACTATGCGACACCTCCCAAGCTCGTCTCAATTTCACAAACTGTTGAAGACTGTTTTTTTTCGCTTGATCTCGGCCGGGAGCGCCTCTGAGTAGGTACCTTGAAGGGGCGCTATATAAATTACGATTGATTGATTGACATTGACAAATCAGGTGCAAAAAGCAAGTAAGTGACGTTTAGCTGAGGGTACAATAATTGTGTGTAGATATTCTCAGTGGCGTAGCTAGGTTTTCGTGGGCCCGTGTGCAGAGGTCGCGCATGGGCTCCTGTTTGGTCCTACAGTTAAGGCCGATATCTTTAATTGAATTCTTGCGATCAAGATCACCAAAAACTAATCAATGGCACTTGCTATTAGGCCTAACACAAGAAATAGTCCTACAACTCACAGAATGAACATGAAAGCTGCATGAGTGAGGCCGATAAAGTCAAGTGTTATAACTGTAGTGATTTTTCAGTTGAGTTTAAAATCTGCCAGGTTGCATACTTATCCACTTATTATTAGAAGGCTCTCACTTAATTTCATAGCATAATAGTTTTTTCTATACTTTTGTTCATGAAAAAGTCAATCATCTATCAATTCCAGTGGCGTAGCCAGGAATGGTGGAGGGGGTTTTGAGGTTTTATGGCCTGGCCGGATGCCCTTTCTGACACCAACCCAACAGTATTACAGTAAATAAAAAGGGAATAAAGTTACAAAGGAAATAAAGTAAGAAAAACAACTGTTACTACAAGCAATTATTTTGTTTTCTTATTTAAGCGGATAAATATTACCTTTAAAAAACTTTTCCCTAGGCCAATCGGGGGTTTTACCACCGAAACCCCCTTGTCTACGCCACTGATCAATTCGGATCCATGATTTGCAATTCTCACACCAAAAACAATACGATCAGCAACTTTTCGTAGTGCCTAAAAATAAGTTTAGCAATATTCTCTGCAGTAACTGTTGCCAAAATAGGTTCAAATACATTATTTCCTCGGACCCTGATCCACAAGTGTTCAGTTTAGTGTAGGCCTATACCGTTTTTTGGGTGAGATTTGAGAGGCGTTGAGAGCAGTTACTGTAGGGAATCGCAGAAAAAATTAATAGCCTAAAGAGTTGGGTTGCGAAAGGTGAAGGAAGACTTAATTATGTGCCCTTAAGAAAGGCTAGCGAGAGTTGAACCACCTCAAACTTCAGAATTTCTGACCCTGGTTGAGGAAGATGCCAGGTCACTACCGTTACCATACTGCGCAAATAACCGGAATACACGAGCATGTCTGTGACAAGTATGAGGTTTCTGCGGTGCACCGTTTGGTTACAATACAGTACACGAACGTGACAGATAGACGGACATTATAAATATCACGCCTATCCTAGGTAGCAAAGTAACGCCCTGTATGCCATTAGGCCTATGCGTAGAAAAGCGAATCAGCGAAACGAAAATCTTATGCCGGTGTTAGCTACACCGGTAAGCGCGAGCAGCATTCGTCTGTTGGTTGCAACGGACTGCGGTTCAAGCACCGAGCTGGGAGTTAACCTTCAGAGATTTAGATATCTCGGGCTAGCACGTGTGGGACGTAGGGGCGCAAGCTGCTGCGGAGCGACCTTGGGCAAGTTGCTTACTCATCATTGTCTGTGGGGAAGGCAACGGGAAACCACCTAACTCATCTCATCCCCAGGGGCGTTAAGCCAATGAACCTGCCTTCGGGCAGAGAACCATCATCATCATTATGTCGGTGCAAAGGTTTCAAATTACCCCCTCCTAAACATTACCTGACTTGACTTTCCTGCGGAAGATTGAAGGTGTTACACGGAAAGATAGGATAAGAAACACAGTAATTTATGATGGATTGAACATCAAACAGGATGTTGTTGACAAAGTGCGGAGTAGAAGGATGCGATACTTTGGACATGTGTCGAGAATGGGGAACGAAAGATATCCAAAGATAGCGCTCAACGGATATGTACACGGGAAAAGATCAAGGGGGAGACCAAAGAAAAGATGGATCGACATGATAAGAGATGACTGCGAAGCAATGGGAATGACAATACAGGAGGCGACGCATGTGGCGCAGGACAGACAAAAGTGGAGAGCTACCATGGGAAAGCGGCTGACGCGTGCGGACGGCATCGCCTGACGGCCATAAGTCAAGTAAGTCAAGTAAGTCAAACATTACCACCCGGTAACTTGAAACCGGTTTCAGATTACCCCCCGGAAACTAGATTTGCATCAATCATCGCATTTGTTGCACACAAAAAATCTGAAAAATCATACCGCTTCTTGTTTTGGTCTGAAGATTTTCATCCCTCATCCCACTTCGTGGTATGTTATCAATTTTTTGATCGAAAAAAATAAATAGCCTCGAAGCCATTTCTCCATTGTAACTTCAGCGGCGATTAGTAGGCCTATTTTAGTTACAGATGAAAATATTGATAACAAACCACGAAGTGGGATGACGGATGAAAATCTAAAAAAACAAGAAGCGGGATGATTTTTCTGATGTTTTTAGTACAATAAATGTGATGATTGATGCAATTACAGTTTCCAGGGTGGTAATGTTTAGGAGGGGGTAATTTGAAACCTTTACACCGGTGTAAAGGTTTCAAATTACCCCCTCCTAAACATTACCCCCCGGTAAATTGAAACCGGTTTCAGATTACCCCCCGGAAACTAGATTTGCATCAATCATCGCATTTATTGCACTTAAAAAATCAGAAAAATCATCCCTCTTCTTGTTTTGGTCTGAAGATTTTCATCCGTCATTCCACTTCGTGGTTTGCTATCAATATTTTGATCAGAAAAAATAATAGCCTCGAAGCCAATTTCTCCATGTAAACTTCAGCGGCGAATAGTATTTTAGTTACAGATGAAAATATTGATGAATTTTTTGATATTTTTAGTGCAATAGATGCGATGATTGATGCAATTTACAGTTTGCAGGGGGGTAATGTTTATGAGGGGGTAATCTGAAACCTTTACACCGGTATGATTCGGAAGCTTATCATGCTCGCAACTTGAAACTGTATTAGACCTATTATTATCGTTCACGCGCAAACACACTAACGTCATCTTGCAATTTGACCGTCATGACTTGAGACGAAAATAGAAGTTAAAAGGAGTTTGGTATAGTTTACCTGCCAACAGCACGGTGGCTGACAGGCGTTAGAAAGTAACGAAGCAATGCTAGTGTACAGGGTGCGCCAAAAAAAGTAATCCCCTACGGTTTTCAGCCCATATCTTGGCCAAACATGAGAATTTTTAAATGAAACTTTACAGTCTTAAAGGCAATTCATATTTACGTACAATGGTCAAATTACAAAGAAATATTTCAAACAAAACAAAAGTTATATCACTTTTAGTGAGGCCACCCTCGGTTTTTTGACGATTCAAAAACGCGACGCAATAAAAAGTAGGTTTTTGCCAATATCTTGGCCAAAAGTAAGAATTTCGAAATGAAATTTTACAGGTTGATAGACAATTCATATATACACATGATGGCCAGATTTCATCAAATTGTGTCAAACAGAACAAATGTTATATCACTTTTAGTGAGGCCACCCACCGTTTTTTGACTTTTTTGAATCATCAAAAAACGTAGGGTGGCTTCACTAAAAGTGTCATAACTTTTGTTCTGTTTGAAATATTTTTATCGGAAATGATTGGAAAATGCAACATCTTTTTCAATTGACAAATTAGCTAATACAGTGAGCCATTCTCAGAGTAGGCTTATCCGCTTAGGTCTATAATTATTGATCGCATGGAAGTTTTGATAAGTCTTAGCCATTTGTTCATATTTTGATTCCTACTTTATATTTCTGCCAAAATTGCGATATCTTTTTGGTTGCATTGGCTTATCCCTTAAAAAAGTAATTATGCTATAGAATACATTGAAATCGAGTTGAATATCGCTCTAGGCATCAAGCAAGATCAATCAAAGACACTCAACATTTGCACACAAATAGGCCTTAATAAAAGACACTAGGCAGTAGCGGCGCTAGGCGGCTAGGGCCTAACCCCCCCTAAAAAGGCCATCCATTTTTTCCCATGTAAAAATGAAATATTTGCACGATTAACCCCTTTAGTCTCCCCAAACTGAAATCCTGGCTCCGCCACTGACTAGAGGCAAGTATGCCGACTTGCGGAATATTTTTTGTTTGCATGCATTTAAGGTTTCTGACTTAAAACCTATGATCACCAAAGAAGACCTAGATAGCGGATCACGTCAAACCACGAATGTCAAGCATATTGAAGTGACAAGCTGGAGAATAATTATATCAGAAACCAACTAGGCCCACCGCATCATGACTCATTTTATTTAACAATGATATTTAACCTAATGTTTTCTGGAGAAAATTAATTCAACATGTAGGCCTACAGCATTAGCTGTGACTCGTTTAGCATTACGTTTGTAGACCTATACTCTCGTTTCCAAAATCACCTATCACATCCACGCGGCAAATTGGCTGCTAGCGTAGTTGATATGCGACCTAATCATTGTCAATCTCAAGACAGTGAAAAATTACCGCCAGTTGCGCGGGGCCCTGAACGCGCGGGGCCCATGGCATATGAAAGGCGGTCGCCTCGCTCGCCTTGCCCTAAGGCTGAAAGGCGGTCGCCTCGCTCACCTTGCCCTAAAGGCCGGGCCTGGGGTCCCAGACCACCTGCGAAAATATCTCAGTAAGAGCGCCTTGGACTGTATTGTTCCACGAGTATCCAAGGACACCGCCTCTCAGTCTTATGTAGATGGGGTAGTCTTGGATCCAATCACATTAACTGCAACTATGCAGAATTGAGATTTTTACACTGTGGGCCCAGTTGACTGTAATGGACTTACATAATATCTACTTCTGCATCCCTAACTGATGCATTTTTGGGGATTAGAAACAGACATTTGCAGTTCTGGAGTCGGGATCGCTTCTGAGATTTCCTTTAGAAATTCTTGAAAGAATCGATATCGTCTTCCATTGTTAACGTTGCATGGGCGCCCGCACATAGAGGCAAGGGGGGGCACTTGCCCCCCCCTGGAAAATTGGAACCACTTTTTCTAACTACTACTTTTGAAGTTTAAGAATTTTTTTCCATTGAAATACTAATGTTACGAATGATATGCCTACACTTCAGTGAAAGTCAGAAATTTAATTAGTGAAATCTCTTTAGAAATAAAGAGGCTTTTAGTTTTCTGCCTTGCATTTTTAAAGCTCTTGCTGAAAACGGTTACAATGACTTTTAACCCTCCCGTGGGTGCCCATACAAATAGTATTCCTATCGATTATGGCCTACTTGTCTGGAATCTCGCTGTAGGCTAATGCAATTTTTCACAACTACGCAAAAACAGCCCATTGAAATTAAGTAAAGGAGATCTACATATTCACCAGCATTATATATGGAATCAAGTCTGTTTTTCGTTCATTTATTCTTTCATTCATTATATAGCGCCTCTTCAAAAACCTACTTTTTAACAATGCACTTTTGATTTTTGATAAATTTCTTCGCACTAAGAAAACTATTCATATTGAAAATGATAGGCAAACACAAAATGAAATTGAGAAATATGCATTAAGAAACCTCTTTGAAAAATATCCATGTTCTCACTTTCCAGCGTTGCAATTTTTAAGCTCTTGCGACTTAGAAATTTAACCGTGACCGCCTTAAAAATTTTGCCCCCCCCTGCAAAAATTTCTGCGGGCGCCCATGTAACGTTGAATATTTTTGCAGTTGCGTAATCTTCCATTCGAGATCTTGGACATGATCCTACAAATGTCTTATCTGCATTGGATATTGTATTCATCAATAAAGTACAGAGATGAAGAAGTTATCAGATCTCTCTCGTCAGTTGACGTTTGCTTCTATCGAAGAATCACCAGAAAACGGTTTAAGAAGCCAATCTTTCGTTACTTGAAAGGTGAGGTTCCTTTCAAGAATTGTACAACTTAGTTCTGTCGACATCAAGGGTTATACAAAAAATTTGAAACAAATATAATTTTAAAACTTTCCGAGAGTCATTATTGTCCCCATTATTACTATGGTGAGTTTTAAGTGCCTCACAATAGCAACCCTTCAGGCTGCGTGCACGCAAAAATTCCCGTGGAGTGGATGGGCAACTGGCTTCCACCGTTTTTGTCCATTTGTGGCTAGAGCGTCTGGAGGTTCTTTTCGAATATCTCGAATGACCGGAAGTCATTCCTCGTGTGGTCTTACTACTACGCCCACCCTGTTGTAGCGGTAGTAGTAGTAGGAAAGTGGATAATATGGGGCAAAACACCTAATTCTAGGTCCAATCACCTTCCTAATAGGTTAAAAACTATTCATATCCTATAGCCTTGGTTAAAAATCACCGAAACCTACATCAACCAATAACCAGCATCAACCAATAACCAGGAACTTTCCGATAGTTTCGGTCCGTCGTGCACAAACCTATAGGTATGGTTAAAACACCTAACTATACTCCCTAAAGGTTAAAGATCGCGGGGAGTTCACGAGTCATGGGGCGATTACGCCGGTGTAAAGGTTTCAAATTACCCCCTCCTAAACATTACCCCCCGGTAACTTGAAACCGGTTTCAGATTACCCCCTTGAAACTAGATTTGCATCAATCATCGCATCTATTGCACTAAAAAAATCAGAAAAATCATCCCGCTTCTTGTTTTGGTCTGAAGATTTTGATCGGTCATCCCACTTCGTGGTTTGCTATCAATATTTTGATCCGAAAAAAATGATAGCCTCGAAGCCATTTTCTCCATGTAAACTTCAGCGGCGAATAGTATTTTATTAACAGATGAAAATATTGATAACAGACCACGAAGTGGGATGACGGATGAAAATCTTCAGACCAAAACAAGAAGCGGGATGAATTTTTTGATATTTTTAGTGCAATAGATGCGATGGTTGATACAATTTACAGTTTGCAGGGGGGTAATGTTTACGAGGGGGTAATCTGAAACCTTTACACCGGCTGGGAATTACCTATAGTATCGATGAGTCATCACACAGCAATTGTTTTTTCGTGTGCATATAAAATGACTGAAAATATTTTTTCAAAACAGCTTAAAGGAATGCCGCCTCAATATAGAATGGAATACTCGAAGAAAACTGTTATTGAATTAAGAAAAATCGCCAAGCAGAGCGGCTTGGTTGGGTATACGAGACTGCGCAAAGCAGAATTGATTGCTAAAATTGAAGCCCACAGCGTACAAAAATGTTGAATCTCACATAGCGTTAGTTTGCTTGACGCCCCCGTTCCCGCCATTGAATTCCCAACACTCAAACCCGTACCAGCCGCAACAGTACGAAACATATTCGATAAAACAAAATCAGCGATTAATACATTCGCAAAGTGGATCGAAGGGTACATTCCTGAAGAACCAAAGAGAAAAGTGGATGAAAAATTAGAAGCACTGAAAGCCAAAGTGAATTCTATATTCGCTGAAATTCGTATGAAGACGCATAAAATTAGAGAGACGGCTTCAGCTATCAAGGGCTTCACGAAACAATACACGGTAGAGGGGGCAAATGGTATTGATGCCACATCTTTTCTTGACACCATTCGAACACAGGCGATAGACTTGTTAACAAAAAATCGTCAGACTAAAGCCAACTTTGTCCTTACCTGCACAAGGGAGCGCGTTGACATGAAGACTGGAGAAGTAGATTCCAATGATTTTCCATTCGTTTCAAGGACTGAGGTGATTTTAGGCTCCACTGATGTAAGTGAAATTTATAACAGCGCGAAAGACAAAAATGTTGAATCGATGGCAACCTTCCAGATGCGTGGTAGTAGCTGGAGACTCAGTGCGGTTAAAAAATTAGAAATCAACACTGTTGTTTATAGACCGTTGAAAGGTAGTTCTTACATTCCACTACCAAAATGTTTAGCGAGTAAAAAGGGAATTATTAATATGAAGAACGAAGATGAAGAATGTTTCAAGTGGTATGTAACAAGTGCCTTAAACCCCGTTGAGGAGCATCTGGAAAGAATTACGAAAGAATTAATCAAGCAGTCTGAGGAATTTAATTGGTCTGGTATCGAATTACAGTAGCAGCGGATGCTAATGTGATAAGTAAGTTTGAGAGAAATAATAATATTAGTATTAATGTTTTTGGTTATGAGAAAGATGTTAACCTATTCCCACTATATTTAACAAAGCGTGAGAACGATAGGTGTGTAGATCTATTGCTCATTTCTGATGGAGAAAAGAAGCATTATTGTTGGATAAAGAACTGTAACACACTGATGGCGGTGCAAACAGACAAGACCATTCATTCAATGCATTATTGTAAAAGATGTTTGCAGGGATATAAAGAGCTAGGTTCACTGCAAAAACACATCGTGTACTGTTCTCAACACAGCGCTCAAAAGATAGAACTTCCAGTAGCAGGAACTATGCTGAGTTTTAAAAATTGTTATAGAAAGATGAGAGTCCCATGGGTGGTGTTCGTCGATTTTGAAAGTTTCATTAAACCTATAGACACATGCCAACCAGATCTCAGCATGTCCTACACCAACAAATACCAAAAGCACATTCCAAGTTCTTTCTGTTATTATATAAAATGTTTTGATGATGCCCTATATTTGCAAGCCCCCGTTATGTTCACAGCGGAGAGCGAAGACGATGATGTAGCGCAGATATTTATAGGCACTCTAATAGAGAATATAAAAGATATTTATGATCGATTTAAATTTCCAAATAGAATGATACTCAGGAAGAAAGACAAGGACCTATCCGACTCGGCTATTGTTTGTCACATATGCGAACGCGAACTAGTTGATGATCGAGTAAGAGACCACTGTCATTTAACTGGGAAATGTAGAGGTGCCGCTCATAAAAAATGCAATCTAATCTATAAAGTCCCCAAGTTTATCTCAGTAATATTACACAATTTATCCGGTTATGATAGTCATCTATTCATAAAGAAATTACGAGGTGGTGATAATGAAAAGATTAACTGCATTCCCTGCAACGAAGAAAAGTATATCTCATCTAGCAGAGAAGTTGTAGTCGATAAGTTTGTAAATAAAGAAAATAAGGAAGTAGAGGTTAAACAAGAATTACGATTCATCGATAGTTTTAGATTTATGGCTTCGAGACTCGATGTTTTATCGAGGAATCTAAGCAAAGACCAGCGTAAAAATATTAGCAAGCACTACTTTGGTAAACAGCTCGATCTCTTGCTTAGAAAAGGAGCGTTTCCTAACGATTATGTTGAATCAATTGATCGACTGAACGAAACAGAACTACCACCAAAGTCAGCATTCTATTCGAGACTTAACGACTCAGACATTAGCGATGAAGACTACAACCATGCACAAGTGGTATGGAACGAATTCGGATTTAAAAAGTTTAGAGAATACCATGATTTATATAATGTGAGTGATGTTCTCCTGCTGGCTGTTGTCTTTGAGAATTTTAGAGATGTATGCTGTGAGAACTATGGCCTTGATCCCGCCTGGTATTATACTTCTCCAGGTCTTGCTTGGGACGCCGCATTAAAGTTGGCCGGAGTAGAGTTGGCATTATTGAGCGATTATCATATGATACTAATGGTTCAACATGGGATAAGAGGCGGTGTTAGCAGAATTTCAGGCAGGCAAACAATAAGTACATGCCATCGTTTGACGACAGCAAGCCTTCATCATTTATAGCCTATTTAGACGCTAACGATTTATACGGATGGGCATTGTGTAAGAAACTACCAACTCACAGGTTCCAGTGGATGGGTATTGATAAGCTAAACGCCTGGAGATCAATACCGTGTATATTACATGTAGAGGTGGACTTGGAATATCACAGATATTTACACGATCTTCACAACGACTATCCTCTTGCCCCAGAGAGTGTTACACCTGAATCTTCAACTGTACCTGAACTCATCCCAAACCTGAATGATAAAGCAGAGTACATAGTCCATTACAAAACTTTAAAGCAGTATGAAAGCCTAGGTTTGAAGATTACCAAATTCATCGCGGAATTAAATTTGAAGAAAGTGCCTGGTTGAAAAAATATATAGATCTAAATACCAACCTGAGAACCAGAGCAACCAACGATTTCGAGAACGACTTTTTTAAACTAATGAATAATAGTGTGTTTGGTAAGACATGCGAAAATATAGAGAATCGCGTATATATAAAACTGGTTTCAAGCGAGAAGCAAGCCATAAAACTAACGGCGAGAACGAGTAACGACGCTCGAACTACTTTTGATGAAAACCTAATTGCCATTCACATGAAACGAACGAAGCTATATTACAACAAGCTATATATCTTGGTAAGTGTATTTTAGACTTGAGTGAAACTTTAATGTACGACTTTCATTATAATTACATCAAGAAAAAGTATAAAGATAGAGCAAAGTTACTTTTTACAGATACTGGTTCTTTAGCCTATGAAATTAAGACCGAAGACTTTTACAACGCTATTGCTTCTGACATTAGAAGCAGGTTCGACACTAGCGACAATCCTAAAGACCACCCCTCTGGCATAGAAACTGGCATAAGTAAAAAGGTCATTGGCATGTTTAAAGATGAAGCAGGTGGTAAACAGATCGAACAGTTTATAGGCTTAAGATCGAAACTGTATTCGTATAAGATGGCTGGAGTGAATCATAAGAAATGTAAGGGCGTGAAGAAGAATGTCGTTAAGAAATCAATCACTCACGAAGATTACAAAGACTGCTTATTCACCAAACGAGAACAGTCGAGAAAGATGAATGTCTTTCGATCCCACCTACACGATATCTACACCGAAGAAGTCAACAAGGTGGCTCTCTCAGCGGAAGATGATAAACGAGTGATTCGGCAAGATGGCATCCACACTTTAGCATAAGGGCACTGCTCGTTGAAAACTACTTAAAGAATAAATATAATGACACACAAATGGAAGTCTCTAAAGTGTGTTCCAAATGTAAGATGGAAAAAAACTTAAAGGAATTTCATAAAGATAAATGTAATAAGACCGGGTATTATGCTAGTTGTAAAACGTGTAAAAATATCAAAGCGAAGGAACTTAGACAAAAATATTCGAGACTAGAGACTAGGGAAATAAAAGATAAAAAAGTTTGCGGCCGATGTAAGAAAGAAAATAACATATTAGAATATGTAAAAAATAGATATAGTAAAGATGGGACAGATAATGAATGTAAGGAATGCAAATAAGCTTATAAATATAATCACGCGTATTCTGAAGCCCGAAAGCAATATGATCCAGGGTTTAAACTACTTAAAAATATGAGGGGTAGGCTTGGTGAAGTATTATAAGGCAAATCGAAATCACAAACGACGCGGCAACTTATCGGTGTTGATTTTGAAATATTTACTAAATGGATTGAATTTCAGTTAGAAGAAGGAATGGCTATGGAAAATTACGGTTCGGTTTGGCATCAAGATCATGTTTTACCAATAACATCGTTCAACTTGCTAGATGAAGAAGAACTTCTTAAAGCTATGAATTGAAAGAATATACGTCCGATGCTAGCACATAAAAATATCCAAAAATCGAACAAAATAGATCGCTGGCTATTTGTAATGCAGGAAGTAAAAGCGCATTACTTTATAAAACAATTAAGCTCAGATGAAATATAAAATGAGTTATGCGGCTGTGAAAAACATCATTGTCGAAGGCGTAGTTCTTCCAAATCATCCGTTAACGAATTTTGAATTATTGGATGCTGCGAAGAAGCTAAATATTCCGAATTTTAGAGGCGTGTTCTTACGAGACGAGCTGCCGAAGAAACCTAGACGGAATGAGTGTGGGATATTGAACCTAGACGGTTCTAATGGGGTCGGTTCTCAATGGTGCATTTTTTTAAAAAACGGTAACGAGAAAATATATTTCGATAGTTGCGGTCTTCCTCCCCCTCTGGAACTGTCAAAGTATTTACGCAGTCCAGTGTTATATAACAGCGAACGCATGCAGCCGGATAACGAAGTGTTTTGCGGTCATTTATGTTTGTACGTCTTAACGAAGACGATGAACGATGGTTGTAAATTTCAAGAAGTTATAAACGATATGCATTAAACTAATAAACATTCTAATGATAAAATTTATTTAGACAGCTATGGTCTACCTCCTCCTACGGAATCAATAAAATATCTACAAAGACCGCTGCTTTAAACAGTGAGCGAATACAAACAGACGGCCAAGTGTATTGCGGTCATTTATGTCTGTAGGTATTGAAGAAAACATGCAACGATGGTTGTAAATTTCAAGAAGTTATAAACAAATTACATTAAGTAAGATAACCTATTTAAAAACATTGCCTGTTGATATATTCGGACATACATATACTGGAAATACAACAAGAATAATTTCTAGTGGTGTTACAATTAGCCAAGCAAATAGTGCTTTTCTAAGGTTAGATGGAGCAAACCCAGCGACTGGAAATCTAAATATGAATGGTCGCACTATTAAGGGTCTGCCTACAACGAATATTTCAGAATCAGGAATGGATGAGGTTGTAAGTTGGGGCAAGCCATAGATTTGATAACGAATCACGATGGTTCACCGTCTAACGATAATCATTTAACGAATAAGAAATATGTTGATGAACGAACTGCTTCGAAAGTGTCTAAAACTGGTGATACCATGGCTGGAGACCTATTCTTATGCATCGGCGGGGATCTTACGCGGGCGATGGGATGTAAGGATTTGGACGGAAATAAGGATTTTAATATATTTTTAGGAAATACAACGAATAAAATAGAAGGCCGATTAAACCAACCAATTTAATCACAATCGACGGACGGATTTCGTTTTAAAATAAATAATGAAACCGCCTGAGAGATGGTTAAGTCAATGGATGGCACTCTTCCGTCTAAAATAAATGTGTATAAGCCCATCTTTATGCATGGTGTCCATATTACAGGTCTTCGAGATCCCAATGGCGATGGTGATGCAGCGACTAAAATGATATGACTGCATTCGGGCCCCGGCCCACGGTTAGCGCTTACAGTTCAACTCAACAAGCCTCAACCGCTAGAACTCACACAGAAGTTACTTTTGATAGAGTAAGATGCGAAACCGATAGTGCCAACAGTATGAGGCTGATTCGTTTCACTCCCAGTAAAGCCGGATGCTATCGCGTTTCGACGTAGCCTACATAGAATTTAGGTCCAATAGTAATACCGCTCATGGTAATGTCTTCCTGTATAAAAATGGGGCGCAGTACATGCAAACTGTAGGTACCTATCGTCCGAGTACACGCGATAGGTATCTATAAGTCTCATTACTCAGAACAGTCGGACATCTTATCTTCTTCGGCGTTATCGTACACCGTAATCTCGTATCGATCTCTCCAGACTTTACCATTATAAGCCTTCAGCGTGTCCGAACTGGTTTCAAAAGTCATACACGCCTTATACAACGATGGGTAGACGACGGCTTCGTTAGTGTCTTTGTCTAAGATATCAACGCTTATAGAATTATTTCTAATAGTTTTTAAATACTCGTACTTAGGTAATGCTTGCCTTTTCTCCTTCACCGGTTTGGACAATTCTGATACTGGTAAAATACCCCTCTCAACGAGTATTATTAACATTCCAGATTTGTTCATATAACTAGACTTTATTCCGTGTTCCTTCATTAACGATTTCAGTTGTGAGGGTTTCATGTTCTTTTTATATTAGAAAAATATTTTCTTTAATATATTACATTCACCTTCTGACCATCTGATTGGAAGCTTAACAATTTGTCCGAAATGACGACTGCATAAGCTTCAGTTCCAGCCGGCACCGCTGCATTGAAAGTAGCCTTGATCTGGATGTCTGCAACTGATGACTTTAGCCTTTCAGATTGCTTACTTACATCGAAAACGAAAAGCGGGTAGGCCTACAAGTCTTTGTAGTCGGCTGGAGTGATGTTGCTCTGAGTTATCAATTCATCCATTCCATAGAATCTTTCACTAAAAGTCGCCGCATCCCTATAAGCTCTCGAAAATTGTTGATTCGGGAATGATAGGTTGTAATCGACTGCTGGATATCTTTCCTGGTTCATCATCACATACATGTTCTTGATATCGCAATGATTGAAAATTGATGGATTAGCCTCTTGATCGCCGCTTCGATTAGTTTGAAGTCCAACTATGACATGGTGACCATAATTATGTCCCGGTTTTCCGGGACATGTCCCGGTTTTTCGTGGTGCGTCCCGGTGTCCCGACGATTTAGGCAAAATGGCAAATTTGTCCCGGTTTTTTTGCAAGGAGGAAACTCGTATACCGGTATTGAAACCGTGAGTTTTATGTAAATGACAGAAAAAGTGTAGTTTTTAACCCAAAAAATGTCGTAACGAAAGGGAAGTTGTCAATTTATATGGGGTATTATTTTACATCTTTAGGCTATTGAGTTTAGTTAATACTTTAAGAATAATTCTTAAAGTATAAGTAATAATTTTTAAAGTTACGTCTTTATAATTATTAATAAACAATAGACAACTCACGTCAGTACAGAAATAGTATAGCAGTTTCTTTCACATGACAACTTTTAAAATGCTGCCATTGCAACGAGCCTACTGTTGAAAATTAAAAAAAATGTTGATGCTCAGCATTAAATTAAACTGTGATGACAACTGCTGCATCGATAGGCCTATATTCGAAAAGCGTTCGCATTACAGAACTGAGCTAAAACATTCACTCCTCAGAGAAATTTCAATATTATCATTTTGAACTTCGTCAAAGTATGTAGACCTACTAGAATAATCCAAATTAGCCTATACTATTATGGTTACTGTTGATTGGAGTATTATAGGCTATATGACGAGGCCAATTGTCCTGCAGTTAAGGAATTGCAATTGGCAGTAATAATTGTTTACCAAAAAGTGTCCCGGTTTTTGATGGCCAGAAAATGGTCACCCTAAACTATGATGTACCTGATTTTTTCTGGTGCTGTTTTTACGCTAAGTCGCCAGCTAAATGTCGTAGATTGAGGAACCGTTATAGTATCGCAAAGATGAGCTCGGTAGGCTACTGATAACGTTGTCTTTGCTTCCATCATTTTATACAGCTGCATTCTCTCCATGTCAGACGCAATTACACGCGGCTTAAACCATGAAATTTTACTGAGGTTGACTTTGCCTACCGCCGCTGTATCTTCCCTGAAAATAGCATCGCTGTCGGGTTTGCGAACGAGAGTTAAATTCTGCTTCATACCGTAGACTACCTTATTATAATCCTCGCAGAATCCAAAAATGTGCTTCAGGGGCACGATGAAGCTGAATGTGCCCTTGCAGTTGTTTTCCGAATGAGATACGCTTGTCTTATCGCAAATCCCGTGCTATCAGCTATAACAATAGTCGCCGCGGTGTCTTTGGCCCATAATTGGTAAAGTCCTTGTGCGAGAGCGAAGTCGTTAGGATATTTCAGCAAGCCCAGCATAGTTGTCGCTTGCCCGGGATGAAACACGCTTTCTATTTCTTGATTTGATAGGGAATAGGATATCTTGCTGAAGAGATGCATCAGCCCGTTGTTGACTAAAGCCGCAGCGTCTGCATTGGCGTAAAAGGTCCCATCCGCTTTAGTCAGTCTACCTTCGAAAAGCAGGTATGACTCGGAGGGATGACTGAACAAATCTTGAAGCTCGATATTTATACGCATTTCCCCAGTGTTACGATTCGTTCCAGACACTGGTTCGTATTCATTAAGTTCATATCTCTCAATTCCCTCGTCCATAATAGTATTTTCAGTAAATCTCAGAATATCTGACTGCATTTTAATACGATGAGATTTTATTTTAAGCCCACTTCATTCCGGATCCGCACGCCAAATCTCGGATCGACACGGCGCCGCCAGTACCAGACAGTAAATTATTTATATTCGTCGAAGGGTGGGGATATATTAAATTCTGCAAAGTTTCCTTACTCTTTTGACTAAGCGTTGTATTTTCATAGGGTGGTGCAAACATTTTTGCGGCTGCTTTATCAACCAATCGCTTTCCCGCTTTAATAGCGACGGTCTTTCCAATATCTATAGCCTTTTTACCAATCTCCGTTGCGGCCTCTTTACCCGCACTTAATGCGGTTGTTGCTACCTGTCTCGAAGCATTTGAGGTTAGCATTCTTTTGAAAAATCCTGATATCGTGTCAAATATCCCTGCGCCTCCTACGATGTATCTTTTAGTAAATCTTCTCATTGTTATAACAATCATTTTATAATTGCATCATTAAATTTTTATAGTATAACTGATTTATCCTATTTTGACTAAGTAACTCATCGTCGATACCGACTCTCTCGTTTCTTAATCCTGTGTTTCCCGCTCTGTAGCTAGCCATTCGTAGTGCTAACATTTCCACTAGCGCACTAACTACAACTCCCTCGCCTGTTGAGGGCTTACCTGTCCGCATCGAGAGCAATGGCTTAATGATTTTATTATATTTTTGGGCTCTAGACGATTTGGGTTTATTAGGATTTTTTGAATTAAACAAGGCACCCGTCGATTCAAAAATTTCCCAGTACTCATCCAGATCATTTTGACTGTATATCGACTCGTTTGGCTCCTTCATCGTCATCAATTCCCATAGCCCTGGGGTTCCCTTGTAGGTCTTACAACCCACCGTTATATCATCTCCTTCGATCGAGATTGGGCTGTTCCCGATGAAAAACTCCCCATCTTTAGAACATATTCCGAATGTTGTATCCGTCGACTTCTTGCTCGAGGCATATTCTTTTAAATATTTTGTAGCAGTATCGCCTAATTCCAAAGTTTTAATATCTGAAACGGGGTCATCCTCAAATACGTCTATCGATAAATAATGTGGGAATTGAATCGCTTTCAACGATGTTGATATCGATGCTGGTAAAGCACGAAGCGCTTCAGCTGTTAACTTTGAGTTCTCTTTTATAGCACCTAATTCTTTAGATATACCAGACTGCGAGTCGATTATCGATTTGTACGCTTTTGTTAATTCCCGCTCAAGTCTAATGTTTCCTAATTTCTCAGATAACGAATCTTGTTTAATATTTTGCTTCATCTTGAGAAAATTCTCAACTACAAAGACGCGTTTTGATGGGTCCTGTATTTTTAGAAACGACATTTTTAAGTTGGTAACATAATATTTAAACGTAAAAACGTAACACGTAAAACGTAAAACGCAACTATTCAATTCGTTTCGCCAAAGAGTTTCGTCGCTTCATCTATGTTGATTATGGTTTTACTTCTAACCTCTTCCTTCATCTGATTAAATTTCTCGAATTCACTCAGAATAACGGAATATTCCGAGTCTGATATATTATTATCATTCAGGACTTTTGAAACGAGGTCGCAGATCGAATTGAGTTTCCCTTCGGCTATAAGCTTAGTCCTGATCTTTGCATGTTTGTCTTGCCAGAGCGAAAATATTCGGCGGACTTGGGAAGATAGTGCCCCAGCTCCAGCGGATAAAGATACCACGATGGCAGCGGCGGGTGCAGCAACAACGGAACTTGTAAAAGTTACACCTAATACGCCGAGTCCAGAAGATGTAAGAGTTAACAAACCTCCCAGCGCTTCGACTACTTTAACACTCTTTTGATATTTTTTGCAGATTACATCTCTCTTTTCTCGTTCTCGTAAGATTTCCTGTTGAATTTCAGATATTTTCTGAAGGCGATAAGTGTCTGCTTTGTTCAATTCCATTTTATAATACCGAAGATTATTTTAAAAATGGAATTCAATTTTGTTCGTAATTCACATAACATAACGATTCTCCTTCGTTTATGACGACTGTTCCGAGGTCGTTAAAATTCTTAATATCGAGTAAAATGTCCTCCGCGAACCCAGTAACGGTATCGCTTAGGAGGCGGCAACCTGCTTCTATAAATTCTGGATGGAGTGAAATTTTACACGATCCTTTCGTCATTCGAACACCTAAGCCTAACGGTAAAATTGTATTTTCTTGCGAATGAATAGTTATCTCCTTTTGAGAAAAAAACTCCCATCTTAGCCCACCTAGTTTTCTTTGCTGTCTATGTTTTTCCCACATACCTTCGCACGCCTGCCACCTAACAGAACTCGGTTGAGTCCTTTTTACTTCTACATATTTGGGTTTCGCCCACCCCATTTTATGAATCGGAAATAGAGACATTTTATATATACGATATATTTTTTTAAAGTAACAATCCGAGAAGCGGAATGTTTTTAAACGGTGAATCTGGCCCTAGTATAAGTCCATCCCCATTTATGAACCCATAACCTCTTTTCAGATACAGCCCTCTTCCGCGCCGTTTAATCCAGATCCTTGATATGGCTTTATGTATAGACCTTGCACTATCTTGTAGTTTTTACCTCGACTATTGACATACATAGCCCCTCCCGTTCCGGTTACTTTATCAATGACTTTAGAACCAGCCGCTGCACCTATTCCAGTTAAAGTTAACAGCCGAGTAGCATAGTCTTGTTACCTAGGCCCTGATGCCTAGCCATTTTTACCATAAAACAGCCTATAAACAAAAAAATTGAATTTGTGATATCTTTGTTATTTCTTGGCCTAGAGACAAAATGTAACCACGGTTCTTTAGCATTTTATCTACTCTTCCCATCAATTTGTCCAGTTTTATCAAAATGTTTCTTGAGGGTACCCTAAGTTGTCCAAAATTATACCCCTCTCCAATTTTTTCACTTTTTCAGGTTCAAGCACCTATATGAAAATATTTTCAGTGACAGCATATTTAGTTTGAGCATAAAGGATGTGCAGAATTTAATGCCAGTGAATATACAAAAACAATTGTGAATATATCTTCATAATTGAGGGAGTTAGATTTTTTTATTATTTAGACCCAAGTCGTAAAAGCGAGGGGAATAATAAGGAAATTGAAAAATTGTGAATTTGTGATATCTCAGTTATTTCTTGTCCCATAGACATAAATCAACCACTGTTCTTTAGTATTTTATCTCCTCTTCCCGTCTACCCATTCAGTTTTAGCAGAAATGTTTTTTGGGGGTACCCTAAGCCGTTCGAAAGTAGGCACCTTCCCAATTTTATCACTTTTCCTGTTCAAGCACCTACATGTATATGAAAATATTTTCAGTGACAACATATTTAGTTTGAGCATAAAAGATGTGCAGAAATTAATGCCAGTCATAACACAAAAACAATTTTGAATATATCTTCACAAATGAGGAGTTATAAATTTTTTTAGTTTATAGACCCAAGTCGTAAAAGTCTGCTCAGCAAAAAAGTTGGTCTGTACAACAGCAAGCACATAAAAACGATCATCTATGAAAAAAGAAAATTTCAAAAAATGTTGCATCATAGGTTGGACCACCACAAACGCCGGAAAATGGTACAGTTGGGGAGAAACAGGAAATTCTGATACCTCTTCAGTCCAGTCTATTGCCCCAAAGTCAACATCATCCGATGAAACCGACCCAGTTTACACTGTCGCCGAGCGTGTAGGCCTACCGAATTCCGTCGGTAAAATCCGTGTCAATGTCGGAGTTTCCCCTCAGTCAAAACCACTTCACTGTTCGTCACTTGAACCATCTAACAAGTCTTCCTTCTCAGATTCATCAAAACTGCCAGCATTCAAATCTAATTCATCGATCAATCGCCTTATTTCAGCGTCGGAAAGACCACGCGCTCGCGTCGCCATTTTTTGTCCATGTAAATATCCGATTGAAATGTCCGATTTGATTCGTCGATTTACGTCATAAATGCAAATTCTAAGGGTATATTCCACTTATTTCTATGTCTAAATATAGCATATAGGGCAGGGTGACCATACGTCCCGGTTTTCCGGGACATGTCCCGGTTTTTCGTGGTGCGTCCCGGTGTCCCGACGATTTAGGCAAAATGGCAAATTTGTCCCGGTTTTTTTGCAAGGAGGAAACTCGTATACCGGTATTGAAACCGTGAGTTTTATGTAAATGACAGAAAAAGTGTAGTTTTTAACCCAAAAAATGTCGTAACGAAAGGGAAGTTGTCAATTTATATGGGGTATTATTTTACATCTTTAGGCTATTGAGTTTAGTTAATATTTTAAGAATAATTCTTAAAGTATAAGTAATAATTTTTAAAGTTACGTCTTTATAATTATTAATAAACAATAGACAACTCACGCCAGCACAGAAATAGTAGAGCAGTTTCTTTCACATGACAACTTTTAAAATGCTGCCATTGCAACGAGCCTACTGTTGAAAATTTAAAAAAATGTTGATGCTCAGCATTAAATTAAACTGTGATGACAACTGCTGCATCGATAGGCCTATATTCGAAAAGCGTTCGCATTACAGAACTGAGCTAAAACTCTTCAAAAGCTTCACTCCTCAGAGAAATTTCAATATTATCATTTTGAACTTCGTCAAAGTATGTAGACCTACTAGAATAATCCAAATTAGCCTATACTATTATGGTTACTGTTGATTGGAGTATTATAGGCTATATGACGAGGCCAATTGTCCTGCAGTTAAGGAATTGCAATTGGCAGTAATAATTGTTTACCAAAAAGTGTCCCGGTTTTTGATGGCCAGAAAATGGTCACCCTAGGATAGAGTGATTGGAAGATATATCAAATTTCTAGGCGTTTCAATTATCTTGAAACCAGGTCCTACATTAGGGAAGAAGGAATAGATAATGTTATCCGTAGTTCCGTTGCTATAAGACGCTCCGATGATATATCGCTCGTAACCCTTAGATTACTAACACTCATTATGTTTATTATATTCTCTGATTCTTGTTACCCCTCTGAATAACGCCGTCTATTAAAACCGAAGATAGACCCGATAGAATTCGGCACCCCAAAATTAACCAGGTAATTTTCCGCGATATGTATAACAGCTTTCAATGTATTAGCCTACTGTTTGTTTCTATCTTAATATTAGGTGCGTCGTTACCCATATCATAATGCTCATTTTCTTTCATGATTCTCTGGACATGTTCGTTAATATCAAGCATTTCGTAACAGCCTTCGGGAATGAGTAGGCTATAGTAACCCACGTACCTCCCCCATTCGGCGAATACGAAAAGCTGTTGTTAGTCGCGTCGATGTTTGGGAATGAATAATATGTTTCTAGGTTGACCAAAGCCATCTCGTACCTCTTTTCTTTATCGAACTGTATCAGCGGATTGAACCGCGTCCTTATACGCGAACTTTTTTCACTCAATAATATGTAAATCGATGTCTTTGGCTCCGTGTAACGCGCGATCCTTTCAATATTGACCGCAATCTTTTGTTGAATCAAGTCCATGTTTTAATTTGCAAAGATTTTTTTATGATGGAATGTAGAATTCATCGAAGCCAGAACGTTACTTTCCTCTATCCTTAGTGCTGGACTGGTCTATTACTACAAAGCCGTGGTGTTGCTTCCAGGCTTTTTCACATAGTTTTCTAAACTCTTTCTTAGGCATGTCTGTACTAACATGATCGCAGTAAATGTGATTAATGTTTTTCAGGTCTTGTGGAAACAAACAGATAAAGTTTGCATTCTCTCTGATTGTCTGTCGAGGTAGTTTGAAATAATTTTGAGCGAGGTAGAAGCAGTCAGCATTGCTATGCCTTCCTCGGATGTAGTAGGTCTCGCATTTATTCTGCTTTTCTAACTGTAAGTCATCGAAGATCATTAGGTTTTTCTTATCATGGTTCAATTCTCTCGGGTCTGGCACATCTGTTGATGATTCAAAGAACTTGGAAGAAATGTCAGATTTCTCATTTAAGCTTAAGTGTTTGGCCATTTCCTCAACTACAACTGCCGGCGAAAGATTTTGCCTCATGATCTCCTCTTGGGAATCGAATAATCCGATTATGGATTCTTTAGGTAGTGTTTCTTCAAATGCTTTTTTAGTATTTCATACTCTGGTTGAAAGAGAGACCGACCGAATACTTGTAGATTGTTGAAATCTAGCCTAACCACCCACCTAGAAGTAGGTTCAACAGTAAAGTAGTCCTACCGCAACCACTTTTTCCTACGATTAATCCTCTTATACTTCTTAGCAAAAGAGGATTATTGAATCTATTAGATAACACGCCGTTCCACGATAAATTTTTGGCTTCCATTTTAAATATATCTAATTGTATTTAAAATGTATTGCGTAAAGTGTAAAAATCATACTGAAACTAAAAACATACAGACTGTTATAACGAAGAATAGGAGGTCAATGCTTAGAGGCACGTGCGATGTTTGTGGAAAAATAAAGATGCAGTTCGTGAAAGCATCACAAGGTGGCGATCTAGTTAGATCCTTAAATACAGTAACTTGCGGTATTAAGTTACCATGGGCAAAATTCCCAGGAGATATGAATTTACCAGGTCATCAGTTTACTAGTCCTGGTACTAGATTAGATTTAAGACTGAACCTAGACGGGGCCCCTAAACCTTGGTCAAAACCCATAAACAGGGTCGATAACATGGGCGCCCGCAGAAATTTTTGCAGGGGGGGGCAAATTTTTTAAGGTGGTCACGGTTAAATTTCCTAGTTGCAAGAGCTTAAAAATTGCAAAGCTGGAAAGTGAGAACATGGGTTTTTTCAAAGAGGTTTCTTAATGCATATTTCTCAGCTTCATTTTGTGTAGACCTCTCATTTTCAATATGAATAGTTTTCTTAGCGCGAGGAAATTTATTAAAAATCAAAAGTAGAATGTTAAAAAGTAGGTTTTTAAGTGGTGCTATATAATGAATGAATGAATAAATGAACGAAAAACAGGTATGAGTTTTAAAGGGCAAGTGCTCCATCAAGTTACTTCTATATTTTAATCGTAATTTATAAACTTCTAAAGTGCCACTCCAAAGTCAATAATTGCAGGGCGCCAGCTTATTCAGAAGCGCTGCATCTAGTCATCAGGCTGTTCAAAGGGTAGTCAAGAAAGAGGTCCGAGTCCTATATCCAGAAGGTCAGGTGTTAATGCAGGTGTCATTTAGGAAGGTGGAGGATCCCAAGGATCAGAAGAATGGGGTATCAACTCTTTTGAACAGAGGAGACGTTGGTTTTGGAAGAAAATCTCGATGCGTGATAACCAGAGCCAATTATCCAAGTTTATCTACAGCTTGACCTACCTAAATTCTGTACTAGCTGGCAACATGCAAAATGGACAAAATGCAGCCTGACTTAAAGCAGACTTGATTCCATATATAACGCTGGTGATTATGTAGATCTCTTTTACTTAATTTCAATGGGCTGTTGATAAATTTCAAATTTTTACATAATTAGTGTAATTTATTGATAATTAATTTTTGTGTAGTTGTGAAAAATTGCATTAGCCTGCAGCGAGATGCCAGACAATTAGGCCATAATCGATAGGAATACTATTTGTATGGGCACCCACGGAAGGGCTAAAAGTCATTGTTACCGTTTTCAGCAAGAGCTTGAAAAAATGCAAGGCAGAAAATTAAGAGCTTCTTTATTTCTAAAAGGATTTCATTACTTAAATTTCTGACTTTCACTAAAGTGTATCATTCGTAACATTAGTATTTCAATGGGAAGAAATTTCTTAAACCCCAAAAGTAGTAGTTAGAAAAATAGGTTTCAACTTTCCAGGGGGGGCAAGTGCCCCCCTTGCCTCTATGTGCGGGCGCCCATGGTCGATAACGATTTATTTTCACGATCTGGCTTACGATCGACACACCGATACGGCTTCTAGGAATGTTGCCGATAGAGCAATGACTAATGATTTGAATAATATTCCTAATCCTAGCTTGCGGGAACGTACAGAGAGGGCCATAGTCAAACCCATCTTATCTACTAAAGCTAGTCTCGGGTTAGGTTTTAAAAAAGCCCAAAAATAAAACCCACCCGAAATGGACTAATCAATTAGCGAATGAATTGTTTAAACCAGTAGTAAGACATTTTAGAAAGAGGAATGTGCACGTTAGTGGAATAGACCAGATTTGGGCAGCTGATTTAGTCGATATGCAGGCATTCGCTAAAGATAACGATGGTGTGAAATACCAATTAACCGTTATAGATGTGTTTTCCAAGTACGGCTGGATCGTGCCATTGAATGATAAGAGTGGGAAATCTACAGCTAGCGGCTTCGTGAAGATACTCGGAGGTGGGCGAAAGCCTGTTAAATTATGGTTTGATAAGGGAAAAGAATTTTATAATAAAGACGTAAAGAATTTAGTTGAGTAGTAGGGTGAGTGAGGGCAAGTTGACGGCCGGGGCAAGATGATTGTTATGCTATAAAATTATAATGCGTGGCAGGAAACCAGTCTAACAGGATATGTAGTAAAGAAGAAAACAAGCTCGTCCTTTTGGGGAATTGCGACAACGTGCTAAGGTGCTTCGATTGCTGTTTTTTTCGTGAAATTAACGTTTCCTATCTACCTCTTAACACATTTCGTGGTTATAAAATAACGTGTATCTTAATCCCGATGAATGCAAAAAATTTGAGAAATAGGTCGTTTTGTTAAGCATTTATTTTGAGTCGTTACTGATGTATTTGTGTTTCCAAATCACCAGTATACAAATCATAGCTACCGGGTTTTGTTTAGTGCCCATGTGGGGGCAAGATGGCGGGGGCAAGTTGGCGGAGCGCGACCAGTGCAAACCTTGGTGACATGAAGCGTATTTAGCCTATGAAGGACGTGGAAGCTTTTTTTGCGACTTTTGTTGAGACTTCTAATAACAACAGACATTGCAATTTTTAGATATTGCCATTTTATTCAAAAATTTTGTGTAACAGTTTTATCAAGACTGAATTTCTTAACCAACACAAATTTATATAGTTAGAGACTTTTGTTGATAACCAAGGACTCTACAGCGTTGTATACCTTGCTGATTTACTTATATAATTTTTTTCATCTTTATTAATGCTGAAGGTTTAAAAACTAAAACAACCACAGTCCCAAGCTTGGAACCACCAACTTTCCATCATAGAAAATAGGAAAATTGTATGTTTAGATTGTCAACCAACTTGCCCCAAGCAGGCAACCAACTTGCCCCAGCACAGGGGCAAGTTGGCTGACTTTTATAAAATTTTGAAGTTCATTTTTTTCAAACTTAGAATATTTTGTTGTGCCTAATTTTGTGCTATGATGTAGGTGTTATCAATCAATACATTGTGGGGAAAAACCAACTTTGTTGGCATCAAAGAGGATGATCAGAGGCCAAAAAACTCTTAACCCTGTCAACTTGCCCCCACTTACCCTACTCTACCGAGAACTTGCGTCGTTGAAAGATGGAACTGTACAATGCGGGAGAAATGTTTAAGCACTTTACAGCTAATTCAACAAGAGATATATCGATATATTAGGTGAAATGGTTAGTAATTATAATGAAACGAGACATTCTTCCACTAAAATGACACCCGCTAAGGCTAGTATGAAAGTGAATGAAAAACTGTATTTATGAATTTATACGGTAAAGAGATTTCGGAGCCTATTATACCAAAGTTTTCAATCGGCGATAAAATTAGAATAACTAAGAAGAAGAATATTTTTGAAAAAGGGGTGCACACCTAGATGAATAGAAGCAGTTTTTATAGTATCCCAGATTCAATACACAGATCCGCCAACTTATAAGATTACTGATTGTAATGATGAGAAAATACGGGGCTCACTTCTATGAACAGGAACTACAGAAGACAGCTCAATAAATATTTAGAATAGAAAAGATTATTAGGAAACGCGGGAAGAAATCCCTCGTAAAATGGTTAGGATACCCAGACTCGTTTAATTCTTGGATTGATAACGATAACTTGTTGACATTGTGAAACGAGTATGAAAAAATTTGCCGTGTTTGATTAAAAAAATCGTATAATAAAAAGAGAGACTATGGCAATAACATATTATGAAAACTTTGATATAAATAATGTCATCTTCGAAAACGTTAAAAAAATGACTTCTCCCTTTGAAAATGAATTTCAACGCATACCCAAACACATATGCACACGCACACATACGCAAACACGCATACACACAACGCGTGTTTCTAAAGTACAAATATGATGACGGGAAAATCGGTAAAATATCAATAAAAACTCCTAGGGGAGGGTGGGACTAGATTGACACCTTTTTGTATGAAATGCAATAGAAATTGTACAAGTAAAGATATGAAAATGAATTGAGGATTTACTTAAAAGAGAATATTGTTAGTAACAAAACCATCCAATTACATAATCCAGTTACAAAACTCTACTACGATGCACACTAGTTTTTGTTCTGGCGTGTCACTCTTACCCACCCTATGGAGGCAAGAGTGACATCCAGCATTTCGGGCAAAAGTGACCTCTGTTACTCTTGCCACAGTAATGTTGACAAATGTGATCATAGTGTTCAAATAAAATCTAAAGAATTCAGCACAAATTGTTCCTGTTCACTCTATAGACCTAAATGTTCTGAATGAGCCAATTAAATTCATCCATATTGTTTGCAACTAGGCCTAATGATAACAGAAATCGCATATAAATGCCTTCTTTCCACGTTCTATAGGCGCACATGCTTCATGACACCATTGCTGGCATTGCTTACACTTAACCCAATCTTCCTGAAGATTATTATCATCGCATAGTTTCTTGCAGTAAATGCAAAAGTTGGCATAACTTCAAAATACTTACACCCAACTTTTTTAGATAAATCAAAATCTGACCCTTTCGACCCCTCTTGTTATTTTTACGAGTTGTAGCAACGGCTTTATTTGCTTTAGGCCCAGTGACCACCTTAGCCAGCAATTCATTTTTGTAAGGACTTGATGTCAGGATACATGAAACCTGGGCTTTTCTTTTTCTACTTAGAACCATAGGTTGCACACTACACCGTGAGGCATAAAAAACAAAGCCCCTAGAAAAATTGTCATCATTTTAACAATATTCAAACAATGTCAATGAAATTCAAGAAGCTTATAGCTAAATAGCAGGCAACGTACAAAGATTTTCAGTTTGTGCTCAAACTGTCCGCCTTTAGCTTCCACGCATGCGCGAAGTCGCTTGCTCCATTCACGAATCGCCGAGTCAATTGGCTGGTCAAGATCGTTTCAAGTTTGCACGATTCGGTTATGAAGATCTTCAAAATCACGAACTTTTGTTTTTTACACCATTTCTTGCATGCATCCCCATTATTTTATAATCGACGGGATTCAGATCTCGGCTGGTAAGGGCCATAGTGTAGGAATTATGAAGTCAGGAGTTTCATTCGTCAGAAGTGCAACCGTACCCCTGGCTGAAAAATCTAAAATTCAGAGTTCTCGAATTTCAGGTAGAAGGCCTTCTATGAGTAAAATATCTCTGTATTGTTGGCCGTTGATTTTTGTCCCCGGTTTAACAAAGTGAATTGACGTACACCCTAAAGAAGAAACACCGACTGGCTCCGTCAGAGATTTGCTAAACGTCGGACGTGTGCGTAAAAGGCGGTCGGCTGCAATATCTCTGTTTCCAGCAACATGACCGCTAAAGCCCAGATCTGAATCCAGTCGATTATAAAGTATGGAGAATAACGCATGAAATGGTGTACAAAACAAAGGTCCGTGATTTTGAAGATCTTCATAACCGAATCGTGCAAACTTGGAACGATCTTGACCAGCGAATTTGCTCGGCGGTGCGTGAATGGAGCAAGCGACTTCGCGCATGCGTGGAAGCTAAAGACGGACAGTTTGAGTACAAACTGAAAATCTGTTTACATTACCTGCTATTTGGCTATAATTTTCCTGAATTCCATAGACATTGCCTGATCATTGCTAAAATTATAAGGATTTTTCTAGGGGCTTTGTTTTTTATGCCTCACGGTGTAGTGTCTGCAGCTGCAACATGTGGATATGGAGAAACATTCAGAACAGAGTATCTTTTAGCACTCGACCTACTAATTTCAATGAAAGTGGACATGTTAGTCGCATTATCAGAAGTGGAAGTGGTCGGCGTACTGTCTACCGGTTTTTCGGGAGCGATCGAGTTCGACGCGTCAGGTGCGACACTTTGTCAGTGTTTGGCGCATCATCCAGGCCTTCCGGTTCTGCGTGCGGATACCAGATCGGTTTTCTTATCGATATGCTCTTGGTGACTTAGCAAGTTTCACCATGTAGGACGGTAAGACTAGGCAGAAAGTTAGGTCTTCTTGGAAATGAGCCTGACGCCTTACTTCGGGCACGCTTAGCCTTCGGATGAGTGGTCGCACTCGCTGGAGGAGTCTGGCGATTGACCGACACGGTAGTCGCTCAAGTGACAGATGTAGGTGTACTTGTAGTCCAGGCAATCTACAGTTTCGCCGGGGCAAAATTGCATCAGAAGGTTTTTCAACGGTTTCCTGATCAGAATTTGTTGCTGAATAACATATCCAAAATCCCCCAAAATCCCACCACGGGGTCACCCCCAAAAATGGGGTTCAAAATATGATGGTTTTTCGTGCATTTTTGCATTGAATATCGGGCTGCTAGTACAGCGGCCTGGTTAAAAATTCTTCACTTTGTGATACAAGCATGATATTTGGTACTTTCTACGAACACGTCATAAGAAAAAGATTTGGCTATAGGGCCATTGCATATTTGACCCCTGGCCCCAATGGCAGCCATTTTTCAAAATGGCCCCCAGTTTACAGATTTCAAATTATCTCAGCTTCGAGTACACTTAGAATCGATCGTCATCTTGGTGTCTAAACAAACATAGTTAGGGGCGAGGATTCCAACAGAGCCATTGCAAATGTTCCCAACGGCTTCAATGGCGGCCATTTTCCAAAATGGCCGACCAAAATACGAAATTTTCAATATCTCAGCTTCCAGTACACCTAGAAACGTCATCTTGGTGTCTAAACATACATAGTTAGGGGCACCGATTCCAACAGAGCCATTGAAAAGGTTCCCAATGGCTTCAATGGCGGCCATTTTCCAAAATGGCCGACCAAAATACGAAATTTTCAATATTTCAGCTTCCAGTACACCTAGAAACGTCATCTTGGTGTCTAAACATACATAGTTAGGGGCACCGATTCCAACAGAGCCATTGAAAAGGTTCCCAATGGCTTAAATGGCGGCCATTTTCCAAAATGGCCGACCAAAATACGGATTTTTCATTATCTCAGCTTCAAGTACACTTAGAAGCACCATGGTGCGTCAAGTATAAATATTGTATAATCTAAGGCTTCTAAGCTATTTGTTTCGTCATACTATTTCTGAAACTTCTGATTATGTTCATGTTCATTTGGCAATAAAACAAGTTTTGGATTATATGCAATTCAAGATAGTATTGTTGTTAGTATTGTGTATTGTGACATATTTAAGTAAACATTTTTGAACCTTTATCCAGACAAAGCATTGACCACAGAATTATACAGCATCATCCATGTCACTCACGGTCGCATAGGCCTCTCCAGAGACAGAGACAAGTACACCGCAGAGAAGCTTTTACACATTTGCACTGTCCCTATGTACAGCCCTTCTCACAGCCATGCCTGAGCAGTTCACGACAGGCACGAGACGCGTTGGGAAGTGTCGTCCACTTCACCCCCAGCCACCTTAATTCGTTTGCAGCACCTCCCTTTGACCAGGACATCGCAGTTTAGGATCAGCCATGAACACCTGTGCCCAAACATGAACTGCTTGGTAGGCAGCTCTCTCTCTCCCCCTCTCTCTCATTCACTCTCTCTCTCTCCCCCCTCTCTCTCTCTCTCACTCTCTCTCTCTCTCTCTCTCTCTCTCTCTCTCTCTGTGTGTGTGTGTGTGTGTTCCACCAGAGCAGCTTCAGTTGGTGGAAGGCCATTCATACTTCCATAGGTCTGTCTTTCTGTGCGAACAGTTGGTTCCTTGCCTCGTTCGCCTTCTTCTCACCACTGGCAATGTCGTACAGCAGAACCACAAAACGCCCAATTACATCGAGCTGATCATAAACAGAGCTGAGAGTTGATACTAAGGTGCAGAAGGCGAGGTGACTTTGCTGAATGTCTTCCAAATGTCCCAGACAGTCCTTTTTCCGCGGCCAGCAAAAAATGATACTGTGTCGCATCCACTGAAAGAGTGTAGGAAGGGCAAGACTACACACTTTTCTGGACCGAGGGCACGCGCCATCTCATGGGTTGGTACATGTAGGTACATGTATCTGAAGCCTTTGTCTGAGGCAAAGCCAACCCACAGTTCATCAATGCTCAGCTGCTGAACTGCTGCTATGGCCAACACAAACGTCTGAGTCAACTGTGCGTATCATCACTTTACGAGAACCATGTTTGGTGGCATTGGAGACATGCAGAAAAATCTTTGTATAAGCTTCCTCCTGAGTACACAGAACAAGTCCATTTGTGTCTCTTTGCCTAGTACCGAGCACATCCTTGTGGTAAGTGGCTATGATCTGTCTTCCTGTTTCTATATCTTGTTTTGCTATTTGCAGACTCGAGAAAGAAGACAACTCTGACTTGTTTTCGTCGTTCCTCAGTAATTCCTTCCAGTTTCTGGGTAGGGAAGTAAAAGATTCGAAGCGCCTTGGACTTCCCTTACCCACCACACTGCATGTGTAATTGTGTATCTCTTCAAGTTGCCGCCCACATAATCATTCCGTATAACATCTACTCTAGGCATGTGCACTAGCTGTCTTATTATGCAGGGCAAGAAAATATGGGAGGCATAGCCTACTCTGAAAAGGTGCGTATAGGCTACATTGCCAGGCTTCAGTATGTTGACTATGGCGTCTCCATCCAGTATAAGAGTGTCAACAATTGGAACACCCAGTGAACGGCCTGGTTGGATATCTGCCGTAGCCTCATTTGTTGAAGTAGGAATCAGTTCTTCTAGGCAACTCACAATGTCTGACTTAGTTCCTAGCCGTAATTAGTCCATAATTCGAGAGTGATTGTGGACATGCCTGGTTATCGTGCGCAAAAAATTCGTCTGTCAATGGCAGAGATAATAAAAAATCCGTATTTTGGTCGGCCATTTTAGAAAATGGCCGCCATTTAAGCCATTGGGAACCTTTTCAATGGCTCTGTTGAAATCGGTGCCCCTAACTATGTATGTTTAGACACCAAGCTGACGTTTCTAGGTGTACTGGAAGCTGAGATAATAAAAAAACCGTATTTTGGTCGGCCATTTTGGAAAATGGCCGCCATTGAAGCCATTGGGAACCTTTTCAATGGCTCTGTTGGAATCGGTGCCCCTAACTATGTATGTTTAGACACCAAGATGACGTTTCTAGGTGTACTGGAAGCTGAGATATTGAAGATTTCGTATTTTGGTCGGCCATTTTGGAAAATGGCCGCCATTGAAGCCGTTGGGAACATTTGCAATGGCTCTTTTGGAATCCTCGCCCCTAACTATGTTTGTTTAGACACCAAGATGACGATTCTAAGTGTACTCGAAGCTGAGATAATTTGAAATCTGTAAACTGGGGGCCATTTTGAAAAATGGCTGCCATTGGGGCCAGGGGTCAAATATGCAATGGCCCTATAGCCAAATCTTTTTCTTATGACGTGTTCGTAGAAAGTACCAAATATCATGCTTGTATCACAAAGTGAAGAATTTTTTACCAGGCCGCTGTACTAGCAGCCCGATATTCAATGCAAAAATGCACGAAAAACCATCATATTTTGAACCCCATTTTTGGGGGTGACCCCGTGGTGGGATTTTGGGGGATTTTGGATATGTTATTTAGCAACAAATTCTGATCAGGAAACCGTTGAAAAACCTTCTGATGCAATTTTGCCCAGGTTGACCGTGTTTCTGATCTAGATTGCCTGGACTATTACAAAACAGTGCTATCTTACAAAACATTTTGCAAAATCTTCTCTACTTTGATTAGGCTGAGCGAAATCGGAAATGATTGGACAATGCAACATCTTTTTCAATTGACAAATTAGCTAATACAGTGAGCCATTCTCAGAGTAGTCTTATCCGCTTAGGTCTATAATTATTGATCGCATGGAAGTTTTGATAAGTCTTAGCCATTTGTTCATATTTTGATTCCTACTTTATATTTCTGCCAAAATTGCGATATCTTTTTGGTTGCATTGGCTTATCTCTTAAAAAAGTAATTATGCAATAGAATACATTGAAATCGAGTTGAATATCGCTCTAGGCATCAAGCAAGATCAATCAAAGACACTCAACATTTGCACACAAATAGGCCTTAATAAAAGACACTTTAGGCAGTAGCGGCGCTAGGGTAGGGTGGTCCTTATTTTTAAAAGTGTGATTTTGTAACGGGGCACCCTCTAAGTTGGTTTCTATTGATGAGAACAAAATTGAGAAAATTTTTGGAGAGAATCTGAGAACATTTAGGGGTCGCTACCAGAGGTTAAGTTCAAATTAATTTGGGCTTCGCGTTCCACTATGCGTAATTTCCATTTATATGCTTTCCAACCATGTTAATCGCTATGATAGAATTTGATAGACAACTACTCACATATTTATTAACATCTCCGACATCATGTTTGCCACCTACTAACTCATTTTATTGACATTTTTCTATAATGCATTCACAGCCATTGCATTTTTTGGCGACAATTTTGCTTCAGTTTGGTTTTTCGTGTAAATTGCATAATTTCGCTATTGTCAAAGAGAACACAAAGTTGGCAATAGGCCTAAGTCTTGACAATGCCACGGCGAAAGTGAGTAACAGAAATACAACACTTGTAGGCCTAGTTTCTTTCGCACTACAATGTCTTGGCAATGATCACTCAGAGTTCAATCTTTATTGGTTTTCAATCCTTAAGCAGTGAATAAAGAATCGGCAAAACGTTTATGAAAACTTGAAAGCTGAATGCCAACCAGGAGTTCCTCTAAAAATTCACTGGGAGGGAAAGTTGTTGGAAGACATCTGCAGACTGCAGTAAAGAAATAGTAGACCGTCTTCATGTCCTCGTTTCTAGAGTGGATGTCGACCAGCTCCTCGGTTTACAGAAGTTATCATCGGGACAAGAAAATCTTCAATATCTGCAGTGTATGAAGTGGTTGTGACTTGGGACATTACTGATTCAATCAATTCTATGTGTTTCGACACCACATCAGAGAAGAGTCAACTTAGAAATGATGCCTGCATCCTGTTGGAACAGAAGCTGGACAAGGATTTGTTGCAGAGTTCATGTCGCTATCACATAATATGTGATAGCGACATATTATTATGTATTATTATTAATATTATTATATATTATATTCCTAAATTAAGTTGGAGGCAGTGGTCATCTTTTCTCTTGGTTCACCAAAGAGCAAGGATATAATGATTTTTCAGCTGCATGGGCTGCACAGAGCGAGGTTGATCGGCAAGAGCATTTACAGTGTTAAGATATGTATGTTCAAGAAATAATTCAAGTCACCAAGAAGAGAATAACATGACATCTGACATCATTCTGCCTGCTATACGTCAAAGTCTGGTTTCAAGCACCGTATGCACCATCTATGCTCCTCGACTTGACCTGTAGACTGTAGAGTGTAGATCTTTAAGTACATTGACAAAATACAGGGAAATAAATAGTGCAGTTGCAGACGTTGCAATGAAGAAATGTTTAGATGACCTTTGGTATCTTTCAGAGGAATTAGTGACTTTTGCGTTCTTTGATTTATGGGGCTTCCATTTATGCCAAGCGCCAAATGGTTACTACTCTGGACAAAACTTGGATCGAACATCCACTGCAAAGAAGAACCCTGGAACCTGCTGTAATAAGCTCAATGCAACTGGAAGATTTTGTCATGGAAAACACGAGATTTTTCAAGTTTTCTACAACAAGACGTTGATATACATGGTCAAAAGACACGAGAACTTCAAGTTAGATTAGGCCACTGCGAGCTCAGTGGAAGTTGTGAATGACATTACAAAGCGTGGAGTGGCACTCACGAACAAGTATAATAAGCTTCAAACAAATAATGAGGATCAGATGCAGAGTCTGCTATATTGGCTGTGAAGAAATATATACCTATCGTGGCAAAAGACTGATGCAATAATGGAAACATTAACTGGACAAAACATTTTTATGTCCGTGTATGCGTTTTGTCCAAAATAGCAAACCAGTCCACAAGCCCCTAGTCCACCTTCAGCACGGTGGTGTAGTGGTGGCGTCGCGGCCTTAAAGCCGGAAGGTTTGAGGTTCGAATTCAATTCAAATCGCCACGTAGGGACCTTGGGCAAGTCCTTCACTCGCAATTGCACAGCGCATCGGCGTGAAACTCCGATGCAGTTTCCGCGCTGTAGTCGGGAGCGCCTCTGAGTAGCGGTTCAGGACTGGAAGAGGCGCTATAACAAGTGCGCATACAAACAAACGGTCCATTGCCCACCATAATTTATTTCAATTTGTGCATTCAACCATACATGTACACAAGTAATAGTAAGCTTATACAATATACGATATTCCATGTATCGCCTGTGTCTTTACATTGATATAATGTTACGTCCGGTAGCGACCCCTAAAACTCAAAAAAATCTGCCAAAATTTTCAGTGTTGATATTTTTTAACCTAAGGGTATAAGTTAGGAGGGTGCCTCGTTTAAAATTCTCCAAAAAATATTTTTACATGGAGCCACGGACCACACTACGCTAGGGCCTAACCCCCCTAAAAAGGCCACCCATTTTTTTCCCATGTAAAAATGAAATATTTGCACGATTAACCCCTTTAGTCTCCCCAAACTGAAATCCTGGCTCCGCCACTGACTAGAGGCAAGTATGCCGACTTGCGGAATATTTTTTGTTTGCATGCATTTAAGGTTTCTGACTTAAAACCTATGATCACCAAAGAAGACCTAGATAGCGGATCACGTCAAACCACGAATGTCAAGCATATTGAAGTGACAAGCTGGAGAATAATTATATCAGAAACCAACTAGGCCCACCGCATCATGACTCATTTTATTTAACAATGATATTTAACCTAATGTTTTCTGGAGAAAATTAATTCAACATGTAGGCCTACAGCATTAGCTGTGACTCGTTTAGAATTACGTTTGTAGACCTATACTCTCGTTTCCAAAATCACCTATCACATCCACGCGGCAAATTGGCTGCTAGCGTAGTTGATATGCGACCTAATCATTGTCAATCTCAAGACAGTGAAAAATTACCGCCAGCTGCGCGGGGCCCTGAACGCGCGGGGCCCATGGCATTGAAAGGCGGTCGCATCGCTCGCCTTGCCCTAAGGCCGGGCCTGGGGTCCCAGACCACCTGCGAAAATACCTCAGTAAGAGCGCCTTGGACTGTATTGTTCCACGAGTATCCAAGGACACCGCCTCTCAGTCTTATGTAGATGGGGTAGTCTTGGATCCAATCACATGAACTGCAACTATGCAGAATTGAGATTTTTACACTGTGGGCCCAGTTGACTGTAATGGACTTACATAATATCTACTTCTGCATCCCTAACTGATGCATTTTTGGGGATTAGAAACAGACATTTGCAGTTCTGGAGTCGGGATCGCTTCTGAGATTTCCTTTAGAAATTCTTGAAAGAATCGATATCGTCTTCCATTGTTAACGTTGCATGGGCGCCCGCACATAGGGGCAAGGGGGGGCACTTGCCCCCCCTGGAAAATTGGAACCAATTTTTCTAACTACTACTTTTGAAGTTTAAGAATTTTTTTCCATTGAAATACTAATGTTACGAATGATAGGCCTACACTTCAGTGAAAGTCAGAAATTTAATTAGTCAAATCTCTTTAGAAATAAAGAGGCTTTTAGTTTTCTGCCTTACATTTTTAAAGCTCTTGCTGAAAACGGTTACAATGACTTTTAACCCTCCCGTGGGTGCCCATACAAATAGTATTCCTATCGATTATGGCCTACTTGTCTGGAATCTCGCTGTAGGCTAATGCAATTTTTCACAACTACGCAAAAACAGCCCATTGAAATTAAGTAAAGGAGATCTACATATTCACCGGCATTATATATGGAATCAAGTCTGTTTTTCGTTCATTTATTCTTTCATTCATTATATAGCGCCTCTTCAAAAACCTACTTTTTGACAATGTACTTTTGATTTTTGATAAATTTCTTCGCACTAAGAAAACTATTCATATTGAAAATGATAGGCAAACACAAAATGAAATTGAGAAATATGCATTAAGAAACCTCTTTGAAAAATACCCATGTTCTCACTTTCCAGCGTTGCAATTTTTAAGCTCTTGCGACTTAGAAATTTAACCGTGACCGCCTTAAAAATTTTGCCCCCCCCTGCAAAAATTTCTGCGGGCGCCCATGTAACGTTGCATATTTTTGCAGTTGCGTAATCTTCCATTCGAGATCTTGGACATGATCCTACAAATGTCTTATCTGCATTGGATATTGTATTCATCAATAAAGTACAGAGATGAAGAAGTTATCAGATCTCTCTCGTCAGTTGACGTTTGCTTCTATCGAAGAATCACCAGAAAACGGTTTAAGAAGCCAATTTTTCGTTACTTGAAAGGTGAGGTTCCTTTCAAGAATTGTACAACTTAGTTCTGTCGACATCAAGGGTTATACAGAAAATTTGAAACAAATATAATTTTAAAACTTTCCGAGAGTCATTATTGTCCCCATTATTACTATGGTGAGTTTTAAGTGCCTCACAATAGCAACCCTTCAGGCTGCGTGCACGCAAAAATTCCCGTGGAGTGGATGGGCAACTGGCTTCCACCGCTTTTCCATTTGTGGCGAGAGCGTCTGGAGGTTCTTTTCGAACACCTCGAATGACCGGAAGTCATTCCTCGTGTGGTCTTACTACTACGGCCACCCTGTTGTAGCGGTAGGAGTAGTAGGAAAGTGGATAATATGGGGCAAAACACCTAATTCTAGGTCCAATCACCTTCCTAATAGGTAAAAAACTATTCATATCCTATAGCCTTGGTTAAAAATCACCGAAACCTACATCAACCAATAACCAGCATCATCAAATAACCAGGAAATTTCCGATAGTTTCGGTCCGTCGTGCACAAACCTATAGGTATGGTTAAAACACCTAACTATACTCCCTAAAGGTTAAAGATCGCGGGGAGTTCACGAGTCATGGGGCGATTACGCCGGCTGGGAATTACCTATAGTATCGATGAGTCATCACACAGCAATTGTTTTTTCGTGTGCATATATACTTAAGTTACTGCAATCTCATCTGGACATCCACTTATGAAACTCACCTAATTAAGCTAAATAGACTGCAGAAAAAAGCCATAAGAATTATTACTAAATCTCCCTTTAATGCTCACACTAGCCCCTTATATCATCAGTTAAACGTGCTAAAAATATCCCAAATTAAATTTATCCAAGCTAGTACATTTATGTATAAGTATGACAACAACCTTCTTCCACTTGCATTCTCATCTTATTTTAGACCTAACTTATATACTAAAGGCATTAGAAATAATAGAATCTACATAAGTGTCTTTGCAAAAACGAACACTAGAAAGTTTTCTATTAAGTATCAGGGTCCTCTTTTATGGAATAATATACCGGAAAATATTCGTGCATCCAGGAGTCTCACTCAATTTAAATCCTAAATCCGTGCACACACATTAAAAAATGTAAAATGATCAATCCATTTATTCTGTGGTTTTTTTTCCATTCTTTTTTAAGTTGAGCAGAGGGAAGGTATCCCACTGCTGTTATTTAATTGATTCCAAAAATACTGCCATTTCTATCTGTTTCCTAATTGATTATCATTAATTATATTATAGTGAAGAATTTCTCCTTTGGTAAATAGGCCCCAATAGCGGGATCACTCCCTTCGGGTAGCCTATTGCTCCCTTCATTTCACAGTAATGATTGCACACTAAGCTTACCATCGCAATTGCTAACTGCAATTAATCACTTTGTGTACTATTATGAATGCATATTTGTCTGTTTTATATTTTTGGGATCAATAAACAAGTTGAAGTTTGAAGTTGAAGTTGAAGTTTGATATAAAATGACTGAAAATATTTTTTCAAAACAGCTTAAAGCAATGCCGCCTCAATATAGAATGGAATACTCGAAGAAAACTGTTATTGAATTAAGAAAAATCGCCAAGCAGAGCGGCTTGGTTGGGTATACGAGACTGCGCAAAGCAGAATTGATTGCTAAAATTGAAGCCCACAGCGTACCCCCAATCTCACATAGCGTTAGTTTGCTTGACGCCCCCGTTCCCGCCATTGAATTCCCAACACTCAAACCCGTACCAGCCGCAACAGTACGAAACATATTCGATAAAACAAAATCAGCGATTAATACATTCGCAAAGTGGATCGAAGGGTACATTCCTGAAGAACCAAAGAGAAAAGTGGATGAAAAATTAGAAGCACTGAAAGCCAAAGTGAATTCTATATTCGCTGAAATTCGTATGAAGACGCATAAAATTAGAGAGACGGCTTCAGCTATCAAGGGCTTCACGAAACAATACACGGTAGAGGGGGCAAATGGTATTGATGCCACATCTTTTCTTGACACCATTCGAACACAGGCGATAGACTTGTTAACACAAAATCGTCAGACTAAAGCCAACTTTGTCCTTACCTGCACAATGGAGCGCGTTGACATGAAGACTGGAGAAGTAGATTCCAATGATTTTCCATTCGTTTCAAGGACTGAGGTGATTTTAGACTCCACTGATGTAAGTGAAATTTATAACAGCGCGAAAGATAAAAATATTGAATCGATGGCAACCTTCCAGATGCGTGGTAGTAGCTGGAGACTCAGTGCGGTTCAAAAATTAGAAATCAACACTGTTGTTTATAAACCGTTGAAAGGTAGTTCTTACATTCCACTACCAAAATGTTTGGCGAGTAAAAAGGGAATTATTAATATGAAGAACGAAGATGAAGAATGTTTCAAGTGGTATGTAACAAGTGCCTTAAACCCCGTTGAGAAGCGTCTGGAAAGAATTACGAAAGAATTTATCAAGCAGTCTGAGGAATTTAATTGGTCTGGTATCGAATTACAGTAGCAGCGGATGCTAATGTGATAAGTAAGTTTGAGAAAAATTGTCAGGCTCCACAATCACTGACGATTTCTCCAGTCTCTTCTTCAGTTCAGTAGCGCAGCCTAGGCCTAACCTATTCACTGTATTACGATATCTAAAGCTGGTGTATAAGTTTCTAAAGTTCTTAACTTGTTCACTTACAACAAAGATCTGTTTCTTGTATTTTCTTCTTCGTTCATAACAACGCAAATAACACAACAATGCATCAACGATGACAAACGCTTCAATTCTACGACAGCAACGCAACCTTATTATCTTACTGCTCTCTACAGTTTTTCAACACACACTCCACTGTTCTCTAAAACGTCTTACACTCAACGACCTACTGCTCTCTCAACGTCTTCTACACTGTCTAGCCCTCCTCCTACAACTACTCTCACTGTCTGAGCGTACGCTCTTCCTCCTGCCGCTCTGTCCTTCTCTCTGCCTCTCTCCGTCTGTCTGTCTGTCTGTCTCTCTCTCTCGCGCTCTCCGGCGACGGTCGGCCGAGCCGCGCCAACTTTCCCGCCAGTCTGCCACCTGCAGTCCTGTCTGTCTAGACGCTGACCTTGAGCTGGTCTATTCGTACACTCAACCCTTAGCTGACTACACGCTATACAAAATCAGCTCACATTACCTCCCTCCTTTCTTTTAAAGAGAGCTAATTATCTATAAAAATTAGCGAACGTACCTTAACTAAACAATGCAAATAGTCCATAACATAATACATCCTAAAATATGTTACACTACAATCTAGACAGACAATCAGCTACTACATTCAATTTACCTTTCTTATAGTTCAACAGAATGTCAAAATTTTGCAATGATAAAGACCATCTGACTAATTTAGCAGATTTCGACATTGATTCAGTCAAATAAACTAAAGGATTATGGTCTGTAAACACATTGATTTTAGAACCAATAAGAATTTCTTTCAACTTGTTTAAAGCCCATATGATTGCATAGGCTTCCTTCTCAATCGTCGCCCATCTCCTCTGAGTATCTGTCAGCTTCTGACTGATAAATGAAACGGGACGTTCAATCCCTTCCTCGTCCACCTGAGACAGAACAGCTCCCACAGCAAAATCACTGCTATCACAGTACAAATTAAATGGTTTCCCAACCTCAAACATATATAGAATAACATTTGATAAGACAATCTGTTTAAGGGAATCAAAAGATTTCTGATGTGCATCAGTCCAAACAATGTTCTCAGGTACTTTCTTGCTGGTTAAGTCTGTCAATGGTTTAGCAATTTCAGCGAAATTACAAATAAACTGTCTGTAAAACCCAAAAAATCCTAAGACTTGCTTCACTTCCTTCCTGGTTTCAGGTTTCTTCAAATTAATTAAACTGTCAATCCTGTCTGGATTCATCATCTTCTTCCCTGATCCTATAAGGTGACCGATGAACTTCACCTCACTCTTACCAAACACACATTTCTTCAAGTTCAATGTTACATTATGCAGTCTTATTTGTTTCAAAAATAATTCCAAATGTCTCAAATGAATGTCCCAATCATTAGAATGCACTGCAATGTCATCAACATAAGGTTCAGTAAAATCATGAATCGGCTGCAAAATCATATTTATCGCTTGTACAAAAGTCCTTCCAGAGTTAATCATTCCAAAAGGAACACGCGTAAATTCATACAGTCCATTATGTGTAACAAACGCAGTCTTCCATTGGTCACTCTTTTTCACAGGACAAGTCCAATATGCACTGTGACAGTCCATGACAGAAATGAACTTGGATTTTCCGACTTTGCTCAAGACATCGTTGACGATTGGCATAGGATATCTGCAGTTTTCAGTAAAAGAGTTAATGTATCTGTAGTCACAAGCCAATCTCAAGGATCCATCCTTCTTTTTGACAATGACAAGTGGACTTGCCATTCTGCTTGACGATGGTTGAATGATGTTTTCTTTCAGCATCTCTTGTATTTGTTTTTCCACTTCTGCTCGGTATATTAGTGGTATTCGATATGCCACGAATTCCTTTTCGCGAAAGTCTGGTCTCAGCACCACTTCGTGTTCTACTAATGTACATAGTCCAGGTTTGTCTGAAAATCTGTCTGCATATCGATTCAGTACCGCAAGTAATTGTTTCTGCTGTTCGCTCGTCAGATGTCCAATTTGTTCATAATCCAATTGGAGTGATTTCTGTTTTGTCTCGGAGTAGTCTTCCTTCAGCGGTATTTCTACCACTGATCCAAATTCGTCATCCTCTTCTACGATCAGACCACAAGACAATGTTCTCGTAATGAACTTCCTCATCTTGTTAGCATGAATAATCCGTCGACCGTTTTCGTTCATGTCCACCAGATACGAATATTTGGATCTTCTTTGCAAGACCGTGCATGGACCATACCATCGTGAGATCAATTTATTGGTTGACGTTGGATACAGCACGATGACATTCTCTCCTGGTTCGAATTCTTTATCTTTTGCTCTTTTGTTGTATTGACTGGCGTACTGTTTTTGCTTTTCTTCAGCACAGCTCTCGGCGAATGTCAAGGCCTTTTCCATGTCTGCTCTTAAATTTTTCGAGTACTTTGCCGGTTGCACTCCAATGTTCGGTGGTAGATTTATTTCTTTGGTCCAGCTTTCTTTATGAATGGTTAGTGGCCCTCTCGGCAGCTTTCCATAGACTAGTAGATACGGTGCCACTCCTGTAGTTGCATTAGGCACTTCTCTCAATGCCCAGACTGTAAATGGAATAATTTTATGCCACTGTCTCGGATTTTCCACAACGACATGATGAATCATTTTCTTGAACGTTTGATTCCATCTCTCCACCAATCCTGCCGCTTCTGGATGTCCTGGCGAATCGAATCGAGGACAACACCCCATCAGTTTCAGAAATTCTCTTGTTAGACTGGCTGTAAAATTCGTCCCTCTATCACTCGTTATCACTGATGGAACTCCCACATCCATGAACAGCTTCATCAAAGCTTCGCATACAGCCTTGGCGGTCAATGACTTCATCAAGAATATTGTCGGCCATCTTGTACATGAGTCCACGATGCACAAACAATACTTATGCCCTGCTGCTGACGTCGGTTCGATTGGTCCTACGACGTCCATGGTCATTCTTCTGAACGGCACATCCTCTCTTGGTATTGGTGTAATCGGCACTCGATCCATCACCAAACTTCGTGCTTTCAACTGACACTTCTCACAGGACTTGCAGAACTTCACCACATCTCTACGCATTCTTGGCCACACAAAGGACAACTTGATGCGTTCCCTTGTCTTCTCTTCTCCCAAGTGTCCGCCAAATACTGACTCGTGCGCCAATTCCATCACCTGAATTCTTCTTTCCTTCGGCAACACCAACTGATACACCAACTGATCCAACATTTGATGCTTCTTATACATCAACCCATTCACCACACTAAACTCTGATCCTTTGTCTTCAGCTATCCTCCACCACGACTTCAGTGACTCGTCATTCCTCTGTTGCTCTTCAAACTTCTTCGCGTCTGCCAATTGTCTTTCATCACTCGTATTCTCGGCAAACAAATCCCTCATACTCGTGTCCATTTCACCATCACTCTCAGAATCATCATCATCATCACGTTCACATGCAACCATCTCTTCTTCAATTTCATTGTTCCCGGATGTTACTCCTTCTTCTTCTTCTTGAACGCTTTGTTCATCATCGCTTTCTGTGTCCTCATCTAGCAAACTTTCATTTGACTTTTCCTCTTCTCCTTCTTCCACTTCTCTTCTCCGACTCTATGCTCTTGTAGTCACATTCGCTTGCAATTCTCCTTGCAATACACTCACTGGTGGAACCTCTTTCAGTTCTGCGATTATCTCTGGATGCAGCAAGAACTTTTCTTTGTTATCTTTGCACAAGACTGCCGGAATGCTGGCACACACCAAGGTTAAATATGGCGCGATATTTACTCCCTTGTCTTTCAAATCTCCTCCTTCGTTATGACAACTCATCCGCACTTCGATTTTCACCAACTTAGCTGGAATGGGTTCTCCTGCCACACATTGCAAATGTACTCTGCCAATTTCTTCCACTGTCGCTCCTTTCAACAATTCCTCATTGATTACTGGAATCTCAGTACCAGAGTCAATCAGCGCTTTGACTTGCACGGGCTGCCAACCGTCATCCTTTCCACGTATCTCTACATTGACATGTTGTAGTAAAGACTTCTTCGTACGTTGACACTCATCTTTGCTTTCTGTTTCTCGACCAGTATCTGTGATGGGAGCAGAATTTACTATTTCTCTCTGTATAGCAAATTGAGGCGTGCACTTCATTACTGACTTCACTTCCGTTTCGCGGTTGTATTGTTCTTCAGGCTGAGTCGGTGCATTCATTACTTGTATCTGATTTACTCTGAGATTTTCTGCACTTCGAGTAAATCTATTTCTCAGATTTGTCATTCTTGGTGGTACACGACAATCCTTTATCAGATGTTTGTCTGACTGACAATTATGGCAACGTTTCTTACCAATCCCTCTCTGTTCAGTGCTCTCCCGCCTGTAATTGTACGCTGCATTGTTTTCTCTTTGGCGTCCCATCACTGGAATTCGACTGTATATTTGTCTGTCACCCGTTGCTTCTCTTCTATCTTGACCCAACTGTCTTCCAGGAGCACCATCATTCCTTGCTTCGTTACTTCTGGCTTGGTTGCCTGTTTCTTTGTTAATACTATAGCTATTCCACCTGGGTTGCTTCGAACTACTACCCCATGCTTCATATTTCGGTTTGTCTTGAAACATTAGACCAATTCGATTGTTCACGTGTATGTCTGCGAGTTCTGCAACATTACTAGCTTCGAAGCATTCAGTACCCTCCTTTGCTAGTACGAACTGTAGTGGACCCGGTGGTAGACATTCTTTCAACTTATCCGCCACCAACAGATCAAATAACTTCTCATAGTCTTTGCCCACTCGTCTACTTCTGACATAATAGTTCAACAGATTCTTCAATCTTGCTGTAAACATAGTGTATGTTTCTTCTGCCGTTTTCCTCGCATCTCCAAATCGTGATCGATATTCTCTCGCTGTCAATTTGAATTCTTTCAGTAAATGTTCTTTCACTATGTCGTAATCGTCTAGATCATCAAAAGACAATCGGTTCAACACCGTTCTCGCTCTTGGCGTCATTAGTGGCAACAGCAATTTGACCCAAAACTGCTTTTCCACCGTAAAACTGTTGAATGCATTCTCAACTGTCTCAAAATATAATGGCACCTCCATCATATCATATGGCATCTTAGGTAACACGTGTTTCATTGCATCACCTATCTTTTTAATCTTGGACACCATTGTCTCACTTTCTCTGATCCTATTTCGTTCTGACTCCTCACGGCTTCTTCTATCGTCTTCATTTCGTTCCCTCAGTTTATTTTGATCTTCTACTCTACGCAGTTCTTCTTGTTCTATTTTCTGCTGAAACAAATCTAACTGCTTTCTGCGTTCCTCCTTTTCTATAGCCATTTCTCGGAACTGAGCTTCCTTCAGAGCGAGTTTCTTTTGTTCTAATTGTACTTGTTCTTCCCTTTCTCGTTCCGCTTTTTCCAAATTTTCTTTCTCTATTCTCAATTCTTCCTGTCGAATCTCTTCGGCTCTTTGTAATTCTGCCAAACGCATGGCTTCTTTGTCTTCCTCGCGAGCCTTTTGCTCTTCAATCTGCTGTTTTCGTATTTCTTCATCACTTTTCCTTGCTCTCTCGTATTCTATCATTAGTTCCATCCTTCTTCGTTCTGCTTCGTCACGATCTTTTTTCAGTTGTTCTAGCTGAAGCTGGAACTGCTGCTTCTGCTCTTACTTTCTCTTCTTGTCTGCGTGCTTTCTCTTCCTGTTTTTGTTCTTTCTCCTCCTGTCTCCGTTGCTCTTCTTTCTCTTTCTCCTCTTGTCTACGTTTCTCCTCTTTCTCTTTATCCTCTTGTCTACGTTGCTCCTCTTTCTCTTTCTCTTCTTGTTTCCGTTCTTTATCTTCTTGTCTACGTTGCTCCTCTTTCTCTTTCTCTTCTTGTTTCCGTTCTTTATCTTCTTGTCTCCGTTGCTCCTCTTTCTCTTTCTCTTCTCGTCTCCGTTGCTCCTCTTACTCTTTATCTTCTTGTCTACGTTGCTCCTCCCTCATCATCATAAATTGCATCAACGCCTCCATAGACATAGCCTGTGGTTTCTCCTCAACACCAAATAGGCTTACCGGCGCAATAGGTGGTGCTATCGCTTCCTCTTTAAGCCAAACCTCTGCTAGAGCTCTCATCAAATTTTCCCTTGACATCTCTTCGACTTCTTCCACGTCTAGACCGGCTTCAATTAATAATTTTATTATTCGGTCCGAAGACATCTTCTTTATACTAGCTTGCTTTTGTTCCGTAAGCTTCTCCATCTTACTTTCTCACTTCAACTGATTTGCGTGAAGAAATCGAGGGAGTGGCTATGCTTTCTGCAATTGGTTGACTGTAATTTCTATTGCTTATTTATTCAAGGAGCGAGTTTTGTATACCTCTCTCTTTGGCGTTGCGTTGTCGTAGTGTCGTTCGTATGCTCGTTGTATCTTCTCACCAGTTGTTCGGATGCTCGGACTGCTTCTCCGGTTGTTCAGATGCTCACTCTTCTTCTCCCGTGTGGTCGGCGTCTCGTAAAGCTTCAAAATCCACTGTCCGTAGCTTGGATACAATATCCCAACGTTCGTTGCCTGAATTCGCAATCCACCGTTCGTTGCCTGAACTCGATATCCCAACGTCCGTAAACTTGGATTGACAATCCCACCGTTCGTTGCCTGACTTCGAGATCCCACCGTTCGTAACTCGAATACAAAAATTCCACCGTCCGTTGCTTGAATTCAGTATCCCACCGCTGCCACGAAATGTCAGGCTCTACAATCACTGACGATTTCTCCAGTCTCTTCTTCAGTTCAGTAGCGCAGCCTAGGCCTAACCTATTCACTGTATTACGATATCTAAAGCTGGTGTATAAGTTTCTAAAGTTCTTAACTTGTTCACTTACAACAAAGATCTGTTTCTTGTATTTTCTTCTTCGTTCATAACAACGCAAATAACACAACAATGCATCAACGACGACAAACGCTTCAATTCTACGACAGCAACGCAACCTTATTATCTTACTGCTCTCTACAGTTTTTCAACACACACTCCACTGTTCTCTAAAACGTCTTACACTCAACGACCTACTGCTCTCTCAACGTCTTCTACACTGTCTAGCCCTCCTCCTACAACTACTCTCACTGTCTGAGCGTACGCTCTTCCCCTGCCGCTCTGTCCTTCTCTCTGCCTCTCTCCGTCTGTCTGTCTGTCTGTCTCTCTCTCTCGCGCTCTCCGGCGACGGTCGGCCGAGCCGCGCCAACTTTCCCGCCAGTCTGCCACCTGCAGTCCTGTCTGTCTAGACGCTGACCTTGAGCTGGTCTATTCGTACACTCAACCCTTAGCTGACTACACGCTATACAAAATCAGCTCACAGTAATAATAATATTAGTATTAATGTTTTTGGTTATGAGAAAGATGTTAACCTATTCCCACTATATTTAACAAAGCGTGAGAACGATAGGTGTGTCGATCTATTGCTCATTTCTGATGGAGAAAAGAAGCATTATTGTTGGATAAAGAACTGTAACAGACTGATGGCGGTGCAAACAGACAAGACCATTCATTCAATGCATTATTGTATAAGATGTTTGCAGGGATATAGAGAGCTAGGTTCACTGCAAAAACACATCGTGTACTGTTCTCAACACAGCGCTCAAAAGATAGAACTTCCAGTAGCAGGAACTATGTTGAGTTTTAAAAATTGTTATAGAAAGATGAGAGTCCCATGGGTGGTGTTCGTCGATTTTGAAAGTTTCATTAAACCTATAGACACATGCCAACCAGATCCCAGCATGTCCTACACCAACAAATACCAAAAGCACATTCCAAGTTCTTTCTTTTATTATATAAAATGTTTTGATGATGCCCTATATTCGCAAGCCCCCGTTATGTTCACAGCGGAGAGCGAAGACGATGATGTAGCGCAGATATTTATAGGCACTCTAATAGAGAATATAAAAGATATTTATGATCGATTTAAATTTCCAAATAGAATGATACTCAGGAAGAAAGACAAGGACCTATACGACTCGGCTATTGTTTGTCACATATGCGAACGCGAACTAGTTGATGATCGAGTAAGAGACCACTGTCATTTAACTGGGAAATATAGAGGTGCCGCTCATAAAAAATGCAATCTAATCTATAAAGTCCCCAAGTTTATCTCAGTAATATTACACAATTTATCCGGTTATGATAGTCATCTATTCATAAAGAAATTACGAGGTGGTGATAATGAAAAGATTAACTGCATTCCCTGCAACGAAGAAAAGTATATCTCATCTAGCAGAGAAGTTGTAGTCGAAAAGTTTGTAAATAAAGAAAATAAGGAAGTAGAGGTTAAACAAGAATTACGATTCATCGATAGTTTTAGATTTATGGCTTCGAGACTCGATGTTTTATCGAGGAATCTAAGCAAAGACCAGCGTAAAAATATTAGCAAGCACTACTCTGGTAAACAGCTCGATCTCTTGCTTAGAAAAGGAGCGTTTCCTAACGATTATGTTGATTCAATTGATCGACTGAACGAAACAGAACTACCACCAAAGTCAGCATTCTATTCGAGACTTAACGACTCAGACATTAGCGATGAAGACTACAACCATGCACAAGTGGTATGGAACGAATTCGGATTTAAAAAGTTTAGAGAATACCATGATTTATATAATGTGAGTGATGTTCTCCTGCTGGCTGTTGTCTTTGAGAATTTTAGAGATGTATGCTGTGAGAACTATGGCCTTGATCCCGCCTGGTATTATACTTCTCCAGGTCTTGCTTGGGACGCCGCATTAAAGTTGGCCGGAGTAGAGTTGGCATTATTGAGCGATTATCATATGATACTAATGGTTCAACATGGGATAAGAGGCGGTGTTAGCAGAATTTCAGGCAGGCAAACAATAAGTACATGCCATCGTTTGACGACAACAAGCCTTCATCATTTATAGCCTATTTAGACGCTAACAATTTATACGGGTGGGCATTGTGTAAGAAACTACCAACTCACAGGTTCCAGTGGATGGGTGTTGATGAGCTAAACGCCTGGAGATCAATACCGTGTATATTAGAGGTGGACTTGGAATATCACAGATATTTACACGATCTTCACAACGACTATCCTCTTACCCCAGAGAGTGTTACACCTGAATCTTTAACTGTACCTAAACTCATCCCAAACCTGAATGATAAAGCAGAGTACATAGTCCATTACAAAACTTTAAAGCAGTATGAAAGCCTAGGTTTGAAGATTACCAAATTCATCGCGGAATTAAATTTGAAGAAAGTGCCTGGTTGAAAAAATATATAGATCTAAATACCAACCTGAGGACCAGAGCAACCAACGATTTCGAGAACGACTTTTTTAAACTAATGAATAATAGTGTGTTTGGTAAGACATGCGAAAATATAGAGAATCGCGTATATATAAAACTGGTTTCAAGCGAGAAGCAAGCCATAAAACTAACGGCGAGAACGAGTAACGACACTCGAACTACTTTTGATGAAAACCTAATTGCCATTCACATGAAACGAACGAAGCTATATTACAACAAGCTATATATCTTGGTAAGTGTATTTTAGACTTGAGTGAAACTTTAATGTACGACTTTCATTATAATTACATCAAGAAAAAGTATAAAGATAGAGCAAAGTTACTTTTTACAGATACTGATTCTTTAGCCTATGAAATTAAGACCGAAGACTTTTACAACGCTATTGCTTCTGACATTAGAAGCAGGTTCGACACTAGCGACAATCCTAAAGACCACCCCTCTGGCATAGAAACTGGCATAAGTAAAAAGGTCATTGGCATGTTTAAAGATGAAGCAGGTGGTAAACATATCGAACAGTTTATAGGCTTAAGATCGAAACTGTATTCGTATAAGATGGCTGGAGTGAATCATAAGAAATGTAAGGGCGTGAAGAAGAATGTCGTTAAGAAATCAATCACTCACGAAGATTACAAAGACTGCTTATTCACCAAACGAGAACAGTCGAGAAAGATGAATGTCTTTCGATCCCACCTACACGATATCTACACCGAAGAAGTCAACAAGGTGACTCTCTCAGCGGAAGATGATAAACGAGTGATTCGGCAAGATGGCATCCACACTTTAGCATAAGGGCACTGCTCGTTGAAAACTACTTAAAGAATAAATATAATGACACACAAATGGAAGTCTCTAAAGTGTGTTCCAAATGTAAGATGGAAAAAAACTTAAAGGAATTTCATAAAGATAAATGTAATAAGACCGGGTATTATGCTAGTTGTAAAACGTGTAAAAATATCAAAGCGAAGGAACTTAGACAAAAATACTCGAGACTAGAGACTAGTGAAATAATAGATAAAAAAGTTGGCGGCCGATGTAAGAAAGAAAAGAACATATTAGAATATGTAAAAAATAGATATAGTAAAGATGGGACAGATAATGAATGTAAGGAATGCAAATATAAATATAATCACGCGTATTCTGAAGTCCGAAAGCAATATGATCCAGGGTTTAAACTACTTAAAAATATGAGGGGTAGGCTTGGTGAAGTATTATAAGGTAAATCGAAATCACAAACGACGCGGCAACTTATCGGTGTTGATTTTGAAATATTTACTAAATGGATTGAATTTAAATATTCCGAATTTTAGAGGCGTGTTCTTACGAGACGAGCTGCCGAAGAAACCTAGACGGAATGAGTGTGGGATATTGAACCTAGACGGTTCTAATGGGGTCGGTTCTCACTGGTGCATTTTTTTTTAAAACGGTAACGAGAAAATATATTTCGATAGTTGCGGTCTTCCTCCCCCTCTGGAACTGTCAAAGTATTTACGCAGTCCAGTGTTATATAACAGCGAACGCATACAGCCGGATAACGAAGTGTTTTGCGGTCATTTATGTTTGTACGTCTTAACGAAGACGATGAACGATGGTTGTAAATTTCAAGAAGTTATAAACGATATGCATTAAACTAATAAACAATCTAATGATAAAATTTATTTTGACAGCTATGGTCTACCTCCTCCTACGGAATCAATAAAATATCTACAAAGACCGCTGCTTTAAACAGTGAGCGAATACAAACAGACGGCCAAGTGTATTGCGGTCATTGATGTCTGTAGGTATTGAAGAAAACATGCAACGATGGTTGTAAATTTCAAGAAGTTATAAACGAATTACATTAAGTAAGATAACCTATTTAAAAACAATGCCTGTTGATATATTCGGACATACATATACTGGAAATACAACAAGAATGATTTCTAGTGGTGTTACTCTTAGCCAAGCAAATAGTAGCCTACTTTTCTAAGGTTAGATGGAGCAAACCCAGCGACTGGAAATCTAAATATGAATGGTCGCACTATTAAGGGTCTGCCTACAACGAATATTTCAGAATCAGGAATGGATGAGGTTGTAAGTTGGGGCAAGCCATAGAATTTTGATAACGAATCACGATGGTTCACCGTCCAACGATAATCATTTAACGAATAAGAAATATGTTGATGAACGAACTGCTTCGAAAGTGTCTAAAACTGGTGATACCATGGCTGGAGACCTATTCTTATGCATCGGCGGGGATCTTACGCGGGCGATGGGATGTAAGGATTTGGACGGAAATAAGGATTTTAATATATTTTTAGGAAAAGTAGATGCCATCAAGATCATGTTTTACCAATAACAAAAATGCACCAGTGAGAACCGACCCCATTAGAACCGTCTAGGTTCAATATCCCACACTCATTCCGTCTAGGTTTCTTCGGCAGCTCGTCTCGTAAGAACACGCCTCTAAAATTCTCTCTCTCCATGTCAGACACTAAAAGTCGCCGCATCCCTATAAGCTCTCGGCACCGCTGCATTGTAATCTCGTATCGATCTCTCCAGACTTTACCATTATAAGCCTTCAGCGTGTCCGAACTGGTTTCAAAAGTCATACACGCCTTATACAACGATGGGTAGACGACGGCTTCGTTAGTGTCTTTGTCTAAGATATCAACGCTTATAGAATTATTTCTAATAGTTTTTAAATACTCGTACTTAGGTAATGCTTGCCTTTTCTCCTTCACCGGTTTGGACAATTCTGATACTGGTAAAATGCCCCTCTCAACGACTATTATTAACATTCCAGATTTGTTCATATAACTAGACTTTATTCCGTGTTCCTTCATTAACGATTTCAGTTGTGAGGGTTTCATGTTCTTTTTATATTAGAAAAATATTTTCTTTAATATATTACATTCATCTTCTGACCATCTGATTGGAAGCTTAACAATTTGTCCGAAATGACGACTGCGTAAGCTTCAGTTCCAGCCGGCACCGCTGCATTGAAAGTAGCCTTGATCTGGATGTCTGCAACTGATGACTTTAGCCGTTCAGATTGCTTACTTACATCGAAAACGAAAAGCGGGTAGGCCTACAAGTCTTTGTAGTCGGCTGGAGTGATGTTGCTCTGAGTTATCAATTCATCCATTCCATAGAATCTTTCACTAAAAGTCGCCGCATCCCTATAAGCTCTCGAAAATTGCTGATTCGGGAATGATAGGCTGTAATGGACTGCTGGATATCTTTCCTGGTTCATCATCACATACATGTTCTTGATATCGCAATGATTGAAAATTGATGGATTAGCCTCTTGATCGCCGCTTCGATTAGTTTGAAGTCCAACTATGATGCACCTGGGTTTTTCCGGTGCTGTTTTTTGTTTTTACGCTAAGTCGCCAGCTAAATGTCGTAGATTGAGGAACCGTTATAGTATCGCAAAGATGAGCTCGGTAGGCTACTGATAACGTTGTCTTTGCTTCCATCATTTTATACAGCTGCATTCTCTCCATGTCAGACGCAATTACACGCGGTTTAAACCATGAAATTTTACTGAGGTTGACTTTGCCTACCGCCGCTGTATCTTCCCTGAAAATAGCATCGCTGTCGGGTTTGCGAACGAGAGTTAAATTCTGCTTCATATCGTAGACTACCTTATTATAATCCTTGCAGAATCCAAAAATGTGCTTCAGTGGCACGATGAAGCTGAATGTGCCCTTTGCAGTTGTTTTCCGAATGAGATACGCTTGTCTTATCGCAAATCCCGTGCTATCAGCTATAACAATAGTCGCCGCGGTGTCTTTGGCCCATAATTGGTAAAGTCCTTGTGCGAGAGCGAAGTCGTTAGGATATTTCAGCAAGCCCAGCATAGTTGTCGCTTGCCCGGGATGAAACACGCTTTCTATTTCTTGATTTGATAGGGAATAGGATATCTTGCTGAAGAGATGCATCAGCCCGTTGTTGACTAAAGCCGCAGCGTCTGCATTGGCGTAAAAGGTCCCATCCGCTTTAGTCAGTCTACCTTCGAAAAGCAGGTATGACTCGGAGGGATGACTGAACAAATCTTGAAGCTCGATATTTATACGCATTTCCCCAGTGTTACGATTCGTTCCAGACACTGGTTCGTATTCATTAAGTTCATATCTCTCAATTCCCTCGTCCATAATAGTATTTTCAGTAAATCTCAGAATATCTGACTGCATTTTAATACGATGAGATTTTATTTTAAGCCCACTTCATTCCGGATCCGCACGCCAAATCTCGGATCGACACGGCGCCGCCAGTACCAGACAGTAAATTATTTATATTCGTCGAAAGGTGGGGATATATTAAATTCTGCAAAGTTTCCTTACTCTTTTGACTAAGCGTTGTATTTTCATAGGGTGGTGCAAACATTTTTGCGGCTGCTTTATCAACCAATCGCTTTCCCGCTTTAATAGCGACGGTCTTTCCAATATCTATAGCCTTTTTACCAATCTCCGTTGCGGCCTCTTTACCCGCACTTAATGCGGTTGTTGCTACCTGTCTCGAAGCATTTGAGGTTAGCATTCTTTTGAAAAATCCTGATATCGTGTCAAATATCCCTGCGCCTCCTACGATGTATCTTTTAGTAAATCTTCTCATTGTTATAACAATCATTTTATAATTGCATCATTAAATTTTTATAGTATAACTGATTTATCCTATTTTGACTAAGTAACTCATCGTCGATACCGACTCTCTCGTTTCTTAATCCTGTGTTTCCCGCTCTGTAGCTAGCCATTCGTAGTGCTAACATTTCCACTAGCGCACTAACTACAACTCCCTCGCCTGTTGAGGGCTTACCTGTCCGCATCGAGAGCAATGGCTTAATGATTTTATTATATTTTTGGGCTCTAGACGATTTGGGTTTATTAGGATTTTTTGAATTAAACAAGGCACCCGTCGATTCAAAAATTTCCCAGTACTCATCCAGATCATTTTGACTGTATATCGACTCGTTTGGCTCCTTCATCGTCATCAATTCCCATAGCCCTGGGGTTCCCTTGTAGGTCTTACAACCCACCGTTATATCATCTCCTTCGATCGAGATTGGGCTGTTCCCGATGAAAAACTCCCCATCTTTAGAACATATTCCGAATGTTGTATCCGTCGACTTCTTGCTCGAGGCATATTCTTTTAAATATTTTGTAGCAGTATCGCCTAATTCCAAAGTTTTAATATCTGAAACGGGGTCATCCTCAAATACGTCTATCGATAAATAATGTGGGAATTGAATCGCTTTCAACGATGTTGATATCGATGCTGGTAAAGCACGAAGCGCTTCAGCTGTTAACTTTGAGTTCTCTTTTATAGCACCTAATTCTTTAGATATACCAGACTGCGAGTCGATTATCGATTTGTACGCTTTTGTTAATTCCCGCTCAAGTCTAATGTTTCCTAATTTCTCAGATAACGAATCTTGTTTAATATTTTGCTTCATCTTGAGAAAATTCTCAACTACAAAGACGCGTTTTGATGGGTCCTGTATTTTTAGAAACGACATTTTTAAGTTGGTAACATAATATTTAAACGTAAAAACGTAACACGTAAAACGTAAAACGCAACTATTCAATTCGTTTCGCCAAAGAGTTTCGTCGCTTCATCTATGTTGATTATGGTTTTACTTCTAACCTCTTCCTTCATCTGATTAAATTTCTCGAATTCACTCAGAATAACGGAATATTCCGAGTCTGATATATTATTATCATTCAGGACTTTTGAAACGAGGTCGCAGATCGAATTGAGTTTCCCTTCGGCTATAAGCTTAGTCCTGATCTTTGCATGTTTGTCTTGCCAGAGCGAAAATATTCGGCGGACTTGGGAAGATAGTGCCCCAGCTCCAGCGGATAAAGATACCACGATGGCAGCGGCGGGTGCAGCAACAACGGAACTTGTAAAAGTTACACCTAATACGCCGAGTCCAGAAGATGTAAGAGTTAACAAACCTCCCAGCGCTTCGACTACTTTAACACTCTTTTGATATTTTTTGCAGATTACATCTCTCTTTTCTCGTTCTCGTAAGATTTCCTGTTGAATTTCAGATATTTTCTGAAGGCGATAAGTGTCTGCTTTGTTCAATTCCATTTTATAATACCGAAGATTATTTTAAAAATGGAATTCAATTTTGTTCGTAATTCACATAACATAACGATTCTCCTTCGTTTATGACGACTGTTCCGAGGTCGTTAAAATTCTTAATATCGAGTAAAATGTCCTCCGCGAACCCAGTAACGGTATCGCTTAGGAGGCGGCAACCTGCTTCTATAAATTCTGGATGGAGTGAAATTTTACACGATCCTTTCGTCATTCGAACACCTAAGCCTAACGGTAAAATTGTATTTTCTTGCGAATGAATAGTTATCTCCTTTTGAGAAAAAAACTCCCATCTTAGCCCACCTAGTTTTCTTTGCTGTCTATGTTTTTCCCACATACCTTCGCACGCCTGCCACCTAACAGAACTCGGTTGAGTCCTTTTTACTTCTACATATTTGGGTTTCGCCCACCCCATTTTATGAATCGGAAATAGAGACATTTTATATATACGATATATTTTTTTAAAGTAACAATCCGAGAAGCGGAATGTTTTTAAACGGTGAATCTGGCCCTAGTATAAGTCCATCCCCATTTATGAACCCATAACCTCTTTTCAGATACAGCCCTCTCCCGCGCCGTTTAATCCAGATCCTTGATATGGCTTTATGTATAGACCTTGCACTATCTTGTAGTTTTTACCTCGACTATTGACATACATAGCCCCTCCCGTTCCGGTTACTTTATCAATGACTTTAGAACCAGCCGCTGCACCTATTCCAGTTAAAGTTAACAGCCGAGTAGCATAGTCTTGTCACCTAGGCCCTGATGCCTAGCCATTTTTACCATAAAACAGCCTATAAACAAAAAAATTGAATTTGTGATATCTTTGTTATTTCTTGGCCTAGAGACAAAATGTAACCACGGTTCTTTAGCATTTTATCTACTCTTCCCATCAATTTGTCCAGTTTTATCAAAATGTTTCTTGAGGGTACCCTAAGTTGTCCAAAATTATACCCCTCTCCAATTTTTTCACTTTTTCAGGTTCAAGCACCTATATGAAAATATTTTCAGTGACAGCATATTTAGTTTGAGCATAAAGGATGTGCAGAATTTAATGCCAGTGAATATACAAAAACAATTGTGAATATATCTTCATAATTGAGGGAGTTAGATTTTTTTATTATTTAGACCCAAGTCGTAAAAGCGAGGGGAATAATAAGGAAATTGAAAAATTGTGAATTTGTGATATCTCAGTTATTTCTTGTCCCATAGACATAAATCAACCACTGTTCTTTAGTATTTTATCTCCTCTTCCCGTCTACCCATTCAGTTTTAGCAGAAATGTTTTTTGGGGGTACCCTAAGCCGTTCGAAAGTAGGCACCTTCCCAATTTTATCACTTTTCCTGTTCAAGCACCTACATGTATATGAAAATATTTTCAGTGACAACATATTTAGTTTGAGCATAAAAGATGTGCAGAAATTAATGCCAGTCATAACACAAAAACAATTTTGAATATATCTTCACAAATGAGGAGTTATAAATTTTTTTAGTTTATAGACCCAAGTCGTAAAAGTCTGCTCAGCAAAAAAGTTGGTCTGTACAACAGCAAGCACATAAAAACGATCATCTATGAAAAAAGAAAATTTCAAAAAATGTTGCATCATAGGTTGGACCACCACAAACGCCGGAAAATGGTACAGTTGGGGAGAAACAGGAAATTCTGATACCTCTTCAGTCCAGTCTATTGCCCCAAAGTCAACATCATCCGATGAAACCGACCCAGTTTACACTGTCGCCGAGCGTGTAGGCCTACCGAATTCCGTCGGTAAAATCCGTGTCAATGTCGGAGTTTCCCCTCAGTCAAAACCACTTCACTGTTCGTCACTTGAACCATCTAACAAGTCTTCCTTCTCAGATTCATCAAAACTGCCAGCATTCAAATCTAATTCATCGATCAATCGCCTTATTTCAGCGTCGGAAAGACCACGCGCTCGCGTCGCCATTTTTTGTCCATGTAAATATCCGATTGAAATGTCCGATTTGATTCGTCGATTTACGTCATAAATGCAAATTCTAAGGGTATATTCCACTTATTTCTATGTCTAAATATAGCATATAGGGCAGGGTGACCATACGTCCCGGTTTTCCGGGACATGTCCCGGTTTTTCGTGGTGCGTCCCGGTGTCCCGACGATTTAGGCAAAATGGCAAATTTGTCCCGGTTTTTTTGCAAGGAGGAAACTCGTATACCGGTATTGAAACCGTGAGTTTTATGTAAATGACAGAAAAAGTGTAGTTTTTAACCCAAAAAATGTCGTAACGAAAGGGAAGTTGTCAATTTATATGGGGTATTATTTTACATCTTTAGGCTATTGAGTTTAGTTAATACTTTAAGAATAATTCTTAAAGTATAAGTAATAATTCTTAAAGTTACGTCTTTATAATTATTAATAAACAATAGACAACTCACGTCAGCACAGAAATAGTAGAGCAGTTTCTTTCACATGACAACTTTTAAAATGCTGCCATTGCAACGAGCCTACTGTTGAAAATTTAAAAAAATGTTGATGCTCAGCATTAAATTAAACTGTGATGACAACTGCTGCATCGATAGGCCTATGTTCGAAAAGCGTTCGCATAACAGAACTGAGCTAAAACATTCACTCCTCAGAGAAATTTCAATATTATCATTTTGAACTTCGTCAAAGTATGTAGACCTACTAGAATAATCCAAATTAGCCTATACTATTATGGTTACTGTTGATTGGAGTATTATAGGCTATATGACGAGGCCAATTGTCCTGCAGTTAAGGAATTGCAATTGGCAGTAATAATTGTTTACCAAAAAGTGTCCCGGTTTTTGATGGCCAGAAAATGGTCACCCTAGGATAGAGTGATTGGAAGATATATCAAATTTCTAGGCGTTTCAATTATCTTGAAACCAGGTCCTACATTAGGGAAGAAGGAATAGATAATGTTATCCGTAGTTCCGTTGCTATAAGACGCTCCGATGATATATCGCTCGTAACCCTTAGATTACTAACACTCATTATGTTTATTATATTCTCTGATTCTTGTTACCCCTCTGAATAACGCCGTCTATTAAAACCGAAGATAGACCCGATAGAATTCGGCACCCCAAAATTAACCAGGTAATTTTCCGCGATATGTATAACAGCTTTCAATGTATTAGCCTACTGTTTGTTTCTATCTTAATATTAGGTGCGTCGTTACCCATATCATAATGCTCATTTTCTTTCATGATTCTCTGGACATGTTCGTTAATATCAAGCATTTCGTAACAGCCTTCGGGAATGAGTAGGCTATAGTAACCCACGTACCTCCCCCATTCGGCGAATACGAAAAGCTGTTGTTAGTCGCGTCGATGTTTGGGAATGAATAATATGTTTCTAGGTTGACCAAAGCCATCTCGTACCTCTTTTCTTTATCGAACTGTATCAGCGGATTGAACCGCGTCCTTATACGCGAACTTTTTTCACTCAATAATATGTAAATCGATGTCTTTGGCTCCGTGTAACGCGCGATCCTTTCAATATTGACCGCAATCTTTTGTTGAATCAAGTCCATGTTTTAATTTGCAAAGATTTTTTTATGATGGAATGTAGAATTCATCGAAGCCAGAACGTTACTTTCCTCTATCCTTAGTGCTGGACTGGTCTATTACTACAAAGCCGTGGTGTTGCTTCCAGGCTTTTTCACATAGTTTTCTAAACTCTTTCTTAGGCATGTCTGTACTAACATGATCGCAGTAAATGTGATTAATGTTTTTCAGGTCTTGTGGAAACAAACAGATAAAGTTTGCATTCTCTCTGATTGTCTGTCGAGGTAGTTTGAAATAATTTTGAGCGAGGTAGAAGCAGTCAGCATTGCTATGCCTTCCTCGGATGTAGTAGGTCTCGCATTTATTCTGCTTTTCTAACTGTAAGTCATCGAAGATCATTAGGTTTTTCTTATCATGGTTCAATTCTCTCGGGTCTGGCACATCTGTTGATGATTCAAAGAACTTGGAAGAAATGTCAGATTTCTCATTTAAGCTTAAGTGTTTGGCCATTTCCTCAACTACAACTGCCGGCGAAAGATTTTGCCTCATGATCTCCTCTTGGGAATCGAATAATCCGATTATGGATTCTTTAGGTAGTGTTTCTTCAAATGCTTTTTTAGTATTTCATACTCTGGTTGAAAGAGAGACCGACCGAATACTTGTAGATTGTTGAAATCTAGCCTAACCACCCACCTAGAAGTAGGTTCAACAGTAAAGTAGTCCTACCGCAACCACTTTTTCCTACGATTAATCCTCTTATACTTCTTAGCAAAAGAGGATTATTGAATCTATTAGATAACACGCCGTTCCACGATAAATTTTTGGCTTCCATTTTAAATATATCTAATTGTATTTAAAATGTATTGCGTAAAGTGTAAAAATCATACTGAAACTAAAAACATACAGACTGTTATAACGAAGAATAGGAGGTCAATGCTTAGAGGCACGTGCGATGTTTGTGGAAAAATAAAGATGCAGTTCGTGAAAGCATCACAAGGTGGCGATCTAGTTAGATCCTTAAATACAGTAACTTGCGGTATTAAGTTACCATGGGCAAAATTCCCAGGAGATATGAATTTACCAGGTCATCAGTTTACTAGTCCTGGTACTAGATTAGATTTAAGACTGAACCTAGACGGGGCCCCTAAACCTTGGTCAAAACCCATAAACAGGGTCGATAACATGGGCGCCCGCAGAAATTTTTGCAGGGGGGGGCAAATTTTTTAAGGTGGTCACGGTTAAATTTCCTAGTTGCAAGAGCTTAAAAATTGCAAAGCTGGAAAGTGAGAACATGGGTTTTTTCAAAGAGGTTTCTTAATGCATATTTCTCAGCTTCATTTTGTGTAGACCTCTCATTTTCAATATGAATAGTTTTCTTAGCGCGAGGAAATTTATTAAAAATCAAAAGTAGAATGTTAAAAAGTAGGTTTTTAAGTGGTGCTATATAATGAATGAATGAATAAATGAACGAAAAACAGGTATGAGTTTTAAAGGGCAAGTGCTCCATCAAGTTACTTCTATATTTTAATCGTAATTTATAAACTTCTAAAGTGCCACTCCAAAGTCAATAATTGCAGGGCGCCAGCTTATTCAGAAGCGCTGCATCTAGTCATCAGGCTGTTCAAAGGGTAGTCAAGAAAGAGGTCCGAGTCCTATATCCAGAAGGTCAGGTGTTAATGCAGGTGTCATTTAGGAAGGTGGAGGATCCCAAGGATCAGAAGAATGGGGTATCAACTCTTTTGAACAGAGGAGACGTTGGTTTTGGAAGAAAATCTCGATGCGTGATAACCAGAGCCAATTATCCAAGTTTATCTACAGCTTGACCTACCTAAATTCTGTACTAGCTGGCAACATGCAAAATGGACAAAATGCAGCCTGACTTAAAGCAGACTTGATTCCATATATAACGCTGGTGATTATGTAGATCTCTTTTACTTAATTTCAATGGGCTGTTGATAAATTTCAAATTTTTACATAATTAGTGTAATTTATTGATAATTAATTTTTGTGTAGTTGTGAAAAATTGCATTAGCCTGCAGCGAGATGCCAGACAATTAGGCCATAATCGATAGGAATACTATTTGTATGGGCACCCACGGAAGGGCTAAAAGTCATTGTTACCGTTTTCAGCAAGAGCTTGAAAAAATGCAAGGCAGAAAATTAAGAGCTTCTTTATTTCTAAAAGGATTTCATTACTTAAATTTCTGACTTTCACTAAAGTGTATCATTCGTAACATTAGTATTTCAATGGGAAGAAATTTCTTAAACCCCAAAAGTAGTAGTTAGAAAAATAGGTTTCAACTTTCCAGGGGGGCAAGTGCCCCCCTTGCCTCTATGTGCGGGCGCCCATGGTCGATAACGATTTATTTTCACGATCTGGCTTACGATCGACACACCGATACGGCTTCTAGGAATGTTGCCGATAGAGCAATGACTAATGATTTGAATAATATTCCTAATCCTAGCTTGCGGGAACGTACAGAGAGGGCCATAGTCAAACCCATCTTATCTACTAAAGCTAGTCTCGGGTTAGGTTTTAAAAAAGCCCAAAAATAAAACCCACCCGAAATGGACTAATCAATTAGCGAATGAATTGTTTAAACCAGTAGTAAGACATTTTAGAAAGAGGAATGTGCACGTTAGTGGAATAGACCAGATTTGGGCAGCTGATTTAGTCGATATGCAGGCATTCGCTAAAGATAACGATGGTGTGAAATACCAATTAACCGTTATAGATGTGTTTTCCAAGTACGGCTGGATCGTGCCATTGAATGATAAGAGTGGGAAATCTACAGCTAGCGGCTTCGTGAAGATACTCGGAGGTGGGCGAAAGCCTGTTAAATTATGGTTTGATAAGGGAAAAGAATTTTATAATAAAGACGTAAAGAATTTAGTTGAGTAGTAGGGTGAGTGAGGGCAAGTTGACGGCCGGGGCAAGATGATTGTTATGCTATAAAATTATAATGCGTGGCAGGAAACCAGTCTAACAGGATATGTAGTAAAGAAGAAAACAAGCTCGTCCTTTTGGGGAATTGCGACAACGTGCTAAGGTGCTTCGATTGCTGTTTTTTTCGTGAAATTAACGTTTCCTATCTACCTCTTAACACATTTCGTGGTTATAAAATAACGTGTATCTTAATCCCGATGAATGCAAAAAATTTGAGAAATAGGTCGTTTTGTTAAGCATTTATTTTGAGTCGTTACTGATGTATTTGTGTTTCCAAATCACCAGTATACAAATCATAGCTACCGGGTTTTGTTTAGTGCCCATGTGGGGGCAAGATGGCGGGGGCAAGTTGGCGGAGCGCGACCAGTGCAAACCTTGGTGACATGAAGCGTATTTAGCCTATGAAGGACGTGGAAGCTTTTTTTGCGACTTTTGTTGAGACTTCTAATAACAACAGACATTGCAATTTTTAGATATTGCCATTTTATTCAAAAATTTTGTGTAACAGTTTTATCAAGACTGAATTTCTTAACCAACACAAATTTATATAGTTAGAGACTTTTGTTGATAACCAAGGACTCTACAGCGTTGTATACCTTGCTGATTTACTTATATAATTTTTTTCATCTTTATTAATGCTGAAGGTTTAAAAACTAAAACAACCACAGTCCCAAGCTTGGAACCACCAACTTTCCATCATAGAAAATAGGAAAATTGTATGTTTAGATTGTCAACCAACTTGCCCCAAGCAGGCAACCAACTTGCCCCAGCACAGGGGCAAGTTGGCTGACTTTTATAAAATTTTGAAGTTCATTTTTTTCAAACTTAGAATATTTTGTTGTGCCTAATTTTGTGCTATGATGTAGGTGTTATCAATCAATACATTGTGGGGAAAAACCAACTTTGTTGGCATCAAAGAGGATGATCAGAGGCCAAAAAACTCTTAACCCTGTCAACTTGCCCCCACTTACCCTACTCTACCGAGAACTTGCGTCGTTGAAAGATGGAACTGTACAATGCGGGAGAAATGTTTAAGCACTTTACAGCTAATTCAACAAGAGATATATCGATATATTAGGTGAAATGGTTAGTAATTATAATGAAACGAGACATTCTTCCACTAAAATGACACCCGCTAAGGCTAGTATGAAAGTGAATGAAAAACTGTATTTATGAATTTATACGGTAAAGAGATTTCGGAGCCTATTATACCAAAGTTTTCAATCGGCGATAAAATTAGAATAACTAAGAAGAAGAATATTTTTGAAAAAGGGGTGCACACCTAGATGAATAGAAGCAGTTTTTATAGTATCCCAGATTCAATACACAGATCCGCCAACTTATAAGATTACTGATTGTAATGATGAGAAAATACGGGGCTCACTTCTATGAACAGGAACTACAGAAGACAGCTCAATAAATATTTAGAATAGAAAAGATTATTAGGAAACGCGGGAAGAAATCCCTCGTAAAATGGTTAGGATACCCAGACTCGTTTAATTCTTGGATTGATAACGATAACTTGTTGACATTGTGAAACGAGTATGAAAAAATTTGCCGTGTTTGATTAAAAAAATCGTATAATAAAAAGAGAGACTATGGCAATAACATATTATGAAAACTTTGATATAAATAATGTCATCTTCGAAAACGTTAAAAAAATGACTTCTCCCTTTGAAAATGAATTTCAACGCATACCCAAACACATATGCACACGCACACATACGCAAACACGCATACACACAACGCGTGTTTCTAAAGTACAAATATGATGACGGGAAAATCGGTAAAATATCAATAAAAACTCCTAGGGGAGGGTGGGACTAGATTGACACCTTTTTGTATGAAATGCAATAGAAATTGTACAAGTAAAGATATGAAAATGAATTGAGGATTTACTTAAAAGAGAATATTGTTAGTAACAAAACCATCCAATTACATAATCCAGTTACAAAACTCTACTACGATGCACACTAGTTTTTGTTCTGGCGTGTCACTCTTACCCACCCTATGGAGGCAAGAGTGACATCCAGCATTTCGGGCAAAAGTGACCTCTGTTACTCTTGCCACAGTAATGTTGACAAATGTGATCATAGTGTTCAAATAAAATCTAAAGAATTCAGCACAAATTGTTCCTGTTCACTCTATAGACCTAAATGTTCTGAATGAGCCAATTAAATTCATCCATATTGTTTGCAACTAGGCCTAATGATAACAGAAATCGCATATAAATGCCTTCTTTCCACGTTCTATAGGCGCACATGCTTCATGACACCATTGCTGGCATTGCTTACACTTAACCCAATCTTCCTGAAGATTATTATCATCGCATAGTTTCTTGCAGTAAATGCAAAAGTTGGCATAACTTCAAAATACTTACACCCAACTTTTTTAGATAAATCAAAATCTGACCCTTTCGACCCCTCTTGTTATTTTTACGAGTTGTAGCAACGGCTTTATTTGCTTTAGGCCCAGTGACCACCTTAGCCAGCAATTCATTTTTGTAAGGACTTGATGTCAGGATACATGAAACCTGGGCTTTTCTTTTTCTACTTAGAACCATAGGTTGCACACTACACCGTGAGGCATAAAAAACAAAGCCCCTAGAAAAATTGTCATCATTTTAACAATATTCAAACAATGTCAATGAAATTCAAGAAGCTTATAGCTAAATAGCAGGCAACGTACAAAGATTTTCAGTTTGTGCTCAAACTGTCCGCCTTTAGCTTCCACGCATGCGCGAAGTCGCTTGCTCCATTCACGAATCGCCGAGTCAATTGGCTGGTCAAGATCGTTTCAAGTTTGCACGATTCGGTTATGAAGATCTTCAAAATCACGAACTTTTGTTTTTTACACCATTTCTTGCATGCATCCCCATTATTTTATAATCGACGGGATTCAGATCTCGGCTGGTAAGGGCCATAGTGTAGGAATTATGAAGTCAGGAGTTTCATTCGTCAGAAGTGCAACCGTACCCCTGGCTGAAAAATCTAAAATTCAGAGTTCTCGAATTTCAGGTAGAAGGCCTTCTATGAGTAAAATATCTCTGTATTGTTGGCCGTTGATTTTTGTCCCCGGTTTAACAAAGTGAATTGACGTACACCCTAAAGAAGAAACACCGACTGGCTCCGTCAGAGATTTGCTAAACGTCGGACGTGTGCGTAAAAGGCGGTCGGCTGCAATATCTCTGTTTCCAGCAACATGACCGCTAAAGCCCAGATCTGAATCCAGTCGATTATAAAGTATGGAGAATAACGCATGAAATGGTGTACAAAACAAAGGTCCGTGATTTTGAAGATCTTCATAACCGAATCGTGCAAACTTGGAACGATCTTGACCAGCGAATTTGCTCGGCGGTGCGTGAATGGAGCAAGCGACTTCGCGCATGCGTGGAAGCTAAAGACGGACAGTTTGAGTACAAACTGAAAATCTGTTTACATTACCTGCTATTTGGCTATAATTTTCCTGAATTCCATAGACATTGCCTGATCATTGCTAAAATTATAAGGATTTTTCTAGGGGCTTTGTTTTTTATGCCTCACGGTGTAGTGTCTGCAGCTGCAACATGTGGATATGGAGAAACATTCAGAACAGAGTATCTTTTAGCACTCGACCTACTAATTTCAATGAAAGTGGACATGTTAGTCGCATTATCAGAAGTGGAAGTGGTCGGCGTACTGTCTACCGGTTTTTCGGGAGCGATCGAGTTCGACGCGTCAGGTGCGACACTTTGTCAGTGTTTGGCGCATCATCCAGGCCTTCCGGTTCTGCGTGCGGATACCAGATCGGTTTTCTTATCGATATGCTCTTGGTGACTTAGCAAGTTTCACCATGTAGGACGGTAAGACTAGGCAGAAAGTTAGGTCTTCTTGGAAATGAGCCTGACGCCTTACTTCGGGCACGCTTAGCCTTCGGATGAGTGGTCGCACTCGCTGGAGGAGTCTGGCGATTGACCGACACGGTAGTCGCTCAAGTGACAGATGTAGGTGTACTTGTAGTCCAGGCAATCTACAGTTTCGCCGGGGCAAAATTGCATCAGAAGGTTTTTCAACGGTTTCCTGATCAGAATTTGTTGCTGAATAACATATCCAAAATCCCCCAAAATCCCACCACGGGGTCACCCCCAAAAATGGGGTTCAAAATATGATGGTTTTTCGTGCATTTTTGCATTGAATATCGGGCTGCTAGTACAGCGGCCTGGTTAAAAATTCTTCACTTTGTGATACAAGCATGATATTTGGTACTTTCTACGAACACGTCATAAGAAAAAGATTTGGCTATAGGGCCATTGCATATTTGACCCCTGGCCCCAATGGCAGCCATTTTTCAAAATGGCCCCCAGTTTACAGATTTCAAATTATCTCAGCTTCGAGTACACTTAGAATCGATCGTCATCTTGGTGTCTAAACAAACATAGTTAGGGGCGAGGATTCCAACAGAGCCATTGCAAATGTTCCCAACGGCTTCAATGGCGGCCATTTTCCAAAATGGCCGACCAAAATACGAAATTTTCAATATCTCAGCTTCCAGTACACCTAGAAACGTCATCTTGGTGTCTAAACATACATAGTTAGGGGCACCGATTCCAACAGAGCCATTGAAAAGGTTCCCAATGGCTTCAATGGCGGCCATTTTCCAAAATGGCCGACCAAAATACGAAATTTTCAATATTTCAGCTTCCAGTACACCTAGGAACGTCATCTTGGTGTCTAAACATACATAGTTAGGGGCACCGATTCCAACAGAGCCATTGAAAAGGTTCCCAATGGCTTAAATGGCGGCCATTTTCCAAAATGGCCGACCAAAATACGGATTTTTCATTATCTCAGCTTCAAGTACACTTAGAAGCACCATGGTGCGTCAAGTATAAATATTGTATAATCTAAGGCTTCTAAGCTATTTGTTTCGTCATACTATTTCTGAAACTTCTGATTATGTTCATGTTCATTTGGCAATAAAACAAGTTTTGGATTATATGCAATTCAAGACAGTATTGTTGTTAGTATTGTGTATTGTGACATATTTAAGTAAACATTTTTGAACCTTTATCCAGACAAAGCATTGACCACAGAATTATACAGCATCATCCATGTCACTCACGGTCGCATAGGCCTCTCCAGAGACAGAGACAAGTACACCGCAGAGAAGCTTTTACACATTTGCACTGTCCCTATGTACAGCCCTTCTCACAGCCATGCCTGAGCAGTTCACGACAGGCACGAGACGCGTCGGGAAGTGTCGTCCACTTCACCCCCAGCCACCTTAATTCGTTTGCAGCACCTCCCTTTGACCAGGACATCGCAGTTTAGGATCAGCCATGAACACCTGTGCCCAAACATGAACTGCTTGGTAGGCAGCTCTCTCTCTCCCCCTCTCTCTCATTCACTCTCTCTCTCCCCCCCTCTCTCTCTCTCTCACTCTCTCTCTCTCTCTCTCTCTCTCTCTCTCTCTCTCTCTCTCTCTCTCTCTGTGTGTGTGTGTGTGTGTGTGTGTGTGTTCCACCAGAGCAGCTTCAGTTGGTGGAAGGCCATTCATACTTCCATAGGTCTGTCTTTCTGTGCGAACAGTTGGTTCCTTGCCTCGTTCGCCTTCTCACCACTGGCAATGTCGTACAGCAGAACCACAAAACGCCCAATTACATCGAGCTGATCATAAACAGAGCTGAGAGTTGATACTAAGGTGCAGAAGGCGAGGTGACTTTGCTGAATGTCTTCCAAATGTCCCAGACAGTCCTTTTTCCGCGGCCAGCAAAAAATGATACTGTGTCGCATCCACTGAAAGAGTGTAGGAAGGGCAAGACTACACACTTTTCTGGACCGAGGGCACGCGCCATCTCATGGGTTGGTACATGTAGGTACATGTATCTGAAGCCTTTGTCTGAGGCAAAGCCAACCCACAGTTCATCAATGCTCAGCTGCTGAACTGCTGCTATGGCCAACACAAACGTCTGAGTCAACTGTGCGTATCATCACTTTACGAGAACCATGTTTGGTGGCATTGGAGACATGCAGAAAAATCTTTGTATAAGCTTCCTCCTGAGTACACAGAACAAGTCCATTTGTGTCTCTTTGCCTAGTACCGAGCACATCCTTGTGGTAAGTGGCTATGATCTGTCTTCCTGTTTCTATATCTTGTTTTGCTATTTGCAGACTCGAGAAAGAAGACAACTCTGACTTGTTTTCGTCGTTCCTCAGTAATTCCTTCCAGTTTCTGGGTAGGGAAGTAAAAGATTCGAAGCGCCTTGGACTTCCCTTACCCACCACACTGCATGTGTAATTGTGTATCTCTTCAAGTTGCCGCCCACATAATCATTCCGTATAACATCTACTCTAGGCATGTGCACTAGCTGTCTTATTATGCAGGGCAAGAAAATATGGGAGGCATAGCCTACTCTGAAAAGGTGCGTATAGGCTACATTGCCAGGCTTCAGTATGTTGACTATGGCGTCTCCATCCAGTATAAGAGTGTCAACAATTGGAACACCCAGTGAACGGCCTGGTTGGATATCTGCCGTAGCCTCATTTGTTGAAGTAGGAATCAGTTCTTCTAGGCAACTCACAATGTCTGACTTAGTTCCTAGCCGTAATTAGTCCATAATTCGAGAGTGATTGTGGACATGCCTGGTTATCGTGCGCAAAAAATTCGTCTGTCAATGGCAGAGATAATAAAAAATCCGTATTTTGGTCGGCCATTTTAGAAAATGGCCGCCATTTAAGCCATTGGGAACCTTTTCAATGGCTCTGTTGAAATCGGTGCCCCTAACTATGTATGTTTAGACACCAAGCTGACGTTTCTAGGTGTACTGGAAGCTGAGATAATAAAAAATCCGTATTTTGGTCGGCCATTTTGGAAAATGGCCGCCATTGAAGCCATTGGGAACCTTTTCAATGGCTCTGTTGGAATCGGTGCCCCTAACTATGTATGTTTAGACACCAAGATGACGTTTCTAGGTGTACTGGAAGCTGAGATATTGAAGATTTCGTATTTTGGTCGGCCATTTTGGAAAATGGCCGCCATTGAAGCCGTTGGGAACATTTGCAATGGCTCTGTTGGAATCCTCGCCCCTAACTATGTTTGTTTAGACACCAAGATGACGATTCTAAGTGTACTCGAAGCTGAGATAATTTGAAATCTGTAAACTGGGGGCCATTTTGAAAAATGGCTGCCATTGGGGCCAGGGGTCAAATATGCAATGGCCCTATAGCCAAATCTTTTTCTTATGACGTGTTCGTAGAAAGTACCAAATATCATGCTTGTATCACAAAGTGAAGAATTTTTAACCAGGCCGCTGTACTAGCAGCCCGATATTCAATGCAAAAATGCACGAAAAACCATCATATTTTGAACCCCATTTTTGGGGGTGACCCCGTGGTGGGATTTTGGGGGATTTTGGATATGTTATTTAGCAACAAATTCTGATCAGGAAACCGTTGAAAAACCTTCTGATGCAATTTTGCCCAGGTTGACCGTGTTTCTGATCTAGATTGCCTGGACTATTGGAGAATTATTGATTTCATGTGGCCGCTCTGTGACTAGCGATGTTGCAAAGTCTTCTTCTTTGAAGATATCTGGGTTAAAGGGATATATTCCGGTCTTTTCAAAGCCATGTATACCCTTTTCAGGAGTAGTAGCTTTGAGATATGCTGGGCGAAAAATATCAATAATGTCATAATCAGACACCCGTTTGCCTGGATTTCTGAGCATCCAGTGGTCAATCTCTCGATTGTAAAAAGTTTTTAATGGACCAAAGAAGGTCACATCAAGAGGTTGTAGTCTATGGCTCGTGTGAGGAGGAAGTGTAATTATTGTTATATTATTGGCTCGTGCCAGGTCGATTAACTCGATTGTCTTGTGACTTTGATGACCGTCAAGCAGGAGCAGGATTTTCTGTGTTGGCAACGGCTTTACGTGTTTGATAAAATGTTCCATGTACTTGATAAATATTTCATTAGTCATCCATCCCTTTGGGGATGGATAACCAATCGCTCCAGGTGGACAACCCTTCATTAATCTATTATTCATATTCTTACGTCGAAAGAGAAGCATGGGTGGGACATGCACCCCACTTGCACTCATTGCGTAAACGATTGTCGTAGTCATTCCTTTCTCTGCGCTGACAGCTTTTCCAACTTGTTTCAATCCACGCTTCGCAATAATTATCCCAGGTTTTTGCACCGTTGTTATACCAGACTCGTCCACATTGAATATCTGATGTGCACTATAATCTTCTTTCTCAAACTCCTCCCTGAGCAACTCATAACATTTGTTTACTTGCACACGGTTGAAACCAGTCATGCGGGACATACTTGTTGCCTCGGGACTACGTAAACTGAGTTCAGTATGGCGTCTCAGGAATGAAAAGGCCCACTCTTTCCCTGCCATTTGCATAGTTTTCGAAAATGGATGCGGAATACTGTTCTTTTCGGCAAGTTGGAATGCAAGTCGTCGGAGATCTACAACTGACAACCCGTAGCATCGTCTCTGCATTTCTAGAGCATAATTGACCAATTCCCGATCAAATGCACTGTCAAACACTGGCCTGAAGCGCCCGAGACTAGTTGGTTGATGCTCAACATTTTTTAAACGTTTTATCAGCGTCGGCCTTCGTATACCGTATTGTTTGCTTGCTTTCTTTTTAGAAAGTTGACCACTGGTTATAGCATTCAACGCTTCTTGCATCGCTTCCTGTGTGTACGATGCTCTATTCGTCTTTCTTACGTATAATATTCTTCCCATGATTATCTGGGTCCAAGGAAACAGAACATGAAACTGGAGATGATTTGTTAGGCTTACGCCTACCATGAAGTTACGCTGCAGCCTTATTGAGCAATTAAATGTCAGTTACATGTAGGCAGGAAATACTAATAGTCCATAGCATACTTAGGCCTATCTGAATAGGCCTACAGGTGGGAAATAAAATGCCAGAAATAAATCAATACCGTGAAGTTAGATTGTATTCATGTAACGTGAGGTAAGAGTAACATGGGCTGTTACTCTTACCCACCTCGTTCAAGGTAAGAGTAACAGGTCTGTCACTCTTGCCCAATGATAGACATGTTTCTCTTGCCCCACTTACAGTGGTACTGCAAGAACGACAACGACAACCAATCCCAATATCGCTCACACACGTTCGTTAATTTTCTGATATAGTCTAACATAGATGTGATGCCAGTCAAGGGTTATGATGGTTTAAATGTCTTTCAGATTTCTATGGAAAAACCATGAAAAGATCTGCAATCATAAGAAACAACAGAAATCATCTCTTAGAAAATATTCAGCCGAATGACGAATTAATCGCTTTGCTTTTGTCTTTCAACTGCATAACGCAAGAACAAAGTCACTCCATTCAACGACAACGTTCAACTCGTGGAAAGAACGCAGAGCTTTTGCGCGTCTCGAAATCTTTCGACGAAGCAAAGTTTTCAAGTCTCGTCAAATGTCTTCGACGAACGAATCAAATGGCAGTTGCCAGGATCATGGAAAGCGGAGGAGGTGCAAATAATAAGCTTGATCTAAAGGCCTATAATTAACATAGTATGCCTTAAAATAAAATATAATAATAATAATAATAATAATAATAATAATAATAATAATAATAATAATAATAATAATAAAAAGATCTAGGGATAGACGAACTTCGACCGTCATGTCATGTCATTCCGCCATCGTCGCTCTGCGACGGTTGGCTGCACGAATGGATGAGCATTTTCCACAGTTGTCTATCTCCTGCCATGTTCATTAACCTCCTCCCCGAAAGTCCAGTCCATTTCAAGATGTTGTCTATCCATGCCATTCTTGGTCTTCCTCTTCCCCTTTCTCCCTCCATCAGTCCCGTCATCAGGTTGTTTTCTATGCTGTCCTTTTGCTGTCTCACGACGTGTCCGAAGTATCGTAACTTTCTTGTTTTTACGTGGGTCGACAATTCTTGCTTTGTTCCTGCTATGGAGTACACCTGTTCGTTGGTCAATTTTTTTGTCCATGGTACTCTTAATATTTTTCTAAGACATAAATTTTGTTCTCGAATGCTTGTATGCGTCTTTCCTCCTCTTTCTTTAAAGTCCATGCCTCACACCCGTATGTCGCCACTGGCCACACCAATGCCTTCAGCAGTCTCGTTTTTGTTCTGTTGCTGACGCTTTATTTTTCCAAATCTTCGTCATATTTACCAGACTCGTCATTCCCATCGCCAGTCTTGATTTTACTTCCCCCGTGCAATTTGCATCCTTTGTAACCCGGCATCCCAAATAAACAAATGAATCCACTTGATCCAGCTGTCCTGGGCTCACTTCTGTTGTCAAAATCTCATCAGTGGTTGTCATGACCTTCGTCTTCCCTACATTTATCTTCAGGTTGAACTGTTCTGCTGCCTTCTCTACGCGGTTCACGATTTCTTGGAGTTCTTCTGGAGATGTAGCAATCAGAACAATAATATTAACATCAGCATATCTGAGGTTGTTTATAATTCTCCCTCCGATTGTAAGGCCTCCCACAAAGCCTTCCAATGCTATCCGCATCACCTGCTCCGATAGAATATTAAATAAGCATGGCGAGAGGTGGACCCTTGTCTGACCCCTCCCTTTACCCTGAACCATGCTGATGTGAGGTCGTTCGTTCTCACGTTAGCGTGTTGTTGTCTGTATAAATTTCTGATTAGTTCTACCAGCTGCGGTGGGAATCCTGTGTCGAGCATGGCTAGCCACAGCTGGTTGTGCCTAACCATGTCGAAAGACTTGGAGAAGTCTATGAAGCAGAGGTACAACGGTCAATTACTCTCTTTTGCCTTTTCCAAGATGATCCTTATGTTCACTATTTGATCTCTTGTGCCTCTTTTTGGTCTAAATCCTGCCTGTTCTGGAGCGATTTCTTCCTGTAGTCTGTTTTGCATTCTTTCCAGTATTACACGCAACAGGATCTTGCTTGCGTGGGAGACTAATGCGATTGTTCTATAATTTCCGCATTGAAGCGGGTCTCCTTTCTTTGGTAGCGGTATGAACGTTGATTGTGTCCATTCCTCTGGCCATGTTCCTGTCTTCCAGATCTCTACGCATATCTCGTGCAACTTGCTTATTGTCATTTCTCCTCCAAACTTTAACCCATTAGTGCCTAGCGTCCCCAAAAATGGGACACCACTTCAAAAATTCACATAAAATTAGATATGCATTGTAGATGCAATTTAATGTAATAGCCGTCATGCCAACATGCTAATAAAGTGATTCTGACACAAAATACGCACCAAAAAATTCTTTATCGACTGAAAATTGTGTTTCTAATCACGCCATTGACCTATTTTGACAAATGTAAACATTGCGGACTTTCCGCGTCTTATTAAAAAAATTTGTGCTGATTTCTACATATCTGTCTTTGGTTTCACAAAGGTTAGTATATACTATTAAATAAATAATTAGATCAAATTCATTTTACTAAAATATAACATATGCATTTTATCACTGAAGCGCTGTCCCATTTTTGGGGACGCAAGGCACGAATGGGTACGTGAAGTTCAATACATGCAGTTTTGCTTCTTGTGTGGTATTTTAGTCAGATATTGTTTTAAAAGAAGTATAAACGGCGGTTTGTAGGCAGAATTATCACTCGCAGTAAGAGTTAACGTTATATTATGTTATTTGACTCAAAAATTTATTGACAACTTCAACTGTAGGCTACATTACGCCTTTGTGTACATGTATAGCCTACAGGAATATTTCACATATATAGAAATCGTCCAGGACCTACCAAGCCTATGCAATTTAGTGCAAATAATGGTCAAAATGCATTCATTCTGATGTATGCAGTTGCTAGAAAATTAAATTTAATAATTTAATTTATTATAATTTATTTGAAATAAATAAGGAAAAATATTAGTCGCTATGTAATTTGTCATTCTTTTCTAAGGTATCAGCCAGGGTCAAGAAATGTCATTGTTCATTGTGATGAATATAACATTCCTGTAGCATTTTTTAGTTAGGCTTACAACAATGTCAGGTAGGACTAATGGCAGTCATTGGCATCGTACTATGTTGAATACACCACTTGGCTTTTGCTCTGATTCACATCCATACGGATGAGTTGGTACATCGATCCAAAGCCTGGAGCCCTGGATTAGTCAGGAGGCATATTGGTTGTCAATTTAGTTGATTCCTACTAACAAATAGTGGTCATTTCACCACTTCTTTACCACTCTCAGACTGCAACTAAGCCTTGTTGGCTACAAAGACTGTTCGTTGAGTACACCACATGGCTATTTTACTCAGTCAGACCTATAATGGAGTTGGGGTCTTGAGTCCTCAACTTGGTGTGGGGGGTTCATTGCAACCACTATGTTTTGTAGGCTACTGTGACTACTTTCTTTACCACTCTGAGACTGCTACAGTAGATGAGCAAAATATACCACTATTGAGACGACACACGCCAACAAATGTGAAGATTTTCACTTCCTTTGGTCGAGCTGTTCAATATAGAAAAGTGAGGGCCAGTTCATGGATCTGAACACATAGCTGTTTTTATTAGGGAAATGAAAGCTGACTGTATGAACCAGAAAGTGTGTTCACTTGCACTTTAGCACTAAACTCTATCTGTTGGAACTCAGATGCATTGTGCAAAACAAAGTGTGCGGAAAGTTTGAGAAAAATGAAATGTCGGTCCACATAAAGAGGGTTAGGCCAACAATCTGCTACACAAAACCAGTCTAAAGCACTTTAGCACTTGAAACAGCTATAATGCTTCATTTAACTGTTTTATATGCTTTATGTAACAGTGTTGGTTGCTACTGATGTAGGATGTTGATCTAAAGCATGGACAGCATTATTATGATATGATGCGTGTAAGCAATTCCTTTCAAAATGTGAACAATTTTGCATATAAATGTATTCAGGCATGCCATTTTTGTTGAAATTTTGCTTATACATTTGATTTTGAATGATACTGAGTACAAATTATTTATATGTTCTCTTAACTCGACTGTAACAACAGTCTTGAGTGATATAACCTGTACATATGACCATGTAAATCTTCACGTGCCCATTCGTGCCTAGCGTCCCCAAAAATGGGACGCTTAAAAAATTTGTTCCAAAAGCATCAAAAGCAAAAATTTTGCAGAATTTGTGTTAGGTATTGTCCAAACTCATCATTTGCAACAAAGTTTTTATATTTTGAGATGATTTTTAAAAATCAGGCACTAATGGGTTAATAATTCAACTGCTATATCGTCCGGGCCTGGGGCCTTTCGTGATGCTGTTCTCGTTATTGCTCTTCTGATCTCTTCAATCAATGGTGGTGGTTCTCTTTCTTGATAGGAAATCTCTATTTCTTCTTCCTCTCCGTCGTATAATTTTTCGCAATATTCCTTCCATCTGCTGTTTACTGCCCTTGGATCTGTGATTTTCTTTCCATTGGTGTCTCCAATGATAGTGTGCCGTGGTGTGAACTTTCCTGTGAGCCTCTTTATTGTTTGAAAGACAGGTCTGCTGTTGCCTTTGCTTGCATTTTCTTCCAATTCCTTGCAGAGTGAATCAAGTTCTTCTTGTTTGTCCCTCCGGAGTCCTGCTTGTACCTCAGCTCGCAGCTTCTTGTATTCTGTATCCGATTTTGACTTTATCTCCCTTTTCTTCTCGATCAGTTTCCATGTATCTTCTGAGATCCAGTTCTTTTTTCGGTGTTGGCTCCCTTTCCTTATTGTCTCGTTTGCTGCTCCCCGTGTAACTTCTTTAAGTTGCTGCCATAATCCATCTGGTGTGCGTGGTTCTTCTATGCTCTCCAGTGCTTCGAACCTGTTTGAGATTTCTACTTGATATTGCTCTGCGACCTCTAAATCTCTAAGTCTCTCGAAGTCCAGAAGCAGCGGTCTTTCTCTTTTCTTCTTCTCGAATCTTAACTGCATTGTTAATATCACTAGATTATGATCAGAGTTACAGTCCCCACTGAGATATATCCGTGCGTTATTGATCGTTTGTTTCCATTGTTTGCCAATTAGAATATAATCCAGTTGGGCCCTAGTATGTCCATTTGGGCTTTTCCACGTGTATCGATGTCTGTTGTGTAGTCGTGATAGCGTATTAGTGATGAACAGGTTGTTTTCCGCGCAGAACTCCACCAGCATTTGTCCCCTCTCGTTTCTCTCTCCGTGTCCCTATCTGCCTAGCACGTCCCTTTCCGTCGCGTTTTCTCCCACTCTGGCATTAAAGTCACCTGTGATCACTAATATGTTGCGCCTGGGAACCTCTCTGATCGCATGGTCCAAGTCTGTCTAGAATTGTTCTGCTTCTTCTTCGTCTTTATCTGCTGTTGGCGCATAGCACTGTATTATTGTTATATTTCTTGGTTGTGATTCGAACGTGGCCATGATTATTCTATGATTTATCGCGTCATATGATGCCAGGCATGACGAAATATTCTTATGAATCCAGATGGCCACTCCATGATGTTCTCTTTCTGTTCCTCCTGCGTATACCATCGTATGTCCATCCAATGTCTTAAAATGTCCAGATCCCGCCCATTTGGTTTCTGAGAAGCCGCATATGCTGACATCTAGCCTCTCCATTTCTCTACCAATCATCGATAACTTACCTAATGCGTTAAGTCCTCGTACATTCCATTGACCTATCTTTACACGTCGTCTGCTGTTTAAGTGTCTCACCACTGTTGCCGCAGCCGCTGTTGTTGTCGTTGCTGTTGTTGTTGTCGTTGTTGTTGCTGTCGTTGACCTTCGACCGACAGCTACCATAATGTCTAATCTGCGTTCTTCATATCTTGATCTAAAGGCCTATAGTTAACATAGTATGCCTTAAAGTAAAATAATAATAATAATAATAATAATAATAATAATAATAGTAATAATAATAATAGTAATAATAGCTGAGCGACATGCAGTCACTGTGGTTGCAGGCTTCGCTCCCGATCAGAGATGGAGGCCTTGGGATCAGGCTGATATCGATGTGGCATCATCAGCCTATTTGGCGTCAGCTGCGTCGACCGAGTGGAGCGATGCATACCGGGAGGAGATGATGGAGGCTCGTAAAGACTTGCTTCCCGCAGTGATGGATACGATCCCGAGAGAGCAGAAGACCTGGGGTCGACCGCTTATCGACAGGGATAAGATGAAGATTTGGACCGGATGCGATGATCCACTCAGCCAGGCAAGACTGTGAGCATTGTCAGATGCACATAGGCGCCGAGTTGACCCTAAGAGTGTGAGTGCCCGAACGAATGTGAAAGAAATTTTGAACCTTTTTTTATAGGAGTTACTGAAGATACCTCTGTTCTTAGGCGGAAACTTGTTCATGGTTTTAGGGGATAAACCCGCGGTCAAAGGACAATCGAAGGGACTTGGGGAGGGGATGTAGGCCTACTCCTACCCATTTTTGAATTTGTTTTCTTGCCACACTGCGATGGTAGCATCGCAGGCTGTCAATTTTACGAAATTGTCGTGGTTTAAGACGAAAAGCATCCCCCGCAGGGCTGTTTTTAAGGAATTTTTAGAACTGCATAACCCTTGCTTTCCTTTCCCATCCTCCATGGTAAATTACTTCCAATCGGAGGACAATGACAGTTTTGATAATTTTAACTGCACAAAAATGCTTCTACAACTGCAAAAATTCATTTAGGACTGCACATTTTGTGTACAACTGCACGTTAAAAAACCCTGGGTCCCTTCCGTTGTTTAAAAATATTTCCACACAACTTGAAATAGTGGCATTTTAAGCTGTTATCTCATCAGTATTTTCCATTATTTCATTGTTTAAAGATACGATTTAAGACTTCAATAAATTTTCTTCTCAATTGCTTAAAAAATTTGATCCCTCTTTGGGTCAACATGTACTTCTCTTGGCATCCACACAGAAGAAACGCACAATCTTTGTTAGCATGGGCATTGGGCACCTTGGAGCACTCTCCCTAATTAGGTCAACACTCAACGTACTCAAAGTTTGCACAAAAAATCAGAAAATTCTGTCTGCATTAACCACTATTTAGTGAGCCAATGTTAACATTGTGGAAGATAGGCCTACAAATAGTTTTCAAAGACAATTTAGTCAAGACTGATTTGTTAATTAACTCAGTCAAAACAATATCCAGCTTTTGTGATGCTGGGAGGTGATTCTCGCGAAGTGATGATCATTATAATATTATTGTAGCCTATAGCATGTACAATAAAAAGAAACAGTCATTCAAATCGTCGCCTTCGTCCGTGATAAAAAAATGACTGAAGCGGATCGAATGAGCAGGATTTCGATGTTTTTCTCGTTTTCGTATGGAGCTCAGACTACCGGACGGGGTAAAACTGGGGTATAGTAAGGATGACTAACGAAGGTAAAAGAAAATATGTAAAAGACGCAATGATTTTCATAGATAAGCAATGCCAACAGAGAAATAGTATCATAAGAAGCACATCTTGATGGCTGATTTCTGGTGGTGCCCATGCATAGGCGGGCCTCGCATGGCCAATTTCTGGTGGTGCTGAGCACTCACGGGCCTCGCAGAGTCGGCGACCATGCAGATGCACACGCCGGAGACTGGCTCGGGACCATCCCTTTGGCTGCATGTGGCTTGGGATTGAGCAATGAAGCTGTTAGAGTGGCTGCAGGATTCCGTCTTGGACTAACTCTTTGTGCATCACATGGGTGCCAGTGTGGCGAGATCGCAGACCCAGGTGGACATCATGAACTGGTCTGCAGAAGGTCGATGGGAAGGGCAGCGCGACACGCTGCACTGAATGACATTATCTGGAGAGCCTTGTCGAAGGCGGATATTCCTAGTTCAAAAGAACCGTCAGGACTGAGCCGCACCGATGGAAAAAGACAAGACGGAGTCACATTGGTCCCATGGACAAGAGGCAGGTTCACTGCATGGGATGCAACAGCAATCCACACCTGCGCGTCGTCGTACATTCATCTGACGTCGACAGTAGCGGGTGGAGCGGCGGAGCAAGCTGCTGATCGAAAAAGCAGCAAGTACATGTAAGGTAAGTGGTGCAAAAGTGGCAGGGCAGGGTAAGAGTGGCATCCCCACTTTCGAAGTATGTACTTATTTTCTGAAACCTTTACCTAGTGCGAACATAGACTATCATTAAGTGTTACGATTTCATAAGGCGAGAGTTTCCAAGAGTTGAATGGTAAAAATTTTATCGAATTTTTTTCAATTTTTCGCGTTTTTTGCAACTCTCGTGAGTATCACAAATATGTTGCTCACTTTCAGTATTAAGATCGCACTTGCAAAAGTTTTATTTTGTTTTATGCAGGAATGTGTGTTCTTTTAAATTCTAAAAGTTTTAAGAAATTAGGCGACGCAATAATGTTGATAGATAATCGTAATTATGAGCACCCAAATCGGGGCAAAAGTAGCATTGCATGCCACTCTTGCCCCCGTTTTACGTGACACTAGTGCCCCATCACTGACAGTTTTGCCCCAGCGGTATGGCAGTTTTACCCCAGCGGTATGCCAGTTCTGCCCCAGTGTTATGCCAGTTTTGCCCACCGGTATCCTGCCGGTATATTAGTTTATTAATTGGTTGGCACTCTGGCGTTGTACATAATGTACTATGTGATTCAACGTTATATATATAAGCGTAAAACTCAGCGAGAAAGTCACACTGACGAAGTATTGTGCCATGCCATGAAAATGGTGTCTATAGTGGAGATTTTTCGAAATTCCATGCAATGATAAAGCATGGAATTTCAAGCTATTGACCTACGCCATTGGAATCCTGACTTTGTGCATGCCTATATGCCTATTGACGTTTCAATAAAGCGTCGGGACATGTCTGTGACTTGGAAATCAGGATGAAGTGAAGAAGGCAGCCAACGTTAGGTTGTAATTGGTAACACAGAACGATCAGACAAGCAAAAAGCGAAGAAACTTCAACAGGATATTCATTCATTAAATGCATTTGTATAGCACCTCTTCAATGAGACTACTCAGAGGCACTCCCAACTTCAGCGCGGCCAAATAAAGCTGCCCTAAGATGAGAGAGGACAGCCTGAGAATGACTTTAGAAAGGGAGCAGAGTGTCAGAGGATGGCCATTCCAGGTTTATGCATATAGTGGAAATAGGCCACGAGCAAAGGGGGACCGAGAACAGACTTTTCAATTGAACGATGGAGCGGAAGTGGCTAGCACTAAGAGTAGGGTTACAGAGCTCTCAAAGGTAGGAATGAGCTAGGCCTAGCAGGCAGTGCCAGACTAGTGTAGAGATCCTATTCTCTATTTGCTGCTTGACAGGAAACTATAGCTGAGAACGTCAAGCATATAGCTAGAAATAATGGCTGAATTTGGGTATGGGGGTCAATATGGCGGGCTGCAGAGAGCAGGACGCGATCAAGGCAACTCACGCAGGCACTCTTCCGTGCTCAACCAGCGTGCTGACTTAGGAAAGCATAGAAAGAGCAACAGGAGTCAAGTCTGGTGGTAATGAAAGAATGGACACTGGTAGCAGCAACAGTAGGAGTAAGCGAGCGAGCTGCGAGCAACAGTGCGTAGTTGACCCAGTTGATAATAACGGACACGGCTGAGTGAGTGAATGTGTGGAGCAAAAGTGAGCTCTTGGTCCAGAGCGACACCAAAGTCACGGACTTTGGTTGAGAAGACAAAATCAGGAAAGGCAACACCAATAGCCCATATTAAACAGTAGCAACCTTTAAACAGGACACGAAAGTCAAAAGGTTCCAAAAGCTTATGATGAAAAGAAAACTTTGAACACCACCAGAATTCAAGGAATCATTGCAAAGCTCAAATCGCCCCGGAAAATCAGAGCTCCCTGCTCAACCAGCGTGCTGTCTTAGGGAACTTGCGAGCACTAACAACTGAGAAATCAAAACACAAGATAGTGCAATCAATAGCATCAGTTGTCAAGCTCTTGCCTATTTTTTCTTTGACTAAATTGAGATAAGTGATGAGAGAGAAAGAGATAAACTGTTCCTCTCTGGTCCTTCCAGGAAATGTAAACATGATAGGCTACAAATGGGGCTTAGCCCATCATCACCTATGAAGACATTCAGAACAGTGATGCCACTGACTCCCAACCTATGCTCAATGATTACTCATCTGTGCTCATCAGCATATCCTCACCTGTGAGAAATTCAGGCAAGTAAAGCAACGTTTAGGAATAAAGTGGCTTCATGTAAAGGCTTGACGTCTAGTTCTCTTGTTCAGAAAAGCTGTCGCCAGGTTCTTCTGCCTACTGCTACTGGCAGGCGTAAAAGAAGGAGCGAATATTTAGCAATGCTGCATGAAGTCAAATGCGTGCAAATCAAGTCTATTATAGAGGAAAACGTGCATAAGATGGAGCAAAGAGGGGGATTGCCTTCTGCTATAGCAAGTAGCCTACCTTAAAATGGAATGACAATGGAAGCCGAGAAATAAAAAATGCTTTTAAAACACAGAAAATGAAAAGTCACAATAGACTTATTTCTTGTGTGCTTTTGTCTTTGTTTTTTTACTGATTAAGACTTTTGTTTAAATGTCAGAAAATATTCAACATTGTTGTGATTTTTGTGGTTCAAGCTTTATACAGAGTGCCAATTCTGTAGATTGCTTAGCAAAATCGATACTTGAGGGATTTCAGGGAAGGTATCTTCTCATCACACTATGCACTGCTGTATGCAATGGGTCTGACTTAATATGTAAAACATAAATTTCTGCTTATTGTTTTAAAGCAAAATTGTTGAAAACATAGCCTATGTTAAAGTTGTTACTGTCTCTGGGGTACGAAGGGCATGCCAGTCTTGCCCTCAACAAGGGGTAAAAGTGGCATGATATTCATGCCCCACATGGTGGGGCAAGAGTGGCCTTTTTGGTGCCTCCACCGCAGGCCAGATTTTAAAGAAGAAATCGTATCCAGTAGAAATTTAAGCAATTTTATGGATGCACCGATGATCTACCTACACCACAAAACAAGTTTCATCTTGAAGTGTTTAATATTGCATATTGTATTCCACATTTTGTGACTTTATGCCACTCTTGCCCCCACCTCCCCCTATACGTCCCTCCCCGCTACGCATGAATTCATCCCCGTGACAATTGAGTCACTTGGCCCGATAAACCGGACAGGTCTATCATTTCAGGAGCTGGGCCGCCGCATGACAGAGGCAGCGGACGACCCTAGAGAAACCATGCATCTGTTCCAGCGGTTGTCAAATATGCACGCAACGGTTCAATGTTGTTGCATTATTTTAGAGGCACCTTTGAGCATGTTGGAGACGAGAACCTATAAAAAAGCTTTTACTATTTACTGTTCATATAGCCTGAGGGCATGGGCGGAGACCTGGGTGGAGATTTGGGGGGGACGGAAAGACGCGAAATTTTTTGACGGACGAATGGCTGAGAGTCGCCGAAAAATTTCTGGTCGTCCGCCGAAATCTTGGAAAAAAGTTCTATTTTCGTCGCCAAAAAGTTGATGACCTTTTATTGTCTTCCGGACAAAATCTCGACCAAATTTTCAGTTTTTTCTTGGCCCCCAAAAAGTTGATGACTTTTTTTAGTCTTGACGCTCAATGATTTGGGGACAAATGCATGGGCCGTCCCCCCAACACCATCATTGGGGAGACCGTCCCCCTATCCCCCTAGGTCTCCACCCATGCCTAAGGGATCATATAATACCTCGGGCCAAAAAAATAAAATAAATATAATGATAGTAATTATTACACTTGGAACCTTTAGCGTGACAGGATTGGACAAGCCGTTCCCGATGTCACTGACAGTGTCCTCAAGTATATATATAAATGTTTTTTACTATAGGCTAATTATCATGATTTTTATAATTATTTTTATAATTACATTCACCATAAATGTCGCTATTGTTGTTGTTGCTGTTTATAATGATAATAGAAATAATAATAGTGGTAATAACAAAATCTTAATAGTAATACTAAAATTATAATGCTGGTGATAGGCCCTAATAGATGTGCGTTTATACCAAATAGCATAAAAATCATTCCGATACATTGAACTATTTTTAAGATTAGCCTAATAATAATTATACCCTATGTGTAAGTCTTTGTATAATCAACTCGCAAAACTCCAGTACAAGTTTTGAAATCCCGTGAAAAGCGTCATTCGAAAAGGTGTCAATAGGGCTCTTTCACGTTTAGGAAAGCTTAAATTCGGACGGAAAGTTACCGGTATTTAACCATTTTTGCACTTAGTTACGCCGACGGTGCACTCGTAATTATTTTTAAAAAAATCCAAGTGGGAAAAATGACATTTCTCCGCCAAAAAGTGTTTTATTGTATCTCTGCACCTTTCAGTTATATCATCCAGGGCCGTTTTAAGGAGTTTGGGGGCCCTAAGCACAAACCCTAACCCTAAAAGTAGCCATGGCATGAGGCAAACCTTTAAAGCTGCTGGGAAATCAAGGTCTCTGGGAACTGAGAGCGGGTATTTGCCGGTCGATTGCTGAGACGTGTAGCGCCGAGAGGGGAAGTATGGGGAGAAAATTTGCCTTCCCACCAGAAATTTTTGAATTTTCACATTGCAATGACTGCGCATTTTTAGCTGCATCCTAGCAAAATTGATCAACTATTGCAGTGCTAACATGAGTAGGCCTATAGCCTAAGACTTCAATAGATATTCTTACCATTATTATAATTTCTTTTTCAATTTCTACATTGTAATGGCAGCATTGCATTTTGTAAGCCGAGATCTTAACAAAGGTTACTCTATTATTTCAGTGCTTATAACAAAAGAGTGATTGAAAATTTCAATAAGTATAATTATCATTACAATAAGAATTTCTCTACGTATCAAGTTCAGCAGCTCAGTTCTGCTGCTTCTGGACCATTAGGCCTACACTATAATGAATAACTGCAGACAAGTTTGTAATTGCGTAAGCCATTCTTTCTTTCACAGGAAAAATTATTAGCCTAGGCCTATTCCCGTTGCTGAAAAAGGTCATGCGCATTGCTGACCCAGGACACATTTATCTGAATCGTTTCAGATGTTACACAAACCAAGAAAGAACTTCCAAAATCGGGACGCCGTGTATATAGTAATTATACTGTTTTAGTCCACTAAGTTTTCCAGGGGCAAAACATTTAACAAATTTGGCAGTTTGACATTTGAAAGGTAGCATGGAAAGACGCCAATTAGTCGTGCAAAAATAGTTATGTAGGCTACAAATATTAACAGTAAACTATACTCATTCTAGCCTAATATGATGTTATCATTTATTTTATTAGTAGATTTTATCATCATAATCATATATTACTAGAGTTCATGTAATACAATAATGTAAACAGCAATTAAAACTATTATTGTATCATTTGTATGGTCAAATGTTTTGGGTATCGGGTAGTCAGTATTTTTAGAGGTGAAGTTCACCCCATCCCGGGAGATGCCTGAACGTAACCATATTTCCGCCTCAATCTCTCAGTGTCAGATATAGAGTAGTTTAACATAGATCTACGTTAAAGTTCGTATAATTATGTTGCTAATTTGTAACGCTATGTAGTATTTTGGGTCGCCGCGGGGCCCCCTGTTGCGTGGGGCCCTAGGCACGTGCCTCGCGTGCCTTGGCCTTAAAACGGCTCTGATAACATCCTAAACTTGCACGTGCTGACACAATGCGCTTTGAGGTTTCGCATCGAATTCCTTTCGTGACTAGTGCTTGCCACTCACATTTTTGCTATACAACTAGGGTTTGTTGCTATTTTTGCACTATTTAATTCAATTCCTCTCATTTTTTCCTTCCCTTCCATCTTTATCACAACGCATGCCGTACATTATCAAAACAGATCTAGCCGTAAATTGGTGTTTTTATTCTAGTTCATAAATTGGCATTTATAAATAGCTACTTGAGCAATAATGACAATAATTTTATTTCTATTTGAAAAGCGTGATAGGCCTAATAGTTCGTTATGAAAATGTCCAGTTTCACTTCTTGCTCAAATTATTCGACGAAACTTCGTTTCTGTTACGTGTCTTCATCCCAAACAATTTTTTTAGCTTAACTGAAGTTGAATGAATGAATGAATGAAGTTGTTTATTGCACAAACACACACACACACACATGTCAAACAATAAACGAGACTCAGTAAACAGAGTGCAAAAGGAGTCAGGAAAAGCTAACAGCTTATACAACCCTGACCCCTAGCTCCAAGACTATTTTTAGTGCACGTTAAATGTTAATACATAATTAATACTTAATTAATTAATTAGAACAAAACTGAAAGTAATAGGGATAAACATAAGTTACTGAAACCTATGTCTGTCTAAGCTTGGTGGGAATTCTTTTCAAAACATTGGTTTGGCTTTAGGTGCAACAAAAATTGAACTGCAAAGTCGTGGTGCAACGGAATTACAGCTTCTTCATACGAAAATCGAAGATGTGCGAAACGGAACCCAATCATGGTCACATCAAACGTATAAATTCATGAGTCAACAGAAGGAAGAAGGTATTGAATTTCTGAACTCACAGTTGGAGAGACAAACTGTGGTCGTTTGGATCTGGTGTCGTTCACAAGCAGCACTTGAATATATTCAGAAGATGTACGAATCGAATCAGTTGAGAGATGTATTGTTTGAAAACATTCAACCCTCCACTTCAATTACGATCAGCATCGATAGCAATCAATTCAAGAAAACCATTGGCAAGTATTTCTGAATGCTCTTTTCATAAAGGAAATCTAGAACAAGCAATCAACTCCACTTAGGAACTTAGTTTTAACATTAATTGATTAAATCAACGCTTGTTTACATGATCAGCGGAATGGATGTTGAAGTTGACAAGCCGTTAATGTATAATTGTTATGAATACCGTATATTATAAGTAACGGTGTCTGATTGATTAGAGTGGTCGGCCTATAGCGTGGAGTGTACGGGATCTATCTCCGTCCGAGACGGTTGCTATGTAGGGACCTACAGCACGTTCTTCACTCACAATTGCTCTGCAATGCAATTGCAGTTGCGTTGTTGAGGCGTGTGCACGTCTGAGCTTTGTAAGAAGGTCGATATCATAATTTATTTCAGCGATATTGTATTGTATTAGTCGGGAGGACAATAATTTATTGCTGGTTTAAATAATTATATTCAGTGGCGTAACAACCGGGGATCCACGAACAACGACACTAAAGAGTGAAAATTGTGAGATGGCTAAATAAAACTGCAGCTAGATTAAAATAAATGATGTTTCCTCCAAGGGTTTCCAATTCCTTCAACACAGCCACTCGGATCGCAAAGGTGGGGTGTTGCTTTCATATTCCGAAAAGAACTTTATCTGAAAGTCATCGACCTATCGTCAGCTGTTTCTTCGCATGAGCGACTGTGCGCACGAGTAACATTTTTGCATAATCTTGCACTGTAAACTTTATCGGAATTTTCAGATAAACCCCATCACTATATACGATAATTTTTCAACGCATTCCCCAACCTTCTCGATGAACTCTCTAAAACACATGGCCACCCTCTCTTTGCTGGAGATTTCAACTGCACTGGGAGGTGGGAACTCACCATCCACGATTGATCACCGACTCTCCTGCATAGAATATTCGTCCAATGTGATCCAACGCATTAACATTTCAACTCGGGCGAGCGAGGCGTCAGGCAACCTATAGGGTGGCTCAAAAAGGTACGACCATATAAAATGCGATATCTTCACAACCGATAGAATGTTTTCTGCGAAAATTTCCCAATTTGCAGGGACACGAATTTCCAACAAACCCTGAAAGTTTCATTTGAAACATCTCATGTTTGCGAAAGTTACAAGTTACAGCTGTTTAAACTTTCGGTTTCGTTTTGTCAAATTTTTCGCGGAAAATGAACGTCACTTGCAGATTTCCATGTCAAATGATATCACTTTTCACTACAACCTCAGAATTCCGTTTTGCAGTTTATTGTAAGGTACGAGAGTGTCCACTCCCTGCCTTAACACGAGCTCGAATTCTTTTTCTGAAGCTCAGTATGGCCTTGTTGATCGGGTCCTGCGGCATCTGATCCCACATCAGCAGAAAAACTTACTTCAGCTGGTCAATGTTCTCCAACTTGGGATGAAATCAGGGCTGTAATCAAGGGTATGCACGAGTAGGCCTATACAGCGTATACTCACCTCACAAAGAGTGTGTGCGTATACGCATGTAAAAGGCAAAAATTAAGTGTATTTTTCACGAAATCTGGAGTGAAATACTAAAAAGAGGTCATCAGATTTTACGGACGGGAAAATAGAGAAATTTTCGGGCGGATGACTAAAAAAAGAAAAAAGGTCGTCATATTTTTCGTACGGGAAAATGGAGAAATTTTTGGGGCGGATGACAGCCGCCAGAAATTTTGGGCCCGAAACAGGGCTTTTTTTAACGTGCAGTTGTACACAAAATGTGCAGTCCTAAATGGATTTGTGCAGCTGTAGAAGCACTTCTGTCACAAGTTCTGTGCAGTTAAAAAAGCAAAAAAGGTCATTGTCATCCGATTGGAAGTAATTTACCATGGAGGCTAGGAAAGGAAAGAAGGGGTTGTGCAGTTCTAAAAATTAATTAAAAACAGCCCTGGCCCGAAAAAATCGGTTTTTCTCCCGGTCAGCGTGTATACTCACCTCAAAATTTATGAGTAGGCTATGGCTCTGGATGAAATGTCTTGCAGCGTCCCAGCATAGCTCCCCAGACGTGATAAGCAAGAGGGCTAAGGTCTGGCGAGTTTGTTAGTCATCTTTGCCAATAAATTTGCTGCAGTTGATGGCAATAAGGCAGCGCCATCATAATCAGTGGCGGCGCCAGGATTTTCGTTTGGGGGGGGCTGGATTTGTGGGGAAAAAATTCCGTTTCCAGGTCGCCAAAATTCCATTTCCGCCGTAAAAATTTCTGACGACCTTTTTTTTGTCATTTGATCGAAATCTTCGAAAATGGTCCTTTTTCATGATCCGTCAAACTCTCTGCCAAACCTCGTGCGTACCATTATATTTATTTTTTGGGAAGGGGGCTAAAGGGGATAAATCGTGCAAATATTTTATTTTTACATGGGAAAAAAATGGATGGCCTTTTTAGGGGGCTTAGGTCTCTAGCCCCAAGCGCCGCTACTGATCTTAATCAATCTTGCCGTGCAAGCAAGCAGGCGCACCGTCCTGCTGGAAAATAAAACCAGATGTTAGAGCATACCTGGTCTTCAATGAGTTTGGGTAAGAGAGATCAACGATGACTTTGACATCTAACCCACTGAATGGGATTAAATGCAGTCCTTTTTTGCAGCCGTAACATGCGCCAGCATATCTGATGCCGAAACCATGATGTGCTTTTCAAACTTGACCCTTTCGATTACTAAGCGAATTTCGTGAAAATCGCGCTTTTTCCGTCAGACCCAACGACCACTTCCTGCCTCTCTTCCGACATCTGATCTTCGTTACATAAACACGTTTACAGATAGCCTTCACTGTGCTCATGCGTCACTTTTCACTGGGTATTTTGCTATGATTACGCGACGTCCCAATCTCTGTTCACGCAACGTCCGACCGAGTTCCGATTTTATCTTCCGCAGAAACTTTGCCCATGACGTTCAGTAATGGATTCACGAATTGACACCTTAATCTATAAAATATCACCAAATACCAACAGTTTGCTTCATAAACAGCTTCTTTACAGCCCATAGTGAATTCGTACGACATCGTCATCAATTTGTGTGTTGTAATTTTTAACAAATCTTAATGAAATCACATGACATTGTATTGGAGCGTGATTCTCCGGATATTTGAAAAAAAAAACGGAATTGAAAGTTTAAACAGCTGTAACTTTTGCCAACATGAAAAGTTTAAAATGAAATTTTCAGGGATTCTTGGAAATTCATTTCCCTGCAAATTGGAAAATTTTCACAGAAACATGTTAGTTGGTTCCGAAGTTATCGCATTTTATCCGGTGGTACAATTTTTTGAGCCGCACTGTACTTTACCTGCCGATTCAACATGAAGACGATGATTCTTGTAAGGACATCTTGATGTCGGATGCAGGCATCTATGATTAATATCTCATTGCATCAACTCTTCAATATAAACTGCACAAGTCGGATACCATTATTATGGTCATCTGCCAGTAACGTCGATATAACCACGTTTCGTTAATATTTTCAACGCACGCTATGTTTCACCTCTCCCTCTGATGATCTTGATACTTTAGCATATCAGTTCCAAACTGACATCACCAACGTCCTTGACCTCTTCGCCCCTATGACAAATTGTCCAAGCACCAGGGAGATTTATAAAGCGCCACTGGCGGTATGAACTGTTCAGAGGTGCGTAAACCCCGCGGGGTAAATTTTTGTAAGAGAAATTATTTCAAGCAACGAGTATAATATAAAAAGGAGACCCAGACAATAACTTTGGCCGCAGGGGAGGGAGGTCAGGTCATTCAAAACAGATTTGGTGTCATATTATAATCATTATTGTTTAGTCAAAATTATTTCCATAAATGCACCTTCAATTTCATCAAGAATTTTTTCATGATAATCAATATTTTGTTCATCAACCAAGAAATGCTTGAAATATTCAATCAAGCTTTGATTTAATGAAAAATTCTTTCATCCATCTACTTTTATCTGACCAAGAACTGCTTTTATTAGCATAATCATGCAGATTTACAATATTCTTAACCGCCGTCAACTAAAGGATCTGATTGAAGTCATGGTAATCGTCATTATCATCATCATCGTCGTCGTCAACATCATCATAATCGTCATCATCATCATCGTCGTCATCATCATCATCGTTGTCGTCGTCGTGGTCATCATTATCATCATCATCGTCGCCGTCGTGGTCATCGTCATCAACGTCGTCGTCATCCTCATCGTCATCAACATTCAGTTATAAGACAGTCAATTGTTTGCTTATTAAATTTTGTAATGTTATTTTGTTCTCTATATTTAGTTCTCTATTATTGTAGTCGTGTGTGCGTTTTCCGTCAGTTTTACTCAGAGAATCAAGATACAAGAAGATAAAGATCTGTATGCGCGTAGTGTGACTAAGCTGCGAAACGAAATCTACATAGTCATTAGATCGTCTTTACGTCGTCCTCTTTTTTCTGTAATTCAAGTATTTGAAGATCAAAATCCATTTCATTGGCAAAAGGAAATCAGACCAACAGAGATTAAAGATCCGCAAGAAATTCAATCCAATGAGAAGGAAAATTGTCTTTACGTCACTGACTCTGGTGACACTTACGTCTGGAAGATAACAAGAGAAGGAGATGACGAATACAAAATCATCAAATGGCTCACAATTGATTATATCTCACGTAGTATGTCATTGTCGACTGATGGTCAGTTCTTGACTTTGAATAAATCATCGTCCTCTCTGATGATCTACGGATCAGACGCAAAATTTATTCGATCCATTAAGTTGCCAACAGACATCATAGAACCTCGTCATGCAGTGGAAACATCCATCGGGAATTACATCGTATTTCATAAGTGGACAAAAGAGAAGAAAGAGACTGAGTCGAATGAGTTAGCAGGGGTAATAGAGTGGGGCATATGCGAATTGAACAGAGATGGACAGACAGTGCGTCGTTTTATTCCTTCAGATGAAACACAACAACTGAAATATTCTGATTATCTCTCAATCGATTCAGAGGATCGCGTGTTCGTGGCTGAAACTACGAACGATAGAGTGATTCTCTTGGATTCCGATCTTAGATGGAATAGAATTCTTATTCCAACGGGAGAGAAAGAAGAAATGAGGATCGAATGGCCAGACAGATTATGTTACGACGAAGAAAAGAAGCAACTGATCGTCACAGGAGAACAAGTTAATGTTTACTCTTTAAGTCGGAAATAAACTTGTTGTCGAAAGCTTCCTTCCAAATTAAACAACTAATTTTATCAATATGTTTGAATAATTTTAGCAAATATGGGAATAATTTAGCCAAAAAATTTGTACAGTTTCCTTATCTTATTTTAAAATTTTGCGCATCCTCCACATTGTAGAAATTGTATTGCATTGTACCCATGAATTTATGAAGTTATAACGCGCCTCTCACAGTGCTCACCAATCAGAGGCGCTTCCTGCAGTACGAAAACCCCAGAGAGAAGAAGTTTTGAGACAGCGAAAGATCTGCTTCTGATAACAGTTACCACGTTCGTCACTTCCAAAGTGGGCCTTTGTATCAGTTTTATGCATGATGCCTGACGCCGGTCTCCAGTTGGATTCCAGTTATTGTTCAACGCTGCAGCGAGGCTTGTTTGCTGTAGCAGAAAATACGATCACGTCACGCCGCTCCTCTCCACTGGCTGGTAACGCTCTGTCTGTTTGTCTTCAAATCACTTCATGGAGCTGCGCGCGAGTACCTGCGCGATTGATGCATTCCTTCGTGGCTGGGCTTCTTCTATGATCATCCGAGAGGACCAAACTGCGTGTGCAGAGGATGAGAACGTGCTTCGGCGATCGTGCCTTCTCGGCCGCTGGTCCTCGATGCTGGAACAGACTTCCTTTCGCTTTTTGATCGGCTGGGTCAGTCGATTATTTTAAGCCTATGCTAAAACACACTTGTTCTCTATGGCTAATATAATTACGCCAGTTATCTGCTTGATAAGGCGCCCTTGTAACGGCGCTATAGAAATTGCCGTAAGTATTAGATCAAAGCAAGATGGGTAAATTGAAGCTAGTACCTTGATATGAATTTGAGCAGTGAGCATGTGCGGAGTTTATCAGTGGCTATGTGGGCTAAGCCCGCCAAGAAGGTCCAGATTCATCTTTTTAACCGTGTAAATGATATCTTTACCCGGACTTAGCCCTTCCCCTCAAAGAACTCTCAATCGAATGACTAAAAGTCATCAACTTTTTGTCCGAGGAAGTAGTCATTTTCATGAGATATAAACTTATAAACTTGACGACTAAAAAAGGTCAACTTTTGACCGAGAAAATATTGTCGGCGCGCTCTTTCTGGACCAAGTTTTTTCACACACACGAAACACGGAAACCAAATCATTACTTAGATCTGAATTCGAGCAGTGAGGGAAACAAGTGACGGTTATGCAACATGAAAGAAGGAATGTTGGAAGTCGGGCTATAATTAGTCAGGCGTCTGCACTTAGAACGGATTGGGAGGGTACGACCCTTTAGAAGGCGAACAAAGAGGGAGTTGCAGTAATCAATTTGGGGGCAGACAAAGGCGTGGACTATCCAGGTAAAGACAGAAGATGATACAGAGCATCGGATTATTTCTCTAAGCCTTCTCTGACATGCAACATTATTTTCAAGTTCTTCCATAATAACTATGATTTCCAATGTTTCCATTCGCTCTGTGCACCGGTTGAATTTAGGCTAAATCATTTGCCCAAGTTTCAATACGTGCAGCATCTTAAATCATTAAAATATATTTTTAGTCATGTTTCCTCATTCATCCGACTTCTACTTCCATGTATACAAAAACTTACTTCTACATGTACCTCTCATTCTGCTTCTACTAGCCTTTTAAATCCATGCTGAAAACACACTTGTTCATCAGGATAATAATTATTGCAATCATAGTTATTATGGAGGCACTTGGAAATAATGTTGCATGTCTTAGACGGCTTAAAGCAATAATCCGACGCTCTGTATCATCTACTGTCTTTAGCCTGTTAGCTGTTTTGTAAGGCACCCTTGAAACATATTTTGGCGGTGTTACTGAGCCACATAAATTGTCGTTATTATTATAATTATTAATATTATTGTCACTGTTGTTATTATTATTATTATTATTGCTATTATTATTATTATTATTATTATTATTATTATTATTATTATTATTATTATTATACAACATTTATTTCCGTTTCAAACTGTGCAAACACATGTGCAGATGTGCAAACGCCTGACAAATAGCCCACAGGCACAATGTGCTAATTGTTTTCCACAACTAAAACTAAATTAGGTGCATTTTAGTAAGATCAGTCGTCCTCTGCCCTGGTGTGTTGTGCAAATGTGCCCCTGAATGCTATGGCATTAAATCTATTATTATTAATATTATTATTATTATTATTATTATTATTATTATTATTATTATTATTATTATTATTATTATTATTATCATCATTATTACTATCATTATTATTATTATTATTATTATTATTATTATTATTATTATTATTATTATTATTATTATTATTATTATTATTATTATTATTATTATTATTATTATCATCATCATCATCATCATTATTACTATCATCATCATCATCATCATTATTATTATTATTATTATTATTATTATTATTATTATTATTATTAGTATTATTATTATTATTATTATTTGTTTTTTTTGGTTTGTTTTTTTTGCCCCGAGGTATACAGGATCCCTCAGAGGCTTACACTACCGCCTAATATAAAATCCCAGTCTGGAACGGCCCTATTATTATTATTATTATTATTATTATTATTATTATTATTTCAAATATCTTGATTGCTTAATTTTCAGTTTTGCTGTTACAATTTAACATCAATACCATGGCCTCATCTCTCATCCAACTGACATTTCTGCTATAAAGATGCTCATCAAAAATCTACATTTAGTGTTAGTACAATTTACTCAACATTAAAACCGTGTTTTATGGCTCATCCAACTTCCAGTTTTCTTGTAGCATAATATTTGCGGAATAGCCGTAGGATCATGTACTAAGAGTTAAAACCGATGCAATAACGATCAATTTAGAATGCTAAAGCAATAGATTACCGATTAACTTTCTTTGAGCTTGTTGCATAATTTTCCTTTCCAGTCTCTTCGGGTTTTCTATCAAAACGTTCAGCACTGCCTGTCAGCCTAAACCTAAAATTCACTTTACTCTGGTATAGTAATGTATCAATCTTACACTGCCACAGCAGAGCATCGTGACTCTGCCTTAATTGCTCATATCTGTTGTTTTAAGACTTTTTGCGTTTTCGCACTGGGTAGTTGTACAGAGAAAGGAGCTTTATTAGTCCGGAAATACAATGTAGAATGGGACGGAATGGACCAGAGGCCAAGAAATAAAAATTTACGCCTATTCAAAACATTACGGTTGAGAAATTGAAATTTAATTGAAAGCAAAATCAATGTTCGAAACCGGTAAGGCTCTGCCATGACATAGGCCTAGGCCTATTATAAGCAGTGGAATGCTTCCGGACATCTTTTTGCTGTGCATCTTAATCTCAGTAAACAAGACCATAATTTCAAACTTTGGGAAGAGCATAAAACTTTCTACCTCTCATATAATTGCAAATTAGTGCTAAGCTTATCACCTTGTCACTTTGTGCCGTCAGTTCGAGGAACTCTAGCGACCGTCATGACCAGCCTTCTCCACTCCCTTCTGTTCTGTGTCACATCCATCAGTTGTCCAAGATTCATCCCTGTCCTCCTGTGTACATCCTCCATCCATCTGATCCTCGGCCGTCCTCTTCTCCTTGTACCCACTCCACATGCCAGCATCATCGCCTTCTCCAGTCCATCCGTGCGCATCGCGTGACCGAAAAACATCAGCTTCAGAATCTGTCTGATGAACCTCTGCAGCAACGACATATCCCCTCTTAGTTGACCTATGTCCTGGAGCACAGATTCATTTGTTCTCCTCTCTTTCCATGATATTCCCAGCAGCCTTCTCCATATCCACATTTCACACGCGGCAATGCTGTCATCCAGCGCTTTCGTCTTCGTCCACGTCTTATCGAATATCTATTAAAAAAAAAACAGCACGAGCCAAGGTGGAGGCAGGTGACTAGCATAGGCCTACTTGTGTGAAGATAATTTCGGATTTGGAAAGACAAATTTAATTTTCAAAGGATGTCAATTGATCCATGATGATGCTGACAAGAGAAAAGAAACTTCGAGCAATCGAAGGATGTTTTTGTGTGTTATGAAGATGCATTAGGGGAGAGTGCTACAAGACGCTCATGGCGGGTAAGATGCACATCCCCTTTAAAACGGTTGAAAATATACATATTCGTGTTTTAGTTGTCTCATTGCATGAAGCGACATCTTGTGAACTTCCCATAACAATAATATTTCAATATTCGAGATATTTACGCGATAAATCAATTTTCTAAATTTTCACCACTTTTGAGTAAGTAGGCCTACACATTTACGAATCTTCCTAATTTTCTCTTTAACCGTATGCAGTACAAATTCGCGCATTTCAACGTTTATTCTGTGCTCACTTGCAGTTGTTTTAATGGTTTTACATAAATCTTAAACATTGATTTCGTTAAATAAAATGGCGTCAGTAGAGCAGGACTCGAAATTTACAAGATGCCCACGGTGACGTTGTGACAGAAGGAGAATCTATCTTGACGGGTAAAAAAGCTTGAAAATGCTTGATGACGCTTCCTCTGATCTGCAATTTGAACACTGTCATCCAACAGGCTCCACTGCTTGAGTCTAGACGTCAAAGGTTCTGCAGGATTAAAACGCTCTTGACTCAGCCTTAATGCTTAAAAGCTGCGTTCTTAATATGCCAAGCTATATTGAAACGGCTATTAGCACTAGTCGCTGGCAAACGTTTGGAGGGACCGTCCCAAGCCTCTAGTCGGACGTTGGGGGACCGTCCCAAACCTCTAAAACGCTGGAAACGCGTCTCGTGGGTCCCATAGAGTTTGTGCGCCTATGATTTGGAGTTTTAACGTTTAGTTGCTTCATACGCGGGAAATAGTTGTTTACTGTACATTTTGTAATGATTGTCATTGTATAATTGCTGGATTTGAAGAACAAAAATCCGATGGCGCAACGTAGTCAAAGTAATTATAGTTCACGAACTATAGATACTTAGGCTATAGGTCTAACTAGCGATTAACTTTACCAGTGGCCTCAAGCTCAATTCATCGCGTGGGCCATCGTGAATCGAGCCCATGACTGCCAATGGGCTCTTATGGTCTCATGTGTAAAAAAATAAATGCTCGAAGGATGTGCCGTTGAGCATTCTTTATATCAAACCCAAAAGGCGGGGATTTCATGCGATGCAGCCAATCATATAATCACATATTTTAGCAAGTTACCGGTACGGCCGGTACCGGACTACCGGTACTGGTATCAGTACCAGCAAAACGACGTAAAGTTGAAGAGGTAGAACCATCCTCTGATTCTGAAGGTGGTGAATTAGTGTCATACCAAGATGCCGGTACTAGTACCAGGCCCGCCGACAGAAATTCCGGGCCCCTGGGCTGAGCAGCCACGGGCCCCAAACTATATCTTTAGGGTTTTTGAGCAAATTTTCACAAAGACAAATAAAACTAACAATAGTGTGCGGATGAATGTACGCTAATACTTACATTTCTGATTTTAATCAGTTCTTAATGCTAAGAATTTAATTTTCAAATAATATGGCAACAAACAAACGACCTTTCTGGATTTAATATCTCTTATGATATCCTGGTAGTTCTCCCTCTTGTCTGCGAACCTAAAAATGCACTTCGGAAATGCTCTTACTTCATCGTCTGGAAAATTGTCCGCATGTCTTAAAGGACCGTTTCTTATAAGCTTTAGAGCACCCTATAATATTATCGTCTCAATCGTTTGTATAGCCTATAGGCCTAAACGCGGGTCCTGGCGGCAGAGTGCCAACATCAAAACAGAGCCTTTTAAAAGTTTCTATAATTTCAGCATTCTCACTATTCTTAATTATAATTTCTTCTTTTGGAAGTAAGATACTAACACCACAAATTTCAGTTATAGCCTAAAGGCCAGGGGCGGAGACCTAGGGAGGGGGGGACGGTCCCCCAATGGTAGTGTTGGGAGGGACGGCCCATGCAATTTTGTCCCCCCCCCAATCGTTGAGCGTCAAGACTAAAATTTTGGTTGAGATTTTGGCCGGATGACTAAAAAAAAGGTCATCAACTTTTTGGGCGGCGAAAAAAATAGAAATTTTCCTGATATTTTGGCTGGATGACTTTAAAAGAAGGTCATCAACTTTTTTGGCGGCGGAAATAGAAATTTTTCTTCAGATTTGAAAAATTTTTCAGCCAGTCGTCCGTCCAAAAAATTTTCCGTCCCCCCCAAATCTCCGCCCAGGTCTCCGCCTATGCTAAAGGCTACGATCATAGGCGTACGAGGCGGGGTCGCTTCCAAATTTTGGGCAGATGTATTTTTCGGGCAAAGGAGGCACGGACGGGCCCCAAAATTTCGGACAATTTTTCGTGCAAAACAGGCATGGGGGAAATTTTTCGGACACAGAGGTAAAAAAAAATTTTCTCCTCAGATTTACGGGAAACGACCCCAAAAAAGGTCATCAGATTTTTCGGGCAAAAAATTTCTTTTGCCTCCCCTCCACTGCCGAAATGTCCCGTACGCCTATGGCTACGATCATCATGCAGGCGTGTTTAATTAATTGGAATCAACCATTTAGGAGTAGGCCTAATTACGGGCTCTGAATGCCTTCTTTTGAGATTCTGAATTTGAGATAGTGTGCGACTGTATAAGCTTAACAACTTTTGCATTTTCAAACTTATTAGCATTTTCTTTTTGTTTTTGTACTCCAGACCATAGATGTAAAAAACGATGGAAACGAAATAAAAAACGGAAAAAAACCTCGTTTTTTTCGAAAAAATAAAAAAACATGAAAAAAACGATAAAAAACGGAAACGGTAAATAATTTGACTTTGCAACATCTAAAACCGCATTTTAACCTTGAAAACATTGATCAGGAACCTACTACACGCAGGCTATCTCTTAAATGATGATGTTAAACGATGAAATAATGACTTTAGATAGCTGAATCCTTGAGAGTTGGCGGAAAACATAAGGAATATCAGAATAAAATTAAAATGAAGGAAAATAATAACAGAAAGCATATGAATAAAAAAAAAGCTAAAGAAACAAATAAAAAACGATAAAAAACGATGGGAAAAATAAAAAACGAAAAAAACGACATTTTTGGGAGAGAATAAAAACGGAAAAAAGTTTTTTACAACTATGCTCCAGACGTGTGTTTATAAAATATTCAATCGTTGCGAGAGAAATTCGTCATTTAGATTTGTTCACTTATGATTGAAATTTGATAACGCGTAATTTAGCAGAAGAACGTTATGAGACGGAAGTGAGCGTATTCTTTTGCAAAACACTGATAAGTAAGGTAGGTTAATGGACAGTTGCTTGAAACTTAAACAGCTTTGGTTATGTAACAGTAATAACCTATTAGGCTATATTTAAAACAACATAAATCACAGACAATAGGCTAAGTAATATACGTGATTATAGGTTGGGCCCGCCGCCCGTAATCATATAAAACATATTATAATCACTATAGCCCGGGCCCCATCCGGGCCCCTAAAAGACGCCGGGCTCCTGGGCATTTGCCCCCTGCCCCCCTCTCGGCGGGCCTGACTAGTACAGGTTCCACCCGTACTTCGTATTAATCGGCAGGGGCTGAAAGTGAATCACCAGTGGCCTCCGAAAGTTCCAGAATGGACCTGACCAATGGATTGTTGTGAGATAGGCTTATGAAAGAAAGAAAGGTTATCTCAACTACCCTACATTGGCAAAATTATTGATGTAAAAACAAGAAAAAACCTTCTGAAAGTAGCCTACAATTTGTCAAGAAACAACCAGGAAGCAATTAGGCCTACTTCAAATTTACTGGCAAAGAAGCTGATATTGACCCTGCAGTTCCTTATGATGCAGTTGTTGAAGAACTGCAGAAGCCTACAGAAAACAAGACAGCGATTCCAGTTCTAAAATGTAACCAGTAAAGTTATGAATTAAAAGAAACTGATAAAAACTTTTGAAATACGTTGTCCCTTAGACTATAGAAAAGGAACTTTTTGGATATTCTTTCAATGGTCAGTTATCCAGTGATGGACTTTTTTGGATCTCCAGATGGCTGGGGGTACTGTAAGTATTTCGTCGGTGCAACCCCTGAGGAAGACGGTCCCTAGACCGACCCTCATCCAGGGGAATGAATGCCTCCCCTACCAGAGAGGGCTGGAATGAGACATCTGCAGCAACTATTGGACCTCTAGGTTCTGGATGATGATAGAGACACGACTGTCGCTCTCGTATCCTCTCGCTTCTTCGAGGCTGAAAGGGAGCTGCGCTGGCTTCCTGTCTCGGATCGCCATAGGGATATTCGAACTCGTATGATCGGTCATGGGTAGGGTGATAGTGGTTCTTGACGAAAGGTGTCTAAGTGGAAGAGCGCTGCTCGTGGGAGTCAGAACTTCTTCTCCCTCAGAGAAGGAGTCAGGGTTCGATTTGGGTTGGTCCACTCGATCATACCCGAGTCCTTCTATCTCTCTCTCTCTCTCTCTTTCTCTCTCTCTCTCTCTCTCTCTCTCTCTCTCTCTCTCTCTCTCTCTCTCTCTCTCTCTAAATATATATAGTCATTTCCATGGTAAGTGTTTCTACTCTACGTAAGTGCTTATGGATATAAAGACTGTCTTCTATTCTTTATATATTTTATTATCCAAGCAGAGTAAATAATTTCTAAGCTAGAACTAAGAACTAATATGTATTTAGGCACACAAAGCAATGCATTCATTCATACGTGAACCGTCGACAAAACATAGCCTAATCCCTCGATAGAACTATTATCTGTCGTAATTAATGGGAAAGGGAAACGGGACAAACTTCCATAGATTTAGGATCTATAGAACACTCGAAAAATTCTTAGTATTCATACCTCATCTCGTAGGCTACTACAGAACTGTTTGTACGGCGGACAGTGGCAGTGGAAGCAACGTTTAGTCCCGGTCTAATGCGGTGACTCTCGGCTCCTCTTCTGACGCAAACTATCCATTTCGAGTATTCGTAAATGGACTCCTGTCCTGCCGTAGAACGGATCGGAAGAGGCCTAATCTGCACTCGACGAAGGAGACGCTAAACTCTTTCTGGAATTGGTATCTCAGACTTCGGAACGCAGGTCCTCCATTCCGGGGTAGGAAGAGACCTATTCTGCTCTCGACGAAGTAGGTGACTTCGGAACGCAGGTTCTCTTTTCCTGGATTAACGAAGGCGGTACGGTCTTCACCTCCGGGCACGGACTTCAACCAGCGTAGGTCCTTTCTGGATCAAGAATCTGGGAGTCGGCACTTGGGTTCGTCGCAAAAGGCCTTTTATATGGTTCTGGGGGACGCTCCAGCCCCCGTCGTTGCTACTACCATGCCCTGGCACTCTGCCAACTCAGTCAACTCAGTCAGGACACGCTGTCTTTCCGGACCAGGCCACTTTCCGTCGAGTCATCCTGACTCGGTCGCCAGGCCGCTTTGCACACACTGAGCGCGTGATCACCAGTCATAGCTACAGCAAGGGCGTCGCTATATCTATATTATGTGGGCCTAGGATCTCCTTTCTCTACACATAACTATTAGGTTTTATTACATTACTATTACATTACTTAACGTCTAAGTCCTTTGTCAACAGTCCAACTGTTGTACAATACGTGTTTCTTTTTTACAACTGAAGAAAATTATCAAGGTAGCCCCTACTAGGTCTTTATTATTTTGATAACACATTAAAAAGTAAACACGTTTCAAAGTAACCCACCTCTGGGGTTACAATGATAACTCTGGGCTTTTAAAAAATATACCAGGTATACTTCAAAAAAATTAAATTGAGTTTCATCGTAATCACAAGACATCATTTTGATACAATAAAGCAAAAAAACGGAATTTAAAAAAGTTTCACTTATAGAAGTAAAATGCAAAAACTTTCAGAGTTACCCCAGTTGACGGCATATTTGGAAACTGTTGAAAGATTATTTCGTTTTGTTACACTATAATTATTGAGACAATGCAATTGTGTCAGTTGCCTATTTTTACATGACGCAATTCATATATTGATGCCCATGGCCATAACTGACCCCCTACGAAAAATCCTATGGGCGCCCAGTTTATTCACGAGCACGGCAATATGCACTGCTAAGGCAAACTCTTGCAACACACATTTGCTGCAAGATCATTAGTAGGGCCTAGGCCTAACCATGAATCCAAATTGTGTCCGACTTGAGGCGCATCTGGTCTTTGTCAACCGTTATCCTTAGGCCTAGTGCTAAGACAGTAAGATTACAAACTATTTACGAGGGAAAACGCCAAATAATCAGGCGCAGCAACAAAGAGTCGCCGATGATGCCTCAAGGCTCCTTTCTAAAAATAGACGCCAATAAGTTTGCATTCTGCCTTATTGACGCAACCACGACGTAGGATTTCTATTTCTCATATTATGCGTGTTTCTTGTTAAATAGGTGGCCACAATAGCCTATTATTATGTTAAACGTTCTTAAGATGAAAACGTTTTTAATCATAACAGAATCTTTCAGTAAAGCGGATACTGTCGAATAAAAGGCTCAACTTGAATACATCTCGGCAGACGATCACTATGGACGCCACTGCAGGGAAAGACTGTCTTGCGAAACGAAATCGAAAGTAATCGCAAATGCCAGAATCCTGATATGCGATCTTCGTCAAGTTACAAAAGAGGTCAGTGGAGAGAAGCATTAGACCTATTATTATTCTTTTAAACGGACTGCTAAGAGACCCCGCCATCCTTATTCTTATCTCGTTCTTGATCTAACTGTTCTAACATCTCTTCCATTTGCGCACTCTCTGCCATAGGCCTATAATTTCCACCCACCACTGACCAATCTTTAGGCAATGCTATCCCGATTTTACCAATGCACTATTTGTTTTTTGTTTGTTTGTTTGTTTCTTTGTGCACTTGTTATAGCTATATCCGGTGTTTGAAATGTCCTTCTTGTTCACGGACACACGACCGTAGACGTAGTAGAGTAATAGTTGTCCCGGGAGACACTCGGCTTCATATCCCGCAGATGTGGCATCGATAACCGTAGGGCGCAGGACGCGTCTGATTGAAGAGTGGCAGATGTTTGACCAAGTGACCATCGACCGGACCATCAAACAGTAGCGTCTACGTCTACGGTCGTGTGTCCGTGAACAAGGAGGACATTTTAAACACCGGAAAAAGCTGAATTTCACTTCCTTTCAAGTTTTCCATGTTGGAAAGTTCAATTTTTTGGTGCTGCATTTTAAACGCTCATAAATTAGACAAACTCACGAATATTTCTAATCGGCTTTAGGACCTCGTGTATATATGGCCACTGTTGCTCTGCTTAAAATTTCAGACAAATCCTAAGAGTTTTGACCGAGTTATTACACTTTTTGTGGGGTCTACTTTTCATCCGGACACAGTGTATATATATATTGTTACGTTCGTCTAAGGGTATGACTAAATGAATTATGTCCCAGGCTGAAATAACATATGAGTTTATTAACAAGAGCAGTATGTACAGCGAAAATAACACAATACCTTCATAACGAAGAAACCGGAGTAGCCGAAAACGCACAGCACACGGTAGAACTCTCTCGAAACGTCAACCAGCAAGAAGGGACCTTGAGAGGCGATTGAGACACACGAAACGGACGTGGCCGTCCAATGATCGCAAACAGTGCGATTGACATCACCCAGAGGTAAACGATACCTCAACCAAACGGACAAGAGGTCCAAGCACATTGTGTCTCCCTAAGCCTACGCTTCACCTTAATTTATACAACAGCAAGAGAACGCGCCAATCAGCGGCGCCCCAGGATATTTTTCTTGTGCGCACAAGAGGCTCAGCCCCCTAAAAAAAAGGGCCGTCCGAAATTTTTTACAGTGAAATATCCACGATTTTGGGCTGACGACTGAAAAAAAAGAGAAAAAAGGTCGTCAGAAATTTTGGCGGCGAAAATGCAAAATTTTCATGAGGATTCGGTCGAGGCTTCAGCCCCCCCGAAACTGAAATCCTGGCGCCGCCACTGGTGGCGTTCCCATGTGTCGCGGAAGCTCAGTTTACTTGCCTCTGGCCAATTACTCTGCTAAAATATTATAGCTGGCGGCGCCACTGGGATACTAAGGCAATTGAAAAAAAAAGTATAATTTTCCATTTAAAGGCAGACGGCTGAAAATCATGAAATAAATAAATGCAACACATATTTAATGTAAATATAACTAAAGATCAATTGATTCACAATACCACTGTAGGCAGTGTAGGCCTATTATCGTACAAGTGATCAAAATTAGGCCTATTCTTTCCTAAACAATTAATTAAGCTATTAGACTATTAACGTCTATAAAATCCTTGTAGGATATCAGAAAGGCAGGATAAAGATATTAATCGTACGGATAGATATCTCTTGCGCTTGTGATTACAATATTATGTAGAGATTTAAGTACAGTGCCATGGGTTCATAAGCAACCAACTAAAAACCGTAGCAACGATTCAGATTTAAGCACTCGGAGCAAGGAAAAGTCAGTCAAGATGGACCTGTGTAAAAAGTTCGGCTTTTATATGTTTCTTGAAAGCCGTCAGCGATGTGGAGTTTCTGATGTCAGGTTGAAACCTGGAACAGTTACTGCCAATGATCACACACTATTTCCAGATAATTGTGTTACCAGAATTTAAAAGACGCCCTAATTCTTATCAGGCAGTTCAAGTGGTCAACCTGTTGTCTATACAGGCTTGGGACCAGTGGTGGAATTGAACTTCATATTTGCTAGGCATGTTTTCTTCATTCTTCTCATTCCAACAGTCATCATAAGGATGTCTAGACTCTAGGTCCTCTAAGTGCGCATTTTTGTCTTCATTGCTTAGCCTACATAAATCCAGAGTCGCGATCTCGCCACAGGGGTTTCCCTTATAGATCTCTAGAAAGTGGCACAATTTTTTAAGACTGCGCTTAGGCCTATACTCGTTGAATTCTTCATTTAGGATATAATATTATTATAGCCACAGCTAAATAAAAGTAGGCCATGTCTTGTTCCCGATGGGTATCCGTAGGAAACTACGTAGGGCACTGCTGGACACTGCATAATGAATAATGTCTTTATCCAAAATTAGCATAATTATCTAACATTGGAGAGATCGAGAGACAAGGAGTGAGAGTCAGAGAAAGAAACAGAGATAGACAGATACCGCGAAGCAAAGAGAGAGAGAGAGAGAGAGAGAGAGAGAGAGAGAGAGAGAGAGAGAGAGAGAGAGAGAGAGAGAGATAGGAAGAGAGAGTATGTGTGTATGTGTGTGTGTGTGAGAGAGAGAGAGAGAGAGAGAGAGAGAGAGAGAGAGAGAGAGAGAGAGAAAGAGAGAGAGAGAGAGAGAGAGAGAGAGAGAGAGAGAGAGAGAGAGAGAGAGAGAGAGAGAGAGAGAGAGAGAGCGAGAGAGAAAGAGAGAGAGAGAGAGAGAGAGAGAGAGAGAGAGAGAGAGAGAGAGAGAGAGAGAGAGAGAGGCGCGCGCGAGTATTATTTGGGCTAAAGGGTTGCCAAAAACCAGGCGGAGGCTGCCAGCAGATTGACGTATGTCTACAGAATCTAAATGAATCATTAATGTATCTTAATTTCAAATCAATCTACATTATAAGCCTCAGGTCTTTTTTAACGTGCAGTTGTACACAAAAATTTGCAGTTCTAAATGGATTTGTGCAGCTGTAGAAACACTTCTGTCACACGTTTTGTGCAGTTAGAATTAGCAAAAATGGTCATTTTCATCCGATTGGAAGTAATTTACTATGGAGGATGGAAAAGGAAAGAAGGAGTTGTGCAGTTCTAAAAATTCCTTAAAAACAGCCCTGATAAGCCTGCAACAGAGCGTTCTTTTGACAATATGTAGGACTGTAGGTGACCTGTGACATGTCACATATATAGGCCTACCGACACCGCACAGACATAATCTGATCCGAATATCATAATTATATCCTGAAGCAGGCTACATGCTGTGGATCGTACTGCAGAGGATGACACATTATCGGGACCTGCGGTCTTTTGAACGCCTTGCGCGCTATTTTGAAAAGCCATTCGCTCTATAGATCCATTTTATAAGCGGCCTTGATTATGTTACAGAACAAACCTGTACACTTACCTCCTAGTGTTAGGACGTTTGAAGAAACTTGAATCATTTTTACTTACTCGCTTAATTTCTACATAACCCCCAAAAAACAATGCTTTCGCCAGGTATTTTTTTAAACGTGCAGTTGTACACAAAATGTGCAGTTCTAAATGGATTTGTGCAGTTGTAGAAGCACTTCTGTACAGCTAAAACTAGCAAAAAAGTCATTAACCTCCGATTGGAAGTAATTTACCATGGATGATGGGAAAGGAAAGAAGGAGTTGTGCAGTTCTAAAAATACTTTAAAAACAGCCCTGGCTTTCCTGGCGAGACTAAATCACAAAGATTCCAGAAAATGCTCCTGTCACGAAATTGGATAGCTCTCTATTAGCCTGTAGCAAGTAACGATAGCAGACGGGGGCCTAGAAGGACCAAGTTGCTATAGCTACTTTTTGTAACGATAGATTATTGCATAGATTCAATAGAATAAGAATTCCATAACTTATGATATTTTACGCTTTAATTTGTAATTTATTATTTTAATTTTTTTTTATTATTTTAGTTTTTAGCCCCTCAGCACTGTACGCACTTGCGTAAAGTGCGTACGCCTGTAGGCGCCGCTGGCGCCCATGAGACTCCTTCTCTCATAGTCCACAACGCGCACGTGCTTGATTAATGTCTGAACAGAGCAGCAGAACGTGTTAAAGACACAAGCTGTCTAACAATATATATATATATATATTATTCCTGAAATATTGGGGTAGCCTATAAGCAGATCTGACCCTCCACCACACATTTCGGGGGACCTCACTCTGCCCACAAAGTCTCTGCCCGTGCGTGGGCGCTCCTAATTTTACCCATCCCACCCATCCCATAAAATAAGATAAGGTAAGTGATTGAATGTACACTTTTTACCTTTTGTTACAAACAGTTCCAATAACTTTTGGCTTTGGCACAATGTATTCGACTATTTAGTTTATTGATCAGCCTATTGAAACACTGTTCATATCAGTCAACTGTTCATATCAGTCAACCGTTGGCTTTTTAGTCTGAACGACCTTTAAAATGATACAAATGTAAAAAAATAGACAACCGATTTCCTGACTATCAAATTGTTTATTCAGCCATTTTTCTTAAGCAGACCAGTTTAATGGTAGCCTATAATATTATAGGCCCTGCACAAGGCCTACATTGCAACGAACGATTCAAATAAAATGTCGGGAAACCGGAGAAATAATAATTATAGAACACAATGTCATCTTTCGCTAAAATATTTAAATAGTTTTTTTAATATTTTTATTTTAAAGAAATATACACAAGACTGACGAAAGGAGAAATGGATCAGAATGCAACTTCGTCTGAAAGACATACTGTGGTAAGACTTTGCAATATATATAAAGCAAGATGCGATATGGTAGTAACTCGGTTAATAACACGATCAAAATGATAGTCTTATTAGACTGATGCCTTTTATTTTATTTTTATTTTTATCTACTTGTTGCATTTTCAGTAGAGCCCCTTCAAGCTCTCTAATAAGAGGCGCTCCCGACTTCAGCGCCGACTGTGCACCGGAGTTTCACGCTGAAGCGCGCAAAGAATAATTGTGACGGACATGCTCAAGGTTCTACTCGGCGCACCAAGTCGAAGTCGATTAGAACCTGGAACCCTTCAGCTTCAATGCACCGAACCCACCACTTCACAATCGCGCTTTGTAGGCCTATATGAACGAAGGAAGTATGGAAGAATGGTTGAGAGATAAGAATGACCTTTAGACCAGTTGCACGTACGGGAGCACGGTCCTGCAAGTCTCCAGCTGGAGAGCAAGTCAATGGACATTGACAAGTTAGGCGCAAAAAGCGATTAAATGCTGATGGTATAATAATTGTCGGTAAATTATCTCTTCCGGTTATGGCATTTTGGGAATCTTATGCTGATTGTCTGTAATCGTAGCAATATGTAAAGCGCTTTCGTATGCTTACAATTATTTTAAATTAACTAGTGATAAATCGAGTCTTGGGCTCAGAAGTCAGTATAATTGGGAGCGTTTCTATATTGGTATGCGGACGTTTCATCCCCGGACGATTCATCCAGTGGGCTGTTCATCCCCGGACGGTTCATCCACGGACGAAAATTTAAGGCACTGGTTCTAAATATTTGTCATTAAAAAACACCTAACCCTATGAAACCTGCAATTAAATAGATATCCTAAAAAGTCTAACACAATAGGCCACATAAGCCTATAAAACATGCAATTTAACAGTCTATAGAACTTGGAATTAAATAGATATCATAAAAGAACACATAAGCCTATAAAACTTGCAATTAAATATCTTAAAATAACACATAAGCCTATGAAACATGCAATTAAATAGATATCCTAAAAAGTTTAAAAGAACACATCTTATATTATGATTCCGAAAGTTTGTCCTTCCATATGATTGTGGGGCGCGGTGGTTTAGTGGTGGCCTCGTCGCCTTGAAGCCGGAAGGTTCGAGGTTCGAATCCACCTCAAATCGCCGCGTAGGGACCTTGGGCAAGTCCTTCACTCGCAATTGCTCAGCGCTTCGGCATGAAACTCCGATGCAATGTCCGCTCTGCAGTCGGGAGCGCCTCTGAGTAGATGGCTTGAAGGGGCGCTATAACAAGTGCGCATACAAAATGTTTGTTTGTACCAATTTTGACTCTTCGTAACAAAATAGGCTCGGAAATGAAACAGCGTCGGTTTACAAAAAAATTTCAGTTGATTCATACCCAAATTATAAGGTCAACGCAACTATTTTCAGATTTTAATTCACTTTAAAACCAGAGTTATTAGCGTTTTAATCCTTATAGCAGCCATCTTGCCGTATTTCGTAAAGAGGCAACAGCCCGCATGACATCATTCACGCCCAATAATAATTTCCGTTTATCAACAATCCGACACCGGTTACATTTTACAATCATGCAGCTGAGACAACTATACTAAGAGAACAGACAAACTGCAATAATTGTTTTTGGCCACAGTCAGCACACACACCAGCCCCTCAGGGACGAGTCATGTTTGGCTTTTGGGGGAAGCGGGGTGGGTGGAGGGATACCCACAACCCGAAATTTAGCGGTCAACCCTGGGTACCCCAAAGGAGTAGTGTTGAAAACTCCAAATTTCCCGAACAACACCGGGTGACACATCTAGTAAGCCTATAAAAGAGAAATTTTTACAAAGCCATTAGCTGATTAGCACATCTCGACATTGACGGCGCCAGGATTTCAGTTTTTGAGGGGGGCTGAATTTGCGAAAGAAAATTTTCCGTTTCAGTCGCCAAAATTTCTGACAACCTTTTTTTAGTCATCGGCCAGAAATCTCAAGAAAATTTTCCATTTCGGCCGTCAAAATTTCTTACGAATTTTTCCCTTTTTTACTCATTTGGTCGAAATCTTGGGATACTGGTCCTTTTCATATCCGCCAAACTGTCTGGCAAACCTCGCGTGCGTACCTTTGCCGGTATTTTGGAAGGGGGGATAAAGGGGGTTAATCGCGCATATATTTCATTTTTACACAGGGAAATATGGACGGCCTTTTTTAGGGTGGCTTAGCCCCTTAGCCCCTCCCCCTAGCACCGCTACTGCATCTCGACCCAGATCAGTCATTACTGCAGCAAAGGACGAACCTGGTGTCGCCACAGTTTCTGTCATCTTTCTATTAACAGCCCGTGGATGAACGTCCGGGGATGAAACGTCCCCGGGATGAATCGTCCGGGGATGAAACGTCCGGGGATGAAACGTCCGGGGATGAAAAGTCCACTGGATGAATTGTCCGGGATGAATCGTTAGGGGGTGAATCGTCCGGGGATGAAACGTCCTAGAATCTCTAAATTTGGTCTTATCTCCAGTTATATGCGACATTACGCCGGTTTCATACATGGCAGCGCAATGCGTAAAGGATCGCTGCTCTGGTTTGGCAATGTCAGATTGGTGTTACCCAGACTACCTGCGGAAATAACTCAGTGAGAGCGACATGAACTCTGTAGCTAAACGAGTATCCAAGGACACCGCCTCTCAGTTTTGTGCAGATGGGATACTCTTGGTTCCAATCGCACGAATTTCATCTGTGCAGAATCGAGGTTTTTACACTGTGGGTCCAGTTGACTGTATTGGACTTACACAGGATCTACGTCTTCTGCATAATGGGCATCTAACTGTTGCATTTTTGTACTCAAAACTGACTTTTTGCTGTGCTAGAGTCGGGATCGCTTCTGAGAAGTCAAATTTCATCTGGAAGAGGCGCTTTAGAAATTCTTGAAAGAATCAACGAATGACATCCAATGCTTTGTTAACGTTGCATTTTTTTTATTCCAGCTGTATAATCTTCCATTCGAGGTCTTGGACATGATCTTACAAAAGTCTTATCTGCATTGGATATTGAATTCACCAACAAAGCAGAAGGACGAAGAAGTTATTAGATCTCTCTTGTCAGTTGACGATGGCTTCAATCAAATAATCACCAGAATACGGTTCAAGAGGTCAATCTTTCGTTACTTGAAAGGTAATGTTCATTCCATAGATTCTAACAGTTGTACAACTTAGTTCATGTCGATATCAAGACTTGCACAGAAAACTTGATACAAATGTAATTCTAAAACTATCAGAGAGTCATTATCGTCCTCCATAATAATATCATAGTTAACTATTAAGGGTGCATTTTAAGTAAGCTTACCTCACAATAGCAAGCCTTAAGGCAACGTGGACCCAAAATTTCTCTTGCCGTTTTTATCCTTTTGTGGCGAGAACGTCTGGAGGTCCTTTACAATATCTCGAATGACCGTAAGTCATTCCTCGTGTCGTCTTACTACTGCGCCCAGCCTGTTGTAGCGGTAGGTGTTCGTTTTCCCAGATGTCGACGTAGATCCTGTGGACACGCATTCCAGACACTGCCGTGCGATTGGAACCGAGTCATTCGGTGCAAGCCCTATCAGTAAAGAACGGTAGGCTATCATGCTGGGGTTTCACTGCTGGCAGCGATCTTGGCATCCAGCTTTGTCTCCGGTTCCTTGATACGCGTTCAGTCTCTGCCCTTTACAGGAAAAACAATCAGTAGGCCTATCATACAATATGAATAGGTTATGTCTTAAACATGCGAAGTTTCGTGAACATTCGGAAGTTTGTGTTCCAGACATTATAGCGCGCCATAGATTTCTAAGTTCTGCAGATTGCCTGTTCAAGTTACTGCTTGTAGGCCTACTCAAGGTATCAAAGCATAGGCGCCCGCAGAAATGTTTGTAGGAGGGGCAAAACACAATGACCGCGGTCATTTTTTAGTTTGAAAATGCAAAGCAGAAAGAAGTAGGCCTACACGGTAATATTTCACAGAGGTTTCTAGATGTCAATTTCTTGGTTTCAAGTTGTTTAAAGCAGTGGCGTAGCTACCATGTGTGCAATGTATGCAAAGCACACGGGCCCACGACCTCCGGGGGCCCACAGAGAATGCCAGATTTTTATCTATCCTAATAATTATTAGTAATTCGCATTATGTTGTGACATATGTAGTAGTTTTTTTTAACACACATGCATTACTTATTACTTCGTTACTTTACTGACACTTGACAAACCGCCGTGTTGTTTGCAGACAAAACTACTGAATGCCTTTAACTTTTTTGTCTTAGGTCTAAATTGAGTTGGTGATAATAAGGAGTCTTAGCATAGAGGTAATACAGTTTTTAAGTTGAGAACATGAAGCGACTGATACCGGCATAAGATTTTCATTTCGCTTATTCTCTTTCGTATGCAATTGGCAAGAGCGTGCCAATAATACTCTATTATGTCCGTCTGTATGGCATGTTCGTGTAATGTAGGCCTAATTAAAAGGCGCGCCACAGTGTCTTCAAACTTGTCAAATACATGTTCAAGCATTCCGGTAGTCTGCTGGATATGGTAACGGTAGTGGCCTGGCATATCCCTCAACCAGAGTGAGAATCGCTAGGATGGCTGAGTGGGATTAAACCCTAGTCTTTCTTAGGGCCGCATTACTAAGTCTAATTTCTTTACCTTTTCACACCCCAGCTCCACATGGATCATAGTGTGGCCCGTTATTTTTCAACATTTCAAATACTGCTCTCAACTCCACTCAGCTATCACCCCAAAATCAAGGGGAACTTAAATGAGTGCGAATCAGGGTCATAAAGAATCCTGCATTAGCCTATATTTTTACACTTGCAGGAATGTGCAATGGCTAAACCTTACTCTAAGAAGGCCTACAACGAAACATTGCGTCTTTTTTATGTGCATATTGCAGGTCATGAACCAAGATTGGTAGATTATCGACAAATTTGCTGAAGAAAAAGCTGGAAAGAAACTATAATGCCATGACATTGTCTTAAGTGCTTCTACTAGACAAGTACTTTAAATTAATGGCTATTTATTATTTAGCGTTTGCAGTTTGCGCTAAGCCAGCACACCGCATCGTCATCAGCAATAGGGGGAAGGTTGCCAAAGATGGATCACGCAAAGATGATCGTCCGTTTTCGCCACAAATTATGAGAAAATAATTATGCAACACGGTCGTTACATAGATTAGGTATTGATACACCATTGGATGCAATAAAATTTTCATTAGAATAAATAAAATGAAAAAAAAATAAAAAATAAATAAATTGCTTAAGTGGTCCATCTTAGGAGCATGGGCGCCAAAGATGACCATGAAAAAAATGTATTGTTAAAGGCTGACAAATAGTCTTAATCAACCATTTCTGCATTAAACAATATATATTACGCAATTGTTTTCAATAAGTAATAAAAAGAGAATTTTTTAAACAAATTTCCTTTATTTTAAAGACTCGAAAATAATTTTTTTTAAATATAAACAATGAATTTTCTAATTTTTCTCACAGTTCCACATTGTCCACATGACTGTCGATGATAAATTACAAATGCTAGCTTAGTATAATACCGGGTGGCGCATAAAAAAACGTTCCCAAACTTTGCTCACCTGGCAATTAAACAATTTTAAAGTAAATTGCATCATAGTACATCAAACTAATCATGATTCATATTTGTACAACACAGCCAAAATTTAGCCAAAAATACTCAACAGTTTGAGAGAAATTGTTGTTAGAACTGTATGACCCATGGCCAAAATTTTGCACAGTTGTTTAATGATGATGTTTCACGCGAACAAATGTTCAATTGATCCTCCGCCTTCTCTTGTAGGCCTAGCGACACTTAAACGATGTTTCCACTGTCCTATTGACTTCTGTATTTGTGTGTATAGAGACCATTTTGCAGCGATGTTAAGGAGCACTGTCTTGTTGAAAGATGCAATAATAATAATTATTGTCGTCAAGAAAGTCTACGACATTCGGGAATGAGTTTATCGCGTAACAGAATTCTTTGTACTGAGCTACGTGAAATGTTCAGAGTGCCGGCCATTTTGCGCTGAGATTGATGTGTGCCAGGTGCATTTTCCTGCGATTGACACAACTGCTCTACTGTAGGCTACAGTCTCAGCATTTTCAACAGTCGTTGCAGTTTTTAAATTACCACTTCCAGGCTTGCGAGCAACGCTACCCGCTTCAATAAGCTTATTAATGACTCGGTTTATGCTTTGTCTTGGTCAATTTTTACGCGGATATAACTGAACGATTCGCTTGCTTCGCCAACCATTCTCCTCAAATGATATCTTAATAACAGCGAGATCGTCATTTGAAAACACCATGTTTTAATGTTTACTACTTCGAGAACCAGTTTAATCAAGATACTCTCGTTTTGTCACGGCGAATATATGACGTAGTTTTGTGCAAAATTTGTAAACAGGTATGACGTCATGACCTTGCCGCAGGGTGTGACAAATAAACGTACTCTCTTGAAATTTGCCATTTGTGCGCAGAAATAATTGCTTAACATTTGGTGTAAATTAATATTTGTGATCTCTAAAATTAGATCTTTATCAGGTTAACAAAGTTTGGGAACGTTCTTTATGTGCCACCCGGTAGGCTATATATATTAGGGTGGAGTGAAAAAATGAACTTGAAATTTCAGAATCGGCAGGGTGTGCAAAAGTTGTGTACTGGGCACAGTAACCTGGGTGTAAAATATTATTGGATTTAGTTAACTTCTTGAGTTGCCCCAACGCCCCCCAAAATTGCAAAATAGCAAAATTGTGCATTTTCGTCTTAATTTTGTTTATAAAATTAACAATATTTTGTTTTTCGCCACTGTTATTTTGCTGTGGTGATATCTTTAGCTAGTACCTTATATATTAAAGGAATAACTCCAAGAATGGCAACCAAAAAGTCGCAAACAAGACGAACTAGTATAGTTATCCAGCCTTTGAGATTCCTTCAGAATTCCCTCAAACTTTGCTTCCATAAGTGCTGACATGATGAAGTTTGTCCTGTTCATTCATGATGACAAAATATGATGGAAAATCATAAGGGATCCCGCAATAGCTGTTATCGCAGTAGGTCTACCAGTGGCACATACAGTATAATAATTGAAGAAGAGTGCATTATACTGCTGAACCCCGATTCCAACAATATCTCACAACGAGTATGTGAAAATAATTAGGCTGTTTCACGACAAGTACATAAATCTCCTGAAACCACAATTATAAGGGGATATTGTACGAATAAATGCTAATACTGGGAACGTGTCAGGTGCTATTTGGTTGCTTAAAATATAAGGGAGTCCACTACATTGGTTCTTTTGTTTGTTACCTGCAAACAAATTGCCTCTGAGACAATGTCATCTCTTACAGAAATTCAATGGGGTCACAGCACGGTCCTAGAGCGCTTTCTGGTCCATTTCGTAAAGAATCCAAGTATGTGAAAACTTGCCCGTAGTTCCCTTTACATCAATTGCAAATGACAACTGTCCGTGTGTTGATAATAGCGATCCAAGAACGGATCAAAAGTATTTGTACGATGTATGCCATACTTTTGGCCTGTCTGTCTTGGAATTCCCTGTGGAAGGTACTATAATCGAAACCCAGGTTCAGTAATTCACTCAAGATAACTCACAATTGCTAACATAATTCTATCCTTCTAAGTTGCATCAATTGAACCACCAGAGCATCTTGTCACACTCATAAATTCAAAATGAAGACATTGACCTGTTATCCAATCTCGTTCCACATTAGACCTCATTTTCCTGCGCAGAGGTTCTCGGCATCCTCGTAAAAGGATTGCATTTTCAAGATAGCCTACTTGTTCAAAGATATATGCCGGAGATTGTTGATCCAGTTATAGAAAGAAATACCTTCCTCGGACATCCTGAGCATATTCTGCTTGCAGTGTCAAAACAAAGGACACAAATTATAGGACAGTTAGAGATGTGGCATTCCAGAGGATACTATAGCTTCACGGAAACAAGGCCAAATCAATACAGACAGTTTCGTGTGCCAACTTTCAACTTTACTGCTATAGAGAAAGTCGACTTAATAAGTTGGAAAGACGCCAATAGATATGAATCTTACGAGGCTTCTTGCGGACGTACAGAATCTGGAACTTGTAAAAAAGACCATGATTGAAACCACTGTTGAATTTCTGAAATCTACTTGTCGTATCCAGGCAACTGAAAGATGCATCAGACTTGCAACTGAAGCATCAGCGTCTGTGTGTAGCATAATAAGGAGATGGTCTTAGGCCTATACAATATATAGACTAGATTAGAATCAAGAAGCTTTATCAAAGCGTTTGATGCAAATTCAGATTTTCGAGCGCTTTGAACACAATGAACTTTTGCAGAATCGAGGTAGGCTAAAATCGAGAGAATTTTTTTACTTAAATGCCCCCCAATCAAACCAATTTCGATTGCAATACCTCAAGTACTCTATGTGTTCTTTAAAATAATGATTGAGGTAGTTTAATCTGCTCATTATCAGCGACGTTACAGCATATTATAGACAATCAAACACAATAATGGAAAATTTGAAGTTTTTTGATATAATCGTATCCGTTTTGAGAGTTGGGGCAGTTCAAGACATAATACTAGAGGCACGATATTTCACGCTGGCATTACTAGCATATATACACAAGTTTTGCACCCCCTGCCAATTACGAATTTTTCAAAAAATATTTTGACCATAGCATTCACTTCACCCTAATATATATAGCAGTCAATTGCATTAGTAATAATGGACATCAATGATGATTGGACCGTGTTCTTTACTGTTCAATGTTCATGCATAGTCGCCTAACATGGACCACACGTGGTTCATCTTAGGCAACTTGCACACACCCACTTTCAACTCATTTAACTTTTTAAGCAGTTCTGATATTGGGTTTTTCGTATGGTGTCTTGTAAAGAATTGAAAAACTTAGTTCATAGACGAATTCCAAATTTTCCAGCAGGTTAGGCCTCGATATTTTATTCATTTTACCCCCAAGCTATTATTAGATCAAGCAATGTCAAATAACCCTCGGGCTACCAAGGGGGGTTGGTTGCCACCCCCCTAGGTTTTTCCCAAATCAAACTTGTTCCTCTTGGAATAAAATTTTGACGTGTTAGGTAGCTGTAGAGGGTTCATTGGCACACATTTTGAGCTGAAAATGTTTATGATATATCATACCTATCAAACGTTATACCCGATGTAGGGCCTACCCAAGTTACCAGAGGCGGTGGATACCCACCCCTAGATTATCGACTATAACTTTTGTGCCCTTTAATATGAAGAGACACAAATTATACCATTCTATAGAGGGAATCTGGGGCTACATTTCTAGTCTCAATGAGTTGTCTTTTGACAACCGGAAGTGCTCAAACTAAATTAAAATGCATATAACGGTGTTTTATTTTCATAAAATTTTCATGTGTTTTCTATTATAACTTATTCATAATTTATTTTTTAATAGAAATAAACTATGCCATTCTGTAGAAGGCATATAGGGCTATTTTCTAATACTAAATAATTTGTCTTTTGATGACCGGAAGTGCTCAAAATAAATTAAAATGTGTGAAAATGTTGGGTTTTTTTACAGCGCAAGCCGATATGTCTGCGTAAACGTTTTTCAGGAGTTATAACATGTTTTTTTGTTTTGATTGAACATAAAACAGACTTATTACTAGTTTTTATAGATGAACATTGGACTTTATTATATGTAAATTATTTTTTATATATAAATAATGTCTAAAACACACATAATCTAATATAGTCCCTATGCTTAAGTATACGTTTTGTGGAATCGACGGGTACCCATGGTAAAAAAATTCATAATTTCGAGGTGCATTCATATTTTTTAAACCTAAAGATACCATTTTGTGCAGAAATGAATGCTGAATCCAATGGTGCATTACAAGTTATGATGTCTCAAACCAAACCCAAAATCCGGGTGGGGTGGTAACCACCCCCCTTTGGAGGTCCGTGTTACAAAAAAGCTTGGTAGCCTGAGGGTTAACGCTTTGTCTGTTTTCTTGAAGGTTTTTCTGTATAGCGGATGTATAATTATTTCATTCAATCTATCTTGTGACCTGCTAGATACGACATCATCAAATAACAATACAGTTTCAATCCTTGTGGCCAATCACGGAGTGGTCCATCTTAGGCGCTGGTCCATCTTTGGCAACCTTCCCCTACTATAATTAAGCTTATAAATAATCAATAAGCCGGTGTAAAGGTTTCAAATTACCCCCTCCTAAACATTACCCCCCCCGGCAACTTGAAACCAGTTTCAGATTACCCCCCCCGGAAACTAGATTTGCATCAATCATCGCATCTATTGCACTAAAAAAATCAGAAAAACCGTCCCGCTTCTTGCTTTGCTCTGAAGATTTTCATCCGTCATCCCACTTCGTGGTATGTTTTTGATCGAAAAAAATGATAGCCTCGAAGCCATTTCTCCATTGTGACTTCAGCGGCGATTAGTATTTTAGTTACAGATGAAAATATTGATTACAAATCACGATGTGGGATGACGGATGAAAATCTTCACCAAAAAACAAGAAGCGGGATGATTTTTCTGATATTTGTAGTGCAATAAATGCGATGATTGATGCAAATTGCAGTTTGCATGGGGGTAAGTTTAGGAGGGGGTAATTTGAAACCTTTACACCGGCAACGTTTTAGCCTAGGTTTTGGAATCACTGCGAAATCACTTCAGCGATGAATCTGTCTCATTAATTGCTTACACCTTCCCCGGTTTGATCAATGCGTGAGTTAATTGTATTGCATGTCTTAATAGTAAAATGTCATTGATTGGCTTTTGGGGATTTTTATTTCAAGTAGACTATGTGCCAAGAACGCAAGATAGGCCTATCGGCCTTACATGGTCAAACAGAGGCCCACACCGGACCACTGCACACGGGCCCACGAAAAGCTAGCTACGCCACTGGTGTAAAATAACTATAATTGGTAACATTAGCGCTTCATTGCGAATAAATTAGTTTAAAAACAAAAAGCATTAGTTAGAAATTTGGATATGGTTTTTCCAAAGGCGAGTGCCCCCTCTTGCCCCTATGTGCGGGCGCCCATGTATCAACGCAATGTCTTAGGTCACTGGGGCAGAAATGAATATTCAGAAACAATTTTTTAATGAAACTAAGGATTTGTGCATAGCCTACGCAGCATTAGCGTCCATTGAGTTACAGTGCATGAAAAATTGACAGGAGACCCAAGGTATTTGTAATTATTTTGTGGACCTGACAGTTGGGCGTGAATGCAATCTTTTTCAAGGTGGATAAAATTTAATTTCATCACTTTGTTTCTAATTTTATTTCAATGCTGTCTTCTCTTCTGACACCAAGGATTTCTATTCACTTCGGAATTCGGACAAAATATTTCGATACTGGTTGAAATTTTAATTTTCTGATGTAGACTAACATAGATGTGATGTCATTCAAGGGATATGATGGTTCAAATGTCTTTCAGATTTCTATGGAAAAACCAGGAAAAGATTTGCAATCATTAGAAACAACAGAAATTATCTCTTGGAAACTATTCAGCTGACTGACGAATTAATCGCTTCGCTGTTATCTCTGAACTGCATAACGCAAGAACAACGCTACTTAATTCGACGACAGAATTCGACTCAAGGAAGGAACGCAGAGCTTTTGCACGCCGCGAAATATTTTGACGACGCAAAGTGTTCAAATTTCGTCAAATGTCTTCAACAAACCAAACAGAAGACAGTGGCAAGGATCATGGAAAGCGGAGGAGGTACAAAGTACAAACTTTATCTAAAGGTCTATGATTAACATAATTTGCTTAATAATAAAAATAATAATAATAATAATAATAATAATAATAATAATAATAATAATAATACCAATAAATATGATAATAGTAATTATTATACTTGGAGCTTTTAACGTGACAGGATTGAATTAAACGTAGCCGTTCCAGATGTCATTAACAGTGCCTTAAGTATATACAGGGTGCGCCAAAAAAAGACCCCCCTAAGATTTTTGCCAATATCTTGACCAAAAGTAAGAATTTCGAAATGAAATTTTACATGCTCATAGACAATTCATATTTACACATCATGGTCAGATTTCATCAAAATATGTCAAACAGAACAAAAGCTATACCACTTTTAGTAAGGCCACCCACCGTTTTTTGACGATTCAAAAACGCGACGCAACAAAAAGTAACAAAGAAACAATCTAATTATTCCGGCCAATATCTTGGCCAAAAGTAAGAATAACGAAATGAAATTTTTCAGGGTTAAAGACAATTCATTTCTGCACGTGATGGCCAGATTCCATCGAAATATTTCAAACAGAGCAAAAGTTTTACCACTTTTAGGGAGGTGACCCACCGTTTTTTGACGATTCAAAAGCGAAACGCAACAAAAAAAGTTAAAAAAACACGATTTTTTTCTCATCTCAAATAATTGTTATCAAACAGCCTTGATATTGCGAGATGATCATTATTATTACTGTTTAAAGAAGAAACAGGGTACCAGCGTAGCTGCGCGTCACTGAGAAGTCACTTAGCAAGATGACAATAAAATTGGTAAATAAGGAATCTGTCAGATTAATCAACAGGTCCATCAAGAACTTTGCAAAGATACTCAAAAGAAGTTTTGGCACTGGTGGTGGGCACATTGAACACAAGTTGAGAAGCACTACCAAGTTCATTTGACAACAGTTATTTGAGATCAGACTTAATAAAATCGTGTTTTTGTTACTTTTTGTTGCGTTTCGTTTTCGAATCGTTAAAAACGGTGGGTGGCCTCACTAAAAGTGGTATAACTTTTGTTCTGTCTGACATATTTTGATGAAATTTGACAATCATGTGTAAATATGAATTGTCTTTGAGCCTGTAAAATTTCATTTTGATATTCTTACTTTTCGCCAAGATATTGGCAAAAAACCTTTTTTTTTTGCTTTTCGTTTTTGAATCGTCAAAAAACGGTGGGTGACCTCCCTAAAAGTGGTGTAACTTTTGTTGGGTTTGAAATATTTGTATGAAATCTGGTCATCATATGTAAATATGAATTGTCTATAAGCCTGCAAAATTTCATTGAAAAATTCTTACTTTTGGTCAAGATATTGGCAAAAAACCTAGGGGGGGTCTTTTTTTTGGCGCACCCTGTATAATTGTTTTTATTACTAGTCTATAATTATTATGACTTTATAAGTATTTTTATTATTACATTCACCATAAATGTCGCTGTTATTCCTGTGTTTATAATGATAATAGTAGTATCCAGAATACAATTTTTTACGTCTCCGGATATTTTTTTGAAATCCCGAGGGATCTGAGATACGCTACCTCGGGTCAAAAAAAGTAGTAACAGTAGTAATGATAATAAAGGCTTTATAATAGGCCTAATACTAAAATTATAACGCTAAAGATAATAGATATGCATTTACACCAAATAACATTGAAATAAATTATTTGTAAGACTAACCTAATAATTGTACCCTCTGTGCGAGCCTTTGTATAATTAACTCGCAAAACTTCAATACAAGTTTTGAAATCTTGTGAAAAGCGTCATACGAAAAAGTGTTAATAGGGCTCTTTCACTTTTGGGAAAGCCTAAATTCGGACGGAAAGTTACCGGTATTTACCCATTTTGACGCTTATTTACGCCGACGTTGCACTCGTTGTTTTTAAAAGAAAGTCCAAGTTGAATGAAAAATAATAATTCTCCGCCAAAGAGTGTTTTATTGCATCTCTACACCCTTCAATTATTTCTTATTAGGCCTAAATGAATATCATCCTAATCTTGGACGTGCTGACACAATGCGCTTTGAGGTTTCGCATCGAATTCCTTTCCTGACTTGTGCTTGCCACTCACTTTTTTTGGACGAGAGAAAACAATTATTATCTAAGTTGTTTCAAATTCAAATCATGCTATGCAACTAGGGTTTGTGCAATTTTGCATTATTTAATTCAATACCTCTCATTTTTTGCTTCCCTTCCATTTTTTTCACAACGCATGCCATACAGTCGTACACTATCGAAATAGAGCTATCCGTATATTTGCGTTTTGATATTAATTCATAAATTGGCCGTTATAAATAGCTTACTTTAGCAATAATGACATTAACTTTATTTGTTAAGCGTGATAGCCTACTGGTTCGTTATGAAAATTTCCAGTTTCACTTCTTGTTCAAATTATTCGACGAAACTTCGTTTCTGTTACGTGTCTTCTTCCTAAAAAAAATTTGTGGCTTTACTGAAGTTATCGAAACCTATGTCTATCTAAGCTTGGTTGGAATTATTTTCAAAACATTGGTTGTGCGTTTAGGCGCAACAAAAATTAAACTGCAAAGTCGTGGTGCAAAGTGTACAGCGTCAACTGAATCACAGCAGCTTCATCAGAAAATCGAAGATCTTCAAAGCAAATCAAAACCATGGTCACATCAAACTTATAATTTCATGAGTCAACTGAAGAAAGATGGAATAGAAATTCTCAAATCTCAATTGGACAAAAGGATCGTGGTCGCTTGGATCTGGTGTCGTTCACAAGCAGCTCTTGAATACATTCAGAAGATGTACGAATCGAATCTGTTGAGAGATGTCTTATTTGAAAATATTCAACCATCCACTTCAATTATGATCAACATCGATAGCAATCAATTCAAGAAAACCATTGGTAAGCACTTCCGAAAGGAAACTTAGAACATGCAGTCAACATCACATGGGAACTTAGATTATTATTACTTGATTAAGCCAGCGCTTGTTTACATGATCAGCTGGATGTTGAAGTTGACAAAGCTTTAATCTATATTATTATGAATTCCGTACCGTATAGTACATGTATTTAGTCACGGTGGTTGATTAGTCAGAGTGGTCGACCTATAACGCGGAGTGTACGGGATATATCCCCGTCCGAGGCGGTTGCTATGTAGGGACCTAGAACACGTTCTTCACTCACGAGTCACAATTGCTCTGCAATGCAATTCAGTTGCGTTGTTGAGGCGTGTGTGCACACCTGGTCTTTTTAAGAACGTCGATATCATAATTATTTCAGCGATATTGTATTGCATTAGTCGGGGCACAATTATTGATTAATATATTCAGTGGCGTAACAACCTAGCCGGGGACCTCTGGACAATGAAGCTCGGGTCCCATACCTAGTAACGACACTAAAGAGTGAAAATTGTGAGATGGCTATTTAAAACGGCAGTTAGATTGAAATAGATGATGATATTGCATCCAAGGGTTTCCATTGCCTCCAACACTGCCGCTCGGACCACAAAGTCGGGAATGTTGCTTTCATATACCGAAAAGAAAGTTATCAACCTGTCGTCAACTGATTCTTCGCATGAGCGACTATGTGTACGAGTAACATTTGTGCATAAGCTTGCACTGTAAACTTCATCGGAATCTACAGATAAACCCCATCACTATATACGAGAATTTTTCAACGCATTCTCCAACCTTCTCGATGAACTCAATAAAACACATGACCATCCTCTCTTTGCTGGAGATTTCCACTGCCCTGGGAAGTGGGAACTCACCATCCACGATTGATCACCGACTCTCCTGCATAGAATATTCGTGCAATATGATCCAACGCATTAACCTTTCAACTCGTGCGAGCAATCAGACAATCTACCTCAGAGGTTCTCAACCTTTTTTCGCGCGCGACACACCTAAGCTTGCAACCAAATTTCGCGACACACCATGCAATCGTCATGAGAATATCGTTAAAAAATTAAATTAGCCTGTTCCTAAGCCAGCTTAGCCTATATATTTTGATATTGTCAGAGATTTTATTGAATCAAATGTTGACTATAAATGCTTTCAAGATTCTTAATATTCAAAAATTAACAATTCTACTAATCCAAATTCACGATTCTACGTCGTTTTATGACTCTTCGTTAATTGTTTGACCTAACAGTTAATGGGATTTTTGCTCCTGGATTATCTTTTGATCATAGTAAGACGAGGATACCCAGACATTGTGAGTGCAGCACGTATCCTACAATTGCGTCGCAACCTATAGCCAGATGTTCCTGGAGACTTTAAGCTTGAGACCTTACCCGTTAACGAGACTAACGGATGAAAATAGCCAAATAGGAGTTATTTAAAACTGTTTCAGAAAACTGTTTTTGTTTTAAAAAAGAGCTTGAAATATTATAAATTATCCATAGTCCAAACCACTGTCTCTAATAGCTCAAGACAAACAAGAAAACACGAGATAAGGGCAGCTAAACTCAACTGAAACTAAACGCCCGTCAACACATCGAATTATGGTAACGGAAAACTGGAGAACTTAGGCCTATAGGTAATTGTTTTGTTTAAAGAACTTGGGCCATTGTGACTTCTGGGTTCCTGGACTATGTCCATCTTATTTATATGGTAAATTATCACGCTCTGAATACGCAAACAGGTAAGATAGCGCATCCAACCGCTCCGCATCATCAATTTTAGAATCCCAAAATTTCTGCTTCGTTATAATAATTTCCTCATTATTTTCGAAGGTTACAGCGTCTGGAAAATTTTTAATAGATGCGCTCGCCAACGTCTTATAGGCATATTGTAGTCTATGTCATGTAGGCCTACATAAGGAATGCATGTGGGCATATAAGACAAACATATTGTTGCTGCTCCCGATTGCGATCAAATGGAATAGATACAATGTAGATGAAGTCCTGTATACGATCATACTCTCACTGTCTCAAAGCCTACGCCTGCTAAACTGCTAAAGTGATTGAGTCACGAGTGTAATGCAAGAACAACGGTTGTATGCTGCGAGAATTCGCGACACACCAATTCTTCGCGACACACCAATTCTTCGCGACACACCAAATCTTCGCGACACACCAATTCTTCGCGACACACCAGCCACACACCAGTTTTACGCGACACACAGCCGGTCGCTTCACGACACACCAGTGTGTCGCGACGCACCGGTTGAGAACCCCTGATCTACCTGACCTGCTGATTCAACTCAAAGACGATGATCCTTGTAAGGATATCTTAATGTCGGATCCAGGAATCTATGATTACCATTGCAGCAACTCTTCAACACAAACTCAACAAGCCGGATACCATTATTATGGTTTCTGGTCAATGTCAATTTAACCGCGTTTCGTCAATATCTTCAATGCACGCTATGTTTCACATCTCCCTCTGATGATCTTGATACTTTCGCATCTCAACTCCAAACTTACATCACCAACGCCATTGATTTCTTCGCCCCTATAAGAAAATTTGCCAAGCATCAGGGAATCACACCTACAACCTTTCAGCATCAGCAAATTGAGCCAAACAGAACCGCCGTAGTCTTGAACGCCGGTTCAGACGGACGAAACTCGAGCCAGATCTCATCTTGTCTTGAACAGACGTAGGCTAAGGCAAACTATGAAATCCAGAAGTCAAGGTGTGATCACTCTCAGGAACGAATAAATGAAGCAGGACATATTTCCTCCCCCGCTGAAACAAAGTCTACCCAGGGAGACTTTGTTTCAACACGCTATTTCATACAGTCGCATCATTATAATTTTATCTACCAAAATATGTCTGAAAGTTTGTTCATCTGTTTGTATACTTTTATGAAAAACTTGGCAAAACGTTCTCTTATGAATTTGTAAGTCAGCGTGACTATTTTTAACTCACAATTCACTTTAATACCCTAAATGTGGATATTTTACATTTCGATGTGCCATGATAATTAACACAGCAAAATTAAGACGCTCGTTCACCGTTAGGCCTATATTACGGCGCCATCATTGTATCGCTCATCTCGCTTAACAGGAGTCAGAGCTATACCATCGATAGGCTGTCTATATTTTGTCTAAATATAGAGTTCGATGGGTTAAACACGTATTCAAGACGATTCGCAATAATAAAAAAAATACTGATAGTATGAATAGAATAGATCACCAAAATATAAAAAATAATGGCAATAATCATGAATAATACATAATATCGCCTCGTATCTGGACAGTGGACATTTACAAAGTGCCCTTCCCGGTATGAACAGTACTATTCAGAGGCGATCTCGGTGAGTAAACCCCGCGGGGAAAAATATTTTGAGAAACTATTTCAAGTAACGAGTATAAAGAGGAGACCCAAACTAAGCTTTGGCCGCAGCGGAGGAGAGGTCATGCAAAGCAGGTTTGGTGTCATATTATAATTGACCTGTATTATTTGGTCAAAATGATTTCCATAAATGCACGTTCTATTTCATCAAGATTTTTCATGATTAATCAAATTTTATTTTCATCAACCAAGAAATGCTTTAAATAATCAAGCCAGCTTTGATTTAATGAAAAATTCTTTTCATCATCCACTTTTATCAGACCAAGAACTTTTTTCATCAGCACAATGCATATCCATGCTTGAATTTGCTCTAGAGTCGACTTTGGAAACTCTGCCTATGCTGCTGGTCTCTCCTCTCTTAACCTCTCTAAACTTCAGCCAATACTTAACGCTGCTGCCCGCCTAATTGCTGGTCTTCCCAAATTCTCTCACATAAATATCTGATTTTATTCGGGACACTCTTCATTGGCTTCCTGTACCTCAGCGCATTGAGTTCAAGATTCTGACTCTTATGCGCAACTCTCTTCTCGGGGTAGCCCCCTCTTATCTTCCGGCATTGTGTAACTTGGTCTCCACTCTTCCCGGCCGCTCTGCCCTTCGCTCGGCTGCAAATGGCCTTCTAGTTGTCCCGCGCATGCGTGGAGCTACGGCCCAGTCCAGAAGCTTCGCATATCTTGGCCCTACTTGCTGGAACCGCCTTACTCACAAGCTACGTTCTGAGCTTCTTGGCCTTTCTCTTCCTCTGTTTCGTAAACGTGTGAAGACTATACTATTTGTTAGCGGGAGCACTAGCTTTGGTCGGGAGCGCCACTGAATCTGTGAGCGGCGCTATATAAATGTTCAATTACAATTACAATTACAATCTACTATAGACCGTTTATAATAATTACAAACCTAATATCTTAACAGCCGTCAACTAAAGGACCTGATTGAAGTCATAGTAATTGTCATCATCATCGTTGTCGTCGTCATCATCGTCATCATCGTCATAATCATCGTCATCGTCATCATCATCATCGTCGTCGTCATCATCGTCGTCATCATCGTCGTCGTCTTCATCATCGTTGTCGTCGTCATCATCATCATCATCGTCATCATCATCGTCATCGTCATAATCATCATCATCTTCAACACCATCGTCGTCATCATCATCATCATCATCATCATCATCATCGTCATCATCATCGTCGTTGTTGTTGTCATCATCATCATCATCATCATCGTCGTCATCACCGTCGTCGTCGCCAACATTCGGCTATAAGACTGACAAACTGTAAAAAATAAAGCTAATAACAAGCAGTCAATTATTTGCTTATTAGTAATGTTATTTTGTTCTCTGCTATATATTTTAGTCGTGTGTGCGTTTTCCATCAGTTTTACTCGCAGAATCAAGACAGAAGAATATATGAATCTGTTTGTGCGTGGTGCGACTAAGCTGCGAAACGAAATCTACATACTCTTTTTATCGCCTCCTATTAATCCTACTCCTTCTGTAATTCATGTATTTGAAGATCAAAATCCATTTAATTGGCAAAAGGAAGTCACATTAACAGAGATTAAATATCCACTTGACATTCGATCCAATGAGAAGGAAAATTGTCTTTACGTCATTGAGTATGGTGAAAGTAACGTCTGGAAGATAACAAAAGAAGGAGATGGCGGACACAAAATCATCAAGTGGCTGACAATTGATCGTCTACTACAAAATCTGTCAGTGTCGAATGATGGTCAGTTCATGTCTTTTAATAAAGCATCGTCCTCTCTGATGATCTATGGATCAGACGCAGAATTTATTCAATCCATTCAGTTACCAACAGACATCATAGAGCCTCTTCAGGCAGTGAAAACATCCATCGGGAATTACATTATACTTCATAGGTGGATGAAAGAGAAGGAAGACAATGAGTCGAATCGGTTAGTGGGGGTAATAAAGTGGGGCATATGCAAATTGAGCAGAGATGGCCATATAGTGCGTCGTTTTATTCCTTCAGATGAAACAGAAAAACTGCATCAGCCTGATTATATCTCAATCGATTCAGTGGATCGCGTGTTTGTGGCTGACTCTGGGAATGGTAGAGCGATTCTATTGGATTCCGATCTTAGATGGAATAGAATTCTTATTCAAAGAAGAGAGATAGAAGAAACGAGAATGATCTGGCCACGGAGATTGTGTTACGACGAAGAAAGTAAACAATTGATGGTCGGAGGAGAAAAAGAAGTTACTGTTTACTCTTTAAATTGGAAATAAACTCACTTTTTGTCCAAGCTTCCTTCCAAATTAAGCTACTAATTTCATCAATATGTTCGAATAATTTGAGCAAATATGGGAATAATTTAGCCTTAAAAATTTGAAACAGTTTCCTTCTCTTATTTGGAAATTTTGTGCATCCTCCACATTGTAGAAATTCTACTGTAGGCCTATTGCATTGTATCCATGAATTTATAAAGCGCCTCTCGAAGTGCACACCAATCAGAGGCGCTCCCAGTGCGAAATCCTGAGAGAGAAGAAGTTTTGAGAGAGCGACAGATGGGCTTTGGATATCAGTTGCCACTTTCGACACTTCCTGAGTGGGCCGTTGTATCATTTTGCTGCATGACGCCTGGCGCCGGACTCCAGTTGGATTCCAGTTGGTGCTCAACGCCGCAGCGAGGCTTGTCTGCAGTAGCAGAACATACGATAACGTCACGCCGCTCCTCCCCACTGGCTGCCTGTTCCATGCCGTATCGAGTTCAACCTCTGTCTGTTTGTCTTCAAATCACTTCCGATCATCTGAGAGGACCAAACTGCGTGTGCGGAGGATGAGAACGCGCTTCGGCGATCGTGCCTTCTCGGCCGCTGGTCCTCGATGCTGGTCCTTTTTTCTATTCGATCGGCTGGGTCAGCCGATTCTCTTAGGTCCATAACTTGTTCTCTAGGGCTATTATTATTACGCCTGTTATCTGCTCGATAAGGCGCCCTTGTAGGCTAACGGCGTCACTGTGCTCCGGCGCAGTAGAAATTGTCGTAATTGTTAGTCCAAGCTAAGACGAGTAAATTGATCTGAATTCGAGCAGTGAGGGAACCAGTGACGTTTATCCAACATGTAAGAAGGAATGTTGGAAGAGCGGAGAAGTCGGGCTACATTTAGTCTTGCGTTTGCACTTAGAACGAATTGAGAGGGTACGGACCTTTAGAAGGACAACAAAGAGGGAGTTTCAGCAGCCAATGTGTGGACAGGTATAGACGGAAGATGATACAAAGCGTCGGATGGCTAAACGCCGTCTCAAACATACAACATTGTTTTAGGTGCCTCCATAAAATTATTATAATCTGCAATGTTTTCATTCGCTATATGCAATTATGCCCCGGTTGAAGTAATCGTTTATCAAATCAAATCATTTACCCAAGTTTCAATACGTGCAGCATCATAAAATCATTTAAAACATATTTTACTCATGTTTTCCTTATTCATCCAACTTCTACTTCTATGTATACAATAACTTACTTCTACATGTACCTCTCATTCTACTTCTACTAGCCAGTAGCCTATAACTCTTTTAAATTCTTGCTAAAAACACACTTTTCATTATAAGGCTCATCCCGCCTGTTAGCTGTTTTGTAAGGCGCCCTAGAAACATAGTTAGGCGGTGTATCGGAGCCATATAATTGTCGTTATTATTATTATTATTATTATTATTATTATTATTATTATTATTATTATTATTATTATTATTATTATTATTATTATTATTATTACAATTCTTATTATTATTATTATTATTATTATTTTTCAAATTGCTATTATTATTATTGTTTCAAATATCTTGATTGTTCAATGCTAATCCAGTTTTCAGTTTTGCTGTTACAATTTAACATCAACACCATGGCTTCATCTCTCATCCAACTGACATGTCTGCTATAAAGATGCCCATCAAAAATTTATATTAAATTTTAGTGTTAGTACAATCACTCAACATTAAAACCATGTTTTAAGGCTCATCCAACTACTAGTTTCCTGCATCAAGATATTTGCTGACTTGCTGTAGGATTATGTATTAAGAGTTAAAGCCCATGCAACAGCGATCAATTTAGAATACTAGAACAATAGCTTACCGATTACCTTACTCTGAGCTTGTTCCATCACGTAGACCTATATTTTTCCTTTCCAGTCTCTTCGGGTTTTCTATCAAAACGTTCAGCAGTGCCTAAACCTAAAATTGACTTTACTGTGGTAGCTAATCGCTAGTTATAAGTAGGCCTATCTATGTAGTTCGTGAACTATAATTAGGCTACTTTGACTTCGTTACGACAATCAACGAAAAATTCCTCGGATTTTGTTCTTCAAATCCAGCAATAGCAATCGTTAAAAAACGCAGAGTAAACAACTATTTCTCGTTTTCTGGATCGACTCTCAGCCCCAAAAATTTGGCCCATCCAAGAACGGAAACCAAACTCCGCCCATGGTCATACCCCCTAATCGTTAGGCCACTTGAGACTTTTTCCGTATAGGCCTATATATAGGCCCTACGCGTTACCCGTGTGTGGTATTTATTATCACACGAATGCCATTGAAGTGACTTTTAACTTTTTTCTTTCCTAATAATTTTATCATTTCTTTCTCACAGCAACAGCGTCTAAGAGGTACGTTATATTTTGTAATTGCATACTATGATACTATGATTATTTTGTAAGTGTGCACCTTTAGGCTGTCCGGTAACAATTCTTATTCGATGTCCCCGCAGTGCATTTGCAGGTTGCACAATAATATATAACTTACTTACTTACTTTATTTTGCCGGTTTCCTCATACCTGTATACTAGGGATATGACAAAAAAAATTTTTCCAGAATTTCAAATTCCCCATAGTATCATGAGTGGAGCTTTTGCTTTTCTAAAAGAAAAAGAATAGTGGTTAGTGTCAACTCTTAAAAAATGTCACCCACCCGCCAAAAAATTGTTTTATTGCTATCTTGCTTCTTGAATTTTTTCTTGATGTATATAGATTGGAAGTTGAAAACTATTTAAAGGTCTTACACCAGATTTCTTGCAATTGCAGTTGAAATAAGAAATCAACTGAACTTTACAGACACTTTCAAGATGTCTAAAAAGGCACCTTCTGCTACAGAAAGAAACAAGAAAGTTTGGTCTTCAAATTTGGTACAGTTTCAAAAAGCTAAGAATTCAAGGAAACATAACACTGTTAGCAGTCTTGACACGATGTCAAAAATGCCTATGGAACTGCATATCTTGAATAGATTCAAGACTTTGCCTTCGACACTGAAAGGCAAAAAAGAAAGAGTTCTGATAATTGCTGAAGAGGTCAAAAACTTATGGAGAAAGCTTAACTTTCCAATCCAGCAAGGCAAATCTTCAGTTGAAAGAAAAATCGAAAATGTAATTAAGAAATACGAAAAACATTGTCGAAGACCTGGTAATCAAGTCTTTACCAGTTTGTTCAATGTGACATATGAGAATGGAGAATGGTTTTGCCGAGAAGACAGAGAATTCTATGACCTTCAGACGTCGACTAAAGGAAAAGTTGGTTATTGTACCTTAAAGACAGATACAAAAGGACTTCACCCTAGAAAGCTACAGTTGATTAAGTTAAAAGTTAGTCAAGACACCAATGTTGAATTAAGCAGTGAAGAAGAAGAAGAAAGTTGTGGTACTGAAGAAGAAAAACAGGATTCCAGCAGTGCCTATGAAGATTTGGATGCTCCAACAACATCTAAAAGACAAAGAACTGATTCAGCAGTACAGTTAGTGACATCAGCAAAACTTAGTACAAGAAAGGCGCACACAGTCTGCAAAACTCTTGCAAAGAGTGGAATTTCTCTTCCAACTCCAAGTCAAAGTGGTGTTTACAAAGCGACAATGAAAGCAGGAGAACAATTAAAGCAACACTATAAGGAAACTTTAAGGAACGAGAATTGGAGCTTGCACTTTGATGGGAAGCGCATAAAGAAGAGAGAGTATCAAGTTGTAGTTCTGAAAAATGAAAATAGAGAAGTTAAACTATCGGTTCTTGAACTAATCAATGGAAAAGGTGAGACTATATTTAATGGAATAAAGACTGTGCTTGATGAATATGAGCTATGGCCTGCAATTAAGATAATTATTTCTGATACAACCTCTGCAAATACAGGAAAATCTATTGGTGCAGTCACACGGCTACAGAATCATTTTGTTCGGCTTGGATTACAGAAACCTCTTTATATTGGATGCCAACATCATGTTCTCGACACAATACTGAAACATGTTATGGATGATTGTTTTGATGGAGCAACCACCTCACCAAACCTCAGTTATTGGTTCATTACGAAAGTAACAGAAGAGTACGAGCAATTGAAAGCATCGTTTGACAATTCTGGAAATGCTCTGAAGAAAGTAGAACAAATTGACTGGCGAGATGACATGGCTTTCCTTCACCATTTGATTGCTTGTTACAAGGATTTTAAGAGTACAGGAAGCTTTCCTATGGTAGAATTCAAAACACTGCCAAATATAAGCAATGCAAGATGGAATAGCAGAGCAATTTTTGCCTTGCTAGCTTACATTTTAATTCCGCAATTCCAGCAGTCACCTGAAGGTCAGTCAGCATGTGACTTTATTTGTGGTACTTGGAGTGACATCTGGTTTTCTGGCCAGTACTATAATCCTGACAACTTTGATAATCTAGCAGAAGTGTGTCAAAATCATTCAAAGGCATTAAAGTCATTGAGGAACTTTTGGTCTGTGGAGCCAACACCGATTCCAACACAACGGTCAAATATATGTGCTGAAAGAGCAATTAAAGTTATGCAGGACTTACTTCCACTGTGTAAAAGCATTGACAAACTGAGTATTAAATTTCTTTTGTCAAACGAACACTAAGAAATCTGTACTTTAAAACGTTTAATACAATTTTCCGATGTGCGGCACAGCTGTGCCAGTGTTTATATACAATGTAAATTGTTTTTCTATTTGGTGGGTGACATTTTTTAAGAGTTGACACTTGCCACTGGTGTTTTCTTGATATTTGCATAAAAACTCCACAACAAATGACATGGGGAAAGGGTTTTAAAAATAGTCATATCCCTACTGTATACCCATCTCAAATATTATTACGTCGCATCTATGTTGTCGTAATAGCTTTATGACGTTTGATAAATATATTATAATTTAGTTATGGCCGCGAAGTCGTTATAAGAATCCAGACGCAGGATATAATATTATAACTCTGCTAAGGATTATTCCTGAGTTTCTTCTAAGTAATTTTTGCGGTACAGTGAACCGATGAAGACGTTAACATGGTAAGTGGACCTAATCCCATTTGATTAGAATCAACATTTATAACTAGGCCCTAATCGTAAGTTCATAACGCCAGCTTATTCGCGATCGCTTGGTCTAGTCCGAAGGGTTGTCCGTATGACTCGGCTTTTAAGGGTTGCGTTAGCATTCTAAATTAATTGCTTGGCACAGTACAATTATTTTCATCAGTCCGATTTCTACTTTGGCATGAATCCTTTTCACAATAGGGCTTCTATTTGAACAAACATTTGTTTCATCAATCCAGTTTCTACTTAAGCAGCAACTGATTTTATCAGTCCATGTTCTATTTCAATAATATGCACTGTTTTATCCAGCTTCAATTTCACCATGAATCTTTTCATCGATCACACTTCTATTTAGGTGAATATATTTTCTTCAATCCGACTTAGGCCTACATTTAGCGAGAAGTTTTCGGCAACGTCCTTTGGTCTGGGGTATCAACAGGTGAGCAACCCGAAAAATCGAGTCCTACCGAGTTGTCTGGGACAGGTAGGTCGGAGTCCGGTTACCAGTGGATGAGAAGTGACGCAATAGCTGTTAACGTGGGTGGCGTTTAGGTCGAGTACTGGAAGGTGGAAGATCAAGTGAATCAGGGTGAGAGTTCCTAAAGAGGTGAGACTTTTCTTTCGAATGGAAAGCCCGATGGGTCATGTATAGCGGGGTCTGGGGAAGATCATGATGGTGGGCGACCAGTAGGGATGGAGGAGGAACGAAATTCGGGAGGCATATAAGAGTTTGGTTATTCAAGAGGCGTTGTGAAGTGTTTGATATATATATAGGCTCGGTTGGAGAACTTCAGATGACTAGTGACCGGAGATCGAGAAAGAGTGAGACAGGGATGATCGTGTAAAACGCGTTGGCGGAATTGCGAAGAATTCACGAAGATATCTTGGCTGAGAGTAGGCTCCCGTATAAGGAGTTGTATGTTCGGGTTAGGACATTGAAATTGATTCGCTCTCGCATTTTTAACAATGAAGTGATGTCAGCATTGGGGTGATGTGCGGAGTTGTGCACCTGAAACGTGCCACGCAAGCCGGATCTCTCTTTAATCACCCACTTCTGTGATCATTTGAAACGTGCGGGGTAAAATGGCTTTCACATATCACCACACCTCTGTTATCATGAGAAACGTGGTCATCCAAAGGCCATGCCTTTTGGTATTTAAGCGCATCCCGCTTCTTACGTCAATTGAAGAGTGCTCCAGAGCTGGTCTTGCCATGGCGCCCTCTTGTGAATGCACGCACTGTTAGAGTGATGTAACTTGGGCTACCTCTTCTTAAGGTGTCGGGTTCATATCCAGACCCAGGGTATCTGAAAGTGAAAGAAAGATGCACTCGTCTGGAGCGACCTCTTACTCCTGAGCTCATGAGACTCTGACGGACATGGAGGACCTACATTAATTTAATCGGACTAATATCGCCAGGTTTCTTTGTATCTGCCAGGTCTATGGCTTCGTGGGTGTCCGAGGTGAGTCCTAAGAGCACCCACCATCATGACCTTCCCCAGACTCCACTATCCATGACACCTCGGGCTTTCCATCTGAAACGATGTAGCCTGCTCATCTGGGTTCGAGTCCCCCGCAAAAGGCTTTACCAAAGGTCTTTCCCTTAAAAGTTGAACCATTATTATTTTTCAAATTAAGGTATGATTCTTCCCGACGTTTGGCGGTTCGAATGACTAGATTACTAAACTTGAACTCATGGACTTCTAAGATTCTGACTATTAGGCTATACTGGCGCTCCATAAGTTTGTTTCTTTTGAATCATTTTGAACCCATTAAGTTCTGTTTTGGCCTTTCTAATTTACACAATTTATCTTATTAAATTAAGTTCCATAGTTGCTTCCATTGCTTCATTAATTGTCATTTTTAAATAAATGTAAAACATGTTCTTCTATGGAATCCATACAGAAGGAGGGTGCAATTTTTTGGCGTGTTCATCTTGGAGCACTCTCCCCTATGTCAAATGTGGGTAAATTATGGTGTAATATGATGCTTCCTGAATACGAGGTGGTAGGCCTTACCAGTTGCTAAGCCATATTAAAGCCAGGGAATATAAACGAAGCCCTACAACTTTGAAACATGTCAGGAATTTTCTGAGAGTCCTGAGTGCGCATTATTGGCTGAATGTCATTATTTTGATATAGCGCATACGATTGTCTAGGCCTGCCGTTAATTTAACGTAGGACCTTCCTTATTTATAACGTGCGCAGGTTCACATGTGTAAGACCTGCAGTGCTTGATATAATGTTGAAATGTTAAATGGTTTCAGGGTAATGCGTATCGACAGCAATCAAGTCATCCGTTCACTGAGTTTTGTGTCTTTCTCGGCCTAATTCTCACTACAGAAACGAGACAATTCTCGAATTCAACGCACAGTAGGCACACTATTATGATATTAATATTAGTTGCATGGATTCTAAGAAATTAGAAGGAGAAAGGCAGTTTGCGTACGGGTATTGGAAAAGTTAATGAGTTTGGTGATTCAATATTCAATTGTCTTTGGAGACTGAACTCAACCGAAGCAAATGAAAACATTGAGTTCGTAATTTAATGCGCTTAGGAAGAAACGGTTTGCTGACTTGACGTCATAATGGTAGGTTACCGTAGGTAGGCCTGCTGCTGTGACATGAAACGAAGTATCCCCCTGAAAGCTATCCGGGGGATGAACCTTTCTATCCCCTTTTTTGAAAAATGCGCATAATAAATTTTTTATGATGTAATTAAAATTTAAAGTGACTCTAATTGTCAGTGCCAGATTAACTATGGCGCAACTGGCGCACTTGCGCCAGGCCTTCTTTCGGGGGTAAAAATTTAAAAAAACATTGAGAAATCCGATTATCCGATCGAATTTGTTTATATAAGTCACAGTCCGGCTTATTTAAAATGTTTAATTTCTAAAACAAGCATTGAATATAAAATTTGGTGGCATTATAAAAACAGGCCTTCTACAGTAGGCTACTATTACTATAATGATGACGTACTAATTAATTGTGTACTGTAATGATGACGTATGACGTAATAAATTTATGCGCGGATCGACCCCATCACCAAATAAAATATAGATAATGCGTCCGGTACAGACGACACAGTGTATGTTCCATGTAATATTATTATCTACTATTTAGTGTTTATGTAGCTAAGCTGCTTCTTTCTTTTTTTAATTTTAATTCTTAAACAAATAAAATAAGTAGGCCTAAAGAAAATGAAGAAATTTGAGTCCGTTTGTCAGAAACGTCAAAGAAAACGCGAACTTGAAGAGGTAGGCAAACAGCAACGTGGTAGTATTGATAAATTTATGGCAGAAAAACACGAGAAGTACCGCAATTTATAGATAGTGTCGACTCAGCGTCAGAAGCTGGATGCAGTTCAGGTTTAGGCCACTCAGCAGTGTCAGCACTAATGCGAACAACAGGCACCCTTGATTTCACTGCATTTCAGCAATGATATCATTGATATGCCTAAATCTGAAACTACCATAGATCTACCATTAAAACAAGAGAATCAGTGTGTTGGAAACGTGCCACAAACAGATGCTGCTCTGTGGATTATAAATGAAGATTTGGTTAGCTATTGGCTGCAGATGCGACCTGAGCCATGTCGTAATCAAGATGGCATGTACTCTAAATCCATAAAACAACATGGAAATAAAGTAAAATAGAATAGTACCAAAAGAAAACTAAACGATTCTGCTTTTTTACGATCACACCATTTAAAACGCGTAAAATCATCCTTGAGGTCAACAATGGGCCAGGACAGATTGACAAATTTAACTCTTTTGAACATTGAGTCGGAAATCTTGACAGATCTTGACTTTCAAGATATCATTGATTCTTTCTCTACTTTAAAAGCGCGAAGGAAAGACTTTTAAACTCGACGAACATTTTTGAACAGTTGAACTGTAACAAGTAAAATTAAAAAATCTCCTATGATCCTATCACAGCTCCTTTTTGTGTTCATAAATGATTAAAGTATGTTTTTCTATATAATTAATTTTCCCCCATTTTTTTGATAATTTGATTGGATAGAGGACCTACTTTAGTTTTGTTGCATTGTTTGCGCCAGGCCTCTAAAAAGTTAATCCGGCACTGCTAATTGTTTTAAGCGTCCTAAGCAAAGCTCAGATAAAGGCAACCCGAATTTATTTAGTGACACTGAGTGTTCTGAAGTGTTTTAAATGTTTTAAGTGCTCTAAACACAGGGCAAAACAAATAATCTAGCAGGAATAAACATACCTGTTAGTGTCATTGTTCAAAACAAAGCAGATGAAAATTAATTTGCAAGACAAAATACACGCGGAAGCAGTTTTTTTCGGTTTTTTTTTCGGGGGATACAATTAATACGGAGGGTACTCTATTTCGTGGCATAGGCCTACAACTTCCAGAGACTGAAAGCAACGATTTAAAATACGTGGCTGATGATGTCAATGTAGATGCAATGAACTGCTTTCGAGTACCAACTCCTTCAAATACTACCCTATTAAGCTACTCACAGCAATTGATTGAGATTCGGTCGATTACAATAACAGTGGCAATAATTAGCGAACCTGAAGCTGTCTGCCGTGGCTAAAGCATTTCCATGTGATAAGTTTTGTCATTATGTCCTGGATTTGGGTGTTTTATGTTGGATGAGACACTTAGTTTTTCGACGCATATCAATCAACCGTCTCGCGTTTGTTACAACCAAATTCGTCAGCTACGGTTGACGTGTTGGAATCTCAACCTCAAGGCCGTAGCCCGGATTTTATTTGGGGGGGGTGTTTTCTCGACCGTGAATTTTTATTTTAGTCGTCGACAATTTCTCACGAACTTTTTTGGTCATCGCCTGCTTTGCTTGCCTTTTTGGCTCGTAATACGTTCACGGCGGTGCAAAACACACTATTTTCAAAGATTTTCGACTATTTTCTGCTCGAAATTAAATTACACACTGTAGATCTTACATCATGTGCAAGTAAATCAGGCTTATTTAATTTTTACACTGTTTCATTTCGGGAGGGTGTTCAAACACCAAAACACCCCTAGCTACGGCCTTGCTCAATCTGTCAGCTTCGAGCTTTCCTTTGCCAAGAATCTTGTTATTATTTCCCGAATCGCTTACGTCTTAGCACAGTTCCAGTTTGTCATAAAATGCTTGAATATATGCCTTGCTGTCACTTCTAATCAATGTCACAGTTCTAAGAAAATTCGCTAATTTGCTAGATTCCTGTTTAATCATATTTTTATGTCAATGATCTGACAGGTCAATTCGACGTAGCCTAATTGCTTTGTAGCATGCAATATGTTGAAAAGCGCCGGGATGTACATGGGCTCGCGAAATGTCACACAGAGTGGAAAAGCGTGCCAATCATGGTCGCAAAACTATGCTCCACACGCAATTTCTGATGACATAACGGATGCTATGTTCCCTGACGGAAGCAAAGAAGCTGCGAAAAATTTCTGCCGAAATCCGGACATAGAAAGTAGGGACGGCGTGTGGTGCTACACGATGGATCTTAAAGTGGAATGGGAGTTCTGTGATCCTTGTCCTGGCAAGTACGAAAGCTATAATGGTTGGTATGCTTTACATTTTCCTTGACTCGGCATTCGTTCCTTTAGGGGCCATTGCTTAGCACGACTGAAAGGCTCATCTTTTAACTGAATATTGCCGAAGTCTGATTTGACATGACATTGCATTTCGTCCGTTATCGTTGTCATGCGCGCTTTGGTCGGTCGGTTCTTTTGACAGCGCGCTAAGGTCGGATTTAACATCTTAAGAAACCTACAAATGGACAAACAAAACTCGATTGTGCACTCGAGTCTCGGAGACCAGCCATTAATCTGGCGCTACACAACGAAGATAAGTTGGGCTTCTGATGCAATTTATGAGATTTTCGCTTTTTTTGTATTTAATGCATTATCTTACCTTGCAATATATCTGCATTACAATTACTGCATGAACCAAACATGCTTTAACTTTGTCTTCAAATTCAGCATGTGTGCTAAATGATAAAGGTGCAGGCTACATGGGAGTACTCGCTCATTCGAAATCCTTTCAAGAATGTCTACCTTGGTCTAATCAGTCAGAATCGTCGTTTGTATTCCCAGACGGATCAGCACACGACGCAGAGAATTACTGCAGGTATAACGCAGAGAAGTGTCCTATTCTTGCGAAACGTTTAGTTGCCAGTGGCGGCGCCAGGGGGCTAGGAGGGCTAACCCCCCACCCAAAAAAATGGTCATCAGGGTTTTTTACAGGGAAATAATGAGATTTAGACTTAGCTCCCCTAAAAAGGTCATAAGGTTTTTCTGGACAGGGAATCTGAAATATTTTCATGATATTTCGACGAAATGACTAAAAAAAGGTCGTCACAAATTTAGGCGAATGAAGAATGAAAAATTTCTTCCGCGAATCGTCTCCATCAGCCCCCACCCCACCAAAAACTGAAATCCTGGCGCCGCCACTGTTAGTTGCGCTTGTAATTAGTTTAATGCACGAGAAGTGTGCACAGTTTAGTCAGTCCGACTGTGCAGGATAACCGCGTGATAATTTGACGCATGCACATCATTGTACAATGTACAGTATGTGTGCATATGAATGTACTTACAGGTAAGACGCAACAGATGAAGTAAATACAACCTTTGAATTAATTTTTCAAGTACACACACTACTGATCAACTTGTAAAAAAATCACGACATAGGGAAATATCTATAACCTGCTGATGGCTCAAGCGGTTCAACACAAACTATATTTAAATGGAGAAAGTTCTATTCTCTTTTTGTATTGCATTGTATTGTATTGTATTGCATTGCATTGTATTGTATTGTACTGTATTGTGTTGTGTTGTGTTGCTTTGTATTGCATTGCAGTGTTGTGTTGAATTGTATTGTATTGTATTGCATATGTAATTATTTACTGAGTGCCTCTTACAGTGCACTTAAATGAGAGGCGCCTCCAGTGGAAAGATGTAGATTCTAGAGAATAGAAAGTGTTTTTAGTTAGTGTGAATATGCTGCCCGTTATTAGCGACAAACGTGTCGCTGACGATGACTCATCTCAGAGTACAGTAAAGAAAAAAGGTCGAGTTTTGGTCATAGTATAGGCCTAGTCCTTGCTTGCGGGATCAGATGGTCATGTTATGTATGTGCACTTGTTACAGCGCCCCTTCAAGAAACTACTCAAAAGCGCTCTCAACGACAGCGCGGACGCTGAATCGGAGTAGGCCTAGTACTAAGTGGTTAAATAGTAGATTTTGCTTCCTACCTGGTTTCTACCGTTCAAAATGTTTTGTTACAACAACTTTTAAGTCGATTTTGAGATAATCAATTACTAAAATAAACACCTATTTACTTTTTATACTTATGACGTTTTGTCCGTGACATTGTGTCAGGTAACATGTTGTCAATGTGGCATTTTGTTCGTGACATTTTATCGCATGGCATTGTGTCATGGAACCGTCGACTAGGCCAACAGTTACTATAGATGCTTGGTGAAGGTAGACCTACTGGCGCTGGAAGGCACACACAAGGCATGCTTAGCTGCCAACCACATACATTACTGATGTAATATATTTGTTCCTAACGACGCTCAACATCAAGTGGGCAAGCGCAGAGAGCGCTTCTGAGTAGCTTTCTAAAGAAGCGCTGTATAATTTTTCGGAATCAATCAATCACTTACCGAACTTGTTTTCGTCATTGTTTCTCTATGAGCTGACATTACGATGTGCTTCCTTATACTAAATATTCGTAGCTTACACCAAACATATTCATCTGATTTGTAAATTGATCCCTGATGACTAAAGTTACCCTGCTTCTTGATTTTCATCTGTAGCGTCTCTTTAAGAGTAGGCCTTCCCATTCAGCATCATTGAATGCTTATTGCAAGCGAATCATTTCGAGTGGGTTAATAATTCTGTAGGACGATGACTATTAAACGCTGCATAATTATGTGAACCGAAAACGCGGAATTAGCACAACGTTTTTTTGTCTTCAGAAATCCAAATCCGTCTGTTCGCGACGGTCCCTGGTGTTATGTTAATGCGAGAGGAGCTATTTGGGATTATTGCGACGTCTGCAAGCGTAAGTATACGGCCTACACAATGTCGACAACATTATGCAAATTTATTCACTATAATTAGATCTATCCCGCAAAATGTCAGCCATAAATTATAATAAATTATTGGTAATAATTATAATTCCACTTTTTCGGGTGAGCATAATATGGAGAAATTTATTAGATGTCGGCTTCGCTGTTCAGAGCGTGTCACTAACACTGAATTTACGTGATCTGAAAGGTTAGGCTACTTAGATTTCACCGATAAATTCAACACAGCATTTTCTATTATTGTTGATAGACAAAAATGACCCCAGACATGAGCGATCTAAAGTTTTTTTTTAAATTTGTAGATAGGCTATTCTTGCTCTGTACAAAATTCTAATCTTAATTTTATATATGCTATTGCCAGATGGCGCAAGGAGGCTATTTTATTCATACGCAGGGTAGCAGCAAATATTGAGGGATCTATCTAGGCCTATTCGGTGACCGGACAAACTGGTAACGGACAAAATGGTACCGACAAAATGGTACGGACAAAATGGTACGGACAAAGTGGTATTAGCCTATATGTAAAATAGAAGCTGGATTAATGAAAGGACGCATGTGAAATGGAAGCTGGATGAAGGCTCTGCATGGATATTTTTATATATGAAATAAAAGCTGGATTGATGAAAATACCGCTTTACATATAGAAGCTGTAGGAGGGTATTTTTATAGCTGAAATAGAAGCTGGATTAATGAAAGATGCATTACAAATGGAGGTTGATATAAGGAATCTTATGGCTGAAATTGAAGCTGGATACATCATGAAACACACGAATGAAAGACTTCAATTCAGCTTCCATTTCTGAAGGATTTTTTTTGCCAATCCAGCCTCCTTTTCTCAAGCTTTTTTCTTCACTAGAGCTCTCCTTCAGCCACAAAAAGTCATCCACCCTCTATTTCAGCAATAAAATACCATCATCCAGCTTCCATTTAAGCATACCGTTTTGTCCGTACCATTTTATCCGTACCATTTTGTCCGTACCATTTTGTCCGCTGTCATTTTGTCCTAGAACCATCTATTCCACTGCATAGGCTAACTTACGAGACCAGTCGTTTCTTCTGCAGTATCAATAACATCCATCCCAGTCATTGTCGGCAGGGCCACTGAAGAACAAAAAATTATGGATTCAGGTTGAAATGTGTCAAATTCTGGATGGCAGTTTATTAGCCTACGTTTATGAGCAAAATCAATTAAGTACAACATTGGCGACAAACCGTTGATATTAATAGGTTATTGTGATCTATCTTTAGCCAGTATTTTTACCTAGGCCTACTTGCATTTTTATTCTTTTTGAGTAATCTTTTGCCTCATTTAGTCCTAGGTCCTATGCGCTTTTTAAATTCTGGTCGTCTAATATTATCTAGTAGTAGGCTATTGCTGAATGTCTCTGTTAATTGGAACTACATTTATATATACAGGGTGGCTCAAAAAAAAACGTACCACCGGGGAAAATGCGATATCTTCGCCGCCGATTGAACTTTTTCTGCGAAAATATCCCAATTTGTAGGAGAATGAATTTCCAACAATCCCTGAAAGTTTCATTTGAAACTTTTCATGTTTGCAAAAGTTACAGCTGTTCAAACTTAAAATTTCGTTTTTTCAAATATCCGCGGAAAATTTACGTCACTTGTAGATTTCCATGTCATATGATATCACTTTTCCCTACGACCTCAGCATTCGGTTTTGCAGTTTATTGTAAGGTATAATGAGAGTGTCCACTCTCTGCCTTAACACAAGCTCAAATTCTTTTTGTGAAGCTTAGTATGGCCTTGTTGGTCGGGTCCTGCGGCAACGGACCCCACATTAGCAGCAAGACTTGCTTCAGCTGGCCAATGTTCTCCAACTTGGGATTAAATGTCTTGCAGCGTTCCAGCATAGCTCCCCAGACGTGATAATCAAGAGGGCTGAGGTCGAGTTTGTTAGTCATCTTTGCCAATGCATTTACTTCAGTTGATGTCAATAAGGTAGCGCCATCATAATCAACCTTGCCGTGCGAGCAAGCAGGCGCACTGTCCTGCTGCATAATAAAACCAGATGTTAGAGCATACCTGGTCTTCAATGAGTCTGGGTAAGCGAGTTCAATGATGAGTTTGACATCTAACCTACTGAATGGGATTAATTGCAGTCTTTTCTTGCAGCCGCAACACACGCCGGCATATCTGATGCCGAAACCACGATTTGCTTTGCAAACTTGACCTTTCGATTACCAAGCGAATTTCGTGAAAATCGCGCTTTTTCCGTCAGATCAAGCGACCACTTCCTGCCTCTCTTCTGACATCTGATCTTCGTTACATAAACACGTTTGCAGATAGTCTTCAATGTGCTCAGGCTCCACTTTTCACTGGGTATTTTGCTATGATCACGCGATGTCTCAGTCTCTGTTCATGCAAAGTCCGAGTTCCCATTTTATCTTTTGCAGAAACTTTGCCCATGACGTTCATTGTTTGGGTTCACCAATTGAGACCTTAATCTATAAAATATCACCAAATACCAGCAGATTGCTTCATAAACAGCTTCTTTACAGCTCATAGTGAGGTCGTATGACATCATCATCAATGTGTGTGTGTTGTAATTTGCCAAACATCCTAATGAAATCACTTGTATTGGAGCATGATTCTCCGGATAATTGAAAAAACGAAATTTTAAGTTTGAACAGCTGTAACTTTTGCAAACATGAAAAGTTTCAAATGAAACTTTCAGGGATTGTTGTATATTCATTCCCCTTCAAATTGTGAAATTTTCGCAGAAAAACACCAATCGGCTGCGAAGATATCGCATTTTCCCCGGTGGTACGTTTTTTTTTGAGCCACCCTGTATGTAGGCCTGTTCCTTGAAGTAAAATCTGTCTATGCTTTCTGTGTTTTCAATAGCTGGTTTAAGGTTAAAAATCAGTGGCGGCGCGAGGATTTCAGTTTTGAGGGAGCATGTACACATCCGCCAAAATGTTTGACGATCTTTTCCCTTTTTTTAGTCATCTGCCGAAATCTCATGGAAATTTCCCATTTTTCATCCGCCAAAACTTCTGATGACTTTTTTTAGTCGTCGGACGAAAATCACGAAATTTTAATGCAAAAATAAAACGGATGGTCTTTTTTAAGGGGGAGCTTAGTCTCTTGTAAGCCCCTAGCCCCCTGGCGCCGCCACTGTTACAAATTTAGGGTGACTGACCTCGGTAATTATTACAGATCTCTGTTGGTAAACGTTGATTCGTCGTATTGTGTCTGCTGCATTGTGTATTACAGCATTTGAGGGGCAAGTTACAATTCAGCCGGGCAGCAACAATTGGGCAAATCACCAGGGCCGGATTAACCAGTATGCCATGTCTGCCATGGCGGCGGGCCCCCCGTCATCAGGGGGCCCCCCGTGCGAGAACAACAAGAATTTTTAATGTGCATTTATTCAACTTCACTTAAAGGACAGTGTCTAAATTTATGTCAATTGCTGATTGATTTCTATGAGCGAACAATGCACTGTGGGCCCCTATGACTCTTAGAGTACCGGTATAAAATCCCTGGCATAATATTATAATTGTATTGACAAAAGCAAACGATGCAAAAAACAAAATATTTCAACTTTCCAGTGCTCAAAAAAGGCGAATGGCCAAAGAAACCCTGTGGTATACGAAAACAAATAGCGTAAATTCCTCTGTTCCAAAACTGGCTTTTTTCATAAACTCCAGATGGGTCAAAGGAAACGGATGGATCGGTAATTCGGTATGTTTAATGGTATAGTTAGGACTGTTAGGCCCTAAGCGCCATGCACTGAAGGTATAGGCCCAGTGCTTAAAGTGTGAAAAATAAGTGCCTGGACGCCCTTACCTTTCCAAAAGAAGTGCATGGACGCCCTTACCTTTTCAGGCTGTGCTAACCAATAAGTGGCAGGACGGCGTTCATATTTTAAAGCAAGTGCATGGACGCCGTCCATGACCGTCCAGCCACACTTTAAGCCCTGTATAGGCCTACATCTAAAGAACCTGGAGTTTTTGAGTCTGGGCTGGTATGCATATGACCAGGCATAGGCTACTCTAGGTGTAGACATTACATCTGACATAACTAATCCAGACGTATATCCGTTGGAATTTGGCCACAGCAGGTGTCTTAAAGATTACAACGCATATTTCTGCTATGGTCTCTTCTTTAGATACTGTTTCTTTCAATGACACTCTTCACAAGTTTGCCACCGCCATTAGCAGAAAAATGTGAACCATGCTATAGCATGGGCGCTCGCGTAGGCGGAGACTTGGTTTTGGCTTGGGGAGTGGTGTTGAGCGAGCAACCGGAGAACAATCGCCGAGGAGCGAAGCGCCTAGCAGCGGAGGGACTTGGGGAGGGCAGGTCACCTCCCCATTTTTGATTTTTTTAAAATTTCTACACTGCAACAGCCAACAGTGCAATTAATTTTTAGACTGTCATTTTCAAGACATTTTTCATCATTTCAGGGCTCATAGTCGTGGTTTAAGGCTTGAAAAGCGTTTCCTATTGTTTATTTTTTTAAATTTCTACACTTTAATGGTAACATTTTAGGCTGTCACCTCAACTAAATTTGCTGGAAGACATGATTAAGACTTCGATAAAATTAATGTCCTCCCACATTGTCCACATTTTAAAGTTCTGCACTATAACATGATTGTTGCAATTTAAGCTGTAGGTCTAATCTGAATAAAATTGCTCCTTTTCAATGCTGGTGGTCAGGGATTAAGACATCAGAGTTTCCTCCCAATTGCCTACAATTTTTTGCACACGTTAACCGTAACTTTTTAAGCAATTATCTTTAAAAATTACTCATTATATCAGTGCCATTGACGTGGTTTAAGAGTGAAGACTTCTATGAATGTCCCCTAAATTGTTTGAATTTTTTAATTTGCAAACTCTAATGGCAGCATTTTAAGCTGTCATCATGACGAAATTGCTCAGTGGATAAAATTGTAGCAATTTATGATAGGCTATTCATAAAATATTTCTGAAATACATTATCTACGTCCCAACAAATATTGGGAACCGTGCCCTGTCCTCCCTATATGCCTCCGCGTTACCAAAGTCAGCATAATAGGATCCTGCTCCGCTAAACTGAACAATAGGCCTCCCTACTGCATTGACGCTTATAAAGTGTCATTTATAAAAAAAAATATTCAAGTATTTCAATAAGCTACATGTAATTGAGGTTGATTTATATAGTAAATTATAGGCATGCATACACATGAGGGACTGTAGGAGTATGGTCTCAGAAGGTAAGGGTCGATTAGGGGGCCCCCTCAGAATATGGCGGCGGGCCCCCCGAAGGCTTAATCCGGGCCTGCAAATCACAATGGCGAGACAATGAGTCGTTTGGCTTGCCTTCACTGGTGTATTACCGTGACGTACTGCTTGGCAGTTGTCGTTAAAAAAGTCGATAGGGGTTCTTGTACATACATGACAAAATTCGGTGGAGATACAAAATCGGACGACAGTGTAGAGATCTACAGCGTTTACCGTAGCTGTCAAGGGGACACGGAAGGTGAATAGGATTGATTTTCTCTTGAATCGTTCGACGTGAGGTTGGGGTATGGTCATGGGCGGAGACCTAGGGAGAACAGGGGGACGGTCCCCTCTAATGGAGGTGTTGGGGACGGCCCGTGCATTGGCTCCCCCCAATCGTTGAGCGTCACGATTTTTAAAAAGTCGTCAACTTTTTTGGCGGCGAAAATAGAAAATTTCGTCGAGATTTCGCCAGATGACAACAAAAAAGTCGTCAGAAATTTTTCACAGCAACAGATTGAAATTTTTCGGCGACACTCACCCATTCGTCCGTCAGAAAATCTCGCGTCTTTCCGACCCCCAAGTCTCCGCCCAGGTCTCCGCCCATGGGTATGGTCACTCCATAGCTATCCTACGTTACGCTCTTAGCGGAAAACGTGGTAGGTCTACCATCTAGGGTTATTTTTGTATAGCTTAGTAAATGTGGAATGCGGACAATTTCAGATATTTTGAAGAAACAATTTATTTTTCTTTTACAAGTTGCATATTGAGATGAAGCTGTAGTTTTCGTCCAGGTGCTGATTTTAATGTGTCAGTCGTGTTGCAAGCTGCAATTGTGTCTTGAATATTATTTCTGCCAGTTAAACACAACAAAGCGAATAACGAGAGAGAAAGAGGAATAGAGAAAAGTATATGGGAATAGAGTATTATATTCTATGGCGGCGCCTCGGGCGCTCGTGTTTACATTTCTTCACTACATTTTTGGTTTTTGCATGAATTAAATGAGTAAACTTGTCGGGAAATTTTTGTTTCCTGCATCTCTATGTCTTCTGGATTTTATTACCTTAAAGTTATGTTTATTGCCTGCTCAAAAAGGCCATTTTCTACGAAAACAGTTTCAACTCGCTAAATGGATTATATTATCGCTCAAAGACTCTGAACTTAAACTATGGATAATCAACGCGCTGTTCAGTATTCGTTCTCGGATCTTTTGCTACTTCGATACAGTGCAACCAAACTTCCTCGTCCTATCCGGAAAAACCTCTTCTCTTCAAAAATCTGGAATCCTAACCACCAGAAGGTCGACTCGAAACCCTGCCCAAGGGTGAAACGTACTTCACCGTCACCTTCACATGACGAACTACCAAGGACGTCGTCGTCATCATCTTCTTCTCTTTCACCGTCACCTTCACATGACGAACTACCAAGGACGTCGTCGTCGTCGTCACCGTCTTCTTCTCCCTCACCGTCACCTTCACATGACGCACTACCAAGGACGTCGTCGTCGTCGTCTTCTTCTCCTTCACCGTCACCTTCACATGACCCACTACCAAGGACGTCGTCGTCGTCGTCACCGTCTTCTTCTTCTCCCTCACCGTCACCTTCGCATGAAATACCATCTAGCTGTCCCTCTGGTCTTCGGACAACTGTCTGGAATGCACGTTCCCTCTCCGATAAATTTGCTTTTGTCAGTCACACTCTTCTCGAACGTCATCTTGACATCTTCGCTGTCACTGAAAGTTGGCATCATGGATCGGAAGATGTGCCGATTTGTCGAGCTGCTCCACCTGGATTCTCCTTCTGTGACCTTCCAAGACCATCCCCTCTTGGTGGACCGCCTGCCCGCGGCGGTGGCATCGTTGTCTACATTCGCTCTACTCTTCGCTTCTCACGGATTGTGCTTGATATGGAAATTACATCGTTTGAAGCACTTTGCATCAGTATTGCGACCCCTCGAGGCGCTTTAACATTACTAACTGTTTACAGACCTGGATCTACTACGCCCCCTGACAGTTTCTTCAATGAATTTTCTTCGGTATTGGAGAGTCTTATCACTCGCAACAGTCAATTATTAATCGTTGGTGACTTCAATTTACACGTTGAAGACCCTTTTCTACATACCTCAAGTCGCTTCAGTGATCTCCTAACTCAATTTGGACTTCGTCAGCATGTTTCTGGATCTACTGTAACACACCTTCATGGTGGAACTCTCGACCTCGTCATCACTCCTGAAGACGTTACAATACAAGAATTAATCATCTTCCCACTGACGCTCTCTGATCACTCTCCTATCGAGTTCTCTATCCCTCCTCTTCACCCTCAACCCATCCATGCTCTCCGGTATTTTCGTGGATGGAAGTCTCTTGACCGCAGCGCCTTCAGTGAGGCTCTTCGTAACTCGCCTCTCTTCTCCTCTACCTCGCAACTTGATGCTCAGTCAACTTCTCAACTCTACGATCTCTACTCCTCTACGATCAGCAATATTCTGGACAAGCTGCTTCCACTCCATGGTGCCAAGTTCCGCGTTCGACCACTTGCTGTTTGGTTCGATCGTGATTGTCATCAATTGCGTCGTCGGACCCGCTGTCTTGAACGGCGTTTTCGACGCTCTAAAGATCCAGCTGATCGCCTCGTCTGGATCAATCAACTGCACTCCCTCTACCGTCTCTATCGTCAGAAAGAGTCGACATATTGGGAGGATTTGGTCATCAGGAACTCTAAGAATCCTAAACGTCTCTGGTCCGCTATCTCCGGTCTACTGGGTCGATCCTCCCGTACAACTCCGAATCCTTCGTTCACAGCGAACGATTTTCTACTGATGCTCACAAAGAAACTGGACGATCTTCGTGATTCTACCGCCAATTCAACACCGCCTTGCTACACTTCTACCGAGTCGGCTTTCAATGATTTTCGACCGATCCTTGAATCTGAACTGCGTCATCTCCTTTCTACTTCTAATTTAAAATCATGTGAATTGGACCCTCTGCCCCCATTTGTTATTGTAGATATACTAGATGACATTGTACCCTTCCTCTTGTACTTAATTAATAGGTCTCTTTCTGAAGGTCACCGCCCAGCATCTGAGAAACGTGCTCTTGTATTTCCCTCTCTCAAGAAGCCCAACCTGGATCCTAGCTTGTGCCAAAATTATCGCCCTATTGCAAATCTTTCCTTTCTCTCTAAGACTTTAGAGCGACTTGTTTCTTTGCAACTTCTCCCTTATCTTGAAAAATCTGGCCTTCTACCTCCTAGACAATCTGGCTTTAGAGCTCATCACTCGACTGAAACTGCTCTTCTTTATCTTCTTTCTGACATCTATTCTGCTATGGATAAATCACAGATTACTCTTCTGGCTCTCTTTGATGCATCTTCAGCATTTGATATGGTAGACCATGATATTCTACTTCATCGTCTTGAAACTTCTTTTGGTCTTAGTGGTCTTCCTCTTCTTTGGTTTCGTTCATATCTTACTGACCGTACTCAAATGATTATTCTAGATGATTCTCGCACCTCATGGGTTCCTGTTAAATTTGGAGTTCCTCAAGGATCCGTGCTAGGTCCACTTCTTTATATCTTGTTTACAGCTGATATTCCTCTTCTCTTTGCTAAACACTCAGCCTCTGGTCACCTCTATGCTGATGATGTCCAAACTTTTGTTCATGGCTCCTCTTCCCAACAACTTGCTCTCTGTCAGTCTATTGAATCTCTTTCTGCTGATCTCAATTGTTGGATGTCCTCAAATCGTCTTTCGCTCAACTCTTCCAAGACTCAGTTGATCTCGTTGGGCACTCGTCAACAGCTTAATAAGCTTGATTATGTTTTACTTGCCAAACACTTTCCTCAATTTACTTTTATGACAAATGTCCGTGACCTGGGTGTTACTATTGACAATACTCTTTCCTTCTCTACACATATTGCTAATATTTCTCGGTCCAGCTTCTATCATCTGCGACGTTTACGTGCCATTAGGCGATCTGTCTCTTCATCGATTTTTTCTTCTATGCATGGTCCATGCTTTCATCTGTTCCCGCATTGACTACTGTAACTCGTTACTCATTGGCCTACCTAAACTCCGTCTGGCTCCTCTCCAGTCGGTACTTAATGCATCTGCACGTTTGATTGCTCGCCTCCCTCGTTTCTCTCACATTTCGACTTTCATGACTGAGCACCTTCACTGGCTTCCTTTGACTGCCCGGATTCAATATAAAATTCTTTTTCTTACCTATAAGATGTTTTTGGGTCAAGCACCTCGCTACCTTTGTGATCTTCTTAGGAAGCCTTTCTCAGCTACTGTTGGACGTCCTCTCCGCTCTTTAGACCGTCATGATCTTCTTGTACCACGATCTCGAACTGCCACAGCCCAACATCGCGCCTTCGCCTCTGTCTGCCCTTTACTGTGGAATGGCGTTCCTACAACTATTCGTGCTCAGATTCTATCAGGAGGCTTTACTTTTTCTGCTCGTTGTCTTAAGACTTTTCTTTTTCCAGGAGTTCTTCGCTCTGGAGAGCGCCTCTGATTAGGTTGTACTGTGAGAGGCGCTTTATAAATTCCAAAATAGAATAGAATAGAATAGAATAGAAAATGAAAGCTAGAGAAGTATTGGTGTTTGGTGATGAAATGGATGTCAGCCAGTGTGATGGAGACAGGTTGAGAATTGTCCGGGGTTGGGGGGTGTCAACCCCCAGTCTTTCTTAGAGCCCCATAGTAAAGTCTGTTTTTCACACCCCAATTCTAAGTAGATAATGGTCCAACCCCCGGTGCACGGTCAAAAGCGCGCATGACAAAAGCGCGCAGACAAATGCGCGCAGACAAATGCGCGCAGACAAATGCGCGCAGTGACAAAATCGCGCCCGACAAATGCGCGCAGACAAATGCGCGCGATTAAGAACAAATAGACCCAATACATATAAATGTTTTTAATGAACATCTAAACATAATGAAACGCAGCAGCAGAAATACAAATTGAACAAGTTAAAACGGCAGAGGGAAGAATGTAGTCATCCAGATACATCAGATTCTTAGGACATTATGTAACTTTTAATTAATTTAAAATATGTCTACGAAAGTTCATTACTAGCATAAGCTAAACTACTGTGGAGTGAAACAGAATATAGTCAAATTGTTTTTCGCTGGAAATGTTAAAAAATTGAGTTCAAATGAGAGTAATATTATAGGCTAACGTTGTGAGCCACGCCGCGCAAAAACTCCGGCGCTAATCAAAATCAAAGACTTCGATGAGCATAGGCCTACATTCGAAAGAATAGACTGCGAAAACAAGCCGGGTGGATGGCTTTGAGTAGCCGGCGCTAATCAAAATCAAAGACTGGTATGAGAAAGCATACGAAGGAATAGAAGACGAAAATCAGCATAACAGGTCGGACATTGGAAGAGCCTATGAAAACTTAGATGTATGAAACATGAATTTTTTAACTGTTCTCAAATTTCTTTTCCGTTGCGCGCTCTTTTGCGCGCTTTTTTGCGCGCATTTGGCTGCGCTCTTTTGACGGGGAAGGTCCCTGTTGCGCGCTTTGCGCGCTATTGTTTGCGCGCATTTGTCTGCACGCATTTGTCTGCGCGCTTTTGTCATGCGCGCATTTGTTGCGGCGCCGTTCAGTCCATGAATGTCGATAGTTCTCGTTTTCTTAACCCTGTGACGTTCTTGGGGTGCATTTGCACCCCTAGTCACACTTTGTTCCTTTGTTTCACCCAGAAGGACTCATGATATGACGCCTCCATTTTTTGACTTTTCCTTATTTATGAGGATGCACTTACCCCTATTTGCCCATAATTGTACGCCTCAACATTTCTGATAATTTTGAGGTTTATACATTGCGGTCCTCGGGGTGCAAATGCACCCCATGTGTTATATTGCGGCATTTATAAGTCAATTATCTAACTTGGCATTTTTATACCTATAGACTCCTTTCTTAGATTACATATTCTTTGTTGCCAGATAGAAAGTCCGTATATCTATAAGAAATAACAACAATGGCGACTAGAAAAAAGATAATATTCGATTTTTTACCGCAGAACAGGCAAGGAAGCTTATATTAGAATCAGAAAGTCAGTCATCAGAATCGGATGGTGAAGATAGTTTTAGTGATGATTCCCAGACTTCAGTTCGGGGAAAAATACCGATAATGACAGCCAAAGCTCGAGGGTACGTACCATACGTATTCTATTTTTTGAAAGGTACGTACGTATTTTAACGTACCCTATTTTAGGGTACGTAAACAATAAATAAAATACGTTAACCACGTCATTGCTCATTATAAGGATGTTCAATTTAATTTAAGCATACACTCACCACCCAGTACACGGCGTAGTAAATTGCTGCAATGCCATAATTATGTAGGTCTATGTTTATCCAGCATACATTGCACTTAATGCACTAATGCCAGTCAGTCGTCTCAGTTCTGCTGCAGCCCTTCAAAGATGTGTTCTTATGCGATTGCCTTATCCAACCCAGAACTGCTTCTTGAAAAATTGCATTCAATCAAATAATTGTTTTTCGCATTATTAAAAACTTTCACGTTCGTCCACTCCTTCCCACGCTCTCTGGGCATCGCTGACTGATGCGTAGGCTACATAGATATACTGCAACTTTCGAGTTACACCAATTTGCAAACCAGAGACGTGTACTTAGCTCTCATCAGAAAGACAGTACAATTTGCATTAAATTAATTATAACCAAAGAATTTATCGAATTAAATTTACTGATACGCTACCGGAAGTACCGGTTTCAATGACGCATAGGTCTACAGTACTGTTGACGTCAGATTATACGTTGGCTATCATGGGTCGCCGAGTAAACCATGAATAACATTTTCGTGTATGGTGCGTACCATACGCGTATTCTATTTTTTGAAAGGTACGTACGTATTTTAACGTATTCTATTTTAGGGTATACGCGTACCCTCGAGCTATGATGACAGCTGTGGTGAAGAAAATTCTTCCGAAGACAACGTTAGTGACACGGAGCAGCTGCAACGGGCCGACGATGGATCCTCGCAAGATTCAGATGATGACATAGCAGGAACACCGCCTGTGTTTCATCAAGCCTCCCTCGATGACGAACTGGATTTGATTGCAACTCATCTGTACTAGTCAAAAAATGGAAAAGAATTTTGGCTGAAGACTCCTTTATGTGTCAACCGGACGTCAACCCAGTCTAAATGTGATGAAACAGGTACCTGGACCAACCGGATACGCTCGAAGGAATGCAGACACAATTATATCAACGCTGGAATTACACATAACAAAGCATATTTCACGCACCATATTGAAAATGTCTAATAAGGAAGGTGCTCGAGTGTTTGGTGATGAGTGGACCCCTATTGGCGAAGATGAGTTCCATGCGTACATGTGCCTGCTGTATCTTGCAGGTGTTTACAGAAGTAATGGGGAATCTGTTGAAGAATTATGGAATCCTATGGATGGACGCAAGATATTCCGAGCACCATTCAGTGACATTCCAGTGGAGTGTTTACCAAATCGCGACAGGGTTGTCAATGACACTCTACATGTATTTGGCCATCAGGAAAATCTGACTCTAGTTTCGTATGTCCCCAAGAAAGGCAAGAGTGTCATCCTGCTAAGCAGCATGCACACAGATGCTCAGATATCCAACCGTGAAGATAAGAAGCCGGAGATCATACTCGATTACAATCGTTCAAAGGGGTGTGGACACATTAGATCAAATGGTTGAAACATACTTCACTAAGCGAAAGTCTCACAGGTGGCCAATGGTGTTGTTTTACAATATCCTGGATGTCTCTGCAGTCAACGCCTTCATTATCTGGAGTCAAGTGAATCCCCAGTGGAATGCAAAGAAAACACATCGTCGAAGACTTTTCCTGAAACAGCTTGGGACAGATTTGGCCTATAAAACATCTAACATCCAGACTGAGTATTCCTGGATTGTCACTCATGCTCAAAACCACAATGCATGAATGCATTGAACAACAGCAAGAATCACAAGGCGATGCTCGAGATGATGCGACACGAAACAATTATGAAGAGCAGAACATGGCGGTGCAGACAATGCTGTGAGGAAGACAAAGCAGGGTCGTTGTATTCTGTGTGACCGCAGTAAAGACATGAAATCGCGTACTACGTGTCATAGGACTGTGGTTCATTTGCTTGCGCAGACCATTTAGTCGCACTTTGCACAGGCTGTGCATGAGTGTGCAAAGTAGATAAAGAAAACTTATTGGATATTTTGCAATATTGCTTTTTCATCTGTAGGCCTTACACTAATCGGTGTTACAATTGTGTTGTACAGAAAACTTTCAAATAGTTGTGCTGTAAAGTGTACATTTTTCGACATGTTGCTTTGACGCCATGTCATGACGTCATATGACGTAATAAATTGTCTTAGAATTTACATGAATAAAACTACTTTGTCTGTGCTCCAATTATTTATAGTATTAAATGATTCGATTGATTCAAATACATCGAGAATACATTGGGGTGCATTTGCACCCCCGAGACCTTGAGCGTAGGCCAAGGTAGCGAAACCTTCTGAGGGTTAAATCAACATCCGATAAAGTCTTTATACCGGTAATCCAGAAGGCTAAGCATGCAGGCACTGTATCAACAGCAGATTTCTTTATTAAGTTAGTGGAAACAGCTTTCCTACTTCCCTCGTCCACTTGGCTTTCTTCATCATCAGTGATGAGTCAATTGAATTCCCCGAACAACTTCTCACATCTCTAATACACGTTTTTCACCACTCTCTGGTGTTGAATTCGTATCTGCATTATTTATAATCGTCTTTCTCGATCTATTTTTCTGGTCGAAGTGTAAAAAAGAATTACCAATCTTCAGGCATTATGGTAGTGTCCTCATTTGTTGATATGCAAAATTACCCATGCAGTCTCCTTTTTCAGTGCCATAGCACTAAGCCTCATCATCCTTTCACCAGGCTTCAGAGTCATTCTGTGGAATATTTCACATTGTCTGTTATAGGCAAATGGCCACATAATCAGAGCTTCAATCTGAATGGTACTACTGGTGGTTTTCTAGGACCTTCATGGAAGCAAAGCTGATCTCCTGGGCAACTGACTCACATTTTCATGTTTTCAATCCATATCGAAAGATCTTGTCCTACAACTACAGCAGTAAGATGAGTCTTTTATCCATGCCCTTGTGTGACGAAGGCCACCAAATTACATAAGTTGATGAATCTGAGTTTCTTCCGTCGTACTTAGATTGATTACATCATTTGATTTATATTGAAATAAAATACTATTGTATAGGAATATGTTTGTTTGTTTGTATGTGCACTTGTTATAGCGCCCCTTCAAGCTCTCTACTCAGAGGCGCTCCCGACTGCAGAGCGGACACTGCATCGGAGTTTCACGCCGAAGCGCTGAGCAATTGCGAGTGAAGGACTTGCCCATTATGCCCAAGGTCCCTCCGCGGCGACGTGAGGTGGATTCGAACCTCGAACCTTCCGGCTTCAAGGCAACGACGCCACCACTACACCACCGCGCCCCTCCAAATATATTCTCGACACATTATTTTGTACAATTAATGTCTATACATTGGCCCATGCAAAGTAACACAGTCGTTGAGCACCGCCTTCCAGTTGGACTATGAAGCTGAAATTTTGTCTCAATGATGCTATTGATAGGTCTAACAAACTGATTTGGTTTCAGGCTTGAACTTCATTTTTTACCATGCATCTGTGAACCACACTACTGACCATCTAATGTGCATTGTTAATTGGACTCTCCAGTTTCTTATTGAATGCTCACTTCTAACGTCAACCATTGATATCTCAATGAGTTCTTGGTAATTTATCTAAAACTGACTTTATTTTCAGCAGAGTACTTGAGAAAGCTGAATACTCTTGCATGGAGGGCTTCAGTATCTGATGTGACTTCCAGTCCTCAGATGTTGTCAAGTGTCACACATTGCCAAGCAGCGTTAAATCTCTTAAAAATTGGAAAATATGGTGAATTCGATCAATCACAGCAACATGCAGAAGACTTATGGCTAAAATCAATTCCATCATATGAAGGTCAGTCACAGGAGGTCTTGACCTATCCTGTCTTCCTGCAAATTCGTACACTCTATTGAAAATTCCGGTGCTGGCATAATGTTGTATCAAAGCTCAAGACCTGAATACTATCAGTGAGTTTCCATAACTCCAGAAAATAATTAATGGCCTTGGATTTTAATTGTATCCTGACACTGAAGCTAATTTGGGCACACCAAAGATTTTACACACCATCACCTGAAACCAGCATTGGCAGACGGTTGACATTTCCTGCTCTGAAGACCTCAGGTAGGATTTTCCCATCCAGTGTACTACCACTGGATAATATGGTGGTACAAATTCAGATCTTTCAACTTCGGCATATTCCATCCTGGTCTTCTTAAGCATTCTTTGTTAATGGTACTCCATGAAAGCGGCAGAACAGAAGGATAGTACAAGTGCTGCAGAAATTGGCACCAAAAATCTCAATCCTTCATGATCAAATCACCAGAAGTCTCATTTCCATAAAATACACTTGTCACTTAATGGCTTAACAACTGTGTAGTCTTAATTCTGGCAAGTATGATAATACAACAGAAACTATTTAAAGCTCATCTACATGACAAATGTTGAGTTTTTGACCAAACAAGAAAGTTATCAAGATTTCTAGCTAATACTACTACATGGTAACTTTGTGTGTCATTGAGCACCGCCTTCTAGTCCGAATCTGGGCCGAAATTTGGTCTCAATAATGCTAATAACAAGTCTAACAAACTGTGAGGGTGTCTTGGATTCTAGCTTGAATTTTATTTTTTTGAACCACCCTAATATATATATATATATATATATATATATATATATTATAAAAGTTTAAATCAGGCCAGGGCTTATTATAAGGAATCTTCTCAACTGCACATAAAATAAGACGTATTTTGAGACTGGACATAGGAAAGTCCTTGATCACAGATTTGTCCCCAAGGCTGAAGGCATATTGTGGCATTCAATTGACTTAAAAGAGTGGATTCGATTCATTTTTAGATTTGTTTTTCTTTTTAAAATGGTTTAATAGGCTTATTTCAGAAGCAGCTTTTGCGAGCGCTCGTGAATAAGCTGGTGCTCTGCGCTTAGTCTTCGACTGGAGTTTTAGATGTTTGAATATTAAGATTTTCCGACTTTATTCAAATTCATATTACAGATCAAAATCAATTGCTATGTGATGTTTCACTCAAAGTTCATCATGGCAAAATCTCCAAATGAATTAACGAATGAAATCAGCTAGACTTTCATAGACGTTTTAGACTTTTCAATACCCTTAATCGAATAGAGATCTCTTAAAAGATCCCTTAAAGATCCCTTAAAGATCCCTTAAAGATCCTCTGCTTCTGCTGCCATGGAATTTTCATCAGTGCACGTTATATGAAACACACAATTATTGGAAATAGCTCAGAAAGATTGTAAGTGTAATAAAGTTCAACATTATTGTCCTATGTTCCTGGACACTTCCAAAGTTTCCCTTGTATGTAGGGGTACGTCTAAATGTTGCTTTTCTGCTACGAAACCCTGGCCATTAAGCTCAACATGATATTGTTTTGCTAAAGCTAAAGCTAGCAGACAAGATTGGATATTTCCACAAGAAATCAAATCTTTGAGCTAATTTCAATTTTTTTTATAAAATATAACCCATTAGCTGCAAAATACGCTGCAAGACCGATAAAATGATAAATATCATGAGCAAACCTCCAAAATGGCAATTAAAGATCTAATGGCCTATACTGACATCCACATCAACACGAATATGTAGGCTACTTTGTAGGTTAACAGCAGTTTTAGCCAGGAGCCGCGTCGCTGATCTACATGTAAATGATAGCCTACTCATGAAAAACTGTAATTGTTAGCATTCCAAAATGTGTATTGCTGGCTATTTTACCACACCATGACTTGGCTTAGAGTACGACAGCTGGAAATTTTATATGATAAAGCTCTGGTGTCATTCATTCATGAGAACCAGAATGTGTGTTAGAGCAGAGTCGCAGACTTGGTCCTGAGTTTGTGGAAACGAACGAGCGACCGAAGTACAATAATTTCCAATGCACGAGCGCCTTGCTGGGTAGGGGTTTTGGAAGGTGATATCGTCTGTTTAGAATGCAAGGGTTCTAACTCCAAATTTTTCAAAAAACGTTTTATTGATTTATTTTATTGCTACCAATGTGATGCTTAAAACGTGCAAAGATTATATCGTTCTGAGTACAAATAACGAAACAGCAACTATTTGAATATTAGAGATGGCCTATTTGTGAAATGTGCAAAAGTTCTATCTAAGATAGAACCTTTGCACACTTCACAAATTCGCGTTAGAGCGATTTTAGATATTTATTCACGCAAAGAATGCTAACCGAAGGTGTGCAGAATACGTGATTAAAAATTATATTCTAGGAAAATCGTATCTTTCTTACAATCTGCAACATGTTGCTTTGGTCGGAAAAATTATTCTTAGCATATTAATTTTATTATTATAATAAAAAACATTATTTTAATCAAGGAATTTTGATAAAGTTCTGTAATTAATACGCAACTATAATTCAATTGTGCATGTTGTAAGCGGCCACAAGTGTATTTAAGAGTGGCTTGTTATAGCGCATTTTCTTTTAGCTTATTATTATTATTTCTTACTAAAAAAGGCAGAAACCACATTATTTTCATGTAATGGTTGATAATAATTTAAAACATAATTATGAACCGCATATTTGAGTCGTTATAAAACGATCTATCTTCAGATCTAAGAATATCTTGGATCTGCGAAGGTTCTAGGCATGGGCTAGGCCTATCTCCCGTCATAAAGTTATCATTTTGCGTACTTTCTTTCACAAACATTAATTTTTCAGGTTCGGAGACACAAAATACCTAAAAGATTTCATCATTCCAACTAGAGGAAACGATCTATTTTCCAAAAATCTCTAATTAAGATGAAATAAATAGTTATCTATCTTCAGATTTCGAAATATTTTGAAATGCGCAAAGATTCTATTGCTATATCGATATATTTTGAAATGCGCAAAGGTTCTATTGCTATAATTTTGCCTCATGTCCTCCACAAACTTTATTATTTTATGCGCTGCGGCTTAAAGTTATTGAAAAGATTATATTATTCCAATTAAGGATATATTCTGCTATCCAAATTTTCATAAATCGCAATGATATGACAATAATTGGATTTTTGGCAATCATCGAAACTTTAGATTTGCTCTCCTGAACAATTTCGAAAAGTGGAGTTAGAACCCTTGCACTCTAAACAGACGATATACCAATCCCATTTTCGACATTTTTTTCAATTTCCACACTGCAATGGTAGCATTATAAGCTGCAATTTAGCGAGGTTGTTAATCATTTCAGTGTTGATAGTCATGGTTTAGGACTATTAATAAGTGTCCCGTCCAATTGTTTAAACATTTTTGATTACAGCATTATAATGGCAACTTTTAGGCTGTGATCTTCAAAAAATTGCTCACAAATTTCACGCCAAAAGGCATGGTTTGAGACTTCAATAAACGCCACTTCCCCATTGCTTGCATTTTTGAATTTCCACACTGTAATGGTATCATTCTGAGCTGTCATCTGAACAAAATTGCTCTTTTTTTAATGCTGATAGCTAGGGTTTAAGCGTTTAGATAGTCTCCTCCCTATTGACTTAATTTTTTCATTTGCACACTGTAACTCTGGCATTTGAAGCTGTCATTTAAAAAATGTACTCATAATTTCTTTTCTCGTCCATTGTTTGAAAACACGTAATTTGCGCACTGTTGTAATTGCATTTTCAGCCGTCACCTTGACAAATTTAATCATAATTTTATTGCTCAGAGACGTGGTTTAAGACTTGAATAATTTCCCCTACCTGTATCTTAAATTATTTTAAATTTTGAGTATGCATTAACCTACAATCCTACATCATGTCGGTATATATATATATATATATATATATATATATATATTTCGGATGGCTTTTGTGGCTCAAAGGCTAGCTCAGATTGGATGTCTGCCTGAGTAATTCTTTTCATCTTATAGCCTGTCCCCAGTTAGATACTTGGGTTGTAATATTATAGTAGACCTATTTTGCTTCATGTGTCTGGCTGTCTACGTTCCTTTATACTTCAGCTTCTCAGAGCAAGCGGCAAAAGCAGGCGAAAGTAGAATACGATGGCCAAGAAGTTGTCATTATGGTATGAAGGATAGCCCCGGTCTTTACAACTTGATCAGGATATCAACCTACAGCAGGCCTTAAATCTGCATTCATGATCCACCCATAAATTTACTGCAAATTCTTCTGTCTGCAGCCTCGACGTGACTTTTAGCAGAACCTGTTCTTCTTCGATCACATCGCCCATTTTCAAAGCTCTTACTTCATGCACGCGGGTGACCTTCGCCGAATCGGCCTTAAACTGGACTTGAAAACTGCATGTATTTGCCATAGCTATAATTCACGCCAAATTTCAACAGGCCTATTCTTTTCTTGAACATAAATATCACCCAAATAAACTGCCTCAAAGATGTTCACTTTGGGCTATTACTATCATGTTTGTGTCCAACTTTTACCATTAACTTCTCGCTGGTTCACGCAAACAGGCAAAAAGTAACTGCACAAGATCTGATTTTCAACTGCACAAATCTCTTTCCCAACTACACACTCTGTGTCCAGCTGCACGCTAAATAAGCCCTGAATCAGGCAACGCAAGTAATGCACTAAACATTCCAAACCACGACAAAGTGACGAATGTTACACGAACTCAAAGATATAAGCTATAAAAAATTGCAGTTCACCCAAATGCAAACAGACGGGGGAATCGCGGGAATAGTATCCCACCGGGGAATGGTCGGAAGGTAATGGCGGGCGTATGAGCCGGGGTTAAAAGCCGGGGGTAATGGGCCGGAGGTAATGTCGTGTTCCCTTATGACGCCATTGCAAAACTTCACTATGTGATAAATAATATCACATCGAATGCATATTTGGAAACTGTGATCATCATAATTGTCGTCATAATCACCACAATTACCATCACCATCACCATCGGTATATATATACAGGGTGGGTCAGTAGAAATGCAACAACTTTGACGCCTTATAACTTGAACAATTTTTTTATGAGCGTCTTGTCCAATATATTCGATTGAACATAATCATCCATTTTATCATTTTGCAAAATATCTAAGAGATACTATTACGACGTTTTGGGATAATGCTGTTAATATTCGATGTGCCGTTTTTTGCCATAAAACTGCAAGAAAAAGTCTGAAACTGAATATGTCAATTCTAAACAATCACTTAGTACTAACAATTAATAACAATTAATATCTTGAATGGATTTACCATCAGCCAAACAAATACTCAATCTGTCCACCACGTGCTTTAATGACTGCCCCAACACGAGACGACCACTGATCGATGGCTGAGTCCACCACTGCTTTGGGTTATTTCAGCCCAGCAGCAAAGAATCACTTCTTTCAATGTTCAACGTCACGTATCGGTTTATTAATTATAGACCAGTTGCTGAAGACAACCCCAGTTCGAATAGTCAACCGGGTTTAAATCGGACTGTTCGGTGGCCAGTTCTCCGCTTCAATAAACTCTGGCACGTTAGCGTTCAGATAAGCAACCGTATGATGTGAACGATGCGCCGGCGCTTCATCTTGCTGAAAGATGTAACCATCAACTCCAGACAGTTGGCGAATATCACGTAGCAGTCCTCTCGCGAGTACTTCGTCGCAATGATAAACACTGCTCACCTTGGCATTTGGAGTGACAAAAAAGATGCCGTCTTTCCATGCTTTGAAACAGCCAACGACATCATCACACTTTGTGAAAAGTGCTTTCCGCCCTTTAAAAACCGAGTAGGCGAAAGAACACGCTTAAAGCTAACACATGACACAAAAAAACGAATGACAGATGAAAAGATCGTCTGAACGTAATTCACAGACGAGAAGATCTTCACGGTTCAGACGCCAGCAAACACTCAGAGCGGCAGTGTGTATGCAAAAATTAGCTTTTTGGCATATTCAGTTACATACTTTTGGTTTTTTCTTGCAGTTTCATGGCAAAAAATGGCACGTCGAATATTAATAGCATTATCTCAAAACCTCGTCAAAGTATCTCTTAGACATTTTGCAGAATGATAAAATGGATAATTATGTTCAATCTGATATATTGGACAAGACGCTCAGATAAAATATATTCAAGTTATAAGGCGTCAAAGTTGTTGCATTTCTATTGGCCCACCCTGTATATATATATATATATATATATATATATATATATATATTAGGGTGTTTTTAAGGTACATGTGAAATTTTCAAATAAAAGATTTTTTAACGACCAAATGAAATTATTGTGCCAAATCATGTGTAAACTGAATATCTGAAATTATATCTCGATAGCTGAACATTTAGGACTTGCTCAAGAGGACTGAAGTTAGGAACACGGTTGCATTGCAAGCACTAGAATCTACGATTTCAATACATGCGAGCTGCATGCTATAGAATCCTTCTCAGTGACTAGTTTCTAGCAAATAAACATTCATGATCATGTCGTTACTCATGTGATGCTGTTTTTGTCACTGGTCATGTGTTGCAAATGGTGGGAAGTGGTGCTTTTAACTCTTGCATCATATGGCAGACGCAATGCAAAATTGATTACAAAAAAGCTGAGATTTAGTTGATAGGCACTACTGATATCACTTCGGCTATGCGAAGCTGTCTTCACAAAGGAGAGGTTCCCATGCAAGGTACTGCTCAATTTACGCATACACCAAGGAATCAAGCAGAGTCTGGATGACAACGTATAAGAGTAGCAATTGTACGTTTCAACTGGAGAGATGATCTTGCAGCCCTGGCAGCAGAGAATCTTTTGAGCAACAGGCTCCCCTTACTCTTCGCTGAAATGACAAGATCATGCCAGATGTTACAAATACAGGACGATAATGGTATATCTCAAAAGAATGTTACCAAGCTATTGGCCATCCCCTAACTCCACTCAGTGACAGCTATTGTCATGTCAGATTCTTGTTGGCTGAGATCTGAAGCTGGGGATCGGAAGACAAAATCCTGGCCATGTGTTTTGACACATGCAGTGGCGAGTAAAACGAGTTGCAAGGGTGGCATATGCATGAAGCTGGAAGCGAAATTGGGGAAGGACCTCTTTAACCTTGCCATCGATACCATGCTTCTGAAATTGTTCTAGAAAAGTGTTTCACTGCATGATTCTGCAAGGACGCCAGTATTGGAAGTCTTTAGTCAAGAGATATACTAGAGCTAATAGTCATTTTCCAAAGATGAATTCCACCAAAGGGAGCAAAGTTCAGGTAACCAGATGCATTTTGCCGAAGGCGTTGGATGTCATATGCGATTTACATGATCCAGTTGTGCTTTATCATTTATAAATTTTCCATTCAGCAACGTCAGAGCACATAGAGGATAATCTCGACCATCCAACTCTGAAAATGTATGGAATCCTTTACTTGAAGTGTCGCTCTCTGTGACAGCAACATAGTCTTAAGTGAAGTACTATTTCACCTGTACCGTATATCTGAAACAATGAAACCCAAATGGGAATCCATACTTATCACGCCAGAGAAGTCTTACCTGTCTCCCTAACAGTATTTTTCCCGACACTGATTTTTGTCAGAGACCCTGGTTGGCCACAGCTTTTTGATGAGTCATAGACTACAGCATGTGCAACGAATTTAATGATCTGGGATCTGATCTCGAGAGCCTACTGTACCTAAGCCACCAAAATATTCAAGATCCTCGGAGTGGGCTACTCTATTCGTGATTGAGACTCGCAACAATGGTAGTCAGAACAATCACACAGCGAGGCAAAATTAAGTCATCATATCTGGCCCGACCTAAGAGTGACGAATGATCTGGGAGAGTGACTCTTATGCAGTCCTTCAATGAAAGCCCTGGTCAGAAATAAGGGAGAGAAACAATTTGTTCTGCAATGGTCAAGTAAAGCCAGATTTTTCGACTGTACTATGAGGAATATACTATGACAACTTATAGCAGGCTACATCTTTGGATTTTGCCTTATATCGGTGGTTACAACGATGGTTATGCGTTCAATTTTGCTGGGATCTGTGAAAATTACAATGTGTCACAATGTCGCCTAAGTGGCTATTCTTTCGGTGCTTTGAGCAAGTCCTAAATTTATTCCTATTTTCTTCTAATTTGGCAGATAACTATATTTCTGAAGGTGGAACACAAAATTATATTGGTCGATATTAACATCCAAATTTTAATTTTTAGACACACCCTAATATATATATATATATATTTCACCATCACCATCATCATCATCAATTCATCGTCATCCTCATCGTCATCGTCATCGTCGTCATCATCATCATCGTCATCATCATCATCGTCATCGTCATCGTCATCGTCGTCGTCGTCGTCGTCATCATCATCGTCGTCGTCATCGTCATCATCGTCGTCGTCGTCGTCATCATCATCATCATCATCGTCGTCGTCGTCGTCGTCGTCGTCTTCATCATCATCATCATCATCATCATCATCACCATCACCATCATCGTCGTCATCATCATCGTCATCATCATCATCATCGTCATCATCATCATCATCATCATCATCATCATCATCATCATCATCACCATCTACGTGATCGTCTAAATCAGGGAACATCAGTCTGTTTAGAACGGTTTGATCTTACTTCGGCATCATTGCATGTACGGTCGATTCTGTTCAAAATATGAATCGCATTCTCGACTGTTTCCGTCCATTGTGAGAATTGTGGAAAGTAACTGGGGGTTGGGGCGCCGCAACAAATTCGCGCATGACAAAAGCGCGCAGACAAATGCGCGCAGACAAATGCGCGCAGACAATAGCGCGCAAAGCGCGCAACAGGGACCTTCCCCGTCAAAAGAGCGCAGACAAATGCGCGCAAAAAAGCGCGCAACGGAAAAGAAATTTGAGAACAGTTAAAAAATTCATGTTTCATACATCTAAGTTTTCATAGGCTCTTCCTATGTCCGACCTGTTATGCTGATTTTCGGCTTCTATTCCTTCGTATGCTTTCTCATACCAGTCTTTGATTTTGATTAGCGCCGGCTACTCAAAGCCATCCACCCGGCTTGTTTTCGCAGTCTATTCTTTCGAATGTAGGCCTATGCTCATCGAAGTCTTTGATTTTGATTAGCGCCGGAGTTTTTGCGCGGCGTGGCTCACAACGTTAGCCTATAACATTACTCTCATTTGAACTCAATTTTTTAACATTTCCAGCGATTTTGTTACTGCGCGCATTTGTCTGCGCGCATTTGTCTGCGCGCTTTTGTCATGCGCGCTTTTGACCGTGCACCGGACTGAACGATGTTTTTGACAATTTTGAACATTTCCAATTTTTCAAACCAGCTGAAATTTTACATTTAATGCTGGCCAATTGCTTAAGTATCACACATATTGTCATATTACAGCAATGTTTGATTTATATTGAAATAAAATACGATTGTATAGGAATGTATGCTCGACACATTATTTTGTACAATTAACATCAATACATTTGTCCATGCAAAGTAACACAGTCATTGAGCACCACCTTCCAGATGGAATAGGAAGCTGAAATTTTGTCTCAATGACAGTATTGATAGGTCTAACAAACTGTGAGGGTGTCTTGGTTTCTGGCTTGAACTTTATTTTTTACCATGTATCTGTGAACCACACTAATGTATTATATCTGCTCTGTCTCTTCACAAAACCTGCTTCTTCTCGCGGGGCCTTGCGCACTGGGAGCGCCTCTGAACGGCTCACCCTACTAGAGGCGCTTTATAAATGTTTAAATACAATACAATATATATATATATATATACAAGGTGGCCCAAAATAAACCGGACTATTGGTTTGGCATTAAATAATTATAACATTGAATGAACTGTAAAATTTCAGAATTTTCTGAATGCGTAAGAAATTTCAGTCAAAGTGATGTCCAGTATGTCCTCCGTTTGCTGCGATAACCAATGATAATCGCTTGCGAAACTGTCCAATAGCCCGGTTGATAGTGTCCTCGCTGATTTCGTCCCAGCATGCGGTCAGAACTTCTTTCAAATGTTCAATATCTCGAATTCTCTGCCTGTAGACAAGCTGCTGAAGCATTCCCCAGATGGAATAGTCTACGGCAGAGTTCGAGGGTACGTACCATACGGATTCTATTTTGTGAAAGGTACGTACGTATTTTAACGTACCCTATTTTAGGGTACGTAAACAACAATAAAATACGTTAGCCTAGTCATTGCTCATTATAAGAATGTTCAATTTAATTTAAGCAAACAATCACAGCCAAGTATACAGCATAGTGAATTGCTGCAATGCTATGTTGTAGGTCTATGTATATCCAGCATACATTGCACTTAATGCACTAATTAATGTCAGTTAGTCGGCTTAGTTCTGCTGCAACACTTAAAAGTCCAACTCCAAGGAAAATTGTGAACAGTTGCATTCAATTAATTATAACAGAAGAATTGTTGAATTAAATTTATTGCCACGCCACCGGAAATACCGATTTCAATGACGCATACTGTTGACTGCATGTATACGTAGGTCTACATGTAGGATATGGGTGGCAGAGTAAGCCATACCAAATTTTTTTCGTGTATGGTACGTACCATACGCGTATTCTATTTTTTGAAAGGTACGTACGTATTTTAACATATTCTATTTTAGGGTACGCGTACCCTCGAGCTATGGTCTACGGGATTCAAGTCCGGACTGTTCGGTGGCCAATTTTCTGGTTCAATAAAGTCTGGAACATGAGCAGTGAGAAAAGCAACTGCTTTTCGTGAACGATGAGCAGGTGCTCCATCCTGCTGGAAAGCGAAATTGTGACCAGAGTGAGCTATAATGTCTGGCAATAATCCTTGATGTAGGACGACAAAATTTTACAGTTCATTCAATGCTATATTAAATGCCAAACCAATGCCATTTTTCTGTGCCATTTCTGTCTAATGATAGTTTTAATGCGATTATTACTTTGATTATTCAAGCGATGCAATTGCAAAAACTTATAGTCCGGTTTATTTTGCGCCACCCTGTATATATAATTATATATATGTGTGTGTGTGTGTGTGTGTGTAAGCTATGGATAAGATTATAATAATCTTATCCATAGCTTACATATTATGTAGGCTATACAATGTATGTACAGGCCTACTACATGACACCAGCATGTACTGGCCTATTGAATGTGTAGATATTATAATATATCCGCCACCAGGTCTATAATACACATCGAAATGATCGAACAGCTCTCTATCGTCGTCCTTTATTCCATTTCATTTCGCGAGTTCTTAGGTTTTTTGGAGCGACTGGACCGGGATCCTGTTCTTTATTCCATAACATGTGTATACGTATGATTGTGGTCTAGCTAAACGGTCTTCGTCTCTATAATACGTGCATGCCGAAGACGACAAAGGGGAGAACGGGGGCTAGGGGCTGGGTGGGGGAGTGACGCACCCGGCGCCGGTGTCACGAAATAGAGTATACCCCGTATTAATTGTGTCCCCCAAATAAAAAAAGTCGAAAAAAACCGCTTCCGCGTGTATCTTTTTTTGCAAATTAATTTTCATCGGCTTTGTTTAGAACAATGACACTAACAGGTATGTTTATTCCTACTAGATAATTTGTTTTCCCCTGTTTTTAGAGCACTTAAAACATTTAAAACACTTAAGAACACTCAGAGTCACTAAATAAATTCGAGTTGACTTTGTCTGAGCATTGCTTAGGACACTTAAACAATTTGAGTCACTTTAAATTTTGATTGCAGCATAAATGTTTTTATTATGCGCATTTTTCAAAAAAGGGGATAGAATGGTTTATCCCCGGATAGTATAGACCGGTTAATTCCATCCGGGGGCATGGATTAATTCATCCCCCCGGATAGCTTTCAGGGGGGATACTCCGTTTCGTGTCACCGGCGCTGCTCCTCCTATTGGGCGCGCCCCGCCGCTGCTGCCGTGCACGTAAATCTGGCGCTGATTATACTTCAACTCGAAAGTAAACATTGGCGAGAGAAGAAGGACGGACTGAGTAGTAGTCGTCGTCGTCGTCGTCGTCGTCTTACACGATAATGCACATTTGTGCATCGTCGGTCGTGGCGGTGGCATCGCCTTACGTGTGCTTTGCCTTAGCGACGGCACATCTGCTGCACTCCCATGGACACGTCGCAGTCGTCGTTGTCAGCGTCGTCGTCGTCGTTCTCAGGTAGGACGGCGTCGTCGTCGTTCTCAGGTAGGACGGCGTCGTCGTCGTTCTCAGATAGGACGGCGTCGTAGTCGCAGTGTCCAATTTATACGTACGATGTCATGCATGCTGTGGAATAGTTAGGCTACTTGCGTAGGCCTATACAGAGGAACGACTTGATTTGAAAACGCAATGTTCTTGTCGTCTTCTGATGACTAATAGCAACAGCGAATATCAAGAGAGATACAGGCGGTTGGGATCGCTTGCCTGACAATAGTGAATCGACCAGCCTGCTATTGTTTAATCAGCTTTCTATTCTGTTCACCGAAGACAATGTGCCTATTGTTGATTCCGCATACGCGAATAAGCTGCCGTGCGAATTCTTGGATTTGACTGCAGGAGACGATGCTTAGTCTCTCAGGCAAGATTTATGAATTTTTCTCTGAGTATCTGTGTTTTATGACTCAATTGTATGTTGCCTAAGCATCGTCCGTTTTCTTCATTAGCAATAAAGCCTATCACTTCAAAGACGCAACGGCGTTCCTTTTTTCAGTTGTTGGGCTGACCACTCTGAATAACCTGCGTTCTGATCTGCGTGTTCTTTTATGTACAATGTAAGAAAAAGAATACGCAGATCAGAACTCAGAAGGAAGGTTAGGTGAAACGCAGTGCATGTACGCCTGCGTGTCATCCGCGTAGGGATGGCTAAAGATACCATGTTATGCAAGAAGCAAGTCAAGACCAGTGGTATAAATAATGTATAGGAGGGGGACCAAGAACTGAACTCTGAGGCAAACCATATGGGGCAGGGACCCACCGAGACCTGGTCGAGCCATGGACCGCGCTTATAGTACGCCCATTAGGGTGTCCCACGATTGCACAGGAAAATATTTTTTCTTGAAACTTTAGATGCAGTCCCTCCAAAAGTTTCCTTGTGGTCCTATAATAAAACCGGCCAAATTTTATGACATTCTAAAAATATTTAGAGGTCCCCCAAAGCTCATGTAATTTGTTTAAATTTTTCGCAATTGCACACGACGTCTCTGCGTTTGAAAATTTCATTTCGATTCCACACTGGCATGCTTACGTATAGTACGCCCATTAGGGTGTCCCACGATTGCACAGGAAAATATTTTTTCTTGAAACTTTAGATGCAGTCCCTCCAAAAGTTTCCTTGTGGTCCTATAATAAAACCGGCCAAATTTTATGACATTCTAAAAATATTTAGAGGTCCCCCAAAGCTCATGTAATTTGTTTAAATTTTTCGCAATTGCACACGACGTCTCTGCGTTTGAAAATTTCATTTCGATTCCACACTGGCATGCTTACGTATTGCTTAATGGCATTATATTGCTCTAAATACTAAAATCTAGAAACATGTAACATTACTGTGTTTATGAATTAGCCTATTATCCTCCATTAACTATTTATGCCATCAGACCAACATTGAGCGCAGAATACTATTGTTCCCGAAAAGATGCACTGACTTAGATAAATGTTGGGGCAATTTTATTATCATTGGCATTGTTGTTAGTAAGGCTAATCCAGTAATAATAATGATAGTCTCCAGAACTCATCAAGAGCCGTCACCAGAACTCCCTAACAGTGTCACACCCAGGGATAAAAGTGTTAAAGTGGGTGAGAACGGCGTTCCCACTGCTCTCGAAAGTCTCTGCTTGCGTTCCCTCTCCTCACATGCAATGGAACATTGGTAGCACGCGCGCGTTCCAATGAAGCTCTTCTTCTTAAACCGACTCACGTGATCGTCCATCTTCCAATTCTCGACATAAACGCCTTCCACAATTTGATCTAGCCTACTCTGTCACCTCTGATTCTGAGGCACAATTATTATTGGACAACCTTTCTGACGAGACAGGGCGCTCGTGAATAAGCTGGTGTCCTGCGCTTAGATTTCAAGAGATCCTTTAGAAATTTGAAGATTGCGATTACGAGACAAAGGCAGACTACTGAACCGGATAGGCTAAATATGAGGTTGTCGCAGTAAACAAGCGTTTATTTATAAACAATAATAACACCTTTAAAAGTCGTTATAGCGACTTGAATTTTTTTTACCCGATGGCCCTAACGGAGCGCCGTGGAGAACCGAACTCTTTTGGCAATGCTATCCCGATTTTAACCACACAGTTTTTATTGCTCAGTGACAATTGACAAAACGTCTTTATACATAATAAATGATATAGAAACTAGCAAAAAGCAAAAGGAGAGAAACCCTAAGGGACTAGTGTCCCACTGACAGGTTTCCCAAATACAAGTTCAAATAAACAGCAACAGGTTATGCAAATTATAGAGTACCAAGGTAATAAAGATTAATTATTATCTTAACTAGTTAACTACATCCTTAGGAAAGTATGAAGGTGATGTTGGGTGTGTCAATTTAGAAAAGTCGTTAAGAATAAAAAAATACAAGTAGTAACATAGATTATGATCGGTAATTTCAACAGGAGACAGCTAAAAGCAAATGACTTTTAAGTTTACGTTTAAACAATGTGAAGCAGAGGGAATTCCGAATAGACAAGGGTAAGTTGTTCCAGGTCCTAGGACCCGCACTTTTAATTGAGAGCAAACGAGTATTAGGCTAGTTCTAGTGACAATCCGTCTATAATTGAGTGAGGATCTCAAGTTATAGGGAACTAAATCGGAGGTTAGAGTAGAGAAATCAGCAAAGGCATGAGGCAAAAGATTATGCATATGTTTGAACATAAGTTCAGACGTTTGCATGATTCTTATTTGATCGATGGCAAGTATTCTTAATTTAGATAAAAGGAGGTGTGAATGAGAACGGCGGGAGAGTCCCATAATAATTTTAGCAGCTCTGTTTTGAAGTGAAATTAGTCTTGTAAGTCGAGAAGCGTAGTTAGAAGCCCAAACAATATTGATGAAAAGTAAGAAAAGGAGGCGTCCAAGAATAGACCCTTGTGGGACACCACATTTGATCAAATTGATTTTGGATAAAGAACCATTGCAAGAGACCTGTTGCATTCTAGTTTCAAGATAGCTCTTAAACCAATCACGGGCAATACCCCTTAGTCCAATATTATGTAATTTAGAAATTAAAATATCATGATTAACCGAATCAAAAGCTTTTGCAATGTCAATAAATATGCCCAATGCAAATTCGCCTCGATCAATTATAGAAGATATATTATCCTGGATATTGAGAAGTGACATGGAAGTAGAGTGACCTGGTTGGAAGCCATGTTGAGAATCATGTAGAATATTCTTTTTGGTAAAGTAAATAAATAGTCGTGAATAGCCTACATAACTTTGTCAATAAATTTGGAAAAACAGGCAAGATAGAAATTGGTCTATAATTCACAAGCCCTTCTTTATTACCTTGTTTATATATGGGTATAACCCTGGCTATTTTTAGAGCAGATGGAACAATGCCCGTAGACAGAGAGCAATTGATGATTTCAGCCAAAGGGTCAGCAACGAGTTCTAATAAAGGGCTCATAATAGTTGGGTCTATCTCATCAAGACCTAAAGAATGAGAAGTTTTAACACTATGATTAATTGATAATAGTTCAGTAGAGGAAGTAGGATAAATGACAAAAGGTGTTGGAATTGGAGGATTGAGATATGTATGGATCGTATTCGTGGAATCAGGTATCTTATTGACAAGATCTTGAGCAACATTTGCAAAATAGTTATTAAATTTCTCAGATATGATACTAGCATCTGTCACACTCTCACCATTAATGCAAAGATTTGTAATGCCAATATTCTTGTCCTTTGTGTTTATAATATTTCTTATTATTTGCCAAGTCTTTTTTAGATCATGATTATATTTTAGAAATTCAGATTCATAATACTGCTTTTCAGCTTTGATTCGAATCGTTTTGAATTTATTTCTATATGAAGTAAATTTAGTTTTATTTTCAGGTGAAGGGTTCTTGACAAATTTTAGGTGTAGTTTAGACTTAAATTTGCATGACTTAAGTAGGCCAGGAGTCATCCATGGTTGATTTAGTTTCATATGTGGTTTGATAAGTTTACGTTTGAGAGGAAATGCTATGTTATAGGCAGTTTTAATTAAAGATAAGAATAGCCCATAGGAGCCATCAGGATCATTGCAAGCGCAGGAGTGACTAACTTCAGACCAATCAATGTTAGATAATAAAGTTCTAAAATGCTCACAAGATGCTGGATTGACATTACGAGTACTTTGGTAGTCAATAGTTGCTTCTTTTGTAGGGATAAGTTTAAGTCTTACAAGAATTGGAAGATGATCAGATATGTCAGATGCAATAATAAATGAGTCCACAATTTTTTAGATTCTATTGGAGAAGAAATTATCAGTAAGAGTTGAGGAGGTGCAAGTAATTCGTGTAGGTTGGGTAATAGTTGATAGGACGTGGAAGGATGACATAACATCTAGGAAATTAGAAGTCGGATTACGATTATGAACCTTTAGCAAGTCAATATTAAAGTCACCCAAAATAAAAATGTCTTTAGGTTTGGTTGAGAGTGAGGACAAGAGCTGAGTAAATTCGTTATTAAAAGTAATAATATCCTGGCCAGGGGGCCTATATATAACTCCAATAGTAAAATAAGACCGATCAGATTGGGGAAAGCGTAGAAATAAAGACTCATAGGAGCAATGAGATTGACAGTCCAGAGGGATTTCCAATTCCTCAAGCTTAATATGGTCCTTTATTGCAAATCCAGCACCTCCTCCTTGGCCAGTTTTTCTAATTCTGTGCAAAAGATTATAACCTGATATATGTACAGAATCAATCGAGCTTTCATCCAACCAAGTCTCCGTAATCGCAAGAATATCAATAGAAAGTTGATAGAGTAGATCAGTGATGGCTGATGTTTTTGAGATGATGCTTCTGCAGTTGATATGCATAATGGAGATAAGAAATTCGTTGGAAGCACAAACAGTTGTTAAATCAGAAGGAGTGCTATACTTGTAAATCTTAGGTCGGTTGATAAAAAAGTTATCATCAGGGTCCAGATCATAATTAAGAGTCAAAGGACGATTTTCTTGAACATCTGCAAACACTTCAAGTCTTGGACCTTTATTCAGGGCATAAATAGAATTATTAACCTTAGGTAAATGCAATACCAATCAATGCACTACCGCACCACCACTTTAGTCATTACTGATTAAACCTACCACCGTTGCACCATGTTGTCTCCCATGTTTGAAATCACCTGATTTTAATCTGACGCAGGAAAGGAGAACACTTTATCCACAATGGACTTGATTTCGAATAAGTTTTAATTAAATAGGGCCTAGGCGTGCGATCGATGAAAAGATTCTTGCTGAAATTGGAGGTGGATTGACGAAATATTATATTTGTTATTTAGATAGAATTTTTTAAACATATAGTTGTTGCTTACATGGAACCTGGATTGATTAGAGGAATTTTTGCCTTAATGGAAGCTAAATTGATTAAAAGATGTTTCATCCAAGGTTTTTTCATAAATCTAGCTTATATGTGACCAGTCATGACAAAATAAGTCGCTGGGCTCTTTTTGAGTATTTTGATTTATGTATTCCACGTTATTCCATGTTAAATTACCTTCAAAATGAGCTATTGCGCATCAGAATGGACCAACTGCTTGTGGAGTTATAAAATTTTTATTTGGTCGACCTGCCTAACAGAAAATGTTGGAAAAACGCAATTTTCTGACTTTTTTATGTTTTTAATCTTATTGGTCATTTGATCTGTACAAATAGCATGTTAAAACAGCAAAATAAAGTCAGTTTTTATATTTTATTGAGACATTATATAATGTTGATTCCAAAAACGCAAAATCGAAAAATCAATAATTTGAAGGTTTCACACCTGTAGGCCTAAAGCGATTTGTGACGTTCTGCTTTGGGCGACTTCCGACTCATTTCGTCATGACGGGTCACATATTTCATCAATACGAGTCGTCTGTAGACCAGTTGTCGTTTGACGAATTGTCTGGGGACTAGTTGTCGTTAGACCATTAATCTGTAGACGGGTTTTTGTTGAACAATCGTCGTGGAACCAACCTGCACTATTCCTACATTGCAACGAATGCTACAAATAAAATGTCTGGAAATCGGAGAAATATAGAACACAATGTCATTTTACGATAAAACATTTAAATAGTTTTTTCAATATTTTTATTTTAAATAAGAACATAAAAGACTGCGGAATGGAGAAATTGAACAGAATGCAACTCCGTCTGGAAGACATACTGCGGTAAGATTTTGCAAAATATTTATATAAAGCAAGATATGGTAGTAGCGCGGCTAATAACACGATCAACATGATGAACTTATCAGATTGATGCTTTTTATTTATTTATTTTATTTACTTCTCGCATTTTCTGTAGAGCCCTTTCAAGCTCCCTAATCAGAGGCGCCCGATAACAGCGCGGACTGTGCATCGGAGTTTCACGCTGAAGGGCGCGAGGAATAATTGCGAGTGACGGACATGCTCAAGGTCTTACGTGGAGGTTCAAGGTCAAGGTCGATTCGAACCTGGAGCCCGTCGGCTTCAATGCACCGAACCCACCACTACACAATCGCGCTTTGTATATGAGCGACGGAAGCATGGCAGAATGGTTGAGAGAGAAGAATGACCTTTAGGCGGGTTGCACGTACGGGAGTAATGCCCTGCAAGAGTCACCTAGTCTCCAGTTGGAGAGCAAATCAATGAGTAAAAGTGAATAAGTGATGCTTAGCTGAGGGTATAATAATATTGTGTGTAAAGTATCTCTTCCAGTTATGGCATTTTTCGAAACTTATCTGTATTAATAATATTCGCTTTATTGAAAGAATAACCGGTCACAATAACGAAAGGAGCAGCGAATAAAGCCTAGTAAACGTTTTTATACAGCATCCGTAGCAATATGTGAAGCGCGTTCGTATACGTAAAATTCTAAATTAACTAGTGATAAACCGAGTCTTGCGATCAGAAGCCCGTCTAATTGGGAACAGTTTCTAAAGTTGGTCTTGTCTCCAGTTATATGCTAGAGACATTAGCCTACGCCGGTTTCCTACACGGCAGCGCAGTGAGTTTAGGATCGCTGGTCTAGTTTGGCAATGTCAGCTTGGTGTTGCCCAGACTAACTGCGAAAATATCTCAGTAAGAGCGCCATGAACTCTGTTGATTCACGAGTATCCAAGGACACTGCTTCTCAGTTTTGTGCAGATGGGGTATTCTTGGTTCCAATCGCACGAACTGCAACTTTGCAGAATCGAGGCTGTTACACTGTGGGCCCAGTTGACTGTAATGGACTTCCACATGATCTACTTCTTCTGCATCCCTGGCGATCTTAATGATGCATTTTTTGTTTGACTCAGAACTGACTTTTTGCAGTACTAGAGTCGGGATCGCTTTTGAGAAGTCCTCTGGAAAAGACGATTTACAAATTCTTTTAAGAATCAGTGAATGACATCCATTATCGTCTTCCATTGTTAACGTTGCATATTTTTGATTGCAGTTGTATGATCTTCCTTTCGAGATCTTAGACATGATCTTACAAAAGTCTTATCTGCATTGGATATTGAATTCACCAATGAACCAGAGAGACGAAGAAGTTATCAGATCTCTCGTATCAGTTGACGTGTGCTTCTATCGAAGAATCACCAGAAAACGATTCAAGAGGACAATCTTTCGCTACTTGAAAGGTGAGGTTTTAGTTCTGTCGATATCAAGAGTTGGACAGAAAATTTGAAACAAATATAATCTTAAAACTTTCGGAGAGTCATGATCGTCCTCCACAATAATATCATAGTTAGCTATCAAGGGTGCATTTAAGTACATCACAATAGCAACCCTTCAGGCTACGTGGACAAAACAGTTCTCGTGGAGATGATGGGAAACTGGCTTCCACCGGTTTTTTCATTAATTTTGTGGCGAGAGCGTCTGGAGGTCCTTTACAATATCTCGAATGACCGGAAGTAATTTTTCGTGTGGTCTTACTACGCCCATCCGGTAGCGGTAGGTGTTCGTTTTCCCAAGATGTCGACGTAGATCCTGCGGCAACACATCACAGACACTGGGTCGACAGTGTAAAAGCGTAGTGCGGTTGGAACCGAGTCATTCGGTGAAGACCCTATTAGAAAAGCACGGCCGGCAATTGAGGGGTCAAATTAAATTTTTAGACTCCACAAACGACTAGTGATGAAATAGTGCAGTTATACATAAAAATATGGCTTCAGAAAGAATTTCTATGGAGTCCTAGCTACTTCAAGTTACAGTTGAAATAACCTATAAATATATACAATCGATTTAACGAGCAACACAACTGAAGAAAATCTATAAGTCTTAGTTTCATATCAAATGCCACTTATGAAGTAAAATTAATGGAATTGTGCAAAATCAACCATCCTTTCGCTTGACTTTCCTCCTGTAACAATTGTTTTTTGTCTCCAAAAGGTCAATTGGTCCTGTTTGACGAGGTCCTATGCTTCCAATCTTTTCTCTTTGATGAAAGGTAACACTATCATGGAAATCTTGTTCTTTCTAGTGCAGTCCAAAATATATGCACTCCACCAACACAGGGATAACTGCAACTCACATCAATGCAATTCTTGATGTCACACTTACAGGTTAGTAGCCTATGTAGCCTACATGAGTCTGTCGAGTGTTTCCACAAATCTGTATTTCTCCTCCAACTTCACTCTGCCTGAAGACACCGTGTTTCCTTGCTCCCACGACCCACGTGGATTTCTACTCTACTTTGCTTCCAATATGGCTGTTTATGACTGGTTCAGCGAATTTAAGATTTGCCTTGCACCAATGCACCACTGAGCCGGATCCTCAGTCATTAGGTGTGTGAAAAGGTGGTCATTGCTGTAATTCCGTCTGTCATGGTCACTCATGTCTCTCAGGCACAACCCGTAGCTATTAATGACATCTCTGAGAGTTGGTTATTCAGGTGTAGGAAGCTGTCTGCCTGACCCTACTAAGTGATGTAAGTGAGGCAGGCTAGCAATCTTATTATGCTAAACAGTGGCTAAATTCTAACACGCAATACCATAATTATTATATTGCACACAGTGTACAGCAGATTGATAATTCATGGTGACAGACATTAATAAACACAATGTTACACATTATACAATATACATAAGATATCTAACACATAAGAAGCTCATATTAGTGCATTTTAAAATATTTCTCCAAGTTCAGTATTAAAAACAGTTAATTCGCGTATTTTTCACGATAATTCAAGTACAAATTGAAGTAGCTAAATTCTACTGCAGACAAAAGTTATGAATATATTTCGATTGTTCATATAAAAATGCATATATTTCAAGTTTAAAAAAATATTGACCTTTAGAAAATTGACACACCTTATTAGGCTATAATGCTGACATTGCTGAGGTTCCACTACTGACAGCGATCTTGGAATCCAGTTTGTCTACGGTTCCTTGATACGCGTTCAGGTCTCTGCTTCTTACACGAAATCAAGCAGTGTCATAATGAATAGGTTAAACAGCCGAAGTTTCTTGAACATCCGGAAGCAGTGGCGTAGCCAAAAATTTCCATGGGGGTTTATGGCCGGATACCCTGTTTTTTGTTGTTTTTTCTTGTTTAAATGGACAAATAACCTTAAAAAAATCTTTTTCCCCCGGAGCCAATGGTGGGTTTTTAACCCCCGAAACCCCCTTGCCTACGCCACTGTCCGGAAGTTTGTGTTCCAGACATTACCGTATAACTTGTCATAAATAAAATTGCTACTGCACATTGTTTGTCCATGTTTTGCTGGTATTCAATGTATCAAACGGAATGTATTGGGTCACTGGGGCAGAAACGACTATTCAGAAATATTTTAAAAAAACGAAACTAACGATTTGTGCAAAGCTTGCGAAACATTAGCGTCCTTTTAGTTACAGTCTGTGGAAATTTGAGAGTAGAGCTATGGTTTTTTGTAATTATTTTGTGGGCCAGACTGTTTGGCGTGAATGCCTTCTTTTTCAAGTTGACGAAAATATAATTTAATCACTTTGTTTCTAATTTAATTTCAATTCTGTCTTCTCTTCTGACACCATAGGTTTCTATTCACTTCAGAGTTTGGACAAAATATTTCGCTACTGATTGAAATTGTCTGATGTAGGCTAACATAGATGTGATGCCATTCAAAGGTTATGATGGTTTAAATGTTTTTCAGAATTCTATGGAAAAACCAGGAAAAGATCTGCAATCATTAGAAACAACAGAAATTATCTCCTAGAAAATCTTCAACCAAATGACGAATTAATCGCTTCGCTGCAATCTCACAATTGCATAACGCAAGAACAAAGTCACTTCATCCAACGACAGAATTCAATACAAGATAAGAATGCAGAGCTTCTGTACGTCGCAGAATCTTTCGACAAAGTAAAGTTCACAAATATCATCAAATGTCTTCGACAAACCAACCAAAAAACAGTGACACGGATCATGGAACACGGAGGAGGTGCAAAATTATTATACTCGGAACCTTTAACGTGACAGGATTGGACTAAATATAGCCCTTTCAGATGTCATTTAAAAGTGTCCTCATATATGTATATATAAATGTTTTTATTACTACAATTATTAATATTTTACAGTTATTCTATTATTACATTCACCAGAAATGTCGCTGTTGTTGCTGCTGCTGTTTATAATGATATAATAATAATAATAGTAATATTATAATAATAATTGTTATAAAGGCTTGATAATAATACTAATACTAAAATTATAATGCTATTGATAATAGATATGCAGTTATACCAAATAACATCAAAACCATTCCGATACATTGAAATGTTTTTTAAGATTAGCCTAATAATTATTCCATATGTACAAGCCTTTGTAATTTCATCTCGCAGAACTCCAGTACATGTTTTTAAATATTGTGAAAAGCGTCAAAACGAAAAGGTATTTATAGGGCTCTATCACCTTTAGGAAAGCTTATTTTTGGAGCGGAAAGTTACCGGTATTTTACCGTTTTGACACTTAGTTAAGCCGACGTTGCACTCGTAATTTTTAAAGAAAGTCCAAGTGGAGGTTGAAACAAAAATAATGTCTCCGCCAAAAAAGTGTTTTATTGCAACTCAACATCAAGTATTTCAGTATTAGGCCTAAGTGAATATCTCGAATGACCTTGCTTGCCACTCACTTTTTTCGGTCGAGAGAAAACAATTATTATCTAAGTTGTTTCAAATCCCAATCATTCTATACATTATACAACTAGGGTTTGTGCAATTTTGCACTAGACCTATTTAATTCAATGCCTCTAATTTTTTGCTTCCCTTCCATCTTTATCACAACGCATGCCGTCAGTCGTACTCTATCGAAATAGATCGATTCGTAAATTTGCGTTATAATAATAATTCATAAATTGGCCGTTATAAAAAGCTTACTTGAACAATAATTACATTAATTTTATATGAGAAGCGTGATTCTAGTTCGTTATGAAAATTTCCAGTTTCACTTCTTGCTCAAATTATTCGACGAAACTTAGTTTCTTTTACGTGTGTTCATCCGAAAAATTATTTCTTAGCTTAACTGAAGTTATCGAAACCTATGCCTGTCTAATTTTGTTGGGAATTATTTTCAAAACATTTGTTTTGTTTTTAGGCGCAACAAAAATTGAACTGCAAAGTCGTGGTGCAAAGTGTATAGCGTCAACGGAATCACAGTTACTTCATCAGAAAATCGAAGATCTGCGAAACGGAACCAAATCATGGTCACATCCAACTTATGAATTCATGAGTCAACTGAGTGAAGAAGAAATAGAAATCCTCAGCTCTCGACTGGATAGAAGAACTCTGGTCGTTTGGATCTGGTGTCGTTCACAAGCAGCTCTTGAATATATTCAGAAGATGTACGAATCGAATAAGTTGAGAGATTTATTCTTTGAAAATATTCAACCATCCACTTCAATTATGATCAGTATCGATAGCAATCAATTCAAGAAAACCATTGGTAAGTATTTCTGAACGCTCTTGTCATAAAGAAAATCTGAAATATGCAATCAACTCCACTTAGCAACTTCGATTTAGCCTACTATTAATTGATTAAGTCAGCGCTTGTTTACATGATCAGCGGTATGGATGTTGAAGTTGACAAGCCATTAATGTATTTATTATGAATACCGTATAGTATAATAAGTCACGGTGGCCTATAACGCGGAGTGTACGGGATCTACCCCGTCCAAGGCGGTTGCTATGTAGGGACCTAGAGAACGTTCTTCACTCACAATTGCTCTGCAATACAATTGCAATTGCGCTGTTGAGGCGTGTGTGCACATCTGAGCTTTGCAAGAAGGTCGATATCATATTTCAGCGATATTGTATTGTATTAGTCGGGGCCAATTGTTGATTACAGGGTGCGCCAAAAAAAGACCCTCTAGGTTTGTTGCCCATATCTTGGCCAAAAATTAGAATTTCGAAATGAAATTTTACAGACTTAAAGACAATTCATATTTACACATGATGGTGAGATCTCATCAAAATATTTCCAACACAACAAACGATACACCACTTTTAGTGAGGTCACCCACCGTTTTTTTACGATTCAAAAAACGCGACGCAACAAGAAGTAACAAAAACAATCTAATTATTCTGGCCAATATCTTAGCCAAAGTAAGAATATCGAAATGAAATTTTACAGGCTTAAAGACAATTCATATCTGCATATGGTGGTCCGATCAGGCCCGGATTAAGCCTTCGGGGGGCCCGCCGCCATATTCTGAGGGGGCCCCCTAATCGACCCTTACCTTCTGAGACCATACTCCTACAGTCCCTCATGTGTATGCATGCCTATAATTTACTATATAAATCAACCTCAATTACATGTAGCTTATTGAAATACTTGAATATTTTTTTTTATAAATGACACTTTATAAGCGTCAATGCAGTAGGGAGGCCTATTGTTCAGTTTAGCGGAGCAGGATCCTATTATGCTGACTTTGGTAACGCGGAGGCATATAGGGAGGACAGGGCACGGTTCCCAATATTTGTTGGGACGTAGATAATGTATTTCAGAAATATTTTATGAATAGCCTATCATAAATTGCTACAATTTTATCCACTGAGCAATTTCGTCATGATGACAGCTTAAAATGCTGCCATTAGAGTTTGCAAATTAAAAAATTCAAACAATTTAGGGGACATTCATAGAAGTCTTCACTCTTAAACCACGTCAATGGCACTGATATAATGAGTAATTTTTAAAGATAATTGCTTAAAAAGTTACGGTTAACGTGTGCAAAAAATTGTAGGCAATTGGGAGGAAACTCTGATGTCTTAATCCCTGACCACCAGCATTGAAAAGGAGCAATTTTATTCAGATTAGACCTACAGCTTAAATTGCAACAATCATGTTATAGTGCAGAACTTTAAAATGTGGACAATGTGGGAGGACATTAATTTTATCGAAGTCTTAATCATGTCTTCCAGCAAATTTAGTTGAGGTGACAGCCTAAAATGTTACCATTAAAGTGTAGAAATTTAAAAAAATAAACAATAGGAAACGCTTTTCAAGCCTTAAACCACGACTATGAGCCCTGAAATGATGAAAAATGTCTTGAAAATGACAGTCTAAAAATTAATTGCACTGTTGGCTGTTGCAGTGTAGAAATTTTAAAAAAATCAAAAATGGGGAGGTGACCTGCCCTCCCCAAGTCCCTCCGCTGCTAGGCGCTTCGCTCCTCGGCGATTGTTCTCCGGTTGCTCGCTCAACACCACTCCCCAAGCCAAAACCAAGTCTCCGCCTACGCGAGCGCCCATGCTATAGCATGGTTCACATTTTTCTGCTAATGGCGGTGGCAAACTTGTGAAGAGTGTCATTGAAAGAAACAGTATCTAAAGAAGAGACCATAGCAGAAATATGCGTTGTAATCTTTAAGACACCTGCTGTGGCCAAATTCCAACGGATATACGTCTGGATTAGTTATGTCAGATGTAATGTCTACACCTAGAGTAGCCTATGCCTGGTCATATGCATACCAGCCCAGACTCAAAAACTCCAGGTTCTTTAGATGTAGGCCTATACAGGGCTTAAAGTGTGGCTGGACGGTCATGGACGGCGTCCATGCACTTGCTTTAAAATATGAACGCCGTCCTGCCACTTATTGGTTAGCACAGCCTGAAAAGGTAAGGGCGTCCATGCACTTCTTTTGGAAAGGTAAGGGCGTCCAGGCACTTATTTTTCACACTTTAAGCACTGGGCCTATACCTTCAGTGCATGGCGCTTAGGGCCTAACAGTCCTAACTATACCATTAAACATACCGAATTACCGATCCATCCGTTTCCTTTGACCCATCTGGAGTTTATGAAAAAAGCCAGTTTTGGAACAGAGGAATTTACGCTATTTGTTTTCGTATACCACAGGGTTTCTTTGGCCATTCGCCTTTTTTGAGCACTGGAAAGTTGAAATATTTTGTTTTTTGCATCGTTTGCTTTTGTCAATACAATTATAATATTATGCCAGGGATTTTATACCGGTACTCTAAGAGTCATAGGGGCCCACAGTGCATTGTTCGCTCATAGAAATCAATCAGCAATTGACATAAATTTAGACACTGTCCTTTAAGTGAAGTTGAATAAATGCACATTAAAAATTCTTGTTGTTCTCGCACGGGGGGCCCCCTGATGACGGGGGGCCCGCCGCCATGGCAGACATGGCATACTGGTTAATCCGGCCCTGGGTCCGATTCCATCAAAATATTTCAAACAGAACAAAATATACCACTTTTAGGAAGGTCATTCACCGTTTTTTGACGATTCAAAAAGGAAATGCAACAAAAAGTAACAAAAACACCATCACTACTAATCACACACCACACATGTAACCTCCTTTTCACGAACTCTTACCCTGTCTCATCTAATCTTCCACCATCCAATTCCCGGCCCAGACGACACCCACCTTAATTAAAGCTGTTCCGCCCCTCTGATCCTTTGGTAACTCGACCCGGACCACCACGGACTACTCTCACGGACAACCCTTCTAACTCGACGTATTTGATCCTGATCATATGGTAACTCGACCCGGACCACCACGGACTACTCTCAAGGACAACCCTTCTAATTCAAGGCAGCGCTCGTGAATAAGCTGGTGCCCCTTCGAGTTTACGATTACGATTACGAGATATGCATCATTCATCGCCTTTATTGCGCTAAAAGATCAAAAATATGATCCCGCTTCTTGTTTTGCTCTGAAGATTTTCATCCGTCGTCCCACTTCGTGGTTTGTTATCAATATTTTGATCCGAAAAAATTAATAGCCTCCAAGCCGTTTATTCATGTGACTTTAACGGCGATTAGTATTTTAGTTACATATGAAAATATTGATAACAAACCTCGAAGTTTACCCCCGTATATTCACATTACCTCTCTGAATTCCGAATGAATTCCGTATATCCAGCTTCCATTTCTCAAGCGTTGTTTTTGTCAATCCAGCCTTTCTATTTCACCTACAGAGAACCTTCATCCAGCTTCCATTTCTCACACGTTGTTTTTCGTCAATCCAGTTTCTATTTCACCTACAGAGAACCTTCATCCAGCTTCCATTTCTCAAACGTTGTTTTCGTCAATCCAGCTTCTATTTCACCTACAGAGAACCTTCATCCATCTTCCATTTCTCAAACGTTGTTTTCGTCAATCCAGCCTTTCTATTTCACCTACAGAGAACCTTCATCCAGCTTCCATTTCTCACACGTTGTTTTCGTCAATCCAGCTTCCATTTCACCTATAGAGAATGGAAGCTGGATGAAGGTTCTCCATGGGTGAAATGGAATCTGGATGAAAGTTCTCTATAAGTGAAAGGGAAGCTGGATTAAAGGTTCTCTGTAGGTGAAATAGTAGCTGGATGAAGGTTAGAGAAATGGAAGCTGGATGAAGGTTCTGCATAGATGAAAAATAAGCTGGATGAAGGTTCTCTATAGGTGAAACGGAAGGAGGATGAAGGTTCTCTGCAAGTGAAATAGAAGCTGGCATGGGCGCCCGCACATATGGGCAAGGGGGCACTTTTGAATATTGACGCCTAAGTTTTTAACTACTTTTGGGTTTTTAGCAAATTTTCTTGCCTTAGTGCGCCAATGATACGAATGATACAGATAGTGAAAGTCAGAAATCTACATTTAGATATCGCTATAGAAATAAACATGCTCTTATAACTTTCTACCTTCCATGTTCAAGCTCTTTCTAAAAACTGTAACAATGACCATTGGCTTTCAACCCTCCTGCGGGCGCCCATGCAAACAGCATGCCTATCGATTATGGCCTACTTGAGTATTGCAAATAATCACAACTGCAAAAAAATTAAATACTAGGCCTAATGCAAAAATTTTACAATTTCTCAAAGTACACTGAAATTACATCAGGGAGATCTGCTTATTCACCAGCATTGTAATTATAGGCTATAAACCAGGGGTTCTCAAACTGTGGTACGCGTACCCCCAGGGGTACGCCAGGCGTCGGTAAGGGGTACGCGAAAAATTCCAGTTGACTGTGTCCATCTTTCTTTGATTAACAATGATTTTTGACGTTGCAACATAGGTCAAATAACAGCATCGTCATTTCTTTCTTTCTAGCATATATACTTTAACTCACATATAATGCAGTGCATGCAACACATGTATCTTTAAGCCTATTACTATAATTTTGAAGCAAATAATGTATAAATGGTTGAAAGTACCAAAGCCAGAATATCTAAGCCTATAATATCATAGAGCTCAAAGAGCAGAGAGCTGAATTGGGCAAATAATGAATTTCTGGTCAAGCTTAAAATTTTGTGATTCCTTTCAGAGCGTCATATCTGGGTGAAAGTGTTAACTATTCTTGCTATCAAAAACAAACATGGGGTGAATTTGCATTTCAAATTGACAAAATATTAAACCAGATATTGCAAATCTGTGCTAGTCTGAACAAGCCCACAGCACTATATAGGTTGGCTCTTTCCTCTTTCTTACAGGGGTTATAGAACAATTTTCCCTTTTAAATTTGTTGATAAGATCATAATAATTTTATTATGATTCAAAACTGGGGTTTGCTCCCTGTATAGGGGCCTATAGCCTAGACTCTAATAAACGATGTCACCAATGATCAAATGGACTCTTAGTTGTCATTGCCAGGGGACATCGCAATGGCATTTTGTTTTTGATCTGACTTTGCTGGGGGGTGCGCCATCATTCGATTTTTTTACTTGGGGGTACAATAAAAATAAAGCTTGAGAACCCCTGCTATAAACTGCTATAAATCAAGTCTCTATAAGCCAGGCTCCATTTTGTCCATTTTGCAAGCAGCTGCCAGTACATAAACCAGGGAGGTCAAACTGTAGATAAACCTAGCTCTGGTTATCACGCCTCAGGATTTACACCCAAAACTGACAAAGAGATCTGTTCAAAAGAATTGGCATCCCCACTCACCTGATCCTCGGATTCTCCGCCTTCCTAAATGACTCCCGCATTAACAGTTACTCTGGACCTCTGGCTACCAGACTCGGACCTCTTTCTGACTACTTTTTGGAATAGGCTACTGACTCGATGCAGCACATGTGAACACGCTGGTGCCTTGCGATTGACTTTCAAGTGGCGCTTTAGAAGCAGCTAGAGGAGCACTTGCCCCTTGAAAACTGACGCCTATTTTACGTTCATTTATTCATTTGTTCATTCTATGGACTTATATAGCGCACCTTTTGGAAACTACTTTTTAACATCTGCTTTTTTTATTTTTAACAAATTTACAAGGAAACTATTCATATTACAAATTATACACAAAATGAAACTGAGAAATTTGCATAAGAAACCTCTTTGAAAAAATCCGTATTCTTAATTTCCAGCATTGCATTTTTCAAGCTCCCAGCTTCTACTACAAAATTTAACCGTGACTCTCGTAAAAATTTCCCCCCCGCACAAATTTCTGCGTGCACCCATGGAAGCTGGTTGAAGGTTAGAGAAATGGAAGCTGGACGAAGGTTCTCTATAGATGAAATAAAAGCTAGATGAAGGATGAAATAAAAGTTAGATGAAGGTTGTCTATAGGTGAAATGGAAGCAGGATGAAGGTTCTCTGCAGGTGAACTAGAAGCTGGATGAAGGCTAGAAAAATGGAAGCTGGATGAAGGTTCTTTATAGATGAAATAGAAGCAGGATGAAGGTGTCTGTAGGTGAAATAGAAGATGGATGATGGTTAGAGAAATGCAAGCTGGATGAATGTTCTCTATAGGCGAAATGGAAGCTGGATGAAGGTTCTCTGTAGATGAAATAGAAGCTGTATTGACGAAAACAACGCTTTCACTGGGGGTAACCTGAAACCGTAGGGGCAGGATGAACCGGTTTGAGATTTCCTCCGAGGGTAACTTGAAACCGGTTTCATTCTACCTCCGGGAATCTGAAACCGGTTTCAAATTATCGGAGGGTAATGTTTATGAGGGGGTAATTTGAAACTTTTAGGTTACACCGGGAGTAATAATTATTTGAAACCTTTACACCGGAGAGACTTTATTTCAATGCGCGATTTGATACGGTCGCAGCTTAGTAATTTTATCTACCAAAATATGTCTGAAAGTTTGTACGTCTGTTTGAATATTCTTATGAAAAGATTTGCAAAACGTTCTCTTGCGAATGTGTAAGTCAACGCGTCTGTTTTCAACTCACAATTCACTTTAATACCCGAGATATGGATATTTTACATTTCGATGTGCCAAGGTAATTAATACAGCAAAATTAAGACGCTCGTTCCTCGTTAGGCCTATATCATGGCGCCATCACTGTATCGCTCATCTCGCTTAACAGAGGCAGAGCTAAAATATTTATAGGCTGTCTATATATTTTGTCTAAATATAGATTTCGATTGGCTAAACACGTGTTCAAGAGGTTTCGCAATAATAATACAAATAATGATAGTATGAATAGAATAGATCAACACAAAATAAAAAAAATAGTGGCAATAATCATGAATAATATAATAATATCGTCTCGTATCTGGACAGTGGACATCTACAAAGTGCCCTTCGCGGTATGAACTATTCAGAGGCATTCTCGGTGCGTAAACCCCGCGGTGGAAAATATTTTAAGAGAAACTATTTCAAGCAACGAGTATATAAAGATGGGACCGAGACAATAACTTTGGTCGCAGTGGAGGGGAGGCTAGGTCATTCAAAGGCTAAAGCAGGTTTGGTGCCATATTATAATTATAATTATTATTGTTTAGTCAAATTTATTTCTATAAATGCACCTTCTATTTCATCAAGATTTTTTTCAAGATTAATCAAAAAATTTCATCAACAAAGAAATGCTTTGAATAATCAATCCAGCTTTGAATTAATGAAAAATTCTTTTCATCCATCCACTTTTGTCTGACCAAGAACTGTTTTCATCAGCACAATGCATATTTATTATAGACCTTTAATAATTATAGGCCTAATTTATTAACAGCCGTCAACTAAACAATCTGATTGAAGCCATAGCAATGGTCATCTTCATCATCTTCATCACTGTCATCATCATAATCATCATCGTCGTCGTCATCATCATCATCACCGTCATCATTATCGTCATCATCATCATCATCATTATCGTCATCATCATCATCATTGTCGAGGTCGTTGTCGTTGTGGTCATCATCATCATCATCATCATCATCATCATCATCATCATCATCATTGTTGTCATCATCGTCGTCATCATCGTGGTCATCATCATCATCGTCGTCGTCATCATCATCATCCGTCATCATCATCATCGTCATCGTCATCATCGTCGCCATCATCATCGTCTTCATCATCATCGTGATCGTCGTCGTTGTGGTCATCATCATCATCATCATCATCGTCGTCGTCGTCGTCGTCAGCATCAGTTAAGAGATAGACAAACTGTAAAAAAGTAAGCTAATAATTATTTGCGTATTAGTAATTATTTTTGTTCTCTGTTTGTTATATATTCTAGTCGTGTGTGCGTTTTCCATCAGTTTTACTCAGAGAATCAAGACACGAGAAAATAGAGATCAGAATGTGCGTGGAGTGACTAAGATGCGAAACGAAATCTACATACTACTTGGATCGTCTTTTTTTCTTCCCCCTCTTCCTCCTCCTCTTCGTGTAATTCATGTCTTTGAAGATCAAAATCCATTTAATTGGCAAAAGGAAATTGAATTAACTGGGATTGAACTTCCCGATGACATTCGATCCAATGAGAAGGAAAATTGCCTTTACGTCACTGAGTATGCTGACGTCTGGAAGATAACAAGAGAAGGAGATGACCAACACAAAATCATCAGATGGCTGACAAATGATCGTCTACCAAACAGTAATCTGTCAGTGTCGAATGATGGTCAGCTCATGGCTTTCAGTAATTATTCGTCTTCTCTGATGATCTACGGATCAGACGCTGAACTCATTCGAACCATTCAGTTACCAACAGACATCATAGTTCCTATTCATGCAGTGAAAACATCGATCGGGAATTACATCATACTTCATCAGTGGACAAAGGAGAACTTGGGAGAGAATGTGTTGAATGGGTATGTGGGGACAATTAAGTGGGGCATATGCGAATTGAGCAGAGATGGACAGATAGTGCGTCATTTTATTCCTTCAGATGAAACACAAGAACTTACTAATCCTGACTATTTATCAATCGACTCAGACGATCGCGTGTTTGTGGCTGACGCTGGGGATTATAGAGTGATTTTACTGGATTCCGATCTAGGATGGAACAGAATTCTTATTCCAACAGGAGAGAAAGAAGAGACGAGGATCCGCTGGCCAAACAGATTGTGTTACGACGAAGAAAGGAAACAACTGATCGTCGCAGGAGATCAAGTTAATGTCTACTCTTTAAGTCGGAAGTAATCTTTTTGTCCAAATCTTCCTTCCTAACTGAACTACTAATTTTATCAATATGTTTGAATAATTTTAACAAATATGGAAAGAATTTAGCCAAAAAATTTGAAACATGCAGCTTCCTTCTCGTATTTTGAAATTTTGAAATTGTCTGCATCTCCACAATGGAGAAATTGAACTGTAGGCTATTACATTGCATCCATGAATTTATAATGCGCCTCTCAAAGTGCATATCAATCAGAGGCGCTTCCTGCAGTATGAAAACCCAAGAGAGAAGAAGTTAGACAGCGAAAGATGGGCTTCGGATACCAATTACCATTTTCGTCACTTCCTAAGTGATCCGTTGTTTCAGTTTGGTGCATGATGCCTGGCGCCGAACTCCAGTTGGACTCCAGTTGGTGCTCAACGCCGCAGCGAGGCTTGTCTGCAGTAGCAGAAAATACGATCACGTCACGCCGCTCCTCTCCACTGGATGCCTGTTCCATTTCGCATAGAGTTCAAGCTCTGTCTGTTTGTCTTCAAATCACTTCACGGAGCTGCGCGCGAGTATCTGAGCAATTGATGCGCATAGACTCATCCCTTCGCGGTCAGGCTTCGACTCCGATCATCTGAGAGGACCAAACTGCGTGTGCGGGGGATTGTGTAACAGTAAGACTGTTCACAAAGGGGACAGTACTTGTATTTTAATATAACGTAATAGTAATGTAATAAAACTAATGATACTTAAGAGAAATAAGACAATAGGCCCTAGTATAACTGAGCAGTTACCCCGAACTGCCAATCAATCATTCCCATATTATAACCATACATAATTATATATTATATAGCGCCGTCCACTTGCACCCGATAGGAGTAGGCAAGTAAGTTTTTAAGTAAGTGGGGCGCGGTGGTGTAGTGGTGGCGTCGTTGAAGCCGGAAGGATGGAGGTTCGAATCCAACTCAAGTCGCCGCGTAGGGACCTTGGGCAAGTATTTCACTCGCAATTGCTCAGCGCTTCGGCGTGAAGCTCCGATGCAGTGTCCTCTCTGCAGTCGGGAGCGCCTCTGAGTAGCGGTTGAGGCTGGAAGCGGCGCTATAACAAGTGCGCATACAAACAAACAAAAAACAACCTAACACAGCATCCCCAGGCGCAATAGGTACATATAAAACGACCTACGCAGGAGACAGAGGGGTCGGAGCGTCGCCACCACAGAAAAAGACAGGAAGTCCGTCCACACACTCAGAGGGTCAGTCGGAGTCAGTCAGAAAGAGCAGTCAGTGACAGTCAGTCGTCGTAGCACTGTAGCAGTTGTTGTGGTGCGGAAATCTTCCCAGTCCGATCCAGTCCAATTCCGAGCCAGATTAATGCCGAGTCGTCCCCATAATTCTTGCAAAGTCGGGATAAACCAGACAACGAAAGAGTTGTCACCGTAAAGAGCGAAGCACTATCGAATAAGGACATGAGCGTTCACTCGGACTGATCTCAGGGTCTTAAAAGGAAGACATCGTCAGCCGTATAAAGGTCTGTGATATGTCTATATTAATTGATAAGACAGATGCGTGATAGATTACTCCGTAGGTCCTAAGCCTATAGAGATATTTCGTCCCGCTCCTCACTCCATTCTGTATTAGTAAATTAGATACGTTTTGTGTGGGATCAGGCTGTTTTGTCTAAGGTTCGTGTGTGATTGACAGTGAATGCTTGCACGAATGAATGAGACGCTGTTGGATGATTAAATAAATAATACTAGTTAGGTTATGAAGTAGACACCTCGCATTTAATAATAGACTCTACAGAAAATGGCAGACAGTCGTGTTACTGTATCACCCAGCGGTGAGGTGTAAGGGAAACGTCTGTCGACAATGCGTCCGAACTGCTGGAGCGTATGTTAACCAAAATCACCGAGATTGGCACAACCCTGTCCGACCTGACCTCCCAGTTGTCCCAGATAGCCAGCGTTCAATCGGACTTATCGCAGAGTCACCATGACGTAGTTGAGAGGTTGGAGGGAATAGAAGGATTCGTAATTGACCAAGTGGACCAGTCCAAATCGATCCTGACTTCTTCCCCGAAGAAGTTGTGACCTCAAACGGGCACCGACTCGCCACTAGGAAACCCCTCGTTCAACCCTACAGCCCCCCATTCCATGGCCCGATTCCCCGAATTCGAATCTCGCACTGACGACTCCAGACAGGGAGCCAGTACCGGATCCTTGCAACCACGGAGAAGCGAGAGGATTCGGGAACGTCAGTGTTTCCGGTCCCTTCGTGAAGAACTCCCCACGATAAGAAGTCCACTAGTCGCAGCAGGTGCTTCATTCCAATCCTCCCTAGTAGCGCGGGGAGGAGAAGCACTCGTTCTCTTGTATGAAGGCCGGTTAGGTGGCCGTCTTCATCAGGGGGTGCTCCGACGAAACCACAATTTCAAATAGTTAAATCGTTTGTTCAGTTAGCCTATGCTTTAAAGTTCTAGTCAAATGATAAAGAATTGGGCGGCGACAGATATCAATCAAGTTCGGCTCCGTGAATAAAATGCCCAACCAAGTTTGCTTGATTTTGCTTTGAAGTTATAATCAAGAACACGTGTTGTTTAGGCCTACTCCCGGTATTTCGAAACGACCTTTTGAAGCAGCGCTAAAATGCAGGGCAGCATGCTCTTATTTTGTACTGTCGTCAACGGCCAGTGTTTAATCTAGTCCCACTCCTCTGGGGGGAATTCAGGTTTCTGGGGGAGACAATTGAGCGTCCGAAGGACGCTCGAGAGGCGCGTAGCGCCGAGACCGTGAGGGAGATGGGCATGGGGAGGGGGATGTGCCCCTCCCCATCAGAAACTTTTTGAATTTCCGCATTGCAATGGCAGCATTTTAAGGTGCCATCTTCACAAAATACCTGTACTTTTTCAGAGCCTCATCAGAAATTTTTTGAATTTCCACATTGCAATGGCAGCATTTTAAGGTGTCATCTTCACAAAATACCTGTACTTTTTCAGAGCCTCATCAGAAATTTTTTGAATTTCCACATTGCAATAGCAGCATTTTAAGGTGTCATCTTCACAAAATACCTGTAGGCCTACTTTTCAGAGCCTCATCAGAAATTTTTTGAATTTCTACATTGCAATAGCAGCATTTTAAGGTGTCATCTTCACAAAAAAACTGTACTTTTTCAAAGCCTCAGAAACTTTTTGAATTTCCACATTGCAATGCCTGCATTTTAAGGTGTCATCTTCACGAAATTTCCACATTGCAATGGCGGTATTTAAGGGCGTCGTCTTAACATGATAGTATCATATATTATAGTAGTAAATAATGTCATTATAATCATATAATAGTAAATAATATCACGGTATATTATAACACTTCATGTAAAACAATGATGAAATCAGTAACTAAAAACCAACATAACTTCGTCAAATTTTTTTGGGGGGAAATGTCAATCCTGGGGGGAACTTCCCCCCCAGAGACGTCTAGATTAAACACTGGTCAACGGCCTTTGCAATCACTATGACGACGCTGTAATGGAAGAGGGAACTGGGTTATGAGAGACTGATTAGCATAATGTAGAGGCAACCGGACATTGCGTAGAGAATTTTTAATATGTAGGTCCTATGGACATTATGTAGAGAACTTTTAATATGTATGAAATCGAACATTATATTGAGAAGAAGTAAAGACGATTAGGATTAGATTGAACACTGTAGGCATGAGAATGAACATTATATATAGAATGCGGAAAACTAGAAACGTAAAGGACTATAGGTGGATATAAATATTATATAGATATATATATACATAGAGACGCAGACTGAAAGATGCAGACTGACTCAGAGCAGGCAGACAGTAGTACACTGCAGGCGGAAAGGCAATGGCAAGGGGACTGGGCAGAGATAGCCTAGGGTAGAAGAAACGGAGGTATGAAAGATGACCATAAAAGGAGTGAAGATGACCATATAAGGAGAGCAAATGGATGGATAGAAAGGGGCTGAGGCAGGCAGTGGAAGGAATGGATAAATAGGGGACGAAATTGTGGGTCGGGGTTCACTCTGAGAAAACGGCCGGAGGAAACGAACGGGAGGAGGAATCTACTCGAAAAGGGGTTCACTCTGAGAAAAACGGCTAGGGCGAGAACGTTCAGCAAAGGAACCCGCTCGCAAGGAAGAGACTAGGATGATAAGCCGATGCAACTGAGAAAGTCAGGGCGTTAGGGTTACAATCTAAAGTGTAGAACGAAGTGTAGGAACAGACTGTACGAAGACTTAAACACCACGTTATGAAAACCGATAGTAAACTGTAAATAAAACATTGTAAGATAATAAGCTACGTTTATAATAAGAAAGAAAAAATCAAACTCTGTTTTATTCCACTCATCTATTGTCGTCAAAAGAACCACGCTACCGATACCCGAGGAGACTGGAGGAGACTGGAGACCACACCGCTGCCACCAAGGATAGTTTCAGTAGTTGATTGGCGAAATCAATAATAAGCGCACGACAATCAACTTTAAAACATTACATGGCGCTAGCGCAAAGAGACGACTAGAGGAGGAATAAATCTTAAAAAACAATAATAAAAGACGACGAGAAAGGAGTTTCTGAAAGAACGGAGATTTTCTTGGCCAAAGGAAATCGACCGAGAGGGGGCGACTACAGCGGAGGAGGGAGTTGTCGACTGCAGACTGGAGCACGGACGAGAGAGGTCAACGGAACCGTATAGCCTACTCGACGGCAGCAGCCAGCGACAAGAGGAGCCGAAAGAGCAACCTGCACGGGGTACGAAACGCATTCAACGAAACGCCCGTGCAAAGACGGACGCCGAAAAGACTCTACACACGGTGAGAAGGTTCTGGTGTTGAATGTCGTGTGTTTGTTTATAATCTGAATCAGAGTAAGTAAACCTGTAAGATTGAGTGTTAATAGAGTAAGCTTGTGAAGCTGAATTTAACTCTGTTATAACTGTGAATCTGTATTATTCATAAGAAATGGCTGAATATGGGAGCATAGTGACAGATTTTGAATCGATGAAGAAGAAAGATTTGGAAGATGAATGTCTTGCGAGAAAGATTGAACCATTTGGGTTGGAAAGGAGAGAGATGGTTAGGCGATTGAAGGAGTATGAGAGAAGGAGAGGAAGAGATGAAGGAGATGTTGAGACGGATGCTGGTGATGGGGAGGAGGTTACAGAGGATAGAGAAGGGGAACAGCGTGAACAGACAGGGGCGGGCAATGACAGGCTAAAGCTTGAATTGGCTCGTGCAGAGGAAAGAAGATTGACAGCGGAGGAAAGAAGATTTAGGGCTGAAGGAGAAGCAGCAGAGCGGAAAGCAAAAGCGGAGCGAGACCGGATGGAGATGGAACTTACTTTGTTACGCGAGAAAGCACAGATGGGTCTACTACGAGGTAACTCGAGAGACAATGATTATGCAGAAAGTACAGCGGAAGTGAGTAGGTCGAAAGCGAGCAACGTATTGCCTAGCATGCATGAAAATGAAGATCCGATATCGTTCTTTCATAGTTTCGAAAAGGTAGCAAGGTTACATGACATACATCAAACAGAACTGCCCAAACTACTACCTTCTTTACTGAATGCCACTCTAAGGCAACACTACAACCGTTTGTCGTACGAAGTTTGCTGTAACTACAGGCAAATCAAAACAGAAATTTTGGCAGCGTGCCAGATGAATCCGAAATATTACTCAGAGAAACTTAGGACAATGCATAGAACAGGAAAGGAGACATATACTCAATTTTTTTGCCGGTTGAGAGATATGCAAGAGTACTATTTAGAAGCAAGAAGTATTGAAGACTTTGAAGCGTTGAAAGATGACATGCTGAGCGAGAGGCTAAAGGAATCGTTTCAAAATGAGATTAAATTCTTCGTTGAGGCGAGAAGGCCCACAAGTGCAGATGAAGTGGCAGCATATGCTGATCTGCATTACGAATGTACAAAGGAAGCGAAAAGAGGGAATAATGTTGAGAGACGTGGATGGAGTAGGCCCAAGCCTGGAAATGCAGATGGAGGCATAGGCGTGCAAAACACGCAATGGGTAAGGGAAAAGGAGAAGGTTATAGGTGACAAACAAAGGCAAGGTGAAGTGATGAACAAGGCAAACAACAACACACATAAGTCAAACCAATGGCAAACAAACAAACAGTCACAAAATGGATGTTTCTTGTGTAAAAGTGTTTTGCATCAATGGCGGCAATGTCCAGGCAAAGATAATGCAAGAGTGAACTTTGTGCATGATTTGTCGCATTTAAACAGTATTGCTGATTATCAGAATAATTTCATTGTTCCTGTAATGTTGAATGGTACTGTATCTGTAAAAGCGCTCAGAGACACAGGTTCTCAGATTACTCTTGTAAATGCTGACTTTGTAAGAGGTAAGCCATTTGCTAAACAGGGGCCTATCAATGTTCAATGTGCTTTTGGAAAAATTCAACCCGTATCAATGACTGAAATCAAAATATCTTCCCCACAGTTTGGAACGGACAGAGAAGTCGTAATCAAAGCAGGGGTAGTCCAAGGATTAAAGGTGGACATGATTTTGGGGCACGACATGTTTGTGGAAAACAAAGATTTAGCAGACATAGCTGTGTGCACAATGAATGAAGGGAATGTGAAGACAGTGGTTGAAGGAAAAGATCCTAGTCAACAAGAATCAGGAGGCAAGGAGGACAGAGAAAATGAGATGCTACAGACGATGATAGCAACAAGAGTGAAAGACTACGGAAGTCCAGATGTGAAAAGGGATCGGATTGCACAAGTTGCGAACGGTTCAAAGGTCAAGCCGAAGGAGGCAGAGACAACAGAAGATGATGTGGCTAACAAAGAGAAAGAGGAAAATAGCACGTATCTTGGTAAGGATGCAGAAGAATTCATGAAAGAACAGGAAGCAGATTCAACATTAAAAGATGTATGGAATCGAGCTAAAGAAGAAAATGGACCGTATGTCATCAGCAAAGGCACACTGTACAAAAGGAAAGAAACACTGGTTGAGAAAAATGCAGAAGATTTAGCAAAGAATCTCAGACTAGTAGTACCAGTCTGCTATAGACAGAAGTTGATTTAGATGAGTCGTGATTCAAGGTGGGCGGGGCATAGAGGCGTGAAAGCGACGAGAGCCTGCCTACGAAAGGAATACACATGGCCTGGAATGGATGAAGAGATAGCTGTAGCGGTTGAATGCTTCTTGCCAAACAAAACCTATTAAACAATGCTATGTATAATGATTAATGTAGGTAAGAATTAAGCTAGACAATATGTGGCGTATTGTAGATTATAATTAATATTACTTGTGGCATTAAGTTAGATAATAATAATAGCGCTACAACAATTCTTGAACATGCGCTACAACAATTGACTCAACATTACTGAGCGGCGGAAACCAGCGTTAACGAAAGCAGACGACAGGCAGTCATCGATGGAGCTGAGCAAGGCGATGGTCGAAAAGATATTTCGAACGATGGCGTCTGTCGGCAAATACGGAGCCAGTCGTTGGTAATTCGAATATCTGGAACTTGATTTATGGGTGTGGAAAGCGACACGTTGTCGACTTGTCCCACTGTCGAACTTTGAGACGTTTGAAGCGAAGTTCCGAGGCGAAGCGAGTGAACTGTGCGAAGCAGTGTGACTCTAACTGGCGACGATTTGCGAATCGGTCGAACGTTGAAGTTGGGATCGAACTCTGAAGCGATCCGTGGTGAAACATTTGCAGCAAGACGAGGAGGAAGAATCGGTTGAGCGACGGGTGAATTCCTATGCTCGACGAAATCCGAGGAAGAAGGAGAAACACGCTGGGTTACTGTTTCAAGCTACAGTACCCATCGACAAGCAACTACCGAGAAATCTGGACTGACGGCAATTGAGAAGATCGCGACCTTCTTCAACTTTCCCTTCAATCCATTCCCGCGGAAGTGAAAAGCATTTCTACATCCACCAGAAAGGACGATGTGGAAAGATAAGAAATAAACATAATATTATTATAATTAATACGCCACAAATAGGTAGATAAGATTCTTTTCTTTGAATTGCATTTATTGATTGAAATGTTATTTTATATTATATCTTTATATGAATCACAGTCTCATTTGTTCTAGGTCGTAGGTTGCTATTATACCATTATTCACCCAACAGCCTCTGAGCATAAAGTTCACCCTTAATATTCTAGACTTAATAAATCCTGAATATAGGGGTAGTGACAAGAGTGGGTGCCCACGCCGGGATATTTTAGACAGTTGAAAATGTCATTTGAGTATTGTTATAGTGGCAAACTTTGAACAATTGTTGCTAGTGATTATTAGAGAGACAATTTGAACTGATTGGCATCTGAGTTGAAGTAGTACATTGCTTATTGAAAAGTGCACAATAGGTTGTGTAAGCTTTTAGGTATTAGCTTTTGTGGAACTGAATTTCTCTTTGTAGAATTGAACAATTTCTATCTGTTAGAAATTTATATAGTGCACGTTGTAGCCTATATTTTGTGTCAAGTGGAAAATAATAAGTAAGACAGTAAGGATGTCTGTAAGTGATTTCGAAGCTTGGTTGGAAATTGCCAAACGGATGAACATGGAAGGGGACGAGACACGCGCCTTTGTCAAAGAAAGACAGGCAGAGTGGAGACAAGATAGAGCGACTGAGAGAGAGATCGCTAAAGAGATGAAATTAGCTGAAACAGTGGCAGCAGCAGAAACTAGGAAAGCTGAAACAGAAGCAGAAACGAGAAAAGCCGAAGCAGAAGCGGCAATGAGAAAAGCTGAAACAGAGGCTGCAATGCAAACAAAGAAGGCTGAAGTGGAATTGGAAGCAATCAGGAGTGCTGAAGCAGAAGCCAGATTGAATCGTGAAGCAGCAGAAGCCAGAGAACAGCGCGAACACCAGCTAGAAATAAAGAGACTTGAAGCACAGGTGAGGATGCGTGAAATTGATTCAAGAGGGGAACAGAACCGAGAGCACGAGAATGACTACATGAGGATCGGTGATGGTCAGCAACAGGGAGATCACCGAGAAAACAATAAAGGAATCAGGAATATCAAATTTCCTAAATTCAACGAGTCCAAGGATTGTTTAGATGCCTACTTGTTGAGATTCGAGAGAACATGTGTAGCGTATGAAATCAGAAAAGAAGTTTGGTCGCTAACGTTAGCGAGACATTTGGAAGGCAGAGCACTGGAAGTGTACCAAAGGTTGTCTGCAGATGAAGTGCAAGATTATGAGTGTTTGAAGACTCAGCTTTTGAAGAGATTTCAACTGACAGAAGGTGGTTATCGAAACAAGTTCAAAACCAGTAAAATGGAATCAGGAGAGACACCTTCTAGTTTTGTGCATAGATTGAGGAGGTACATGCAACAGTGGTTGGCACAAGCGGGATTTGAGAGAACTTATGAAGGAGTGGAAGATCTCTTGTTGAAAGACCAGTTTTACCTTACATGCAGTACTGAACTTCGTATGTTTATAAAAGAGAAAGGCAAGATGAGTTTGAAGGACATGTTGGTTTGTGCGGAATCACACATTGAAGCACACGGTTACAAATACAGCGAGCAGTCTGCAAAATCAGACGTGAAATTCCATGGTGACAGGTTGAACGGTAGACCGTATGAACACAGACCCAAAGAACAGTCTGGGTACAATCTGAACAGGAGTAGAAGTGATGTGAAGATAAATCAGGGTACACATCAAAACCGAGGGTTCAGCAGGGAAAGAGAAGCTGCAACTGGACATAAGATTACTTGCTTTTTCTGTGGAGAACAAAACCATAAGGCATATCAATGCCCAAAGAAGAACAGGGGTACATTTAAACACACTGCAGCAGCAGTACAAATATTTGAAAGTCGAGCACACTTGGTTAAGCCAGAAAGTGAAATACAGAGAGTGGCTGAAGTTACAAGAGGAGAACAACAGATGAAACAAGGTGAACATAGTAAAATACCACCAATGTACATGGCAGCCAGTGCAATGGTGATAAAAGACAATGATGGATGTATTAGTCTTGAAGACAAGAGTGAATACCAAGTAACAGTTAATGGAAACTTAGTGGGATGCTTATACGACACAGGCGCAAGTTGCTGTATCGTAAAACGTTCTTTGATAAATGAAGAAGCATTGACTGGTGAAGAAACACATTGTGTTTTAGTTGACGGAAGTTTAAGATGTTTCCCGTTGGCTAAAGTGTACATAGAGAGTGAACACTTTAATGGTGAAGTACAAGCTATGGTGATGGAACAGCCGATAAAACCAGTAATAATTGGAAAAATCAAAGGATTGAAGTACATGGTTAAAGATGAGAGAAATGAGAGTGTGACAAATCATGAGCCAAAAGAAATAATTGAGAATTGTACTGAAGTGGAAAACAAAGGAATATTGATTAGAAAAACAGGACATGAAGAAAGACCTGTTGGTGTAAAGAAGACAGTAAGATTTTCTGACAATGTGATAAGGAATCAAGATGAAAAAATAATGACAGTAGCGGTTGTGGAAACAAGAGCAGAAGCTAAAAAGGTAGCTAAATATAAACCATTGAAAGTTGCGGAAATGCCGAACTTGAATGTATCAGTGAAAGAGATACAGGAGTTGCAGAGTCAAGATGAAACTATGAAGAAACAAATGGAAAGAGCAATTGAATGGGATGATAACGAAGACAACATAGAAGATAATCCATATGTGATAAAGAAGGGATTGTTGTATAAAAGATACAAAGAAGCACAGAAGGATGAGGTGAAATGGCAACTAATGGTACCTAAACCATTGAGGGATAAAGTGTTAGCCGTAGCACACAATTCATTGTTATCAGCTCACCTAGGAATGAGGAAAACACACGATAAGATTCTGAATGAATTCTATTGGCCTGGAATAGGACAAGATATACGGAGGTATGTGTTGAGTTGTGACATTTGTCAAAAATCAGTTGACAAGAAGGTGAACCACAAGGCGCCCATGGGTCATCTACCTGTATTAGATGTACCATTCAAACACATATGCATAGACATAATCGGAGAAGTTAACCCTATGTCTGCAAGGGGTTACCGATATATATTGACCATCATAGATTTGAGTACAAGGTATCCGGAAGCTATTCCATTGAAAGGAATTAGTACTGAGGAGGTTGCAGAAGCTTTGTTTGGATTCTATTGTCGTATGGGAGTACCACAGAAGATCCATACTGATCGTGGAAGCCAGTTCACTTCTGAACTCATGGCTGAAGTAAATAAGATGCTATTGATAAAACACACCATGACGAGTCCATACCATGCAATGGGCAATGGATGTGTAGAAAGACTTAATGGAACCATCAAAGCGACGTTGAGGAAGTTGATTGGTGAACAAGCGAAAGAATGGGATCGTTATATAGCTCCATTACTGTTTGCGTTGAGAGACACAGTACATGAGAGTCACGGTTTCACACCATTCGAACTAATATTCGGTAGATCGTGCAGAGGACCAGTGCAAATATTAAAAGAGTTATGGACCAATGAGACAGTGGAAGAAGAAGTGAAAGACGTGTATACGTATATGCAGGATTTGCGAGAAAGGATTGAAGAGACTTGTGATATGGCACAGAAGGCGATACACAAGGCGAATGCTAAAAACAAGAAATATTATGACAGGAAAGCAAGATACCGGAAGTTGGAAATAGGCGATAAGGTGTTGTTACTATTGCCTAGTTGTAAGAACAAGATGTTAGTGAAGTGGCAAGGGCCATATGTTGTAAGAGAGAAGATTGGAGACTATGACTACAGAGTTGAAATCGAGAAAGGAAAGATAAAGACATATCACATTAATATATTGAAGAAATATCACGAAAGAGAAGATGCCAAAACGGTAGCATACATATCAGCAGTGGTATATGATGGAAAAGTAGGAGAAGATGAAGAAGAAGAGATATTGGATTTGTATGTGAGTGAACAAACAGAGACCTATGAAGATGTAGATATAAATCCTAATTTGGATGAAGAACAAAAAGGAGAATTGAGAAAACTACTAAAGAAATACGAAGATATTTTCACAGACAAGCCTGGGAGAACAGACTTAGTGAAGCATGAAATACATTTGACGAGTGAAGAGCCAGTAAGACAAAGAGCGTATCCAACACCATACCATTTGCAAAAAGAAATAGATAAGGAGATCCAGACGATGTTGGACAATAAGGTGATAGAAAGATCGGAGGCAGCTTATGCAGCACCTCTGGTGGTTGTCAAGAAATCCGATGGAAGTAACAGGCTGTGTTGCAATTACAAACAGCTGAACAAATTGACAATATTTGATCCTGAGCCTATGATGACAAACGAAGATATTTTTAATAAGTTGAGTGGGAGTAGAATTTACAGCAAGTTCGATTTCTGCAAGGGTTATTGGCAGATCCCTATGAGTCCAGAATCGAAAGACTACACTACATTTGTATGTGCCAATGGAATATACAAATTCAATGTTATGCCATTCGGATTGATTAACAGTGCGTCCAGTTATAACCGATTAATTAGGAAGATTCTTCACGGAACAGAAAATCTTGAAAGTTATGTCGACGATATACTAGCGCATAATAAAGGATGGAGAGAACACTTGAAGACATTGGAGATATTTTTCGAAAGAGTCAGACAAGCGAATTTGACATTGAAGCCAAAGAAGTGTTCTATAGGATATGAAAAGATTGACTTTTTGGGACATACATTGAACAAGGATGACATAAGTCCAAAGGATAAATCAGTTGATAAAATAGTAGACATGCCACGTCCAAAGACAAAGAAACAAGTCAGGAGTTTTCTTGGAGCGATAAACTATTATCGTAAGTTCATACCACACTGTGCAGAGATCATGGCACCGTTGAGCGATTTGACGAAGAAGATGGCACCTGGAGTAGTTGGATGGAACGAAGAACTGGAAGCAAGTTTTACGATGTTGAAGAGTGAATTGGCAAAGGAACCAATTCTGAAATTACCAAACCTGGAGAAAGAGTTTATTCTTCAGACGGATGCAAGTGGAAGCGGAATAGGATGTGTAATAATGCAGCAATACGAGGGGATGAACCATCCCATAGCGTATGCCAGCAGGAAACTCTTGGAACGTGAGAGAAGGTACTCAGTAGAGGAAAGGGAATGCTTATCGATCATGTGGGGAGTTAGTAGGTTCGATCGATACCTTTGTGGAAAGAAATTCATAATCGAGACAGATCACTGCGGATTGCAATACATGAGAGAGAATAGGATGAAAAATGCAAGGGTGATGAGATGGAGTTTGGCCCTCCAAAATTATTCTTTTAGCATAAGATACATCAAGGGGTCCAACAATGTCATGTCCGACTACCTGAGTAGAGGATTAGAGTAGAGTAGGATGTAATAAGGTAGATGTATAGTTGTAAATAAGTAAGTGAAGTATAGTAGTTATGCATGATATCTAAAGTAAGTTAAAGAAGTTTATTAGGTTAGTTTGTCAAGTAGGTGAGTTTGATAAAGCCTGTAAACAGACTTTTGAAGGAGGGGCATTTGTAGCGGTTGAATGCTTCTTGCCAAACAAAACCTATTAAACAATGCTATGTATAATGATTAATGTAGGTAAGAATTAAGCTAGACAATATGTGGCGTATTGTAGATTATAATTAATATTACTTGTGGCATTAAGTTAGATAATAATAATAGCGCTACAACAATTCTTGAACATGCGCTACAACAATTGACTCAACATTACTGAGCGGCGGAAACCAGCGTTAACGAAAGCAGACGACAGGCAGTCATCGATGGAGCTGAGCAAGGCGATGGTCGAAAAGATATTTCGAACGATGGCGTCTGTCGGCAAATACGGAGCCAGTCGTTGGTAATTCGAATATCTGGAACTTGATTTATGGGTGTGGAAAGCGACACGTTGTCGACTTGTCCCACTGTCGAACTTTGAGACGTTTGAAGCGAAGTTCCGAGGCGAAGCGAGTGAACTGTGCGAAGCAGTGTGACTCTAACTGGCGACGATTTGCGAATCGGTCGAACGTTGAAGTTGGGATCGAACTCTGAAGCGATCCGTGGTGAAACATTTGCAGCAAGACGAGGAGGAAGAATCGGTTGAGCGACGGGTGAATTCCTATGCTCGACGAAATCCGAGGAAGAAGGAGAAACACGCTGGGTTACTGTTTCAAGCTACAGTACCCATCGACAAGCAACTACCGAGAAATCTGGACTGACGGCAATTGAGAAGATCGCGACCTTCTTCAACTTTCCCTTCAATCCATTCCCGCGGAAGTGAAAAGCATTTCTACATCCACCAGAAAGGACGATGTGGAAAGATAAGAAATAAACATAATATTATTATAATTAATACGCCACAAATAGGTAGATAAGATTCTTTTCTTTGAATTGCATTTATTGATTGAAATGTTATTTTATATTATATCTTTATATGAATCACAGTCTCATTTGTTCTAGGTCGTAGGTTGCTATTATACCATTATTCACCCAACAGCCTCTGAGCATAAAGTTCACCCTTAATATTCTAGACTTAATAAATCCTGAATATAGGGGTAGTGACAATAGCTGTGTATGTTAGGTCATGTCCGATATGTCAGAAGACTGCGAATGTACCTAGAAATCACAGGGTTCCTTTACAAGAAACTCCAATCGTGGAAGTGCCATTTCAAACCGTCGTGATAGATCTATGTGGACCAATCACACCTGCTTCTAGTAGTGGAAAAAAGTATGTGTTGATTATGATTGATCAAATGACTCATTGGCCTGAATTTATAGCCTTGGGATCCATGAATGCAGACAGAATATGCAAAGCATTGATTGAAGTGTTCTCACGTGTAGGCGTGCCAAAGTACATTATTTCAGATAATGGTAGCCACTTCAAAAATCAGTTGGTTCAGGGATTGGAGAAAATGTTAGGCATAAGTCCTATATTTTCCACAGTTGAACATGATGAGACAGCTGGAAGTGCAGAAAGAATGATAAGAGTCTTAAGAGACATGCTGAAGAAAGTGACGAGTGAAGAGCCAAGGACATGGGAAGCAGCACTTCCGTTCTTAGCGTTCAGTTGCAGACAAATCCCGTCTACGGTCACTGGATTTGCTCCATTTGAATTGCTTTACTCGCATGATGTTGAAGGACCATTGCAAATACTGAGAGATGCGTGGACAGGACAACTAGACAGCCCAAAGCCGAAGAAAAGCGTCATTGAATACTTGACTATGACACAGACTCACATGAAAAGATGTGCAGAGATTGCAGCAGAAAATACAAAGCAGGCTCGACAATCTGCAAAGTATTATTATGACAGACAGTCATCTGACCGGAAGTTGGAACCAGGTGAAGAGGTCTTGCTGTTAAGACATGCGACAGAGAATAAACTGTTGGCACAATGGGAAGGACCATTCAAAATTCTCAGGAAATTGTCGAATGTTAATTATGAAATAGACATGGAAAAGGGTGCAAAAGTGTATCACATTAATCTCTTACGGAAATGGTTTTCGAGACCAGAACTGAGAGGTACTCCAAGTGTGAATGTGATTTTGACAACTGATCCACCACAGGAAGAATATGAGACATTGCCAGTTGTTGATGACAGTGGCGCCACCTGTGGAGTAAGTGAGCAGTTAACTGAAGAACAGAAGTGTCAATTGAATGAAGTCATACATGATTATGAAGACAGATTTTCTGAAAAACTTGGGAGAACAACAATGATTAAGCACAGGATTAAGTTGACAACGGACAAACCGATAGCACCAAAGATGTATCGAATACCAGAAAGTTTAAAGGACAAAGTGCATGAACAAATCAAAATTATGCAGAAAAATGATTTGATTGAAGAATCAACTTCTGCCTACGCAAGTTCAATTGTATGTGTCATGAAAAAGGATAAATCGATTAGGATATGTTCGGACATGAGATCGATTAACACTATAACGGAGCCAGATGAATACCCAGCAAGTGACATGAGGAACATACTGGAAAGGGCAGCAGGAGCTATGTATGTGACAGGACTCGATTTACAACAAGCCTTTTATCAGGTGGAGTTAGAAGAAGACAGTCGGCCATACACTGCGTTTAGAACACCGTTTGGATTGTTTCAGTACACAGTCTTACCGAATGGAGCTCGGAATGCAAGCAAGTGTTTTCAAAGGTTAGCAGATCAAGTGCTAAAAGGGGCTGAAGAGTATTCAGCAGCGCATATTGTTGACATCATAATTTTCTCAAAGACATGGGAAGAACACATACAACATCTGAGAGACATATTAACAAGTCTCAGGAAAGCAAACCTTACTGCTAATTTGAAGAAATGTAGATTTGGACAGAGATCGATAAAGGTGTTGGGTCATGTTCTTGAACAAGGAATGATCAAACCGGATCCTGAAAAGATTAGTGCGATACGTGATTATCAGATACCGAAAACGAAGCGACAGGTTCGAGCAATTCTTGGCCTAGCAAATTTCTACAGGCGCCATCTACCGAATTTCGCTGAAGTAGTAGCTCCATTGACAGAGTTAACACGCAAAGACAAGTCAGATCGTGTGAAGTGGACTGAAGTGGAAGACAAAGCGTTCAAAGCATTAAAGGCAGGAATGACATCAGACAGATTCATCATTCCGCCAGATATAACAAAGCCATACATTCTGAGATGCGACGCTTCTGGAACGGGTTTAGGCGCGGCGCTTTTACAAAAAGACGCAGCAGGGACTGAAAGACCCATTAGTTATGCAAGTCGAAAATTACTTGACAGAGAACTCAGAATGAGCACTGTTGAAAGAGAGACGTTATGTGTCGTCTGGGCTTTGAATCACTATCAACAGTACACGTATGGGGCCAAAGTGGATGTCTACACAGACCACAACTGTTTAAGATGGCTACACACTATGGCCAATACAAATCCACGTTTAACCCGCTGGAGTTTAGCAATCCATCGTTATGACGTCACCATTAATTATGTGCCTGGGAAAAATAATGGGTTAGCAGATGGCTTATCTCGGGCACACTCTGACAACTAATTGTGTTGAAAACTAATAGTCTTTATATGGATTAATGTTGTGTTATGCTGAAGTAACAATGTAACTTGTTAAGTAGATAGATTTTATATGCTGCATATTAGCCGATTCTGTTTGTGTGTATTTTATGTTAGGCGTCTACGCAACGGTTGCTACGCAAGCCTGGTGACGAACCTGTGCTCTTGTAACATAACCGCAGTCCAACGAGCCTCGGCCATACAGTTCATTCCATCTGATGCTCGACCAGGAGCCAGAACCATTTGAAGTTGGATGATGTAATGGAAGAGGGGACTGGGTTATGAGAGACTGATTAGAATAATGTAGAGGCAACCGGACATTGCGTAGAGAATTTTTAATATGTAGGTCCTATGGACATTATGTAGAGAACTTTTAATATGTATGAAATCGAACATTATATTGAGAAGAAGTAAAGACGATTAGGATTAGATTGAACACTGTAGGCATGAGAATGAACATTATATATAGAATGCGGAAAACTAGAAACTTAAAGGACTATAGGTGGATATAAATATTATATAGATATATATACATAGAGACGCAGACTGAAAGATGCAGACTGACTCAGAGCAGGCAGACAGTAGTACACTGCAGGCGGAAAGGCAATGGCAAGGGGACTGGGCAGAGATAGCCTAGGGTAGAAGAAACGGAGGTATGAAAGAAGACCATAAAAGGAGTGAAGATGACCATATAAGGAGAGCAAATGGATGGATAGAAAGGGGCTGAGGCAGGCAGTGGAAGGAATGGATAAATAGGGGACGAAATTGTGGGTCGGGGTTCACTCTGAGAAAACGGCCGGAGGAAACGAACGGGAGGAGGAATCTACTCGAAAAGGGGTTCACTCTGAGAAAAACGGCTAGGGCGAGAACGTTCAGCAAAGGAACCCGCTCGCAAGGAAGAGACTAGGATGATAAGCCGATGCAACTGAGAAAGTCAGGGCGTTAGGGTTACAATCTAAAGTGTAGAACGAAGTGTAGGAACAGACTGTACGAAGACTTAAACACCACGTTATGAAAACCGATAGTAAACTGTAAATAAAACATTGTAAGATAATAAGCTACGTTTATAATAAGAAAGGAAAAATCAAACTCTGTTTTATTCCACTCATCTATTGTCGTCATAAGAACCACGCTACCGATACCCGAGGAGACTGGAGGAGACTGGAGACCACACCGCTGCCACCAAGGATAGTTTTAGTAGTTGATTGGCGAAATCAATAATAAGCGCACGACAATCAACTTTAAAACATTACAGACGCTAGACGTTCGAATAAGCAAATTGCATGTGTTGTGATAAGATGACTAACTCATGCAGATCGAACAATAAATAGCTTGACAAATTTTTTTAGAAATTGTCTTGAACAAGAAATGTTTAGCCTAATACCATAAATTCCGCACGACCTTTTTTAATGTGGCCTATCCTACATGAAGTTTTTGTAAATTTCCCGAAAAAGTTGGATCAACTAGGCCTACAGGTTTATACGACATATTTATTGCAGCTGTCGGTTCTTTTAGGCTAGTAGTTAAGATTAATTTATGTAATCTGTGATCTGAGTTCCTGTAAACTGTTTCAACGGCATAATTGTAGGCCTACACTGTAACCGGTTGCGGTCTGCCAACCGGATTGTTGAATAAACGAAAATTATTAGTAGACCCTATGTGATTTTTTCCGTTGGAATTTTTAGGAACTTATCAGCTAATAAATCCAACTATTGTTATGGAGGTATAAATTCAAGGAGTGAGTACTCATACATGAATGCCATAAAGTATATTTGGAAACTGTTGAAAGATTGCTTCGTTTTGTTACGTTATATTGAGACAATGTAATTGTGCGATTTGCCTACTTTTTAATGACGTAATTTATTTAATTAATTCACATGGCCATGACTGAACCCCCTACAAAAAATCCTGTGGGCGCCCAGTTTATTCACGTGCACGGCAATATGCACTGTTATGGCAAACTCTTGCAACACACATTTGCTGGAAGAGCATTAGTAGACTAACTATGAACCCCTATTGTTTTTGACTAGATACGCATCTGGTCTTTGTCAGTCTTAAAGCTGAGGCCCAGTGCAATGACTGGCAAGCATAATTCACGACGGAGAACGCCAAATAGATCTAATTAGGCGCAGCACCAAAGAGTCGGCGATGATGCTCAAAGTTTCATTTCTAAAAATAGACGCCAATCAATTTACGCTACATTCTGCCTTATTGACGGAACCACGAAATAGGATCTATAGCCTATTTCTCATATTATGTGTGTCTCTTGTTAAATAAACGGGCATAGGCTAATATTGTTATGTTAAACGTTCTTAATGATGCCAATGTTTCTAATCATAACAGAATCGTTCAGTAAAGGAGAAACTGTCGAATAATAGGCTCAACTTGAACACATTTCGGGCAAACGAACACTATGGGCGGCACTGCAGGAAAAGACTTGCGAAACAAAAGCGAAAGTAATCGCAAACGCCAGAATTCTGATTTGCGATCTTCTTCAAGTTACAAAGGTGGTGAGTGGAGAGAAGCATTAGGCCTATTATTATTCTTTTAAACGGACTGCTAAAAGACTCCGCCAGTTTGCCCATCCTAGAGCGTATTTCGCCTTTAATCTTCTCTTCCACTTTCACATCCTCTGCTATAATATAGCAGAGGATGTGAAATTTCCACCAACCACTGAAGGCTCCGTTCGGGTCATCTGGTAAATTTTTTTTAAAAGTCGCTATCAACTTTAATGTCGTTATAACCACTTTAAAAGTCGTTATTCCGACTTTTCGTTTCTACGATTATCTGTTGTAAAAATATAATGGAAATTTTCTAATTGTTCTATAAATATACACGACGTTACACGTGTTTGTCAACTTCATTGTGCGCCGACAATCTTTGTGCTTCGCATGTTGTATTGTATATTGTATATAAGCATTTATAAAGCACCTCTTAAGACTATCTATTCAGAGGCGCTCTCAGCGTGACAGCCCCGAGGAAATATAAAGGACTTCAATTGACGAAGAGCTGAAGATGACACCCCCAATAAGATCTTACTACGAATAGTGGGAGAGAAGTCATTCCACATATAAGGGCCTACAATGGCAAAAGCACGGTGTTGGGCCATGGCATTATAAGGTGGAGTGAATACAATGGTGAAAAATTTTATGTCATAAATTAAAAAAGCCTGGGTGTGCAAAAGTTGCATTTTGATATGGTTAGTTGTTTTGCAAAATATGTTGAACTAATTCCTTTGTTAAGAGGTGCCCCAACTATAAAGAAAATCGAAAATTTTTGACAAAATTTGCAATTTTTCGTGAAAATGTACTTTTGGCCATAGGTAACCTAAGATTATAACCAATTGTTGCAATGCTGTTTAATGATGATAGAATTAACTACCATATTCCATATTCCAATTAACTACCATATTCCATATTCCAAAATTCGCCTTCATTCAGGCCTACATTAAGAAGTTTCTGTCAGTTTATTCTAATTGAGGTGAAACTCTGATTTAGTGTTAAACGTTTTCATAATTTGTCTTGATGCTATTCCTGCCCGAATAAATCCATCTCTTGCAGTCTGACCACTGACTTTTGCCGAAGCTTCTGTAACAAGACGTATGCATCGCTCTGTCGCTTGGGTGTGGCATGGAAACAGAGCAATTTTATGTGCCTCTGCAACACTGTTTGATTTTACATAATTTGCAATATCCTTGTCCGGAATATGCTTCATGAGAGGTGGCTCATATCGATCGATCGTTTGCCATTCGACTAGGTCAGTATAATCCTCAGAGTTAAAGTTGAGTAAGGGTACTCGAAATTGTCTGATTTTTTTTGATAATTCATTTTCAACTCTTGCTGCAAGTATTCTTCTGTATGCTAATTCACGGATATGAGATCTTTCGTCGGTCAACATTGCAAGCAATATATTTTCTGCATGCCCGAAATATCCATTTCTTTGAATAACTTCATCCACAATGTCTCGTAAATTTTGTGGCAGATATCTGGAATATTTTATCATCCTCCACAAGTGCTTAGAGCCTTCAGTGCATGTTGACTTCGTCTTGATATGAAACCAAACTGGTGCATAAACTTTCATGATAAACGTGGCTAGCGTTGTAAGATTCTCACTTGGACATTCGGTTGCTATATACAATCTCAAAATTCTATTTGCTGTTGTCAACCACCTTGAGTGGCAAACAGGACCTGGCTTTTGAAAGGCAAGATCTGGTGAACAAATTCCGTGTGATACAGCTTTACATATATTGTACAAATATTGCTGATCGGTACTTAATTCGATACCTTCCATATCTGGGCAATTCTCGAACTCAATTGCGTTGTAATGTACCAGAGGTAATGATTCACAGTTTCCAAGAGCCTTGCCTATGTTTCCTGAAAATAGTGTTGGGCCCTGTGTTCCGCCATCCAGCCTTTGAATTAGATGTCGCAGAGGCAATTCGTTGGCATGCAACATGCAAATAAACCAATGCAAAGGTCTACCAAGTTGTATTTCCAAAAGACGTATTATCCCTCCAGTTACACCAGTATTGACATTGGTTCCATCGCAACCAATAGCAACTAAATCTTTAGTTGCTGTTTCGTTATCTAACAGAAACTTGTTGATACTTGTGTGAATATTTTTGGCTGATCCACTCTCAGGAGTGACATGACCCAGATATTGTGAATTCGGTTCAAGTACCAGTGTTATGTGCTCTTGAGAAATTATTTTAAGATACGATTTCTTGCCATTTTTCATTTGCACTCTGGTCCTATCTTTACGTCCATCGAAGTACAATCCAGATAGTTGCTTTACGGAATTTCACTGTAGACGTTTTCGAACTTTTGATCTTTCTCTTCGAACTTTGCTGCGATCGATCACCATAGATAAGTCTGTGTCGTGCACAACACCAACATCCTGTAAAACTGCGGTAGCAAGAGAAGCAGCACAGCGATCAGAAATTCCATGTCTGTCGCATTCACGAGCCAAAGTAGGTAAATCCGAGCGCATTTGTGCACTTTTACATTTTCTTGAGTTAATTGTAATCAGTTCATCGTCTGATTCTTTGTTGTGTAATACTGTTGACATATCAGTGAAACTACCTGTTGAAGAACTTAATTTCATATCTGATTTCTTGTGATTTGGCATATCTGAGTCAAAATAACTGAAACTACCCGGCTGTGAGTGAGTGACGGAAAGTTTAAGACACTTGGCTGTTGTAGCCCTCTCTATTTCTTTGCGTTTCCTTGCTTTTCTTCTTTTAACAGAGTTAGTCATATTCACATCAATACCACCAATCATCATTGCTCTTGTTTTCCTTTGATCAATGAGAAATTTTCGTTCTGCCATTGGAACTTTTCTATCCTTTGCACAAGTGCAATTATTTATTTCCATACATTTACAAGCTGCAATATCGAATAATTGAGTTTCAGATTGCTTCGCAAATTCTTCAAGTTTAGATATGTATTTCTGGTCGTATTTCCGAGATTTGTATGGTTTGAGCAAGTTTCTGTACTTGTCATGATAGAGTTTTAGCTTCTCTACTACCCTTTGATGAGATATTATTGGTATTGAAGACTTCAACCACAAACCTGCTATTTGCAGTGCGATCGGGATTGCTACTTCTGCAAACATTGGTTCCTTTGAAATCGGAGTAACTTTTAGTTCGTTTCGTTTAAATAAATATGCTTTCATCACGGTGTTGTACGTTGGTAGCATATTTACCGGCATATTGGAAGAACCTCCAAACACGGGACATCTTGTCAACTGTCTTGTTTTCGGTCTAAGACTTTTAGCCTTAATGTCATTCATTTCTACTACAACTTGTCGCCATAAAATTAAGGTAAACACTAAACACGTAGTGTTTTAAAGAGAGTTAATGCCAACACTTCCAGACAGCAGACGCCATGCTTGTTGCTGAGCGTTTTTACGCTGGTACCATGCTTTACATAACATTTCTGGATGGTACCATGCTTTACCTAACAATATAACATGCTATCGACAAGTTCATTAGATTTTATTAGACATTTTAATTGAATTTTTAATTTTATCTCAATCACAACCCATTTAATTGAAATCATAGACCAAAGCACTTGACAATGTATGAATACTTTTACACATATTAAGCATTTTAGAGTGCCCAAATAGCAAGATAGGGCCTATTTTTATTATTTAAGTATTAGACAAATTTTGACAAAATAGGCTTATGTAGGCCTAAATGTAGATTTTATGGCAAGTCTGGAATCACTTAAATGTGACAATAAAATGATTTTGGACAAGAATTCTCTTTAAAAGCATTATTATCAGTTGAAAACTTGCTTTGCAATGTGGTTAAGTGGTTCACAAACTTTACTAAGAAAATAAAAAATTTCGATTTTTTTACAAATTATGGCAAATTTATGATGCCGTTGGGGCACCTCTTAAAAAAGGAATAAATTTAAAATATTTTTCACATGAACTTCTTAGATCATAATGCAACTTTCCCGCACCCAGGCATTTTGAAATTCAAGAAAAAAAAATTTCACTCCACTTTACCATGGCAATCCTTCCCTTTGAACCATGAGATCTAGTTGATCAGCAGACCGCCATTAGCCTATTATAATCCAGTAACTATTTATGCCATTAGGCTAACATTGAGCGCAGAATACGTAGCCTGTTTTGGCGGAAAGGTAGCCTAGGCCTACACTCATTTAGATAAACATTGGGGCAATTTTATTATTATTGGCATTGTTGTGATCCAGTAATAGTCCCCAAAACTCATCCATAGCCGTCACCAGAACTCCCTAACAATATCACACCAGGGGTTAAAGTGGGTAAGAAAGGCGTTCCCTCCTCACATGCAATGGAACATTGGTAACACGCGCGCGTTCCAATGAAGTTCTTCTCCTTAAACCAACTCACGTGATCGTCCATCTTCCAATTCGCGACATAAACGCCTTTCACAATTGCTTCTAGCCTACTCTGCCACCTCTGATTCTGTTATTTAGATAGAAGTTGGATTTTAAAAAAATATAGTTGTTGCTTACATAGAACTTCAATTGATTAGCCTAAAGGAATTTTTGCCTTAATTGAAGCAAAATTGATTAAAAGATTTTCCATTCAACGTTTTTCCCCCATAAATTTAGCATATATTTTATCAATACGAGTCCTCTGTAGACGAGTTGTCTGTAGTCCATTTGTCTTGGAACCAACCTGCACTGTGCCTACATTGCAACGAATGCTACAAATAAAATGTCTGTAAACCGGGGATTATGATAGAACACAATGTCTTACGCTAAAACATTTTTAAAATAGGAGGTTTTTAAATTATTTTTGTATTAAAGAAATATTCAGAAAACTGACGAAAGGAGAAATTGAACAGAATGCAACTCCGTCTAGAAGACATACTGCGGTAAGACTGTGCAATAAAATATTTATATAAAGCAAGATGTGATATGGTAGTAACTCAGTTAATAACACGATCAAAATGATGATCTTATCAGACTGATGCTCTTTGTTTTACTTTATTTTTTATTTGCTTAACGCATTTTCTGTAGAGCCCATTCAAGCTCCCTAATCAGAGGCGCTCCCGACTACAGCGCATACTGTGCATCGGAGTTTCACGCTGAAGCGCGCAAGGAATATTATTGCGGTTGACGGACATGCTCAAGGTTCAAGGTCGAGGTCGATTTGAACCTGGAACCTTCGGCTTCAATGCACCGAACCCACCACTACACAATCGCGCTTTGTATACGAGCGACGGAAGTATGGCAGAATGGCTGAGAGATAAGAATAACCTATAGGCCAGTTGCACGTACGGGAGCAATGCCCTGCAAGGCCCTGCAAGGTCATCAAGTCTCCAGTTGGAAAGCAAGTCATTGGACATTGACAAATCAGGTGCAAAAAGCAAGTAGGCCTAAGTGACGTTTAGCTGAGGGTACAATAATTGTGTGCAGATATTCTCTTCCAATTATGGATTTTTTCGAAACTTTTGTCCATTAGGATCTGTAATCGTAGCAATGTGTAAAGCGCGTTCGTAAGCTTATACATACAATTATATTATTCTGAATTAATTATTGATAAACCGAGTCTTTTGCGCTCAGAAGCCCGTCTAATTGGGATCGTTTCAAAATTTGGTCTTGTCTCCAGTTATATGCTAGAGACATTACGCCGGTTTCCTACACGGCAGCGCAATGAGTATAGGATCGCTGCTCTGGTTCGGCAATGTCAGCTTGCTGTTACCCAGACCAGGCCCGGCCCTAAGGTTTTGCGGGGCCCAAGGCAGCAGCGTGTCTTAAGGCAAAAATTTGCGAAGTTGATTTCCTGTCAATATGGCATTGGCACTATAATTACGTAGGCCTACTTAAATCATGCAAATCAAGGGCGTCCCCTGGAAGATTTGCGCCAATTATTTTTAACAATTTTTAAAGCTTTTGACAAATTTCTTTGCACCAAAGCACTGATGATTCACACAGTGAAACTGAGATATTTACATTTAGACACCTCTGTGAAATATCTCCATATTCTTAATTTCCTGCGTTGTATTTTCAAACTCTTGCTAAAAGTTTGTTCACCTGGTTACTTCACCATTGCGCTTTGCCTCTTCCAGCCAAAAATGTCTGCATGCGTCCATGAACTCTTTAACTCCTACTTTATAAATGTACCTAAATCCTTATCGCTAAAAATTCCGCCGTCCAGCAACTCCTTTCATAACTTCATGCCCCCTTCAACCTTAAACTCTCTTGTCATCCTACCAACGGATACTCATGAAATACTATCTATCAACAAAACCCTAAAGAAAACCCATAGCTCTGGACCAGATGACCTCAATCCCCAGATACTGGCCCCCATACTGGACTTGATGGCTACTCCGCTTGCTGAAATAATAAACTGTTCTCTCAGAAACGGAGAGGTACCCTCTGAAATTAAATTAGCAAAAATGATACCAATACATAAGCAAGGCAGCAGAACCGAAATATCTAACTATAGACCTATCTCAATCCTACCTTTCTTCTCCAAATTTTTTGAAAAAATAATGTACGATAGACTATTTTCTTTTATAAACCACAATAACCTTATGTATCCCCTTCAACATGGTTTCCAACCCGGACATTCCACCTCCATGTCCCTGTTGGATATACAGGATAAAATATCTCAGGCTATAGACAATAATGAGTTTTCTTTGGGAATATTTGTGGATCTTGCCAAAGCCTTCGATACCGTGGACCACAAAATTCTGCTACATAAGCTGGAGCACTACGGAATAAGAAATGAGGCTCTGAACTGGTTTAAAAGCTACTTGAACACTCGTTACCAACAAGTTTTATGCAATGGTAAGTTATCAACCTTCCAATTAATTTTGTTTGGTGTTCCCCAGGGCTAGATACTAGGACCTTTGCTATTTTTAATATACATCAATGACCTTCCCAACTCGACTAGTATACTAAGATTTATACTATTTGCAGACGATACCAATGCATTCCTTTCCAATGCTTCTTATGACCAACTGATTTCATTGGCTAATGAAGAACTTATCAAGACAAATGACTGGTTCAAATCAAATAAGTTATCACTCAACATATCCAAAACCAATTGCATCATATTTAGATCCAGTAAGAAATTAATTCCCGCCTCGAGCCTGAAACTGGAAATAGATGGCACGTTAATTCCTTCTGTCTCATCCTCAAAGTTTCTTGGAGTCCATATTGACGAACATCTAAAATGGAATAATCATATATCTGAAATGTCAAAAAAAGTCTCTAAGAGCATTGGAATAATAAGACGCATAGCATACTTGCTTCCGCCCTTTGTATTAAAAAACCTGTACTTTACTCTGATATACCCCTACTTTACCTATTGTAATTTCATCTGGACCTCAACATATGAGTCCCATATTACTAGCTTGAAAATACTTCAAAAAAAGGCCATTAGACTCATCTCCAGGTCGCCTGCTGGTACCCACACTAAACCTCTCTTCTTAGATCTTAATCTTCTTAGCATCAGTCAAATCAAATTCACCCAAACATCCGAATTTATGTACAAATTCCATAACGGACTCCTTCCACCCTGTTTTGTATCCTATTTTAATAAAGTAGAGCACTCCATCGTAACTAGAAATAAACGGGACTACATAAGCATTTATCCTAGAACTAACACACGTAAGTTTTCTATAAAATACCAGGGACCCCTAGTATGGAATAGTCTGCCCCCTTGTCTTAAGGTGGGCATGGCCTTCACTCATTTTAAACGTCTGATACGCGCTCATGCAGGGAAAAATGTTATATAAAACCAAATACTGTCGTTTGCTATAGGTTAGATAATGGCTTTATTCTTCTCCTTTCTCTTCTCCTTTCTCTCTCTCTCTCTCTGTCTTTCCTTTTATGTTTCATTGTGCTTAAAACTTACTTCATCATGTCATCTCCATTAAGTACTCACCTACATGCTAATCTCCCACTTGTGCTACTAATCCACCTAACGTCATACATTTCATCAACTCGGTTGTGAATAATAATTTGTCTAGGGCCCCTACCTAGCGGGATCTTCACTTCTGGGGCTCCTATTGCTTCCCTGTAATACTACCGTTTAACCTGTAATTATACCTAATCTTCTCTATGTAAGCAATTCAAAGTTGTGTAATTGCTGTATTTCGTTTTCTTTTGTGGGAGCAATAAACTTGATTTGATTTGATTTGATTTGATGTGCAAAATTGAAGTTAATGAACCGCAGATGCAAATCTGGATAATAACACTAGCAGTTTACTATGAAAGCAATATTTAGGTATACGGCCTATATTTTATTCAACTATTTGAATATCTAGCATCTAAAATAGGATGAAAGTAATTGAAATATTTCAGAATCCTAACTGAAGCGTTAAATGTTAGTTTTATAAAGTAGGCTGTGGACAAAGATCTTACCAAACATTACAAAACAGTGCTATCTTACAAAACATTTTGCAAATCTTCCCTACTTTGATTAGGCTGAGCGAAATCGAAAATGATTGGACAATGCAACATCTTTTTCAATTGACAAATTAGCTAATATTATAGTGAGCCATTTTCAGAGTAGGCCTAGGTCTATTATTGATCGCATGGCAGTTTTGATAAGTCATAGCCATTTGTTCATATTTTGCTTCCCACTTTATATTTCTGCCAAAATCGCGATATCTTTTTGGTTGCATAGGCTTCAGTGGCGGCGCTAGGGGGGCTGGGGGGCTAAGCCTCCCCTACAAGAGGCTCAGCCCCCCCCAAAAAGGCCATTCGAAATTTTTTTACAGTGAAATATACACAATTTTGGGCTGAGGACTAAAAAAAATAGGTCGTCAGAAATTTTGGCGCCGAAAATGGAAAATTTTCCATGGGATTTCGGTCGATGACTAAAAAAAAAGGTCGTCAGAAATTTTGGGCGGTGAAAATGGAAAATTTTCATGAGATTTCGGTCGAGGCTTCAGCCCCCCGAAACTGAAATCCTGGCGCCGCAACTGATAGGCTTATCCCTTAAAAAGTAATTATGCAATAGAAAACATTGAAATCGATTTGAATATCGCTCTAGGCATCAAGCAAGATCAATCAAAGACACTCAACATTTGCACACTAATAGACCTTAATAAAAAAAACACTATAGGCACTAGCGGCGCTCGGGGGGCTAAGCCCCTAAAAAAGGCCAACCATGTTTTCCCATGTAAAAATGAAATATTTGCACGATTAACCCCATTTAGTCCCCCCCAAATGAGATCCTGGCTCCGCCACTGACTATAGAATTTAAAAAAAATACCTTTAAGATTTCTTACTTAAAACTTATGATCACCAAAGAAGACCTAGATAGCGGATCACGTCAAACCACGAATGTCAAGCATATTGAAGTGTCAAGCTTGAGAATAATTATATCAGAAACCAATTAGGCCCACCACATCATGACTCATATTTGTTTAACAATGATATTTAATGTTTTCTGGAGAAAATTCAACATTTAGGCCTACAACAATAGCTGTGACTCGGTTTAACATTACATTATTTTGTAGACCTATACTCTCGTTTCCAAAATCACCTATCACATTCACGCGGCAAATTGACTGCTAGCGTAGTCGATATGCGACCTAATCATTGTCAATCTCAACACAGTAAAAAATTAATATCGTCTTCCATTGTTAACGTTGTATATTTTTTTATTGCAGTTGTATGATCTTCCATTCGAGATCTTGGACATGATCTTACAAAAGTCTTATCTGCATTGGATATGGAATTCACCAATAAAGTACAGAGACGAAGAAGTTATCAGATCTCTCTCGTCAGTTGACGTTTGCTTCTATCGAAGAATCACCAGAAAACGGTTTAAGAAGGCAATCATTCGTTACTTGAAAGGTAAGGTTCATTTCAAGGATTGTAACAGTTGTCGATATCAAGACTTGCACAGAAAATTTGAAACTATTATAACTTTAAAACTTTCAGAAAGTCATCATCGTCCTCCATAATAATATTATAGTATTAGTTATCTATCAACGGTGCATTGCAGTGGTGTAGTCCTAAAAAATGAAGTGGGGGATGCCTGGAAATTGAAGTGGGGGGACGCCATGGAAATTGAAGTAGAAACTGTAGCAAAAGTGCAATCTTGCAAGAATTTTGCAAAAAAGTGGGGGGACGGCGTCCCCCCGCGTCCCCGCCCCACTACACCACTGGTGCATTGTAAATACCTTGCAATAGCATCCCCTTCAAGCTACGTGGACGCAAAATTTCTCTTGGAGAGGATGGGTGACTGGCTTCCACCGTTTTTGTCCATTTGTGGCTAGAGCGTCTGGAGTTTCTTTTCGAATCTCTCGAATGACCGGAAGTCATTCTTCGTTTGGTCTTACTACCCAAATCCTGTAGCGGTAGGTGTTCGTTTTCCCAAGATGTCGACGTAGATCCTGTGGACTCGCATTCCATGCAGACACTGCATGAGCCAACAGTGTAAAAGCTTTGTGCGATTGGAACGGAGTCATTCCGTGCATGAACTAGCAGAAAAGCACGGTGCGCTATCATGCTGAGATTCCACTGCAGGCAGCGATCTTGGCATCCAGCTTTGTCTCCGGTTCCTTGATACGCGTTCAGGTCTCTGTTCCTTACAGGAAAACAAGCAGTATCATATAATATGAATGGGTTGTGTCTTAAGCTGCCGAAGTTTCGTGAACATCCGGAAGTTTGTGCTTCAGACATTAATATAACGTGCCATAGATTGCTAGTGGTGCAGATTGCCTGTTCAAGTTTTTTGCTGGTATTCAAATTATCAATCGGAATGACCTTTGCATTGAGTCACTGGAGCAGAAACGAATATTCAGAAATAATTTTTTTGATGAAACAACGAATTTGCGTATAACCTACGCAACATTAGCGTCCTTTGAGTTACAGTGCGTGGAAAATTGACATGAGACCTATAATGGCTGGCCAATCTATATAATAAAAATGTAAAACGTTACGGTTCGACATGAAGGATCGCGGAAAGTTCTTGACCGATTGTTTTGAAAAATTTTGCAAAACGTTCCATTCGAACATGAGCGGGTTTGTATAATGCCTTTTGGGAAAAAGCGCAATCTTTACGACCAAAAACAACTTTTAATTCCATTCGATATACGTCGATGGAGTCCAGCCATTTCCATTTGAACTTTCACGCATCCGTCCGCCCATTCTTCGGGCGCGTTTCAAACCCATTATTCGGGCGCGTTTTAAAACGTATATCCGGCCATATTTCTATTGCGCAAATTTATATGTAACTGTCGGTTTTTACAAAATCGTCCATTTGCGGCCGATTTCCGCGCGTCTTTCTACAGTTTCACGCATCCGTCCGTCCATTTTTCGGGCGCGTTGAGGGAGGGACGGAGCCTCACGGAGGGAGGGATGGGAGGGGAGGAAGAGAGGGGAAGGGAGGGAGGGGAAGGGGAAGGGGAGAGGAAAGGGGTGGGGACGTAGGACGGGAGGGTTGGACAGTCTTTTCAGCCACAGCAACGCGTGGCCGGGTACAGCTAGTTTGTAATAACTTTGTGGGCCTGACAGTTGGGCGTGAATACCTTTCTTTTCAAGTTGAATAAAATTTAATTTCATCACTAAGAGATAATTTCTGTTGTTTTTAATTTTACTTCAATGCTGTCTTTTCTTCTGACACCATATATAGGTTTCTATTCACTGCAGAGTTCAGACAAAATATTTCGCTACTGATAGAAATTTTCTGATGTAGGCTAACATAGACGTCGTACCATTAAAAGGTTGTATGATGGTTTACATGTCTTTCAGATTTCTATGGGAAAACCAGGAAAGAATCTGCAATCATAAGAAACAACAGAAATTATCTCTTAGAAAATATTAAACCAAATTTCGAATTCATCGCTTCGCTGTTGTATCACAACTGCATAACACAAGAACAAAGTCATTTCATCCAGCGACAGAATTCAGCACAAGATAAGAACGCAGAGCTTTTGTACGTCACGGAATCTTTCGACGAAGCAAAGTTCTCAAATTTCGTCAAATGTCTTCGACAAACGAATCAAATGGCAATGGCAAGGATCATGGAAAACGGAGGAGGTGCAAAGTATAAACTTTGTCTAGAGGCCTATAATTAACCCGTCGGAGGTGAGGTGGGGTATGACGCACCCCAGCGGTATTCTGTTCTAAACTTTTAGCGGAAAACGTTGAGCCAGCTCAAGTTATTTTTGTCTACCTTTGTGAATATCAAAAACGTACACTTTACCACAATTTCAGGAATTTTGAACGAACAGTTTTTTAAATTTTGTCGCATATTTAAAGGAAATTGTATTTTTTCGTATGAAAACTATTATACATGTTGATTTTATGGGCCATTCGTTTAGCATGCGAGTGTGCCTTGAACACGCCAATGCTGTGTTTATACATGGCATTGGGAAGACTGACGAAAATAATGACCAAAACATTTCATGTTGTATAAATATAAATATGGCTATTCATGCATTTGATAATGTTCGCATGAGGACTCAAACTTGCATGGGCTAAGGAGGCCTACACTTTGGATGGATTCACCACCTGGCCATCTAATAAGAATTGAGAACAGATTTTTGTTCATGATAATCGCCTGTTTAGTTGGTAATTGATCATAGAAGAATAGTTTAACTCAAAATAATGTTTTCCTTTTGCTATTGTGACTTGAAAAAAATGTGTTTGGCTATGTCATACCCCACCACACCTCTGGCGTCACAATTCGTCGCCTCACCTCCGAAGGGTTAACATGATATGCTTTATACCAAATAACATCAAAATCATTCCGATACGTTGAAATAAAATTATTGTTAAGATTGACCCAATAGCCTAATTATACCTGGTGTGCAAGTTTTTGTATAATCAACTCGCAAACTGCAGTACAAGTTTTGAAGTCTTGTGAAAAGCGTCATACAAAAGGTATTAATAGGGCTCTTTCGCTTTTAATAAAGGCTAAATTCGGACGGAAAGTTACCGGTAGGTTATTTAACCGTTTACCGTTTTGACATTTAGTTACGCCGACGTTGCACTCGTAATTTTTAAAGAAAGTCCAAGTGGAACAAAAATAATAAGTCCGCCAAAAGTGTTTTGCTGCATCTCTACACCCTTCAATTATTTCAGTATTAGGCCTAAATGAATATCATCCTAAACTTTGACGTGCTGACACAATGCGCTTTGAGGTTTCGCATCGAATTCATTTCATGACTACTGCTTGCCACTCACTTTTTTCGGTCGAGAGAAAACTATTATCTAAGTTGTTTCAAATCCCAATCATGCTATAGCCTACCACTAGGGTTTGTGCAATTTTGAACTACTTATTCAATGCCTCTCATTTTTTGCTTCCCTTCTATCTTTATCACAACGCTTTTTTCGTTTACTGTCGAAATGGATCTATCCGTTTACTTGCGTTTTGATACTAATTCATAAATTCACCGTTAGGCCTATAAATAGCTTACCTGAGCAATAATGACATTGATTTTATTTGAAAAACGTGATCCTAGTTCGTTATGAAAATGTCCAGTTTCACTTCTTACTCAAATCATACGACGAAACTTCGTTTCTGTTACGTGTCTTTATCCTAAAAAATATTTCTTAGCTTAACTGAAGTTATCGAAACCTATGTCTGTATAAGCTTGGTGGGAATTTTTTCAAAGCATTGCCTTTGCTTTTAGGCGCAACAAAAATTGAACTGCAAAGTCGTGGTGCAAAGTGTACAGCGTCAACAGAATCACAGCTGCTTCTTCAGAAAATCGAAGATTTGCGAAACGGAACCGAATCATGTTCACATCAAACTTATAAACTCATGAGTCAACTAAAGGAAAACGGAATAGAAATCCTGAACTCTCAACTCAACAGACAAACGGTGGTCGTTTGGATCTGGTGTCGTTCACAAGCAGCTCTTGAATATATTCAGAAGATGTACGAAGCGAATCAGTTGACAGATGTTTTATTTGAAAATATTCAACCATGCACTTCAAAGATGATCAACATCGATGAAAATCAATTCAAGAAAACCATTGGTAAGCGCTTCTGCACGCCCTCGTCATAAAGGAAATCTAGAACATGCAATCAACTCCACTTAGAAACTTCAGTCTGCTATTAAATGATTAAGTCAGCGCTTGTTTACATGATCAGCGATATGGAAGCTCATGTGGAAAAGCCCTTAATGTATATTATGAATACCGTATAGGTCTAGTACGATAGGTCACGGTGGCTGATTGGTTAGAGTGGTCGGCCTATAACGCGGAGTGTACGGGCAAGGGCGGATCCAGGGGAGGGACCAATCCGGCCATGGCCCCCATTAAAAAATTGCATGGGACGTGGCCCCCCATTTGGTTTCAACAAACCATTAAATAAATGGAGCGGGAGAGAAAATCAGGACACCAGGCCCCCATAAAAAAAATCGCATGGGACGTGGCCCCCCATTTGATTGACCATCATTCTTGTCCTGAACTTTCCTAGAAATTTTGAAGGGACGACTAAAAAAAAAGGTCATCAACTTTTTTGGCGGCTGAAATGGTATCTTTGGCCTGAACTTTCTTGGAAAATTTGGACGGATGACTAAAAACAATCGAAAATTTCTGTATCCGCCCTTGTGTACGGGATCTATCCCGGTCCGAGGCGGTTGCTATGTCGGGACCTAGAGCACGTTCTTCATTCAAAATTGCTCTGCAATACAATTGCAGTTGCGTTGTTGAAGCGTGTGTGCACATCCGAGCTTTGTAAGAATGTCGATATAATATATCAGCGATATTGTATCGTATTAGTCGGGGACAATTGTCGATTATATCAGTGGCGTAACAACCTAACCGGGGACCCAAGGACAATGAAGCTCGGGACCCCTACCTAATAACGACACTAAAGAGTGAAAATTGTGAGATGGCTATTTGAAACTGCAGTTAGATTGAAATAGATGATGATGTTTCCTCCTATGGTTTCCAGTGCCTCCAACACTGCCGCTCGGATCGCAAAGGTGGGGTGCTACTTTCATATACCGAAAAGAACGTTATCTAAAAGTCATTGACCTATCGTCAACTGTTTCTTCGTATGAGCGACTATGTGCATGAGTAACATTTGTGCATAAGCTTGCACTGTAAACTTTATCGGAATTTACAGATGCACCCCAGCACTACATATGATAATTTTTTCAACGCATTCTCCAACTTTCTCGATGAACTCTCTAAAACACATGACCAATTTGGCCATCCTCTCTTCGCTGGAGATTTCAACTGCCCTGGGAAGTGGGATCTCACCATCCACCATTGATCACCGACTCTCCTGCACAGAATATTCGTGCAATATGATCCAACGCATTAACATTTCAACTCGTGCGAGGTTGGCATCAGGCAACTCTTCAACACAAACTGAACAAGCCGGGTACCATTATTGTGGTCATCAGCCACAAACGTCGATATAACCACGTTTCGTCAATATCTTCAACACACGCTATGTTTCACCTCTCAAGTCAAGTCAAGTCAAGTCAAGTTTATTGATCCCATCATCAACTTAAAACGTACAACAACAACAAAATCATGATCACATAGTAAGTAAAATAACATACATGGCTTACATTGTGGTGCAGGGAGAAAATTAGCTAGAAAGTTAAATTTATAAGTAAGCCAGCAGATTAATCAAACAAATAGCAATCATAGCAAAGGATTGGGGAACAACAGGCCCACCAAAGGGACAAAGTCCCGCTAAGAGGGGGGCCTATTTAGCTAGGTAGCATTAAAAGGTTAAAGATGACACAGGCTTACAGAACGAAAAGAACTTGGGATCACAAACTTTAGTGACAATAACTATTATAGAATGCACATAAGTAAAATTTATAACAAACTTAACTAACTTAACCAACAACTATGATACATGCTCAAGTGTGTGTGCTCTTAAAGTACGCTTAAAGCAAGAGATACTATTAGAGGTACGGATGTTGAGAGGTAGGTTGTTCCATAGCAGTGGGCCCTGAAATTTAATAGATAGTTTACGGATATTAGTTCTTGTGAAGATTAATTTATAGTCAGGTTTGTTTCTTATGCCAGTTTTGAATTGGGTAGTGGGAAAATAAGAAAGGAAAGCAGATGGTAGAAGTTTGTTGTGATATTTGTACATAAATTCACAAGTTTGAATGAAGTTGATCTGTGTGATAGCTAATAGTTTCAGTGTTGAGAATAAAGGTTGAGTATGGGAGTTAAAGGGAGATTTAGTTATAATCCGTATGGCCCTTTTTTGTGCAAGTTGCAGTTTTCTTAAGTGAGTGGCATAGGTGGAAGTCCAGATGATGTTACAATAAGTAAGATAGGGATAAACAAGAGTATAGTATAAGTTGGTTAGAGTGTGGGAAGGTAGTAAGTAAGAGATTCGAGTAATGATGCCAATACTTTTGGAGATTTTCTTATTGACTTCTTCTATATGTGTGTTCCATTTTAGGTGTTGGTCCATGTACACGCCTAGAAATTTAGATGTGGCAACTTGAGGAATAGTTATGCCATCAATAACTATATCTTTTGTAAGAGGGGGTATTTGCTTTTTGTTAGTTCTAAATAATATAAAATTGGTCTTGGAGAGATTAAGTGACAGCTTATTTGCTTTGAACCAAGTACTAGTGGCCTTTAACTCTTCATTAGCTAACTCAAATAATTGGTCATAAGAGGCATGTGATAAAAAGACGTTAGTGTCATCAGCAAACAAGATATAATGTAGTAGAGAAGAAGAGTTGGGTAGGTCATTTATGTATATTATGAAAAGAAGGGGACCAAGAATGGAGCCCTGGGGAACTCCAAATCGAATGGGCAAGAAGTCAGATAATGAATTGTTACATAACACTTGTTGCTGGCGAGATGATAAGTAACTTGTCAACCAATTCAGAGCAAGACCTCTGATTCCGTAATGATTAAGTTTGGCTAATAGTATTATATGGTCGACCGTGTCAAAGGCCTTTGCTAAGTCTAGGAAGATGCCTAATGAGTATTGGTTACTATCAAAGGCCGCAGAAATTTTGTCTTGGATGTCAAGTAGGGACATAGAAGTTGAGTGAGCCGGTTGGAACCCATGTTGCAGGGGGTACAAGACGTTCTTCTGTTTAAAATAAGAGAACAAACGGTCATACAATACTCTTTCATAAAATTTTGAAAAGAAGGGTAGTATGGAGATGGGTCTATAATTAGATAGTTCCGATTTGGTGCCTTGCTTATATATTGGCAGCACCCTGGCCCTTTTGATTGCTAGTGGTACTATGCCTTTCCTTAGGGAGCAATTTATTACTGCAGAAAGTGGGTCAGCCAGCAGGTCAATGACTTGCGAGGTTATGAAGGGATCAATATCATCAAAGCCTGAGCTGTGAGTAGTTTTAAGGGTATTATTTATGCTAATCACTTCATGTGGATTAGTTGGAAGAAGGACTAAAGAATCCATGGAGGAGGGAGGCATAAATGCTTGAAAAGTTTTCTCAGAGGGAGGAATCTTATCAGATAGAGCTTGTGCCAGTCCAGTGAAGTATACATTAAACCAGGGGTTTTCAAACTTTTTAAGCTGGGGACCCCCGTAGCATGTCGTGGTTAGATGGCGGACCCCTATGTTCCTATGCAATAAATTAGGCCAATCGCAATTGTGTGAGGCTTTCTCGTTCGTGCTATTCGCAATGCTACAAAATACGATGCAAGTACATGTAGAGCGTTCTCATTTACTGCACATGGCGAAAGCTGTTTTTTTACCCTTCTGCTTTAACTTTAAGTAACCTAGGCTACAGCTCCTTTTGTCGCTCGAGATATTCCTTTGGCTTATCGGCAACATCTGTATGCATTGTCCTTAAATTGCGCTTTAATTTCGCGGGTTTCGCTGACTCATTAATCATGGTTAGACAAAGTTTGCACACACATGGCACAAAGATGTCGATCAGCATTTGTTCCGACTGCAATGAAACCATAAAGAAATATAGGCTACTCTGGAAAGTGTGGATCGTAAGCCTACTTGCGGAGTTTTGTTCTTTTCTCACGTTTGTCTTTGTCGTCAAAATCTTCTGATTTCTGACCACTGACCAGTTTTTCTCCTTAGAAATTTATCCATGGTTAATAAGAACGTTGAAAATAGTAATATTATATTTTCAAAAACATAGCAGCAATTCCTTCTAGCAGCAATGGCGTCTCTGTTTGTACGTCACAATTACACTAACGTGCACTAAAAATAGCACCATAAGGAACTAATGTTACTAGATATCATTAAGTAATAACCATGGGTGGCGCGGTGGTGTAGTGGTGGCGTCGTTGCCTTGAAGCCGGAAGGTTCGAGGTTCGAATCCACCTAGCCGCGTAAGGACCTTGGGCAAGTCCTTCACTCACAATTGCTCAGCGCTTCGGCGTGAAACTCCGATGCAGTGTCCGCTCTGCATTTGGGAGCGCCTCTGAGTAGCGAGAGCTTGAAGAGGGCGCTATGACAAGTGCACATACAAACAAAACAAACAAATAAATTGCTCAGATGTTTTTATAGCTCAGTTGTGTTATAGCTCAGTTGGTTTTTTATAATTTAGGATGATAGGCTAATGAAAACCTTGCAAATGTACTATTTTTTAATTTTTTGGGGGACCTGCTTTGCGGACCCCTTGGCAACAGGCGGCGGACCCCCAGGGGTCCGCGGACCACAGTTTGAAAACCCCTGCATTAAACCGTTTGGCCATACATACCGGATCATTTATCAGGGATCCATCGATGCTAATTTCTGTAATCGTTGTATCTCTATTATCCGTTTTGACTATTTTTCTAATGATTTGCCAAGTTTTCTTGACATCACTACAGTGTTTTGCAAATTCATTGGCATAGTAAAGTTGCTCAGTTTTGATCCTAGTTAATTTATATTTATTCCGATACCTGGTAAAGATGTGCTTGTTCTCCACTGTAGGATTCTTAATAAATTTGTTATACAATTTTTGCTTGGTTTTGGTTGACTTCAGTAGGCCTTTCGTCATCCATGGTTGATGAAAAGAGTATTTTGTTTTTGTTTTTTGAGGGCGCAAGGGGAAAGCCTCATTATATGCAGAGTTAAATGTTTTTACAAAGACTTCGTAAGACAAATCAGGTTCATTGTCATCACAAAGATTAAAAACAGGTTGCCAATCAGTATTACTCAATAAGCATTTGAATCTCAGAATGTCATCACTAGAAAATGAACGGGTCATTTTCAGGTTGCTATGATTACTTGAGCTTACTGGTGATGTATCTACCCATGTTATGATTGGGAGGTGGTCAGAGATGTCCGATGTGAGTATAGCAGATTCAATAATACCATCATGAAAATTGGTAAATATATTGTCAATTAATGTTGCAGTCGTAACAGTGATTCTTGTAGGTTGCAATATAAGTGGCAGGAGGTGATACATAAACATACAATCAATAAAGGCACCAGTGGGTGGATGAGAGTGAGAGGCCAAGAGGTCAATATTGAAGTCACCTGTGAGAAATATCTTCTTATTTATAAACTTTTTTGAGGTTAGGATAGTTGCAAGAGCTTCAATTTCAGTATTAAAACTTTCTATTTTTGAGCCTGGGGGCCTGTAGATTACGCCAATCACCATATCAGCACCCTTGTTACATGGGATATCAATGAACAAACTCTCATAGGAAGATGAAGTGCTAGGAGGTAGTAGGTCAATTAAGCGAAACTCTGTATTATCCTGGATGAAGAAGCCAACACCACCACCCCCTTTATCACCTCTGCTTTTATGGACGAATTTGTATCCAGGGATAAAGGTGGATTGGGCCGAGATGTCAGTGAGCCAGGTTTCGGTGACAGCTAAAATATTAACTGGCAAGTTGGTAAAGTAGGAGTTGAATTTCACTAATCTTTGCGGCTATACTTCTGCAGTTTAAGTGGAGGATAGAAAATGAAGGGCTATTGGTGAATCTGTGAGAAACCTGGGAAGGTGCATAGTATTTGGAGTCAGTTGCAATTTCCGAGTAATAGTTGCTATCAGGATCCAGATCTTTATTAGTAGCTAGAGGTTTATTTCTGCTTTCCTTCTTTATAAGTTCAAATCTAGTGGGTGTGGATGTATCGTTGTCTTGAGAAGTAGAATAAATTGGATAGGGAAATTCATTTGTGGAGTTCATGTCACACAGACTATCAGCTTTAACTTCAATATGGGAAGTTCTTTCATATAAACAGTTAGTACATGTCGGGGCAGTAGTCAATGTGATCGTAGCATTTATATTACAACAACCCGAGTGGCAATTCATAAGGCAAAGCGCACATTGTACCCCTATATCAGGAGGCCCTAGACTTGTCGAGCACACACAACAGGAGTCATAGTCCAACACAAACTGAGCGATGATCACAACTAATGTAAACTATAATAAAACAAGGATGGGAGAGGGTCTAGCCAGGACACCAGTCCAAGGTAAGGTAGGAAGGTGAAGGAAGGCAAGTAGGTTGTTGAAGCCCAGAGGAATAAAGAGAAATAACCAGGCCGACTTAATGCTAGGTACAAAATAGTGAAATAAGGACATCTAGTTGAGAGAACAAACATGCAAGTCTAGTAAGAGATAAAAAAGACAGTACACAGCAAAATAGACAGGCAGTGCATAATAATTTCACCATAAACCCTGCAGATATGAGTGTAGACACAAACACTCATCTATACTAGATTGGTCCATTGTGATGCAGTATAAATAAGCTGTGAATGATGATAAGCTTAAGCAGCATCATGATAATCATATACATGAACATGTTCAAAACCAATAGAATGCATGAACTTTTTTTAAACAAACAATAGGGACAAAACATAATAAATCGGTACGAGGGCAGAATATGGTCACAGCATCATGAAGGACCAAGAGTCTTTCTGATAAAGTTACTAACACAACATATTATTATAATCAATAACTGCAAGTGTAGGTGCAGACTAAGACCCTAAACAACATAAGTCAAGTGAGATAAGCCATATGTATGAACATGTTCAAAACTGATGCAACAAACATAATATACTAGGCCAGAATTTGGTCACAGCATCATAAGAAAAAAAGACAATTGTTCAGTTCGTTCGTTGAACATGATTGGTCAAATGATCTATGCAGACGGATCAATGCAGGTGGAACCATTCACCAACTCACCCGGTTGCATCTGTGGATAGCATCAGAGCCAGATCCTTGCCCTGCACCATGGAGTCCAAGAACTTGGATGATGTGACTTTGGTTGGTTTGACACTGTCAGCATCAGAGAGACGGACATATGTCAGTCCGCCCTTGGTCCAGGCTGAGTGAAGTTTCTTTTCCCGTACGAATTTTCTTGCCCCAGCGAAAATCTGTGAGTTACGTTGAGTTAGGTGCTCGTTGATGAAGATGCGGCTCGTACCCGCAAGGTTCTTCAGCAATTTCCGGGCGGAAAGAACGGCGTTTCTGGTTCTGCGACTGATGAAGCCAACTATCACTGGGCGAAGTTTTAGTCCTGGAGCACCAGGGACACGATAGGCAAACGAGATGTCAGATTCATTGATTTTTAGACCCATATGAACGTTGCATAGTTCCAAGACCGAGGGGACTGTTGCATGGTCAGTTGAGTGGGTTGTAGGGCCCGTCGTGGACCATGAAAAGCCAGTTTGGTGAGTGATGTCGGGTAGTCCATAGATTGTAACGTTGTTCAGTCTTGAGAGGTTTTCGGCATCATCCAGCCTTTTTCTTAGAAGGTCGTTTTCAGCCTCCAATGTGGATATTTTGTGTTCAGTCACCTCACAGTGGGTAGCTATGAGCGATTCCGCCGATTTTGCAACTAGACTGTCAAGTTTTTGCGTGAAGGCATCAAGTAGACCATTGAATATCTCTTCTATCATGGGTGCAAGGCTTTTTTTGAGTAAGGCTATAGCTTTTTCGTCCTGGAGAGTTTCCAGCAGATCGTCGATTCTTTTTTCCTTTTTCGACATTATCCCCGTTAGTTTCTCCGCCTTAGTGGAAGGCACGGATTTTCTAACAAGGGAAACGAGCCGCGTAGATAGACTATAGACCACTTAACTGTCAGATGTCTGGAAAAGTCTGATAAAGTTCACTCGGCAAATGATGATAGACAAATCCAAATTCGTCCGCGTAGATTTAGACCATCTAACTGATAGAAGTCTGGGAAAGACTGATAAAGTCCATTCGGCAATGTTGTTAGACAAATCCAAATTCACCCGCGTAGATCTATGGCCCACTTAACTGATAGATGTCTGGGAAAGTCTGATAAAATTCATTCGGCAATGTTATTTTCCATATCCAAATTCACCTGAACATTACCGAGACGATTCGTAAAGATTTGCATTCATACATCCGAAATAGACCTAGTAAAACGAACGCATTTCACATTTCTGTTAGGACAACAACAACCGCGACCATATTAGCCTAGCGCCATCTCCCTCTGATGATGTTGATACTTTCGTATCTTAACTCCAAACTGACATCACCAACGTCCAAATTTTGTCCGTACCATTTTGTCCGGTCACCGTTTAAGGCTATAGCCTACCAGAGACACCGAAGCTTTTGGTGAGTCTTGAAAGAAGTAGTTGACGGTCTACGGTATCGAAAGCTCCACTGAAATCCAGACATACAGAAAGGCAGACTTTTCCATTGTCAATTATAGACGAAAAGATGTTGTCCAGCGTGGATGAAAGGCAGTATCAGTGTAATAGACTTCACGATAAGCTGACTGAAAGGGACTGAAGTTGGGAGAGGAAGTGATGTGGTTCTTGATGCGAGTAAGGATCTTGGAAATGCTATATTATAGGTTCGAGACAGGTCTGAAGTTAGACAGATTATTGGAATCTAGGTCAGGTTTTAAAGCAAAGGTGTAACTAAAGCAGACTTGTGGCATGACGGGAAACATCCTTCAGCAAAAGACAAGTTGGCCAGGTGTGCAATAAGGTGGGAGAAAACATCATAACAAGAAACAATAAGAGGTGTAGATATTAAAGAGGTTAGGTATTTAATGACATTTCGATGAGCCATGGTAATTAATACATCAAAATTAAGACGCTCGTTCACCGTTATATCATGGTTCCATCAATATATCGCTCATCTCGCTTAACAGAGGCAGAGCTAAACCATCGATAGGCTATCTATTTTTTGTCTAAATTTAGATTTCGATGGGCTAAACACGTGTTCAAGAGGATTCGTAATAATAAAAAAAATAATGATATTATGAATGGAATAGATCACCAGAAAATAAAAAAATAATGGCAATAATCATGAATAATACATAATATCGCCTCGTATCTGGACAGTGGACAATTGGACATTTACTATTCAGAGGTGATCTCGGTGCGTAAACCTAGTGGGGAAAATATTTTTAGAGACTATTTCAAGAAACGAGTATATAAAGAGACAGACAATAACTTTGGCAGCAGGGGTAATTCAAAGCAGGTGTGGAGTCATATTATAATTATTGTTGTTTTGTCAAAATTATTTCCATAAATGCACATTCTATTTCATCAAGATTTTATTCATGACTAGCTGTACCCGGCCACGCGTTGCTGTGGCTGAAAAAATCTCCCTCCCACCCTCACTCTCTACATCCCTTCCCCTGCCTCCCTCCCTGCCTCTGTCCCTCCTTTCCATTCCCCTCCCCTCCCGTACCCTCCCATCCCGTTCCCTTCCATACCCTTCCCTGCCTCACACCCTCCCTCCCGTTTCCTCCATCCCTCTCCCTCGCTCTTTTCCTCCCCTTACTCCCTCCCTCCCTCTTCCTACCGCTCCCTCCCCTCCTTTCCACACTCACCCCTCTCTTCCTCTCCTTTGTCTCTCCGTGCACCGTACCCCCGTCCGTCCGTCCGTTGTCCGTCCGTTAAACTTTCCGAGATCCTTGATTTTGTAAAAAACCGACAGTTACATACATGTGCTATAAACAGACGCGCACATTTGAATGCCACGTTGTGTGAAAATTTAAATCGATATCGTTGGAATGGAATGCAAGGTTGTGGTATAAAGATTCCCCTTTTTCCAAAAAGCATATAAAAACCCTGTGCGCTCGAATTCGAATGGAACGTTGTACGGAAATTTGAAAGCAATCGGTGAAGAACTTACCGAGATCCTTGATTTTTGTAGAAACCAACAGAGCTAGACAAATATATGCGCTATAAAAAGGACGCACGTATATGTGCTATAAATAGACGGCCGCAATCGGAAGCAACGTCAGGTGAAAATTGATATCAAAATCGCTCGAATACATCGCATAGCTGTGTTTTTTTGGTCGTAAAGATTGCGCTTTCCCCCAAAATGCATTATACAAACCCGCTCATGTTCGAATAGAACGTTTTGCGAAATTTTTCAAAACAATCGGTAAAGAACTTTCCGAAATCCTTCATGTCGAACGGTAACGTTTTACATTTTTATTTATACTGATTAGTCAAAACAATTTCATCAACCAAGAAATGCTTTAAATAATCAGTCCAGCATTGATTGAATGAAAAATTCTTTTTACCCATCCACTTTTATCTGACCAAGAACTGTTTTCATCAGCGCAGCTAATCGTCATCATCATCATCATCATCGTCGTCGTTGTCATCATCATCGTCATCATCATCGTCATCATCATCGCCATCATCATCATCGTCGTCATCATGATCATCATCGTCGTCATCATCATCGTCATCATCATCATCGTCATCATCATCGTCATCATCAGCATCGTCGTCATCATGATCATCATCGTCGTCATCATGATCATCATCTCATCATCGTCATCATCATCATCATCATCATCATCATCATCATCATCATGATCGTCGTCGTCGTCATCATCATCATCATCATCATCATCATCATCATCGTCATCGTCAACATTCAGTTATAAGGCAGACAAACTGTAAAAAAGAAAGATAACAACAGCAGAATTTGCGCATTAATAATTATTTTGTTTTCTGTGTGTTCTTTATAATAATTGTAGTCGTGTTTGCGTTTTCCGTCAGTTTTACTCAGAGAATCAAGACACAAGAAAATAAAGATCTGTCTGTGCGTGGTGTGACTAAGCTGCGAAATGAAATCTACATACTCTTTGCATCGTCTTTTCTTGCTCTTGCTCCTCGTCATGTAATTCATGTTTATGAAGATCAAAATCCATTTCATTGGCAAAAGGAAATCAAACTAGCAGAGATTGAGGATCCCGATGACATTGGATCCAATGAGAGGGAAAACTGTCTCTACGTTGCTGAATATATTAAGAGAAGCGTCTGGAAGATAACAAGAGAAGGAGATGACGGATACAAAATCATCAAATGGCTGACAATTGATCGTCTACCATATATTCTGTCGGTGTCGAATGATGGTCAGTTCATGATTTTCAATTATTCATCGTCCGCTCTGAAGATCTACGGATCAGACGCAAAACTTTTTCGATCCATTCAGTTACCAACAGACATCAAGGAGCTACGCCATGCAGTGAAAACATCCATCGGGAGTTACATCATACTTCATAAGTGTGTAAAAGAGAACTTGGGAGAGAGTGAGTCGAATGGCTTAGTGGGGGTAAGGCGGTGGAGCATATGCGAATTGAGCAGAGATGGACAGATAATGCGTCGTTTTATTCCTTCAAGTGAAACACAACAACTGCATAATTCTAGATATATCACAATCGATTCAGAGGATCGCGTGCTTGTGGTTGACTCTAGGAATGGTAGAGTGATTCTATTGGATTCCGATCTAAGATGGAATAGAATTCTAATTCCAATCGGAGAGAAAGAAGAAACCAGGTTCCGCAGATTGTGCTACGACGAAGAAAAGAAACAACTGATCGTCGCAGGAAATCAAGTTAATGTTTACTCTTTAAGTCGGAAATAAACTCATTTTTTGTTCAAACCGTCCTTCCAAATTAAACTAGTAATTTTATCAATATTTTGAATAATTTCAACAAATATGGGAATAATTTAGCCTAAAATTTTGATTTGATACATTTCCCTTCTCTTATTTTGAAATTTTGTGCAACCTCCACATTGAAAAAATTGTACTGTATTGCATTGTAGGTCTATCCATGAATTTATAATGCGCCTCTCAAAGTGCATACCAATCAGAGGCGCTCACAGAGCGAAAGATCTAGAGAGAAGAAGTTTTAAGACAGCGAAAGATGTGCTTCTGATAACAGTTACCACCTTCGTCACTTCCTAAGTGGGTCGTTGTATCAGTTTGCTGCCTGATGCATAGCGCCGGACTCCAGTTGGACTCTAGTTGGTGTTCAACGCCGCAGCGATGCTTATCTACAGATGTACATGTAGCAGAAAACACGATCACGTAACGCCGCTCCTCTCCACTGGTTGCTTGTTCCATTTCGTATCGAGTTCAAGCTCTGTCTGTTTGTCTTCAAATCACTTCACGGAGCTGCGCACAAGTAATACTGCGCGATTGTTGCGAAGAGACTCATTCCTTCGCGGTCGGACTTCGGCTCCGATCAGCTGTGAGGACCAAACTGCGTGTGCGGAGGATGAGAACGCGCTTCGGGGATCGTGCCTTCTAGGCCGCTGGTCCTCGATGCTGGAACAGACTTCCTTTCGCTATTCGATCGGCTGGGTCAGTCGATTCTTTTAAGTCTATGCTAAAAGCGCTCTTGTTCTCTAAGGTTAATATTTTTATCACGCCTCTTATTTGTTCGATAAGGCGACCTTGTAACGGCGTGGCTGTGCTACGGCGCAATAGAAATTGCCGCAATTATTAGACCAAGGTAAGACGTGTAAAATGAAGTGAGTATCTTGATCTGAATTCGAGTAGTCTAGTGAGGGAACCAATGACGGTTGTCCAACATGAAAGAAGAATGTTGGAAGTCGGGTTCTAATTAATTAGTCTGGCGTCTGGATTTAGAACGGATTGGGAGGGGTACGAACCTTTTGAAGACCAACAAAGAGGGAGTTGCAGCAATCAATTTGTGGCCAGGTAAAGACAGAAGATGGTACAGAGCGTCGGATTATTGCTCAAAGCCGTCTCAGACATGCAACATATATTTTCAAGTGCTTTCATAATAATTATAATTTCCAATGTTTCGTTTCGCTATATGCACCGGTTGAATTTAAATCATTTGCGCAAGTTTAAACCGACTTCCACTTCCATGTTTACAATAACTTACGTCGACATGTACCTCTCGTTCTAGGCTAGGCTACTTCTACTAGTCTATAACTCTTTTAAATCCATGCTAGAAACATACTTCTTCATTAATTAGAGATCATCCCGCCTGTTGGCGGTTTTGTAATGCGCCCTTGAAACATATTTTGGCGGTGTTTCGGAGCCGTATAAATTGTCGCTATTATAATATTAATAATAATAATTATTATTATTATTATTATTATTATTATTATTATTATTATTATTATTATTATTATAATTTTCCGAAGTAGTTCGAATCACAAAGGCAATTATGACAACGCATGCAAATAAAAACTAAAGACTCATAAATGAACAGTCAATCAGATGGCAGTGGCTGCTTTTCGAATGTGCCCCTGCAGGCAACAGCGTTGAATCGCTGCCTGCAGACAGAAAACCGTTGAAATAGGTAACCTGTCTCTTTAGGGTCTCCGGAAATTCGTGTCAGCAGGCGCCCCAAATCCTTAAGTAGCTTCATTCCCTCGATGCTGATGGGCCCATGGTCTCGAAAGCCATGTAAAATAATTGTTATTTCAAATATCCTGATTGCTCAATACTCATCCAGTTTTCAGTTTTGATGCTTATCAAAAATCTACATTTAGTGTTAGTACAATCACTCAACATTAAAACCGTGTTTTATTGCTCATCCAACTTCCAGTTTCCTGCATAAAAATATTTGCGGAATAGCTGTAGGATCATGTATTAAGAGTTAAAAACCATGCAACAGCGATAAATTCAGAATGCTAAAGCAATAAACCACCGATGACTTTACTTTGAGAATGTTCCTTCACGCATATTTTTCCTTTCCAGTCTCTTCGGGTTTTCTATCAAAACGTTCAGCACTGCCTGTCAGCCTAAACCTAAAATTGACTTCACTGTGGTAGCTAATCGCCAGTTAAAAGTATATAAATCCGTCCCGGACCGAAGAGAGAACAGTTCGTGAACTATAATTACTTTGACCTCGTTGCGACAACCAACGAAAAATTCCTGGGATTTTTATTCTTCAAATCCAGCAATAGCAATCATTACAAAATGCAGAATAAACAACTATTTCACGCGTATAAAACAACTCAACGTTAAAACTCCAAATCATAGGCGCAACCACCTTGCGTCCTTCGCTTTTTAGAGGCCAACTTCCTCCCAACTTTTGCCACCGACAAGTGCTAATAGCCGTTTCAATATAGTTTGGCTTATTAAGAACGTAGCTTTTGAGCACTAAGGTTGAGTCAAGAGCGTTTTAATCCGGCATGTATAGACTACATCCTACTCCGACAGTGTTGGTTTCTCACAGATAGCACGTGAATTATTTTGTTGCCAAGTGTGAATCACGGAAACTGATCTTTGGTGATATTAAGTGACTCTCGAGTCTTGACTTTCTTTCAGTAGGCCTGTTTTCGTGTATGGTTTGAATGCTTTTGGTGTTTTCGATGCAAAATACCAGGTGATTTGCAGTCAAATGTGCCAGAAATTATCAATATAATGTAGTATAGTAGCCTATTCCTTTAGTTAGTTTTGCTCAGTCGCTCTTTTTATTCTTACTGTTTTGTTTCTGTGGTAAAGTATGTCTACACTATGGGGGTTAGACCTGGGAGTCGACCCCAATAAGACGACCCCAGTCGACTTGGTCATCCCAAGTCGGGTCGGGTCGTTTCTGCTCACCGCAACTGACCCCAAGTCGAATTTTGTAGATAGAAGTCACTTGAAGTTGTTTTTACCTCAAGTCGACTTAAACCGACTTGAGACACAAACATAGTTAAATTTGTCACTTCAAACCAATGATTGTGACAATATTTAAATTGCTTTTGTTGCCTAGTGTGTTCACAAGAATGAATGAGACCTTTGCTAAACAGAGACTTAGGCTAGGCTATAGGCTACTGATTTTTTGCCGGTAGGCTATCGTGCAGACTGCCGTCTGCCGATCTATTCATATAATTTGTAATTTTATGCTTAAACGTCACGCTTAGGAATGCGCTTAATTAAAATGGTGAAACAAAATGTCACTAAAATATTAGCACGTGGGCTTATCAAGCAATCAGTGAACTTCTAGTGGTCAGTGAATTCGGCGCAAAGAAAGCTGTATCTACAAGGCCGATTATATTAAATCGATAGTATAGCGCTACTTTGGAACGCTGCATCTGGAGTTGTCTGCAGACGGAAAAACTATTGTAGGGTCTATTGGACAATGAAAGACTTTACTGTCAGTGAGTAGGCCTAGTAGCTGTAGTAGCCTACTGTAGGATGATACGCTTGCAATGTTATAGGCCTATGCTAAGTTGTGAAATGATGTTAGAGGCCAAATAATTATGAAAACAGAATTACAAATTAGGTTAATCATAACACGCCATTCAGTGCAACCATGCAGTCCGCAGTCCGCGGTCCGTTATTTTATCTTAGACCCAGTGTTGTTGTCAAGACCTCAAACCTCAAGACCAAGACCAAGACCAAGACTTTGAACCTCAAGCCCAAGACCAAGACCAAGACTTTTATTCTCAAGACCAAGACCAAGACCAAGCCTTTTGCACTCAAGACCAAGACAAGACCAAGACTTTTGGTCTCAAGACCAAGACAAGACCTTGCGAAAATACAAGTTCTGCTATCTTAATGAAAACGTATTTTATTCAAACAAAGCAACTCTATAACCAAACTGCAGAGAATTCCGAGTTCAGTTCGTGCCTACAAAACTCCTTAATGTGATTATGTGCAATGTTATTGCAAATGGCTGTTGCATTTTAACAGAACCAATTCACTCAGAATTTTCTGACCAAGGCGTGTCCGGTGTGGCCTCATGAAAATTCCACCATGCGAAAAAATACGTTCTACAGGTGCTGAAGTTACTGGCACGCACAGCATCTTTTCAAGCACTGGATATAAATTTAGAAATCATGAGTCTTTTTTAAAATCCTGCCATGGCGTATCTGACCGCCTGGCTTCTGATACGAGTCTTCCAGTCTCCAGATACAGCATAACTGTTGCTGCTGCCGATGGTAAATTGGTGCATAACTAAAAATAGAAACTGGGTACGTTCCTGAATAACGCTACCCATTGATTTACATTAATGCACAAGTACATCGGCCCCACGACCTTAAAAATCACCCTGATTATTCAATGTTAATACTGAAGGGCAGTGAAGGCAGGTCTTGGTCTTGGTCTTGAAAAACCAAGACCAAGACTTTGAACCTCAAGACCAAGACCAAGACCAAGACTTTTATTCTCAAGACCAAGACCAAGACTTTTATTCTCAAGACCAAGACCAAGACCAAGACTTTTAAAACCGAACTCGAGTGCACTCGAGACCAAGACTTTTTTATTAATATTAAAAAAATAATAATTATGAGTGTAATTTGAATAATCACAGACAATGGACAAGCTAAAATTCATAGGCCTAATAATTTGCCATCGCATTGTATAAGTTACTAAATGGCCCAAAGCATCACAAAACTATGCAAACTGAAACGCAAACAGTTTGAAATGGGCGTAACAGCACCTTAACAAATTCGTGCATCAATTAAGTGTTGAGGCCTCATTACTCATTTGTAGGCCTAAATAAAATTAATGCTTGCAGGAAAATTGGCTTGACTTCTTGCATTAGTAGCCGTACGTTGATCTAGACTAATGGCTAGTACCATGCCAGAAGTCGACTTCAAGTCGGAAGTCGGTTGTTTTTCTGCCAAGTCGGGTCAAGTCGTTTTGACGCCGAGAAATCGACTTCAAGCGTCAAGTGGGGTCCATGGGCGCCCGCAGAAATGTTGAAGGAGGGGGCAAAAACATGATGGTCAGGGCTACAAAAATGTTAGCAAGAGGTAAAAAATGCAAAGCAGGGAGTTAAGAACATGCATGGGTATTTTTCATAGAGGTTTCTCGAATTTCTCAGTTTCACTTTAAAAATTTTTTAATATGCATTGCTTCTTTTTGCAAAGAAATTTGATTAAAAAATCGAAAAGTATTAGTTACAAGTATGTTTTTTAATTCTCTAATGCGAAGAAATTCGTTATAAACCCCAAAAGTAGTAGGCCTAGTGAGAAAATAGGTTTCAATTTTCCAGGGGGGCAAGTGCCCCCTCTTGCCCCTATGTGCGGGCGCCCATGGTGGGGTCAGATTAGCTGACCAAAGTCACTCCCAGGTCTAATGGGGGTATACTTATAATAGGGGGCAGTGGGGGACGGTCCCCCTTGAAAGTTTGTGGTGGAGACGGAAGTGCTTATATTTCTCCCCCAATATTTCAGAAATAGCTAATAAATATCATCATAAATTTCTGGAATGTTACCTCTGTTTATCCATAATGATCAATTTTGTTCAGATGACAGCTTAAAACGCTACCATCACAGTATGAATATAAACAAAATGAAACAGTGAGAGTGGACATTTATTGAGTCTTATCCATGTACTAGCGAAATGAAATTATGAGAAATTATTTTCGGATGACGGCTTAAAAAATCTGAAACTTTTTAACATTTCGAGGGACGCTTTTGAAGTCCAAAACCACAACTATCAACACTGAAATGATTGAGCAATTTCCTTCAAATGGCAGCATGAAATGCTACCATTACAGCAATTGTTGGGGACATTTATAAAAGTATTAGCCTAACTTTTCTGACTAAATTACATTATATGCTGTCAATTAATGAATATTAGTGACATTGGAAAAATACTTAGTTCACGCCTTTATATCCGTCTATGTCCGTCTCACTCTCAATGTATTCTAGGCCTATATTTTAACAGTATGCTTGCCTCTGTAGGTCTGCATGCTCTTATTTTGTACTATCGTCAACGGCCTTTGATATCAGTATGACGCCGCTAAACGATTGAATAAGCAAATTGCATGTGTTGTTGTAAGATGACTGTGAGCTAATTTTGTATAATGTATGTGGTCAGCTAAGGGTTGAGTGTACGAATAGACCAGCTCAAGGTCAGCGTCTAGACAGACAGAACTGCAGGTGGCAGACTGGCGGGAAAGTTGGCGCGGCTCGGCCGACCGTCGCCGGAGAGCGCGAGAGAGAGACAGACAGACAGACAGACAGATAGACAGAGAGAGAGAGGCAGAGAGAAGGACAGAGCGGGAGGGGGAAGAGTGTACGCCCAGACAGTGAGATGAGTTGTAGAAGGAAGGCTAGACAGTGTAGAAGACGTTGAGAGAGCAGTGGGTAGTTGAGTGTAAGACGTTTTAGAGAACAGTGGAGTGTGTGTTGAAAAACTGTAGAGAGCAGTAGATAATAAGGTTGCGTTGCTGTCGTAGAATTCAAGCGTTTGTCGTCGTTGATGCATTGTTGTGTTATTTGCGTTGTTATGAACGAAGAAGAAAATACAAGAAACAGAGCTTTGTTGTAAGTGAACAAGTTAAGAACTTTAGAAACTTATACACTAGCTTTAGATACCGTAATACAGTGAATAGGTTAGGCCTAGGCTGCGCTACTGAACTGCAGAAGAGACTGGAGAAATCGTCAGTGATTGTGGAGCCTGACATTTGGTGGCAGCGGTGGGATACTGAATTCAGGCAACGAACGGTGGGATTCTGAATTCAGGCAACGAACGGTGGGATTGTGGATTCAAGCAACGGACAGTGGGATTGTCAATCCAAGCAACGGACGGTGGAATTTTGTATCCGAGATACGGACGTTGGGATATCGAATTCAGGTTACGAACGGTGGATCGCGAATTCAGGCAACGACGTTGGAATAGTCGTGTCCAAGCTACGGACAGTGGATTTTGAAGCTTTACGAGACGCCGACCACACGGGAGAAGGAGAGTGAGCATCTGAACAACCGGAGAAGCAGTCCGAGCATCCGAACAACTGGTGAGAAGATACAACGAGCATACGAACGACACTACGACAACGCAACGCCAGAGAGAGAGGTATACAAAACTCGCTCCTCGAATAAACAAGTAATTGAAATTACAGTCAACCAATCACAGAAAGCATAACCACTCCCTCGATTTCTTCACGCAAATCAGTTGAAGTAAGAAAGTAAGATGGAGAAACTTACAGAACAAAAGCAAGCTAGTATAAAGAAGATGTCTTCTGATCGATTAATAAAGTTATTAATTGAAGCCGGTCTAGACGTGGAAGAAGTCGAAGAGATGTCAAGGGAAAATTTGATGAGAGCCCTAGCAGAGGTGTGGCTAAAGGAAGCTGAAGAGAAAGGTGCAATAGGTGGTGTTGAGGAGAAACCACAGGTCATGTCTATGGAGGCGTTGATGCAATTTATGATGATGAGGGAGGAGCAACGGAGACAAGAAGAGGAGAAACGTAGACAAGAGGATAAAGAGAAAGAGGAGCAGCGGAGACAAGAAGAGAAAGAACGGAAACAAGAAGAGAAAGAGAAAGAGGAGCAGCGGAGACAAGAAGAGAAAGAGGAGCAACGTAGACGAGAGGATAAAGAGGAGCAACGGAGACGAGAAGATCAAGAGAAAGAGGAACGAATTAGGAAAGAAGAGAAAGAAAGAGTGGAAAAAGCGGAAAGAATGAGACAAGAAGAGATAGAGATGCAGAAGCAGCAGTTCCAGCTTCAGTTAGAACAACTGAGAAGAGATCGTGACGAAGCAGAAAAAAGAAGGATGGAACTAATGATAGAATACGAGAGAGCAAGAAAAAGTGATGAAGAAATACGAAAACAGCAGATTGAAGAGCAAAAGGCTCGCGAGGAAGACAAAGAAGCCATGCGTTTGGTAGAATTGGAAAGAGCCGAAGCGATTCGACAAGAAGAATTGAAAATGGAGAAAGAAAGTTTGGAAAAAGCGGAAAGAGAAAGGGAAGAACAAGTACAATTAGAACAAAAGAAACTCGCTCTTAAGGAAGCTCAGCTCCGAGAAATGGCTATAGAAAAGGAGGAACGCAGAAGACAGTTAGAATTGTTGCAGCAAAAAATAGAACAGGAAGAACTGCGTAGGGTAGAAGATCAAGATAGACTGAGAGAACGAAATGAAGACGAAAGAAGAAGCCGTGAGGAGTCAGAACGAAATAGGATCAGAGAAAGTGAGACAATGGTGTCCAAGATTAAAAAGATAGGTGATGCAATGAAACACGTGTTACCTAAGATGCCATATGATATAATGGAGGTGCCATTATATTTTGAAACAGTTGAGAATGCATTCAACAGTTTTACGGTGGAAAAGCAGTTCTGGGTCAAATTGCTGTTGCCACTAATGACGCCAAGGGCGAGAACGGTGTTGAACCGATTGTCTTTTGATGATCTAGACGATTACGACATAGTGAAAGAACATTTACTGAAAGAATTCAAATTGACAGCGAGAGAATATCGATCACGATTTGGAGATGCGAGGAAAACGGCAGAAGAGACATACACTATGTTTACAGCAAGATTGAAGAATCTGTTGAACTATTATGTCAGAAGTAGACGAGTGGGCAAAGACTATGAGAAGTTATTTGATCTGTTGGTGGCGGATAAGTTGAAAGAATGTCTACCACCGGGTCCACTACAGTTCGTACTAGCAAAGGAGGGTACTGAATGCTTTGAAGCTAGTAATGTTGCAGAACTCGCAGACATACACGTGAACAATCGAATTGGTCTAATGTTTCAAGACAAACCGAAATATGAAGCATGGGGTAGTAGTTCGAAGCAACCCAGGTGGAATAGTATTAACAAAGAAACAGGAAACCAAGCCAGAAGTAACGAAGCAAGGAATGACGGTGCTCCTGGAAGACAGTTTGGTCAAGATAGAAGAGAAGCAACGGGTGACAGACAAATATACAGTCGAATTCCAGTGATGGGACGCCAAAGAGAAAACAATGCAGCGTACAATTACAGGCGGGAGAGCACTGAACAGAGAGGGATTGGTAAGAAACGTTGCCATAATTGTCAGTCAGACAAACATCTGATAAAGGATTGTCGTGTACCACCAAGAATGACAAATCTGAGAAATAGATTTACTCGAAGTGCAGAAAATCTCAGAGTAAATCAGATACAAGTAATGAATGCACCGAATCAGCCTGAAGAACAAGTCAACCGCGAAACGGAAGTGAAGTCAGTAATGAAGTGCACGCCTCAATTTGCTATACAGAGAGAAATAGTAAATTCTGTTCCCATCAAAGATACTTGTCGAGAAACAGAAAGCAAAGATGAGTGTCAACGTACGAAGAAGTCTTTATTACAGCATGTCAATGTAGAGATACGTGGAAATGATGACAGTTGTCAGCCCGTGCAAGTCAAAGCGCTGATTGACTCTGGTACTGAGATTCCAGTAATCAATGAGGAATTGTTGAAAGGAGCGACAGTGGAAGAAATTGGCAGAGTACATTTGCAATGTGTGGCAGGAGAACCCATTCCAGCTAAGTTGGTGAAAATCGAAGTGCGGATGAGTTGTCATAATGAAGGAGGAGATCTGAAAGACAAGGGAGTAAATATCGCGCCATATTTAACCTTGGTGTGTGCCAGCATTCCGGCAGTCTTGTGCAAAGAAAACAAAGAAAAGTTCTTGCTGCATCCAGAGATAATCGCAGAACTGAAAGAGGTTCCACCAGTGAGTGTATTGCAAGGAGAATTGCAAGCGAATGTGACTACAAGAGCACAGAGTCGGAGAAGAGAAGTGGAAGAAGGAGAAGAGGAAAAGTCAAATGAAAGCTTGCAAGATGAGGACACAGAAAGCGATGGTGAACAAAGCGTTCAAGAAGAAGAAGAAGGAGTAACATCCGGGAACAATGAAATTGAAGAAGAGATGGTTGCATGTGAACGTGATGATGATGATGATGATTCTGAGAGTGATGGTGAAATGGACACGAGTATGAGGGATTTGTTTGCCGAGAATACGAGTGATGAAAGACAATTGGCAGACGCGAAGAAGTTTGAAGAGCAACAGAGAAATGACGAGTCACTGAAGTCGTGGTGGAGGATAGCTGAAGACAAAGGATCAGAGTTTAGTGTGGTGAATGGGTTGATGTATAAGAAGCATCAAATGTTGGATCAGTTGGTGTATCAGTTGGTGTTGCCGAAGGAAAGAAGAATTCAGGTGATGGAATTGGCGCACGAGTCAGTATTTGGCGGACACTTGGGAGAAGAGAAGACAAGGGAACGTATCAAGTTGTCCTTTGTGTGGCCAAGAATGCGTAGAGATGTGGTGAAATTCTGCAAGTCCTGTGAGAAGTGTCAGTTGAAAACACGAAGTTTGGTGATGGATCGAGTGCCGATTACACCAATACCAAGAGAGGATGTGCCGTTCAGAAGAATGACCATGGACGTTGTAGGACCAATCGAACCGACGTCAGCAGCAGGGCATAAGTATTGCTTGTGCATCGTGGACTCATGTACAAGATGGCCGACAATCTTTTTGATGAAATCATTGACCGCTAAGGCTGTATGCGAAGCTTTGATGAAGCTGTTCATGGATGTGGGAGTTCCGTCAGTGATAACGAGTGATAGAGGGACGAATTTTACAGCCAGTCTAACGAGAGAATTTCTGAAATTGAGGGGGTGTTGTCCTCGATTCGATTCGCCAGGACATCCAGAAGCGGCAGGATTGGTGGAGAGATGGAATCAAACGTTCAAGAAAATGATTCATCATGTCGTTGTGGAAAATCCGAGACAGTGGCATAAAATTATTCCATTTACAGTCTGGGCATTGAGAGAAGTGCCTAATGCAACTACAGGAGTGGCACCGTATCTACTAGTCTATGGAAAGTTGCCGAGAGGGCCACTAACCATTCTTAAAGAAAGCTGGACCAAAGAAATAAATCTACCACCGAACATTGGAGTGCAACCGGCAAAGTACCTGAAGAATTTAAGAGCAGACATGGAAAAGGCCTTGACATTCGCCGAGAACTGTGCTGAAGAAAAGCAAAAACAATACGCCAGTCAATATAACAAAAGAGCAAAAGATAAAGAATTCGAATCAGGAGAGAACGTCATCGTCCTGTATCCAACATCAACCAATAAATTGATCTCCCGATGGCATGGTCCATGCACGGTCTTACAAAGAAGATCCAAATATTCGTATCTGGTGGACATGAATGAAAACGGTCGGCGGATTATTCATGCTAACAAGATGAGGAAGTTCATTACGAGAACATTGTCTTGTGGTCTGATCGTGGAAGAGGATGACTAATTTGGATCAGTGGTAGAAATACCGCTGAAGGAAGACTATTCAGAGACAAAACAGAAATCACTCCAATTGGATTACGAACAAATTGGACATCTTACCAGCGAACAGCAGAAACAATTACTTGATGTACTGAATCGATATGCAGACAGATTTTCAGACAAACCTGGACTATGTACATTAGTAGAACACGAAGTGGTGCTGAGACCAGACTTTCGAGAAAAAGAATTCGTGGCATATCGAATACCACTAATATACCGAGCAGAAGTGGAAAAACAAATACAAGAGATGCTGAAAGAAAACATCATTCAACCATCGTCAAGCAGAATGGCAAGTCCACTTGTCATTGTCAAAAAGAAGGATGGATCCTTGAGATTGGCTTGTGACTACAGATACATTAACTCTTTTACTGAAAACTGCAGATATCCTATGCCAATCGTCAACGATGTCTTGAGCAAAGTCGGAAAATCCAAGTTCATTTCTGTTATGGACTGTCGCAGTGCATATTGGACTTGTCCTGTGAAAAAGAGTGACCAATGGAAGACTGCGTTTGTTACACATAATGGACTGTATGAATTTACGCGTGTTCCTTTTGGAATGATTAACTCTGGAAGGACTTTTGTAAAAGCGATAAATATGATTTTGCAACCGATTCATGATTTTACTGAACCTTATGTTGATGACATTGCAGTGCATTCTAATGATTGGGACATTCATTTGAGACATTTGGAATTATTTTTGAAACAAATAAGACTGCATAATGTAACATTGAACTTGAAGAAATGTGTGTTTGGTAAGAGTGAGGTGAAGTTCATCGGTCACCTTATAGGATCAGGGAAGAAGATGATGAATCCAGACAGGATTGACAGTTTAATTAATTTGAAGAAACCTGAAACCAGGAAGGAAGTGAAGCAAGTCTTAGGATTTTTTGGGTTTTACAGACAGTTTATTTGTAATTTCGCTGAAATTGCTAAACCATTGACAGACTTGACCAGCAAGAAAGTACCTGAGAACATTGTTTGGACTGATGCACATCAGAAAGCCTTTGATTCCCTTAAACAGATTGTCTTGTCAAATGTGATTCTATAATATATGTTTGAGGTTGGTAAACCATTCAATTTGTACTGTGATAGCAGTGATTTTGCTGTGGGAGCTGTTCTGTCTCAGGTGGACGAGGCAGGGATTGAACGTCCCGTTTCATTTATCAGTCAGAAGCTGACAGATACCCAGAGGAGGTGGGCGACGATTGAGAAGGAAGCCTATGCAATCATATGGGCTTTAAACAAGTTGAAAGAAATTCTTATTGGTTCTAAAATCAATGTGTTTACAGACCATAATCCTTTAGTTTATTTGACTGAATCAATGTCGAAATCTGCTAAATTAGTCAGATGGTCTTTATCATTGCAAAATTTTGACATTCTGTTGAACTATAAGAAAGGTAAATTGAATGTAGTAGCTGATTGTCTGTCTAGATTGTAGTGTAAGATATTTTATGATGTTATATATTATGGACTATTTGCATTGTTTAGTTAAGGTACGTTCGCTAATTTTTATAGATAATTAGCTCTCTTTAAAAGAAAGGAGGGAGGTAATGTGAGCTAATTTTGTATAATGTATGTGGTCAGCTAAGGGTTGAGTGTACGAATAGACCAGCTCAAGGTCAGCGTCTAGACAGACAGAACTGCAGGTGGCAGACTGGCGGGAAAGTTGGCGCGGCTCGGCCGACCGTCGCCGGAGAGCGCGAGAGAGAGACAGACAGACAGACAGATAGACAGAGAGAGAGAGGCAGAGAGAAGGACAGAGCGGGAGGGGGAAGAGTGTACGCCCAGACAGTGAGATGAGTTGTAGAAGGAAGGCTAGACAGTGTAGAAGACGTTGAGAGAGCAGTGGGTAGTTGAGTGTAAGACGTTTTAGAGAACAGTGGAGTGTGTGTTGAAAAACTGTAGAGAGCAGTAGATAATAAGGTTGCGTTGCTGTCGTAGAATTCAAGCGTTTGTCGTCGTTGATGCATTGTTGTGTTATTTGCGTTGTTATGAACGAAGAAGAAAATACAAGAAACAGAGCTTTGTTGTAAGTGAACAAGTTAAGAACTTTAGAAACTTATACACTAGCTTTAGATACCGTAATACAGTGAATAGGTTAGGCCTAGGCTGCGCTACTGAACTGAAGAAGAGACTGGAGAAATCGTCAGTGATTGTGGAGCCTGACAATGACTAACTCGTGCAAATTGAACAATAGCTTGACAAATTATTATAGAAATTGTCTTGAACAAGAAATGTTTAGCATAATACCATAAATTCTACATGACCATTTTTAATCTGGCCTATCCTACATGAGGTTTTTACAAATTTACAGAAAAGTTGGGTCCATTACAGGTTTCTACGACATATTTATTGCAGTTGTCGCTTCTATTACTGGTTAAGATTTACGTAATCTGTAATCTGAGTTCCTGTAGACTGTTTCAACTGCATAATTGTACACTGTAGCCGGTTGCGGTTTGTCAACCGGATTGTTGAACAAACGAAAATTATTATGATGTGACTTTTCCGTTTGAATTTTTAGGAACCTAACAGCCAATAAAGCAACTATTGTTATGAAGGTATATATTCAAGGAGTGAGTACTCATACATGAAAGCCATAAATCATATCTGGAAATGTTGAAAGATTGTTTCGTTTTGTTGCGTTATATTGAGATAATGTAGGCTAATTGAGTGAGTTGCCTACTTTTTAATGGCGTAATTTATATATTAATTCCCATGGCCATGACTAACCCCTGCAACAAATATTGTGGGCGCCCATGGGCACCAGTTTATTCACGAGCACGACAATATGCACTGTTAAGGCAAACTCTTGCAACACATATTTGCTGCAAGACAACTATGAATCCAAATTGTGTCCGACTAGAGGCGCATCTAGTCTATGTCAACCGTAAACCTTAGATCTATTGCTAGGACAAATTAAACTATTTACGAATTTACTATTGTAACGGATCACCCACTTGGATCCAACGTAACGGAACAGGGCTGGGCAAAAGTTACCAGTGGCCGAGTCACCAACCCTGTCGTCACGGTCTCGTCAGTCCTGTCCGGGGGTAAGGCTTCAACTGGAGATTGAAGACTAGCCGACTAGGCTTAAACACATTTATTGGTTTCTGATGACAACATATAGCAAGACAAGTAGGCATAAGCGAACAGAACAGAACAATACTGGAAATGGGACTCGATTAGCACTGCAGCAACCCCGATAGTACCCCGGGTCCTTCCTGCGGTCGCAGTCAACCGTCCAGGCACCACCCGTCAGTCGAGAAGGTAATCGCTGACGTCCGTCGGAGCAGTCCTTGCAGTAACCGTCGACGTCAGTCGCTGTCGTCGAAGTATCGGGCCGAACCCCGGTTCGGTGGAAGCAGACGACCTCTAGACCGACGCTTAATGGCTCAAGATCAATAGAGGTCAAGTGCTTACTCCCACAGTCAGTTACCACTCGAGCCGCGTTTTACCGCGAGTCCAGTGCCGGACAATTATTCAGCTTCGTGGCCGTCCAAGAGTCGGTGTCGAACAGGAAAAGTCACGTCCTTATATAGCATGCGAAGCGTGATGCGTGCCAGCCAGACCGGTAGACGGTAGTCCAGGTAGATGGGTAGTCGTGGGCGGAGCGGACGAGGCAGTAAGCTGGGTAGACTAGGCAGTCGTAGGCGGAGCAGACAAGGCGGTGGATGGGTAGTCGGGTAGTCATGTGCGGAGCAGACGAGACGGTAGACTATGTAGACTAGGTAGTCGTGGGCGGAGCACACGAGGCAGTAGACTAGGTAGACTAGGTAGATAGGTGGATGCAGGCGCTCAGCCGAGAAAGGCAGGCGGACAGAATAAGACAGGTAGACGGACAGAAGAAAACAGCCGGACAGCGGCAAGCACACGCGTCACACGGCGCAACTACGCAATGCACAAATCCAAATCTCCACACTATTACCAAATAATCAGGGCAGCAACAAAGAGACACACATAATGTGAGAAATATAAATCCTACATTACATAAATTATACATGTACATTTTACAAAGAGTCGCCGATGATGCTTTAAGCAGTGGCGTAGCAATAGGTCGTGCAACTCGTGCAGTGCACGCGGGCCCCCGGCTGTAAAGGCGGTCATTTTTTTTCTTCAGGAAATTATTCGGAATATATTCAATTCTGCATGTACAGCGGTCCAGTAGCAATGGATTGTGCAGAATGTGCAGTGTACAGGGCCCCGGCTGCACAACCCCCCCCGGTGGTCGGATAATATTCAGAATGAAATCAAGTCGAAATGTAAACCTACAGCGTATAGGCCTACAGTCAATAGAATCATTTGCTTAAGGTGGAATTATTTAATACAAAACCGTGTGCGGTGTGCCATCATAAAAAATCTGTAATCCTTGCAGTCTTTGGCGGGCAGGTATTTTTGCTCACGTGTAGCCTACGCTCAAATATAATGGTGTCACGGATCACGGAGCATTATAACTTTATAGTGCTGTGTGTAGGCAGGGGCGCAGCCAGAACATTTTGTTGTGCTCAGATTGATAGCGCAGAAAGCGCGAACCCGGGAGTGCCCACCCAGACTAGGGGGTCTGGAGGAGCGTCGTTAGCTCCCCAGCGGGGTCTGGGGCGGAGCCCCAGAAACCAACACACTTTTAGCTGGTGATATCGCCTAGAGCACGTTTCAGGCTCTTGTTTGCCAGCTGCTGTCTCTAGATGCACAGAAGCGCTTCTTCGACTGCATAAATCCATTTAGAATTGCACATTTGTCAATAACTGCACGTTTAAAACCCCTGGGATGTGCCCTCCCCATCATCAAATTTTTAAAAATGGCAACACTGTTATGGTACCATTTTAGGCTGTCATTTGAATGAAATTTCTCATAATTTCATTGCTGAAATACATGATTCAACAATTCAATAAAATAATGTCTCCTCCCAATTGTTAAATTGTTTTTCTAAAATTATTTTGAAAGTTCGAATTTGAAAGAAAGCACTGGAGAGAAACCATAAAGGCAACTAAGTCTTGTGCAATGTAGTATTTGTACAAAAAATTAATATTAACAGTATGTTATGCACATTATAATATCATAATATTATGACAGTATCATGATTATTATATTGTAATAGTAAATAATAACATTATTATCGTATTATAGTAGTAAATAAAATCATGGTATATTATAGCAGCTTATGTAATACAATAATTTAAGCAGCAACTAAAAACTGCTATCACTTTGTCAAAATTTCTTAGGGAAAATTTCATTTCTGGGGGACTTTCTCCGCTAGAGATGTCCTGATTAAGCACTGCTGATTAACTATATTATAATTACTAATTTTAAGAAAAACAATTCTTAACTAGGCCCTGATAAAATAGGACAGGCGCTACTTTCAATTTAGTCGTATAGGCCTACCATTATCAATAAGTTGGTGACACAATGTAACATAAATACATAGGCCTATCGCTAAGACTTTTCATCCATCACTAGACAAATTCTCGAGATTCGTACAAGCTCAGGTAGACCAACGAACACTGAAATCCGGTGCTTTTTGAACCATGCATTTGACTAAAATTATAATACAGAGTAATGAAGGAACTTGTTTGTGTAATCTGAAAGACTGAAAGAGCGAAAGGGACCCCACCTTACCCCTCCCCTCACCCTACCCCTCCCCCACCCTATCTCCTAACACCCCAACAAAGAAACTCATCGGATTTGGAAAAATTGCGTGGGTCACCTTTTTAGCCCTGGGGTGCTCAAGCACCTCCAGCACCCCTTTGTTGCGCCACTGTGTGTAGGCTAATTTAAATTGGCAATCGCATAATTAATTTAGGCCTACGTGGAAATACTCTCCCTTTCCCTCCGGTGGGCTTCACTCTTATTTAAGTGGCGCTTCTAAGCAACAAGCACAAAGTACAGACAAAGGAGGTCCGTCAAAATATGTGAACTTTCCGCATTTACTAAGCCTGCAATGTATATACCGATGACTCCATCAGGCCTGGGGACAGAATTGAATTCAGTTTGAAAAGTGCTCGGGTAGTGGTGGATGTGGATATCCAAGGCTGTGCACGAGGGTATACGCGGGTATACAGCGTGTACTCACCTCCGGGATAAACGGCATCGTGTAACCTACTCACCTCCCGAAAGCCAGGGTATATGCGAGTATATAGCGTATACTCATCTCACAGAGAATTCAATGTAAACAAATGTGCGAGAAATGAAATTTCGACGAGAAAAGAGGCGAGAATGGTGTAACATGGAGTACAAGTAGATCTAACAAGAAAACCAGGTGATGACTAAAAAAGACAGTCAGAAAAATTTCGGACAGAAAAGATCCATTTTTCGGCCGGTGTCGCGTGACAGTCTCCCCCCCCTGAAAGTCTCCCCCGGAGACTTTATTTCGAAACAGATTATCCCCGGCGGATCTGTTTCAGAATAAATTCGCCCCCGGAGACTCTGTTCTGAAATAAAGTCTCCGGGGGAGAGAATATTTCCTCGGCCTACGAAAGAAAGTTTCCCCGTTGAGCGTGAAATCGGCAACAGTCGCATGAAATTTATAGATGAGCATATTAAACCGTTAGTATACGTTGCTAAATTATTTAACACGAACATATATATATATATATAATATTATATATATATATATATATACTTTTTCACCAGAAAATATCTTCCAATACAGATTTTCGGCCAGAAGGAGACTCTGTTTCGGTGGGAGACTTTGTATCGGGAAGACTTTATTTCGTGACACCGGCGTGTAGCCTCTACTCACCTCAAAATTTACCAATACAGTCCTGTGGCTATTGACATCGCGTAGAGAATCATTTCGGAAACTATGGTGATATACCAGTTATATATTACCAAATGACACTGATGGAGCGAAAGCATCTTATTTGAAGGGGCCCACCACCGAAGCCCTGCACAGAGCCCCCCCCAAACCTTGCTACGCCACTGGCTTCAAGTTTCCTTTCTAAAAAACAGACGCCAACCAATTTACTCTAGGAATAAATTCTGCCTTATTGACGCAACCACGAAGTAGGATTTATATTTCTCATAATATGAGTTTATATTTCTCATAATATTATTATGTGTGTCTCTTGTTAAATAAGTGGCCATAATATTATTATATTAAACGTTCTTAAGACGTCAACGTTTTTAATCATAACAGAATCGTTCAGTAAAGCAGAAACTGTCGAATAATAGACTACCTTGAACACATTTCGGCAAACGAACGCTATGGGCGGCACTGCAGGAAAATGCTGGCGAAACAAAAGTAATCGCAAACGCCAGAATCCTGATTTGCGATCTTCTTCAAGCTACAAAAGAGGTAAGTGGAGAGAAGCATTAGGTCTATTATTATTCTTTTAAACGGAGTGCTAAGAGACCCGCCAGTTTATCCATCCATGATCCTAGCTCGTCCTTAGCCTAATCTTCTCTTCCACTTGCACAGCCTCTGCTATAGCCTATAATTTTCACCCACCACTGAAAACTACGGCGCTCCGTTCGGGCCATCTGGTAATAAATTTAAAAGTCGTTATCGACGTTAATGTCGTTACAATCACTTTAAAAGTCGTTCTTACGACTTTTCGTTTCTACGACTTTTGGTGCTAAAAAATAGAATGGAAAAAATCAAATTGCTCTACAAATATAGGCTACACGTGTTTGTCAACTTCATTGTGCACAGACAATCTCTGTGCTTCACCTTCAATAGTAATAATTGTATTGTATATAAGCATTTAAAAAGCCCCTCTTACAAACTGGCTATTCAGCGTCATAGCCCCGAGGAAATAAAAAAGACTTCAAGTAGCAAAGAGCTGAAGATGACACCACAATAAGATCTTACTACGGATAGTGGAGGGAGGTCATTCCACATAGAAGGGCCTACAATGGCAAAGGCACGGTGTTGGGTCATAGCAGTCTTTGCCCTTAGAACCAAGAGATCTAGTCGATCAGCAGACCGGATATGGCTGGAAGAGACTGCAGAGAGGTGTTTATGCATCAAGTCACAAAGGTATTTAGGAGCTTGTCCACTGTCCAGTTTGAGTTTTTGAAACTAAGAGCAGAACCGTGAATTGGATACGATAGGCAACAAGAAGCCAGCGAAGAGCACCAGTCATGTAGGTAGAAATGTGGGAGTAGCGAGGTAGACGAGCAATGAGTCTGGCTGCCGAGTTCATAAATGACAGAAGGGAGGATAAGCGAACTTTGGGAAGCCCGGTGTAAAGGTTTCAAATTACCCCCGGTTTCAGATTATCCAGTGCACATTAGATTTGCATTATACATCGCCTTTATTGCGCTAAAAAATCAGAAAAAATTATCCCGCCTCTTGTTTTGCTCTGAAGATTTTCGTCCGTCATCCCACTTCGTGGTTTGTTATCAACATTGTCATGCATAACTAAAATACTAATCGCCGTTAAAATCACATGAAGAAAGTTAAGAAACGGCTTTGAGTCTATTATTTTTCTCGGATCAAAATAATTCAGCAAAATAACTCATATTTTCAGTGCTTCAAAAAGTGTTCTAAGACATCAATAAATGTCTGACCCATTATTTAAAATGTTTTTAATTTTCACACTGTTATTTTATCATTTCAAGCTGTCATCTCGACAAATTTGCTGATGTTTGATCAGCAGTGGATAAACACTGTATAAAATTATACATAATATTATTCCTGAAATATTGAGGTAGGCCTATAAGCAGATCTGCCCCCACCACACACTTGCGGCGAATGTCCTCTGCCCACAAAGTCTACGCCCGTGCGTGCCATGGACGGCGTTGGACGCTCCTAATTTTCCCATCCCACCCATCCCATAGGCCTATATCAATGTAACGGCGATTACACCAATTTGTTTAAATTGTCCTATTGTAAGTGACTCAGTGGCTACGCAAATTGCAGTTCCAGAATAGGCCTAGAGATGTCATGTAAAGCAGATTGACAGTCAGAGGCCAAAGAGAATTGCTAACTATTATAGGCCACGAATTGCAATAGACTACAGTAACTGTTTAGTCTTGGGTGGTCGTTAAAAATAAAAGTTGGAATCTACTGTTCTCCAAGTTTCCATTTGGTGCCATTCCCTCTAGAAACATCACATAAAAAGTTGCATGTGAAAATATTAATATTTAGGACTTGCACAACACCATCAAAGTTTATAATGGGAACATCTGAACAGTAAGCATAATTGCTGTAATAAAACATGCATCCTCAAGCCAGAAATCAATTCAATTCAATGCTTTACAACGGTATAATTTCATTCCTGATTATTGATGCTCACACTGATTGGTGATTAAAATTTAAATTATTATTGCTGCCGAGGTACTCGATGTCAATGTGACCTTTAAGGATTTACCGCACTCTCCTCTGTTCCTGCCGAGTACGAGTTGCGATGCTCTTCTACAACTTGTGATAGAAATTGTTTTTGTCGTTGAGGGATTGAAATGCTGAATAAGGGTGACACCCCGCTCAGCTAGAATGCTAGATCACTCATAACCTTTATGCATCTTCAGCTTGTCGAACTCTTCGTGCAGTCTTCATGATTTATCAGACCACTTGGATCGTGTTCTAGAAGTGTATCTAGAAGTTTTAAGATTCAGAACAGGCCACGAGTTGATTTTGTCACGAAATCATGTCAGCCAAGTGTTTTTGTGAATGGCTGGGAGAAGAGTTGTGGCATGCGTTTTGGGAGCTCAGAACCTTCTTTGTCCAGTAGAACTGCAATGATCAACTTCTTCTCTTCCAATGACACGTCACAGTGAAAGAAACCCAAGCATAACAACAACTTGGATGAATACCAGAGATTGTGACCAATGGGTGTCTCACTGCAGCATCAACAATGAACTTTTGTGGGTACAAAGAGAGATAGTACTCAGTACTAAATCGTCCCCACGAGCAGTGGTTGCTGATGGGGTTAGAAACCAATGGGGCCATAAACATGCATGTTCTAAAGAGACTAATAATTATTTTCAGATGTTCCCACACATGTTCGTGATAAGATAATCGACGTGATGACTCCAATCGTTGTTACTTTAACCTATAGAGGGTGCTCGTCTTGAAATAGCAACACCTTCAAGCAGTAAATTGCTCTCGTCATACATATTATATGCTACTGTTGTGGAGGGATTTACAGGAGATGTCATCCTTTTTATACTTTGCCGGTCTGCAGCTTCCAAACTGCTCAGTCACCTGAGTTGGAACTTTGTCAAAAGTTTGGATTTGACCAAAATGAGAAGAAGTTCCTCAGTGGTTTGAGTGATGCTGTCCCTCAGCCAGAGTTTTAATAGGCTTAGTGTAGGCCTATGCGTGTGAACTCTACTCAGCCGCGGATCGTTATTTCCAAATTATGCCCCCATTTCTACTTTCATGGATGATGCTTTGCACTGGCTTCCAGCCTCGCAACGCATTTCCTACAGAGTAGCATAACTTGTCTGGCGGTGTCTCGCTGGTAGTGCTCCGTCCTACTTGTCTGATCTTTGTCTCCAACTTAGCCTCCAGTCCAGCGGTTCTCAACCTGTGGGTCGCGACCCCCACGGGGGTCGCCTGACGATTTGCCAGGGGTCGCCTGGGGCCTTCAGAAATTTTCAACAGATGCACAAATGTTCATGCACTGGCAATTTCAACGCTACACTGTAGCAACTTGTAATACAGATTAAATTTGTACTTACACTTTTGTCATGATTTATTCGTTGGAACGCGGCAGCTAATTCAATTTTGTTTAAAATGTAAATTCCACTTGTTACCATTCTTCGTAAAAAAATGTAGCAATACTCAGGAACCGGTACCCGGTTTGCTCAAAGAATCTATGCTCTATGCTAGTGAGGCCTATAGGCCTAGACGGGCGGAGACTTTGAGGGACAGAGGACGTTCTTCAAGATTTGTGATGTGGCCGAGCTGCCTATATCCCAATGTTTCAGACATTTTTCATAAAAATGTAGAAATTTATAATTAGCAATTTTATTAAAATGTCAGTTGAAGATACTATCATTACCGTGTGTAGGGTAAAAAAATTGAACAATTGAATGGGGAGAGAACATTTTGTTTAAACCTTAAACCACGTCTATGAGCATTGAAATCATTAGTAATTTCGTTAAGATGACAGCTTAAAGTGTTACCACTAGTGTTCAAGTAAAACAAAAGCAATGGGGAGGTGACTTGTTAAAGTCTTAAGCCATGTCTTTCTGCATTGAAATTATGGGAAATGCTTGTTGAGATGACGACCATTGCAGTGGAGGAATTAAAAAAAATATCCTAAATAATGGGAGGCGATACCATGGAAGTATTAAGCCACACTATCAGAGCTGAAATAAAGAGCAATTTCGTTAAAATGACAGCCTGAAATGCTACCACTGCAGCGTGGAAAAAATCGATAATTAATGGGGAGGAACACATTTCTCCCCAAGTTCCTCCCCATGCTAAGTGCATTTATTAAGAACACAATTGAAGTTTATGAAATCGATAGCCTCCAAAAACAAATCAGTTGGGCGAAATAAGTGTCAAGAAATAACTATTATTGACCAATTTTTAGAGTAGCCTATTGCTTTAATAGTTGCAGTTAGAAAGAGAAGCTCCAATGTCTTATTTGTACCGACATTTTGTCGGTCGATTCGATAAAACCCAACAACCCATTCAGATGCTAAACAACCTAACTATACAGAACAGCATGGCCAGTATTTTTTAGAACAAAGCTGATGACGCCAAGAAGGCACACATGGAAAGTTCCAGCAGCAGCAAGTGACAGCTATTGAAATTTTACAAAACGATTAGACTTATGACATTCAACTGCCGAATAAGTAGGCCTAGCTTTCAGAATCGCAAGAACCAGGAACCTCAAACAATGATTGAAAAAGCTGTTTTCAAATTATGAAGTGAAAATGCATGACAATGGGCAATGGTAAAAATGCAGTGATCATGAGGGGCATTGAGGGGGTCAACTCAATCAATCTTGTCGTTGGGGGTCGCCACAACTTTTAAAATGTTACCAAGGGGTCGCCGCACTAAAAAGGTTGAGAACCGCTGCTCCAGTCGAACAATACGCTCTTCATCTAATGGGGAGCTGCTGGTCCCTCGGACCCACTTTTCTCTACCAGACAGCGTCGAGTCTTCTCGGTTGTTGGCCCGTCCACATGGAATGGGCTTCAGCTTGCACTGCTCTACTACCTCGGAATAACTTGCCTGCTTTCTTCCAGTTGCTCAAGACCTATCTTTTTAGCCGTGGCTGGGCTGGGAGCGCCACTGAGTAGCATTCTGGAAGAGGCGCTATATACATATTTTAAATGAATGAATGAATGTGTAGACTACTACTTTGGTGCATTGATGACTTAGATTGTTACTAAGAAAATAATCATAACATTGCTAGATAATCATTCACAGAAATTCCTCACTTGTCCATTACCTCTAAAATGCTCATAAAAATAAAATAAAAATAATATTGGCATTCAGTGATGACAGGAACATTGTAGAATTTATGTATCAGCTGTGCCTAAGTTAAAATCATTAAGTATTTCTGCAAAAATGTTTTTCGAAAATTGGAAGTAAATAATACTTGTACCCGTAAAACGGGGTCACTTTGGCCCATTTTCAACTTGTTTTTATAATAAAACGATAATGCGACTGAATATGGCTGATCTAGCAATTTCATTAGCAGTGCATAGGGTTAGAGAGTAGAAATGTACAATAAAAAAAATTGAGTGATATCATTTGAACCTTTATTTTTTTACTTTTTGGGTGGGCCAAAGTCACCCCATCAGGTGGGGTGACTTTGGCCCACAGTGGTTTTGCCGTTATTGGACAAAGTAGACCTATTGCTGGGGTGACTTTGGCCCAAGGAATGTGTTTTAAAAGACATATAAACTTATAATTAACACAAAAATGACACTGGTACTGGTACTGGTACCTGTAAGAGTTGTAAAGGACTACTGTGAAGTCATAATTATGACAATAGAAATGTTCGTGAACTCCATCTGCTTCTCGATCTCAATGAATCACTTTGAACAATATCTAAACTAAAAACTAACACAAATGACTATGGTACTGTACTGGTACTTATAAAAGACTTGTAACAGATTAGTGAGAAATCAACTGACTAATAAAATGTCAACAAATTCCATTTACACCATAATGAATGGACTTGGAGCAATTCTCGTGCAGATGTTTTCTTTGAGGTGGAATTTTCAAAATTGCTGCTGTATGGTAGAATATCTTATCCATATTTGAAGGTCAGTTCCAGTTAATATCACTTCTAGATACACAGCTGATTTGAGTTCTTCGTTTATTTAGTGCTTTGACCATACCAGGAAATTGTTCACCCTCGTACACGTGACTATAGGCCCTATAACTAAGCCACCTTTCAAGAAATTGGTACCGTATGCTCAACCAAAAATCAGTCAAAATATCATAGAAAGTGAAGTTTAAGCAAATGCATTTATTAATTTTGACAAAAACATAATATATACATCGTCAACAGTAATTTAGAATATGGGCCAAAGTCACCCCAAATTTGGGCCAAAGTGACCCCAAAAAGTGTTCTTGCAGTTTTAACTTACTTATTAGCGACATCGCGAAACAAACGGTGCGCCATACACATGCCATCATAATGTACATTGAAAAGTTTAATAACAACCCACGGTATTATTAACGGTATTTCTCACAGAAATATAATTTTGCACATCTAAAAATTTTCACGTTTTTAAGGCTTGTAAACAAATCAGGAAAATTCCAACAAATATTACAATGAAGTCAATCAAATTTGTTTTAAATATTCGCCATATAGGCCTAATGGATGGCCTATCGTCAGCTGTAAAGCAAGTACAGACCACGTGATAACTACGGAAGCCCGGAGGTGTGCAAACTAATTTTTCAATTTGGGCCAAAGTCACCCCGCGGGCCAAAGTCACCCCGTTTTACGTACTCGAAATTACGACAATTATTTGTAAAAATCCTAAACTTCAACGACGTTGTGCAAGTCCTAAATATTGTTGTATCCTGATAATTTTTGGGCCACATAGGTTTTAGACCAAGTGGCACGGAATGGCGGGTTGGAGAAATATGACATCTTAAGTTGAAAATTTTCTATTAGGGATGCAACCACCCTACTGTTTACTGAATGTACCTCTCGGTGAAATCACCGTTGATTAACTGACTGTTTTGCTGCTTATTTGTCTTCTTCTGTCTCTGGTTACGTCTATAATACAAAATGTTAGCGTGGTTGTATGTAGAATTCAGGGTTATAATCAATGTGATGGCCATTACATCAATTTTGCTTAAATTGTCCTATTGTCTGTGGCTATGCAAATTGCAGTTCCAGAATAGGCATAGGCCTAGAGACGTCATGTAGCCTATAGCAGATTAACAGTGAGAGGCCAAAGAGAATTGCTAACTATTATAAGCCACGAATTGCAATAGACTACTGTTTACTGAATGTGCCACTCGGTGAAATCACGGTTGAATGTATAAGATAATATAAGATTAGATAAGATAAATGACTGAATGCATACTTTTTACCTTTTATTGCAAATTTGTCCATTTAGCCTATTGATCAGTTTTGTATTAAAACACTGTTTATATCGGTCAACTGCTCAAAAGTCCGTTAGCGTTTTAGTCTTATCGACCTTTAAAATGATACAAATGTAAAAAGAATAGACAACCGATATCCTGACTATCAAATTATTTTATTCCGGCATTTTTTCAATCAGGCGGGTTTAACCCTCGAGTGCCCAAGGGGGTCCGACCGGACCTCAAGCCCGTTTATCCCGGATAACTTTTTAAAGGCTATGGATCTGCAAAAATGTTTTTAGGACATCCTAAAACAACCATTTGGGCATCGAATGGTATATTTTGCGTGAGTATTGTCCAACCCTGTACGCCACAACCACAGCATATACTAAGGGTATCGCACGATATGCGGCTATTTGTAATACAAGCGTACATGTATGGTTACTGGCCAATAAATAAATGGCCAGCGCACGTTATATGAAAGAAAGATTCATATAAATTGTTGAACTTACATTGTAGAATTATTATTGACATTGTAGCACTATGTTTGGCCTATGTTTGCAGCACAGAATTTGAAAGTCTGCAAGTCTGCGTAGGCATACACAGCAATAATTGCATGCAACAGTTGTGCGTCAAAACGGAGGGCTTAGGACAGTTCATACAAACGGTGGCAAACGTTCTGTCAAGGTTACGCAAATAAATGGCTCAGCTTTTCTTCTTAGCCGGTAGTGTTGTAGACGGTAGTGGCCTACCCTTCTTACTCAACCTACAGGTAGGCCTAAAACCACATCGAGACACCGTTCATACTTCCCTTCCGCCGCAGTTTTTGAAAATTACCCCTTTCAATCGTGGCATGGTGTTATCAGGTCAGGAACCCGTCTGAGGAGTTTCTTTTGAAGCGGCGCTATACAAATATACAATTGCGATTACGATTTAGTCTACCATAATGCAACTGGTTCGTCGATAGCTGGAAGTGAGAGAAGCACTGCTGACTGGCATGCGGACGCCCCGGACGTATAGGCTTCTTTCAAAAAATGACGCAAGCATAAAATGTGCATCGCGAGCTTTTTACACTATTATTTAACACCAGGTGGTGATATTGTGATATACGATACATCAATCGATTGTAAATTCATTTGGGATTACATAGAACTAAATTCTGTAACTATATTCCAATCCATTTTCAAGATATTAACATAAAAACGCTGAGGTCCGCGCAGACCCCCTTGGGCCTTCGTGTACCAAAAAATACCTTGGGCTCTCGAGTGTTGATGGTAGACCCTGCAATAGAGGCTAGAGCTAGGCTACATTGCAGCGAATGCTACAAATAAAATGTCGGGGAAACCGGAGAAATATAGAACACAGTGCGAGCTTACGTTAAAACATTTAAATAGTTTTTTAACATTTTTATTTTTAAGAAGAACATAAAAGACTGTCGGATGGAGAAATTGAACAGAATGCAACTCCGTTTAGAAGACATACTGCGGTAAGACTGCGCAATATATATATATATATATATATATATATATATATATATATAAAGCAAGATTATTATGGTAATAACACGGTTAATAACACGATCAACATTATGGTCTTATCAGACTGATGCTTTTTATTTTATTCATTTTTTTTATTTGCTTATCGCATTTTCTGTAGAGCCCATTCAATCTCTCTAATCAGAGGCGCCCCCGACTACAGCGCGGACTGTGCATCGGAGTTTCGCATTGAAGCGCGCAAGGAATATTATTGCGAGTGACGGACATGCTCAAGGTCTTACGCGGTGGTTTAAGGTCGAAGTCGATTCAAACCTGGAACCCTTCGGCTTCAATGCACCGAACCCACCACTACACAATCGCGCTTTGTATATGAGGGACGGAAGTATGGCAGAATGGTTGAGAGATAAGAATAACCTTGAGGCCGGTTGCACGTACGAGAGCAAGGCCCTGCAAGGGTCATCAAGTCTCCAGTTGGAGAGCTAGTCACTGGACATTAGGGTGGATCGATTCCCCATGGCAAAAATTTTTTTTTCGACAAGTACTATTAAGAGTGAGGGAAAGTTGCCTTTTGGTGTAAAAAAGCACACAGTAATTATTTGGTAATTATTGTGGAACATCTTGAGGCTCCCCGAAGACTTTGAAGTTTTGCCATATGGGACCTGTATGAGGGTATTGGATATAATATGGATGATCGTGAATCATCGCACGTGACAACGTCTTGTATTACATATAACGTATAAAAATCATCGAATACATGTTTGTGCATAACTATTGTGCATATAACATGTAGGCTAATGTATATTTGCAACAAGGTATAGGTCACAAGACACGACAATCGATTTTCTCAAATGTTGAAACTACCGATAGAAAAAATGCCTTAATGCGATAAAGCCATGTCGCGATTTTGCCACAATAAAACCGCTGATGACAATATCTAACTAACTGGAAACAGCTAGCAATCCACACGTAGGCCTATAATGAGGTAACTTACATAATACATGTAGGAAAGTCAGCTATAGGACTGCTGGTCACAAATAATCTAATCTACATGTAATCTTATGATATTCTAGCCATTGTAAAGCACTTCTCACAGAAGAGCTATTCAGAAGCGTTCTCAGCATGACATGCTCGTGAAAATAATTAGAAAGGTCTTTCAGCATCGAAGAGATGTAGGCCTAGATAAAATCCTCTCCAGTATCCTGCTATCGATGAAGTCACAGTCGGTCAACCTAGGAGCTAAGGCATGTTGAGAATTACATGTAGTTGTTACGAGCAGGATCTGTACCTGAATAGAGCCGAGATTGGGAGCCAGTGAATATCATTAATCATTTGGATGCTTACAGCAGTAAGTATTGCCAGTCGATCAAGTGGAAGACCTCATATGCGTCATATCTGAGTTCTGGTAATTAGCTTATACATAATTTTTGTATCGATTGTATACGATAGACCTACCGGCAACTGGAAAAGCTGGATGAAACGAAGCAAATGTATAAATTGCATCATCTTTGCACCCTGGCTTAGCTTCGATACTGAACCACCTCTGTGGGTACACCTCCACGATGTATGCCGCAAGAATATGTGATTATAAAGCCTCCTGTAGGCCTACTTGTCGTGGTAAGCAAGAATGAACTGCAGAACTCAAACATGTTACACAGGCGGCATTGAACATTTTACCCAGATCTGTTCACCTTTGGCTGCATACTACTATCAAAATAATATTCCCAGCCGTTGACTGCTATAGGGTAGGCCTATCGCTTGATTTTAGTTGATAGCTCGGTAGCGTACAGCATCATTACATTGTCGTATGCTGGTAACATAGCTCCTGTACGTGGTGCGCGAAATACTGGATAGGCCTACATTTTCATATTTCCTCGATTCGGGTTTCTGACCAGAGGGAGGTGAGGCCATTCTAGTTGTGAGCGAAATGTCGGTACAACAGTAACTGTTACTGTTACTCTGATACATACTGACACTAAAACGTCGGCGCATTGTAGTTCACATTCATCGCTCATTGCATACATTTAAAAGCAGAGTAGAATGCCCAAAGTCGTGGCCAAATCAAACTAACTATTACTTTGGTTTTTAAGGTGCAATCGGGTCTTGGTCTGAGGTATCTCTGCTAAATTGCTATCTCGTGCATCGCCCCTCTCTGCCAATTTGCTGTATCTTCTTCGATCCACTGATTGGCTTGACCTCTTCCACGATCAGTTCAATCCGCCTTTCTCTGGTAGGCTAGTTTTTCCTCATCTTTGTCTCAACTCAAATCCTGTCTTTCTCATGGGATTGCTCGCACTGCATGGGAGAGCTTCTCAAAGATTCTTGCTGAGAGAGGCGCTATATAAATGATCAAATACAATACAATACAGTGGAAGCATATTGTAATAGATAATGATCATTGCAGCTGTAACATGATGCAAATATAACAAGGAATAAACAGAAATTTGCTAAAAACTGCCTGTGAACCATGCAATTTTCGCCATTGCAGTATAGAGGATTTATGATTTCGTTGGGGAGCCTCAAGATGTTTTCCAAATGATAAACAATTTTACACAGTCACTTACGTATACAAAAGGCAACTTTTCCTCACTCTTAATAGCTGATATGATGAAAAAAAAAATTTCGATCCACCCTACTGGACATTGGCAAATCAGGCGCAAAAAGCAATTAAGTGACGTTTAGCTGAGGGTATAATAATTGTGTGTAAATTATCTCTTCCAGTTTTGGCATTTATAAAAACTTATGCCTATTATAAATTATGTAATCGTAGCAATATGTAAAGCGCGTTCGAATATAAAAAATCCTAAATTAACTAATGATAAACCTAGTCTTGCGCTCAGAAGTCTGTCTAATTGGGAACATTTTTTAATATGATCTTGTCTCCAGTCATATGCAGTGAGTATAGGATCGCTGCTCTGGTTTGGCAGTGTCAGCTTGGTGTTACGCAGACTACCTGCGAAAATACCTCAGTAAAAGCGCCATGAACTCTGCTGAGCCATGAGTATCCAAGGACATCGCCTTTCAGTTTTGTGCAGATGGGGTAGTCTTGGTTCCAATCGCACGAACTGCAAATGTGCAGAATCTAGGCTTTGACACTGTGGGCCCTGTTGACTGTAATGGACTTCCACAGGATCTACTTCTGCATCCCTAGGATCTTACTGATACATTTTTTGTTGACTCAAAACTGACTTTTTGCAGTGCTAGAGTCACGAGTGCTTCTGAGAAGTCCTCTGGAAGAGACGCTCAGTGGCGGCGCTACGCCAGGGCATGGCAGGGCAAATGCCCTGGTAAAAAACCTTTGCCCTGGTCGTTGCCCTGCCAGCAATTTTAATTTGCCAGAATTTGTTCGGTCATATTGTTTCTTACTGTTCACGTCCGTCCGCCAGTCCGCTCTCTGGCAGGCCAAAAGTTCTGGCAGTTCAAAGGTTCTGGCAGAGAAAAATGCTGGCAGGGCAAACATTTTGACAGGACAAAATTCTGACAGGGCAACATTTTGGCAGGGCAAAGTTCGGGCAGGCAAAAATTCTGGAAGGGAAAATTCTGCAGCTGTTTACCCACATTTCGTAGGGCCTATATAACTATATAATATAACAGTATAGGTTCAACTGTAGCTTTATTGTTTTTTTAAATGAAGCGTAAGCATTAGACCTATATATCTGACTCAGTAACTATTATTTGCTTAATTGCATAACTTTTCCTTCCGAAATACTACTCGATAGAGGATTTGCACTGCTTCACTATAAGTCAGTGAGGCTAGTCTACAGTATGAGCCATAAAAAGACCCCAGTTTTTCTGCCATAAGTACGAATTTTTAAATGACATTTTACAGACTTAAAGTAATTCATATTTACACATGATGGCCAGATTAGGCCTACATTAAAATATTTCAAACAGGATAAAAGTTGTATCACTTCTAGTGAGGCCACCTACTGTTTTTGACGATTCAAAAACATGACCCAGTAAAAAGTAACAAAAAACGATTTTACTAAGTAGCATCTCAAATAAATGGTTAAAATAAACTTGTCATTGACAGAAAAATCATTATTATTATTATTTAGAAAAGAAACAGGTGCCAGCATAGCTGCACGTCGCTGTGGCATCATATAGCAAGAGGACTGTCAATTTGGTAAATTATAAAAGATTTTTTCAGTTTAATAATTGTTTAGTAAAATCATCGAATCGACAATTCTATCCAATTAAAACGACCAATGTATCAATGGCAGACACAAATTTGTTTTCATACCATTCATGAGCAAGGTCTTGGAGAAAAAGCTATAATCGCCGCTGACTCTGATAAGCAGTGACGATCTCACTAAAACGATATAACTTTTGTTCTGTTTGAAATATTGTGGTGAAACGTGGCCACTTTGCATGACTTGTCTTTAGGTCTGTAAAATTAGATTTGAAAAACCTTCAGGCTAAGATATTTAACAAAAACCTTAGGGAGATCCATTTATGGCCCACCCTGTATAGGATTTATGATTTCCTTTCCAAATGTCAAAAAGTGTTCTTGGCATAGGTGACCGCATCGATTTTAAACTTTGTATCCTAGGCCTAATGTACAAATGCCTCTGCAACTACATGTGCACCAGGCTACTTCGCGTACAGCATCAGACCGCTAGCCGACGATCCAAGTAGGTACCGGCTGCGATCGTCCAAGACCGCCAATGTATCCGTGCCTGCTACGAAAACTAAAATGGATGATCGCGGTTTTCGGGTCGCTGGCCAACGCGCCTGGAACAGTCTTCCAGCAACTATCCAGTAAATCAAGACTGAATCAACTTTAAAAAAACCAATTGAAGCTGAAGCTGCACTTGCACTCGAGCTCATGACTTTTACTCTGACAGTTGACAATATGCTCGTAAAGCATCCAAGAAGTGGCTGAATCACAGTTACAAGTTCGGTTTTATGGCTTCGCCCATCTGATCTTCTGACCATCCAGCCCTAATAGTGTAAGGTGTGTGATTTATGGCAAGCACGGTAGCGCAAAATTATAGGCCTATGTAGGCCCCGTAGGCCTACTATAGGCCTACCGAGCACGCGACTCGCCCTCTGCCCTGGTCACTTGTATGACTCCCCTGGCTATGCCCTCTCTACAAAAAGTGTCTGGCGCCGCCACTGGAGACGCTTTAAAAATTCTTGAAAGAATCAATGAATGATATCCAATATCGTCCTCCATTGTTAACGTTGCATAATTATGTGTTTTTATTCCAGCTGTATGATATTCCATTCGAGATTTTAGACGTGATCCTACAAAAGTCTTATCTACATTGGATATTGAATTCACCAACAAAGTATAGAGACGAAGAAGTTATCAGATCTCTCTCGTCAGTTGACGTTTGCTTCTATCGAAGAATCACCAAAAAACGGTCTAAGAAGGCAATCTTTCGTTACTTGAAAGGTTAGGTTTCTTTCAAGGATTGTACAAATTAGATCTGTCGATATGTAGACTTGCACAGAAAACTTGAAACACATATAATCTTAAAACTTTCTGGGAGTTATTATCGTCCTCCATTATAATATCATAGTTAGCTATCAACGGTACATTTTAAGTACCTCACAAAAGCACCCCTTCATGCTACGTGGACGCAACATTTCTCTTGGATTGGTCGGGTTACTGGCTTCCACCGTTTTTATCCATTTGTGGCGAGAACATCTGGAGGTTCTTTCCAATATCTCGAATGACCGGAAGTAATTTTTCGTGTGGTCTTACTACGCCCACCCTGTTTTAGCGGTAGGTGTTCGTTTTTTCAATATGCCAACAGTGTGAGAGCGTTGTGCGATTGGAACCTAGTCATTCGTCGCATGCCCTATCAGAAAAGAACGGTAGGCTATCATGCTGATGTTCCACTGCTGGCAGCGATCTTGGCATCTAGCTTTGACGCATCAGGTCTCTGCTCCTTACAGGAAAACAAGCAGTAGGCCTATCAGATAATATGAATAGGTTGTGTCTTAAAACGGCTGAAGTTTCGCGAACATCCGGAAGTTTGTTTTCCAGACATTGTAACTTGTTATAGATTGCTAGTGCAGATTGCCTGTTCAAGTTTTTGCTGGTATTCAATGTATCAAACGGAATGTATTGGGTCACTTGGGAAGAAACGAATATTCAGAAATTGTTTTTTAACGAAACTACGGATTTGCGCATAGGCCTATAGCCTACGCAACATTAGCGTCCTTTGAGTTACAGTGCGTGGAAAATTGACAGGATTCATAAGGTAGACCTCTTTGCAATTATTTTTGGGGCCTGACAGTTTGACGTGAATGCCTTTCTTTTTCAAGTTGAATTAAATTTAATTTAATCACTTTGTCTAATTTCAGTGCTGTCTGCTCTTCTGACACCATTGGTTCCTATTCACTTCAGAGTTCGGACAAAATATTTTTCTACTGAATGAAATTTTCTGATGTAGGCTAACATAGATGCGATGCCATTGGTGACAAGACAATTCGGCGACAGACAATTCGGCGACAGACAATTCGGCGACAGACAATTCGGCGCCCAGACAAGGATTGATGAAAATGTTCTTGCTTAAATGGAAGCTGGATTGATGGAAATGTTCTTGCTTAAATCGAAGCTGGATTGATGAAAATGTTTATTCTTAAATGGAAGCTGGATTGATGAAAATGTTCTTGCTTAAATGGAAGCTGGATTGATGAAAATGTTCTTGTTTAAATGGAAGCTGGATTGATGAATATGTTCTTGCTTAAATGGAAGCGGAATTGATGAAAATGTTCTTGCTTAAATGGAAGCTGGATTGATGAAAATGTTCTGGCTTAAATCGAAGCTGGATTGATGAAAATGTTCTTGCTTAAATGGAAGCTGGAATGATGAAAATGCTCTTTCCTAAATGTTAATTGGATAGTTGAAAATGTTCTTGCTTAAATGCGTTATTTTTAATAAATTTACATGCTGGCACCAAATTGTCTGGCACCGAAATGTCTGGGCGCCGAAATGTCTGTCGCCGAATTGTCTGTCGCCGAATTGTCAGTCGCGTGTCGCCGAATTGTCTGTCGCCGAATTGTCTGTCGCCGAATTGTCTGTCGCCGAATTGTCTGTCGCCGATTGTCTGTCGCCGAATTGTCATGGAACCGATGCCATTCACGGGGTAATGATGGTTTAAATGTCTTTCAGATTTCTATGGAAAAAACAGAAGAAGAACTGCGATTATAAGAAACAACTGGAATTATCTCTTAGAAAATATTCAACCAAATGATGAATCAATCGCATTTCTGTTATATCACAACTGCATAACACAAGAACAAAGTCACTTCATCCAACGACAACGTTCAACTCGAGGACAGAACGCAGAGCTTTTGCACGTCGCGAAATCTTTCGACGACTCAAAGTATTCAAATCTCGTCAGATGTCTTCGACAAACCAACCAGAATACAGTGGCAAGGATCATGGAAAACGGAGGAGGTGCAAAGTATAGCCTATAATTAACACAATAGGCCTTAAAATAATAATAATAATAATAATAATAATAATAATAATAATAATAATAATAATAATAATGATAATAATAATGATAATAATAATTTATTATGCTTTTAGTTTTTAACGTGACAGGATTGGACTAAACGTAGCCGTTCTAGATGTCACTAACAGTGTCCTCAAGTATATAATTGTTTTTATTGCTATAATTTTAACCCTCAGGCTACCAAGCTTTTTTTTGTAACATGGACTACCAAGGGGGTGGGGTGGTTACCACCACCCCTGGATTTTCGGTTTGGTTTGAGATATCATCACTTGCAATACACCAATGGATAGAGCATTCATTTCTGCACAAAATGATATATTTAGGTTTTAAAATATATTAATATAATTCGAAATTATACAATTTTTCCCTATGATTCCACAAACGTGTACTTTGCATGGGCAGAATATTATAGTCTGCGTGTTTTGAACATGTGTGTTAGCAGTTATGTATGTATATATGTATGTTTGTATGTATGCATATATGTATGTATGTCTGTATGTATGTATGTATTAGGGTGGTTCTAAAAAATGAAAGTGATTTAAATTTGTTCTCCAACCCACCATTTGGTGACGCCAGGTGTTAGTAGGTCACAGTTAAAAAATTATAAGAAAATGTTAACATTTAGGACTGGCGCGGAGCTGGCGAAATTTTCATAATTTCCTAATGGATTTCATCAAACTTATCAAGACATCGGCACACGGTAATGTTAGTAATAAATGCATACTAGTCAACCACAAATTTTGTGGTATGCAATTTAATCAATTTTCTAAATAATGTTACTACAGTCATGTCGGAATGAGTAAATTTTTTGTAGTTTTAAGACATTGACTGCAGAACTTAGAAGACAACAATGTGATGAAAATGTATATAGCCGAGAATATCAACATTTTCCGATTAATTTGTCAGTCATTCCATTTTTACCAACTAGATGGTTGCCGTCTTGGTTGGCCTATAGCATTGCCTCTTGTGTTTTCCTACGACCTGTAGTCAGAGGACTGCCATTATTCTGCACTTTTGTGCTGGCGAAGAGTTAAATTTTTGAATTGAAGTGTCTACTCAACTTCAGCGATACAGTTAACCACTTTAACGGATTTGAGAATCACATGGCTCTTTTATTACATTCGAGCTCCAATAATTATATGGGCTTGGATCATACTGTAAAAAGTCATAAGACAGTTTCAAAGAGCTGAAGATTTAAGAATGTCATGAGTGATTTAACGATGGAAATATATTGTGGGGTCCTGTTTTGCTACAGGTTCAGGGAATGGTGGGATTCGTTCCAATGATCTCACAGAACCTGAATTTGCGTTTAGGTCCATTGCCATGAGACTCTTCTCATCCACTTAAAAATGATCGTAAAAAGAACGCAAACCCAATCAGCAACTCAGGCAAGTCCTAGAAGTGGAAACTAAACGTGTTTGTGGCAACCTTAGCAACCTCCCTGTTCTTGTCGGTGGACAGCATGGATAGCAAATTCGTGTCATTTTTGGGAGAAACTGTTGACGCTGCGCTCTGGAAACAGTAGGCCTACTTGGTATTATAATATTATGTGAGTCACAATGTGTGACACTTCCTTCAGATACTTCCAGTCTTGTTCGCCACACGAAAGACGCGAGTCTTCCGTGATTTCGTTGATACTGGTAGCAGACCGTGTCAAGGTTCATACTGTCAGAGGAACATCCACATTTTAAATGTGTAAATGCCATCATAAGGCCCGACGCACAGCTGCTGGATAGCGGAAACATATTCGATGTGGTGTAATGTCACCGAGAAAAATGGCAGATATATCTCAAGAAGTTCATCAGTAATCATCACCGCAAACTCAATAACCTCGTCCTTCCATGGGACCTGGTCGTCATCTGCTCATCCTCTGTGGGTGTGGAAAAGGTGGCCTGGAAATCTTTAAAGCGACTTGACTGCTCCATATTGGAAAACGTGGATGTATCATAAGGACCTAAGACCTTCTCCAACACAATAGCAGCTTGACTTGGTACTTTCCTTTCCAGCAGCACATTTCATTCAGGACTGCATCTTTTGCGTGGCGATGCTTATCAGGCTAAGCACCGTCTTATCTGTGTGCGCTCTGCCTCCCACTTTCACTTGCATAGGCCTCTGCAGTTAGTGGTGACTCGATGGTTACTTTCGCTCTTACTTTAACAATGCAGAGCTATTCCTTCTCTGTGGTTGGTGCAACAACAACCTGGAGCTTGATTATTCGACACCTTTCAGACTGTTTCAGTTTTAAAAACGGTCGAAGACTGTTTTTCGCCTGATCTGGACCGGGAGCGCCTCTGAGTAGGCATCCTGAAGGGGCGATATATAAATTATGATTGATTGAATGATTGATTGACTGATTGATTTACTGACCAAAACAAATTTTATACTAAAAAGTAAGTAGCAAAATAGTTCATTATTCATTAGTAGGAATTTGCCGGAATATGCGCAATCATCTAAACTTCAACTGGTTCGCGCCAGTCCTAAATATTTTTGGAATCTGAAAATATTTTGGATGAAGAGTCTCTATAAGTCGCATCACCAAATGGTGGGTTGGAGAATAAAGAAGAAACAACTTCAGAGGTTGCCATTGTCGATGGAACCACCCTAGTATGTATGTATGTATGTTTGTATGTATGTATGCATGTATGCTTGTAAATATATATGTATATATGAATGTATGTACGAAGGCATGCGTGCGTGCATGCATATATGCTATTAGGTATGTATGTATATTTGTATGCATGTATGTATACATGTATGTATATATGCATGCATGTATGTATGCATGTATGTATGCATGTATATATGTATGTATGTTTGGAAATTAATATGTATGTATGAATGTATGTTCGAAGGCATGCATATATGCAATTATGTATGTATAATTGTATATTTGTATGCATGTATGTATACATGTATGTATACATGTATGTATATATGTATGTATGTATGTATGTATATATATTTGTATGTATGTATGTATGTTTGGAAATATATATATGTATGAATGTATGTACAAAGGCATGCATGTGTGAATGCATGTATGTAATTATGCATGAATGTATGTATGTATGTATACATGTATGTATGCATGTATGTTTGTATGCATGTATGTATGTATGTATGCATGTATGTATGTATGTATGTTAGGGTGCCCGTTAAAAATAAATTTCTGAATTTCTTTTGGGGTACCCTCCCATTTTGTTTTCTGTCATGAGAGCAGCTCGTGGTAATTTTTTGTGAATTTTGGATGCATGTTTGAAGGTAGCTCAACACCTGAGAAGTTTGCAAACTTTTGATCCTACTGTATGTTATTCGTGCTTATGTCTTACTTATTTTATCACCAAATATTTATGATATTCTATTAAAACAGCACTATAAAATGTCTGCTGATTAACTCTGTTAAGGCAATTTCTTTATCAATTTCGTTAAAAGCATAGTTCTGACAGACATTTAAAATAATCAATCAATAGTCATTCTTAGTTGTCTGACTCTGATACCACAGAATATCATCACTGACAAACAGTGTCTTTCTGGCTTGCGGGTATACTTGACTTTCTGGCTTGCAGAATCAGCAGCAGACACTCTTTCTGCTCTTCACTTAATTGTTGTAGTGGAGTTGTTGAGGTCCTACGTCAATTCTGCAGCTTGCTCTACTCGGTTGTTTACCACTTCCTGACTGTTGAAATAGGCCTATTTCTTGTTTAACTGGAAATATCCTCGGGTATGTTGCTAGCCTGGATAATCTTATCCAAGAAGGTCAGCATCAACCTACGGGTGTGAAAGAATGATAAGATACTTCCAGGTTGTCAAGCTCCTTTCCAACAACTTGGTTCCATATGGATTCTTCTGAGTAGCTCATCAGAACCTTGTGTCCTCAAAGTGCTGATCACAATATCTGTTAGTGTCACTGCTTACAGCATCAACAAAAACTCAAGGGCCATTGGCTCCTCACTAAGATGCCGAAAATATCTGACGAGTGATTGAACTATAGCATCCAAAAGTCCTTTCTTTATAGTCTCCCACTGGTGCAGTTGCTGGACTTGAGGATTATGCCCAAGCTGTGTGTACAACAGGCAGAAGAAAGGCTCATCCCTCTATCAACGTTGTTTCTATTAAAGTGGTTAGTTTGAACATCCAGTTTGATCCAGATGTTAAGACACTGCAACATGACCAATGACCATCTACCGGGATCTGTGCATCACTTTGGGGGCCATAAATGGCACTCCCACTTGGTAGCACATCAACCCCAAAAGTAGTATTTTAATTCTAGCCGTACACGGTACTCATCACTCGTCTGCTAACTGGACGTAAGAAACTTGCTTTGTGAAAACAGCATTGTCTGTCAAGTCCACAAATTTCATAAAGACTTTTCTAACAATTCTTGACTGCGGGTCATCATTTGCAATCTGATACTGGGTTCTATCAGTTCAGTGACATATAGCAGTCACGAAAAGACTTGAAAAAACTATATAGTCGGAAACCAGATGATGAACCAAAGAAGTGTTTGGACGCATCTCTGATCACAATTTGGTGCGCATGGTCTTGACTTTCATGGCACAATAGATTCTTGCTAAGGGTGATCTCTATCACCACAAGCCAAACTTCGTCTGCCAGAATTGGTATTGATGTATTAGAAGCTGTGGGGTCGAATCACATGGCCCTGACCTGACTTTCTATCTCCAACACTTGCTTCATTTTATTAGTGTTCATCATCACTAATTTGTTTGAACCCATACCATGGATATGGAAGTTTTGGCACAATGACAAGCAGCAAACCTGATCTATGTCTGGTACGGGTCAACCCACTCACTCCCTATTAGCCTATATCCAGCAACATCTTGCCGTCCCAGTGTTTCTCAGTGTGCTCAAGGTACGGATGTATTAAAAGTGATTTCTGCTGTTTGGACCAAATGTTCGTCAAACAGTAGTCTAGCTTGTCTGCTTGATTCAGGATTTAAAGGGAATATATAAATGTCGTCTCCAGGGCTTTTTTATTGCAGTTCGATAGTGAACAGATCAATCAGACCAAAATAAATAACTAAATCAGAAAATGACAAGTAAACAGGTGAAGCAAAATGCAGTACAGAATAAAACTGAAGCAGGCGCAAGAATTGCAAAATCACAGAAGCTTTGGATACGTTGAGCTACCAGTAAATATTAACATAGAATTCTGAAATTTTACACTGTTTGTTAACTCAATAGGGGTAACAACTTCAGAGGGTACCGCATTGAAAATTATGAACGTCAAATTTTTTCACTGGTTTAACGGGCGCCCTAATGTATGTATGTGTGTATGTATGTATGTATGTATGTATGTATGTATGTATGTATGTATGTATGTATGTATGTATGTATGTATGTATGTATGTATGTATGTATGTATGTATGTATGTATGTATGTATGTATGTATGTATGTATGTATGTATGTATGTATGTATGTATGTGCACTTGTTATAGCGCCCCTTCAAGCTCTCTCTCTACTCAGAGGCACTCCCGACTGCAGAGCGGACACTGCATCGGAGTTTCACGCCGAAGCGCTGAGCAATTGCGAGTGAAGGACTTGCGCAAGGTCCCTACGCGACGACGTGAGGTGGATTCGAACCTCGAATCTTCCGGCTTCAAGGCAGCGACGCCACCACTACTCCACCGCGCCCCACGCATGTATGTATGTATTCATATTCAATATCTGTTACAGCTAATATAAGTTCATTAGCTGGTGACAACGTTTACACAGAAATATCGATTTGCGTTGTAAAAACCCCAACATTTTCACACATTTTAATTTATTTTGAGCACTTCCGGTCATCAATAGTCAAATTAATTGGTATGAAAAAATAGCCCTTCATGCCCTCTATGTAATGGCATAATTTATTTCTCTTCAAAAATAAATTATGGATACGCCATAATAGAAAAAACATGAAATTTTTACGAAAATCAAATATATTTCTTTATATTTTAATTTATTTTGAGTACTTCCGGTTGTCAAAAGACAACTCAATGAATATGGAAATGTAGCCCCACATTCCCTCTATAGAATAGTATAATATGTGTCCCTTATTGTTAAACGACGGATAAGATATAGCCGATAATCTAGGGGGGTGTGGTATCCACCCCTCTGGTACCTCGGGTATATCTGGTATAACTTTTGAACGGTAGTAGCGTCATCAAACATTTTACCTCAAAATGTGCGCAAATGAACCCTCTACAGCTACCTAAAATGTCAAAATTTTATTCCAAACGAAACAAGAATTATTTGGAAAAAACCTAGGGCCACCCCCTTGGTAGCCCGAGGGTTAATGAAATTTTATAATTATTTTTATTATTACATTCACCATAAAATAATGTCGCTGTTGTTGCTGCTGCTGTTTAAAATGGTAATAGTAATAATAATAATAATAATAATAAGATAGGCTTAATAATAATAATACAATTATAATGCTGGTGATAATATATAGCCTATGCCTAGATACCAAACAACATAAAAATCATTCCGATGCATTGAAATATTTTCAAGATTAGCCCAATAATTATGCCCTATGTGCAAACCTTTGTACAATCAATTCGCAAAAGTCCAGTGCAAGTTTTGATATCTTGTGAAAAGCGTCATACGAAAAGGTGTTAATAGGGCGCTTTCACATTGAGGAAAGCTTAAATTCGGACGGAAACTTACCGGTATTTAACCATTCTGACAGTTACGCCGACGTTGCACTTGTAATTTTTAAAGAAAGTCCAAGTGGAATCAAAAATAATTAAGTCTCCGCCAAGAAGTGTTTTATTGCATCACTACACCCTTCAATTATTTCAGTATTAGGCCTAAATGAATATCATCGTAAACTTGGACGTGTTGACACAAAGCGCTTTGAGCAGTGATGCCACAGCTGTGTTTTTCCTCTAGATTTGGGTTTTTTGGCCTTCGTCTGAGTTTCTGGGGTTTTGGGGCAAAATCTGGGTTCATTTTGTTGAGTTGACATTTTGTATTTACAACACATGAATATTTGGTAAAATTCAATGTAAAGTGGTCGTGACACATACTTTTTTCCACTAATTTTAATTTTAAACGCCACATTCAAGATCTCACGTTGTCAATTCACAAATAATTTATAACCTGAAGAATAGTTCTGCACAAAAATAAACCATTTTGACATCTCAGAATAGGTCAGATCACTCCTCTCTTCTTGTTAAGCCGTTTTCACATCTATAACATGCAATGCATATATATATATATATAATATATATATATATATGTAGGATACACTGTAGGTCAGGTCAATCCTCTAGTGGTACAATAGCCTAGTTGTTGCAGAGTTTTTATGTTCTTGGTGATTGGATTGTTGATGTAATAGGAAAATTTGACTTCTTAAACGTGTGTTGTGTGTACAATTCTGGTAGGCTTGACCCGCTGCGCATGCGCACACGAATATATCGATTAAGCTTATTGTCAGTATGGATGCTGAGTTTCTGACAACTTTAACGATTGATGTTTTAAAAGTTGTAATTACATTTTTTTCGACTCTTTTGACGAACATTTTGTTAGCCCTCATACGAACAAGCGAAAAACCAACTTATTTTGAACAAAGGGGTCTAAAATAACTTATCTTATCTTATCTCATCTTATCTTATCTTATCTGACCATTTATAAAGCGCTTCTCGCAGCAAGAGCCTTTCAGAAGCGCTCCCAGTGCGTTTGACTCCGAGAAAAAAGGCAAGTTTTTAGATGAGAGAAAGACGAGGATAGGCCTACACTACCAGAGAGGATGGCAGAGCGAACTGATGGGGGAAAGCCCATTCTATACGGAGGGACCAATGCAGGCAAATGCAAGCTTGTATGAATAGTCTGGGGTTTTCTGTGTTTTTTTAAGGAAATCTGGGTTTATTTCTGAAACCTCAGTGGCGACACTGGCTTTGAGGTTTCGCAAAGAATTCCTTTCCTGACTAGTGCTTGTCACTCATTTTTTTCTGTCGAGAGAAAACAATTATTATCTAGTTGTTTCAAATTCCAATCATGCTATAATAGGCCTACTACAGGGGTTTATGCAATTTTACATTATTTAATTCAATGCCTCTCATTTTTGCTTCCATTCCATCTTTATCACAACGCATACCGTACAGTCGTACACTATCGAAATAGATCTATTCGTAAATTTGCGTTTTAGTACTAATTCATAAATTGGCATTTAAAAATTGCTTAATTGAGCAATAATGACGTGGATTGTCTATGGAAAGCGTGATACTATTTCGTTTCGCTTCTTGCTCAAATTATTTGACGAAACTTCGTTTCTGTTACGTGTCTTCATCCTCAAAATATTTCTTAGCTTAACTGAGGTTATCGAAACCTATGTCTGTCTAAGCTTGGTGAGAATTATTTTCAAAACATTGGTGTTGGTGATAGGCGCATCAAAAATTGAACTGCAAAGTTGTGGTGCAAAGTGTACAGCGTCAACGGAATCACAGCTGCTTCATCAGAAAATCGAAGATTTGCTAAGCGGAACCGAATCATGGTCACATCAAACTAATAATTTCATGAGTCAACTGAAGGAAAAAGGAATAGAAATCCTCAGCTCTCGACTGAACAGAAACATTGTGGTCGTTTGGATCTGGTGTCGTTCACAAGCAGCGCTTGAATATATTCAGAAGATGTACGAATCGAATCAACTGAGAGATGTATTGTTTGGAAAATATTCAAAGTCCTCTTTCAACGGTGATCAGCATCGATACGACTGAATTTAATAAAACTATTGGTAAGTCTACTTTTGCACGCCCTCGTCATAAACATCACATAGGAACTTAGATTAATTAATTATTAAATGACTAGCTGTACCCGGCCACGCGTTGCTGCGGCTGAAAAGATCCTCCACCTCTCTCCCTACCTCCCTTTCCCTGCCTCCCTCCCTCTCTTTCTTTATACCTAAATTCCCCTCCCTCCCTACCCTAAGCGCGCGTGTATATGCGCTATAAAAAGACCTGGCATTCGAAAGCAACGTCGGTTAAAATTGAAATCGAAATCGATCGATTCGATCGCATAGTTGTGTTTTTTGGTCGTAAAGATTGCGCTTTTTCCCAAAATGCATTATACAAACTCGCTCGTGTTAGTCTCCGAGATCGTTGATTTTGTAGAAAGATATAAATGCGCTATAAAAGCACGCGGGTATATGCGCTATAAAAAGACCTTGCATTCGAAAGCAACGTCGGGTGAAAATTGAAATCGAAATCGATCGATTCGATCGCATAGTTGTGTTTTTTGGTCGTAAAGATTGCGCTTTTCCCCAAAATGCATTATACAAACCCGCTCATGTTCGAATGGAACGTTTTGCGAAAATTTTCAAAACAATCGGTAAAGAACTTTCCGAGATCCTTGATTACGCACGGTAACGTTTTACATTTTTATTTATATAGATTAAGTCAGCGCTTGTTTACATGATCAGCGGGAATCTGCGGGATGGATGTTGAAGTTGACAAACTCTTAATGTATATTATGAATACCGTATAGTACAAGTCACGGTGGTTGATTGGTTAGAGTGGTCGGCCTAAAACGCGGAGAGTACGGGATCTATCCCCATCTGAAGCGGTTGCTATGTAGGAACATGGAGAACGTTCTTCACTCACAATCATTGCTCTGCAATGCAATTCAGTTGCGTTGTTGAGTCGTGTGTGCACAACTATGCTAAAGTTGTAAGAATGTCGATAGGCCTTTCATATTTCAGCGATATTGTATTGTATTAGTCGGGGACAACTGTTGATTATATTCAGTGTCGTAACAATTCAGCCGGGGACCCCTGGACAATGAAGCTCAGGGTCCCTACCTATTAACGACGCTAAAGAAAGACAATAAAATGGCTATTTGAAACTGGTAAATTTTGAGGTGTGTACACGCTGACCGGGAGAAAATTTTCCGACGACCTTTTTTTTAGTTAGTCATCCGGTCAAAATCTCGGGGAAATTTGGAAAGTTTCGTCCATTTGCCCGTCTGAAAAATCTGACGACCTTTTTTAAAGTCATCCGGCCCCCCAAAACATTATCATCTCAAACAGCCACGTGCGCCTGATTTACTAGCGTGTACGGTGTACCGTGCGGTGTCACGACAACTCGTCTACCGACAACTCGTCTAACGACAAGTGGTCTCCGGACAATTCGTCTACGACAACTGGTCTACAGACAACTGATCTAGCGCTTGAGAAATGGAAGCTGGATGAAAGTTTTTACGGGTGAAATGGAGGTTGGATTGATGAAAAAACGCAAGAAAAATGGAATCTGGATGGTGGCTCTTTTACAGGTGAAATAGAAGCTGGATTGACGAAAATAACGTATGAGAAATAAAAGCTGGATGAAAGTATTTCTTGATCTGAAATAGAAACTGGATTGATGAAAAAACGCTTAAGTAATGGAAGCTGGATGAGGGTATTTTTTATATCTGAATTAGAAGCTGGATTGACGAAAATAACGGGTGAGAAATAGAAGCTGGATGAAGGTATTTTTAGATCTGAAGTAGAAGCTGGATGAGTGTCGAAATACATGAATGAAATCATCAATCCAGCTTCCATTTAAGCTAAACCAAAACATTTTCATAAATCCAGCTTCTATTTCAATACTATTCGTCAGTAGACCAGTTGTCGTTAGACCAATTGTCCGGAGACGAGTTGTCGGTAGACGAGTTGTCGGTAGACCAGTTGTCGTGGAACCGTACCGTGCTTTATACCCGCCTATAGGAAAGAGTCTCCATGAATTGACCACCTAAGGCAAACTTAGGTTTGCTGCATAAATCCTCCTGAATTTCCAAAAGGAAAGCACGCCATATGCTTGGATGACTGTTCAGCTATGTTATTAATAAGCAACAGACAGAAAATATTCGTGGATTTGTGAGAAATAACTGAACAAATCTGTAGGCTTACCCCTAAAAAGTCCAATCAAGGCAACCTGTTTCCTTGAATGGACCGCATGGTGTCCTTGAATGGACCATTTGCCCTGGATGGAACACAATATTTTAAAGACGTTTTTAAAAGGTAATCTTACTCAAAAAGCAAGGGAAACGCTTTAAAACACTTAGTGTCTAACCATACAGTTGAAAATATCAATGCACAATTGGAGTAGCTGAAATCAACTTAATATAATTATGACTGGCATAACCTCTGCCTGCAGACCAATTAGGATTACATTGTCATAATAACCAGTGCAGATCTAAATATAGACTATACATAGGCCCCTATATAGTGAAATCATATGGCCTAGCTAATACTGGGAATAAATGATTGTGAAGTCTTACATTAGTACTCGGTTAAATCTATATGAGTATACTGTATCTAATACAAGAAGAATTGCGCGCAGTTCGCACAGAGGAACATTATCTTCATCTACAATAGCAGTGTATTGCTTCAGAGCAACTGTTATGAAACTATTAAGCCTACAACTGACATTTATTGCATATTTTGAAATTATTCGTTTTATGCTTGTCAGAAGCATAGCCAAATTCCATGCCACACTGTCGACTATTGTTCGATAAAACATACGCCAAAGAGGGTATTGTAATTGGTTAAAGAATCACAACAGGACATTGCAAGTATGCCGGTGTCCTTAAATGGACCACACCCAATAACATTGCAAGTACTGGTGTCCTTAAATGGACCGCACCCAAATTATCGGTCCAATTAAGGAGACTTAATGTGGTCCATTTCAGGCAACAGGGACTACTTCTACTCACACTGTGATAGTTTAACAGGTGTCAGTCTTAGCGCTAAATCGAGTTGTTGCTTAAACATGAAAAATAGCTTTGATTAAAACAAACGTGACTGCAATTTTTAAAGCTTGCCTAAATTGTGTACACTCATTGTCAGGTAGGGCAAAAATTAGATCAAAACTACGTGAAAATATAGTTTTTACCGCAACTAAATAACTGTTTAGAATTCCGTAAAACTGATTGCGGCGGTACGTTCAATATTCAATCGCGCAAGAATACAACATTTGAAAACGAAGCAAAAAATGCGTCCAGGGTGTTAAATAGCTGCGGTCCAATTAAGGCAACGGTCCATTCAAGGCAACGCTCCCCTACCCTACTTTTTGGGAGGTGAATATATGATGCCGTTTTTCCCCGGAGGTGAGTATGCACTGTATACCCGCGTATACCCTCGTGTGTAACAACCCTGGTTCCAGTGCCTCCAACACTGCCGCTCGGATCGCAAAGGTGGGGTGTCGCTTTCATATACCGAAAAAGAACCTTATCTGAAAGTCATCGACCTATTATCGTCATCTGTTTCTTCGTATGAGCGACTATGTGCACGATTAACATTAATTTTGTGCATAAGCTTGCACTGTAAACTTCATCGGAATCTGCAGATAAACCCCAGCACTACATACGAGAATTTTTTCAGCGCATTCTCCATCCTTCTCGATAAACTTTCTAAAACACATGACCATCCTCTCTTTGCTGGAGATTTCAACTGCCATTGGAAGTGGGAAATCATCATCTACGATTGATCACCGACTTTCCTGCATAGAATATTCGTACAATATGATCCAACGCATTAACATTTCAACTCGTGCGAGCGTGGCGTCAGGCAACCTACTTGACCTGCTGATTCAACGCAAAGCAGACGACCCTTGTAAGGACATCTTAATGTCGGATGCATTCATCTACTGTCTCATTGCAGCAACTCTTCAACACAAACTGAACAAGCCGGATACCATTATTATGGTCATCAGCCAGAAACGTCGATATAACGACGTTTCGTCAATATCCTCAATGCACGATATGTTTCACCTCTCCCTCTGACGATCTTGAAACTGACATCACCAACGTCTTTGACCTCTTCGCCCCTATGAGAAAATTTGCCAAGCACCAGGGATGCACAGCTCCAACCTTTCAGCATCAGCAAACGAAGCCAAACAGAACCGCCTCAGACTTGAACGCCGGTTCAGACGGACGTAACTCGAGCCAGATCGTATCTTGTCTCGAACAAACGTAAGGCAAACTATGAAATCCGGAAGTCGAGGTGTTATCACTCTCAGGAACGAACAAATGAAGCAGATGGTGCTCCCAAGGAGACCTGGAAAATTGCAGGACATATTTTTATCCCCCGCCGAAACAAAGTCTCCCTGTGGAGACTTTATTTCAATGCGCGATTTGATGCAGTCGCATCATAATAATTTTATCTACCAAACTATGTCTGAAAGTTTGTTTGTCTGTTTGAATATTGTTATGAAAAAATTAGCAAAACGTTCTCTTTCGAATTTCTATGTCAACGCGACTGTTTTTCAACTCACAATTCACTTTAATACCCGAGATATGGATATTTTGCATTTCGATGTGCCATGGTAGTTAATACTGTTACGCGCGGGGGCGCCAGCTGTCCGTACCTATCTCCTGCCCAATTAATGGGTTCCACTGCTGTGCGCTCCCCTAGGCGTTGTTGAGGAAGTCTGGGTCCCAGGTCGAGAGTTCCCTGATCGGTAAGGTGCCTCACCCTTCCCTGTAGGGTTTCCTTATTGTCAATGGTAGCCGATTCAAGTCCGACCCTAGGGTGTGAGCTTCTCTGGTTACCTTCCTCAGGATGGGCCGGTATTGGACATATGTTCGCGGTGTCTGTTGAGAGCACAACAGCCCCTGTGATAGGGTGCTTATCTGGGTTCGATCCCTCAACCTTTCCCCTAGCTCCACCACCCGCTACACCATCGGTTAGGGACTTAACTCTTGTCTCATATTCTTCTTGGCGAGAATTCAGTCTGCCCTGTTGCATAGAAACCTGGCTTAATTCATCGGTTAAACTAGTTAGGATATCACCCTGGCGCTCCATAAATTGTTCTATAGTTGCCATTTGTCGGTATATCAGAACCAGGTCAGGGTCTGCTGAATGGTCAGTCGTTCCCATATCAACCGTTTCCTCAGGACATCTCTTGTCCTCCTCGTGTCCTGTTTCCATGACACTGTCGGTATCATTTTCCGAGTCCATCGGGTTTTAATAGCAATAATTAATACACAGTTTCCTTATTTAAGCGTTATTTATTGTACAATTAATCAGGTGACTGTCCGTCGCTCATTATCAATTATTTGTACAGTAGTAGAAACAATATCAATAATAATGGGTCGCTATCAAGGTCTTCTAAATACTAACTATGCTTCTTTACTCATTTAAGATTTATCCTCCCGGTTCACAGACTGAGTAGATCCAATTAAACAGCGTCAAGATTAGCAATACAAGTTTTATCGATTTACACTTAATTCAGGTTCGAGCTCAATAGGTTAGCATTGCAATACTTCCCTGTTCCATTGATATGTTTAAGACAGCCGATCCTCGTTTCCCGTCTTGTAAAATTTATTGTGTCTTCAGCCATTGTCACAATTTCTCCCATAAAATTGCGATTATTCGTTTAATCGGTGCCCGAAACGATTCACCATCATTTATCGACAAACCAAATACCAAGGAATCTTGTCCTCCGTGTTCTGGAAATTTGCCGGAGCCGGATCTGTATAATTTTACCACAATTTAAGAAATCGATCGACATAGGTGTCACCCGTTCGGTTTCCGCGACCAGACTGCCAGTTTGCGCGTTAATTTTGCCTAAGAAGACCGCTTCTTGGCGCCTAAAACATCACCTGATGTCCAACCAATCAGAAATCGCCGGTGGTGGAATATTCCATTGGTAAATGCATGGGGAAGCTAAATATAGCGATGACCGCATCGATTTGCGCTAAGCATAGCACCCATGAATTCACAATAGAAATAGCGGCCTTACTTAAGTAAATAAGTAAGGTAGCTAGTAGCAACCTGGTTCGCTACAATACAGCAAAATTAAGACGCTCCTTCACCGTTATTATTATCATGGCTCCATCAATGTATCGCTCATCTCGCTTGTAACAGAGGCAGAGCTAAACCATCGATGGGCTGTCTATATTTTGTCTAAATATAGATTTCGATGGGCTAAACACGTGTTCAAGAGGATTCGCAATAATAATAAAAATAATGATAGGATAGTATGAATAGACATAATATCGCAGCGTTTCTGGACAGTGGAGATTTCTAAAGCGCCCTTCGCGGTATGAACTATTCAGAGGCGATCTCGCAGGGCTGTTTTTAAGGAATTTTTAGAACTGCACATCCTCTTCTCTCTTTTAACGTTCTCCATGGTAAATTACTCCCAATCTGGGGGAAATGAGCTATTTTTTACTAGTTTTAACTGCACGGAACGTGACGGAAGTGCTTCTACAACTGCACGAATCCATTTAGAACTGCACATTTTGTGTAGAACTGCACGTTAAAAAAAGCCCTGCGATCTCGGTGCGTAAACTTTGCTGGGGAAAATATTTTGAGAAACTATTTCAAGCAACGAGTATATAACGAGGAGACCGAGACAATAACTTTGGCCGCAGGGTGAGGTAATATATTAAAAGCAGGTTTGGTGTAATATTATAATTATTGTTGTTGAGTCAAAATTATTTCCGTAAATGCACCTTCTATTTCATCAAGATTTTTTTCATGATTAATCCCAAAAAAATTTCATCAACCAAGAAATGCTTTAAATAACCAGATTTGATTTAATGGAAAATTCTATTCATCCATCCACTTTTATCTGGCCAAGAACTGTTTTCATCAGCACAATGCATATTTACTATAGACCTTTAATAATTATAGACCAAACATCTTAACAGCCGTCAACCAAAGGACCTGATTGAAGCCATAGTAATCGTCATCATCATCATCATCATCATCATCATCATCATCATCATCATCATCATCATCATCATCATCATCATCATCATCATCATCATCATCATCATCATCATCATCATCATCATCATCATCATCATCATCAGCGTTGTCGTCCTCGTGCCGTCATCATCATCATCATCATCATCATCATCATCATCATCATCATCATCATCATCATCATCATCATCATCATCATCAGCGTTGTCGTCCTCGTGCCGTCATCATCATCATCATTGTCATCATCATTGTCATCATCATCGTCGTCATCATCATCATCATCGTCATTATCATCATCGTCGTCGTCGTTGTCGTCATCATCATCATTAATATTGTCGTCGTCATCGTCATCATCGTCGTCGTCATCGTCGTCAACATTCAGTTATAAGACAGATAAACTGCAAAAAAGAAAGCAGGCAGTCTATTATTTGCGTATTAGTAAATTATTTTGTTCTCATATTTGCTCTTTATTCTAGTCGTGTGTGCGTTTTCCATCAGTTTTACTCAGAGAATCAAGATACAAGAAAATAAAGATATGGATGTGCGTGGTGTGACTAAACTGCGAAGCGAGATATACATACTGTTTGGATTGTCTTCTCGTCGTACTGCTGTAATTGATGTCTTTGAAGATCAAAATCCATTTAATTGGCAAAAGAAAATCAAATTAACAGAAATTATATTTCCCGATGACATTGTATCCAATCAGAAGGAAAATTGTCTTTACGTCACTGAGTATGGTTATAGTGGGGTCTGGAAGATAACAAGAGAAGGAGAGGGCGAACACGAAAATTTCACCATCAGATGGCTGACAATTAATCGTCTACCGCAAAATCTGTTAGTGTCGAATGATGGTGAGTTCATGACTTTCGATTTCTTATCGTCCGCTCTGATGATCTACGGATCAGATGAAAAACTTATTCAATCCATTCAGTTACCAACCGGCATCACGAATCCTCTTCATGCAGTGGAAACATCCAGAGGGAATTTCATTATACTTCATAAGTGGATAAAAGAAGACGAATGGAGTAAGTCGTATGGGTTTGCGGGGGTAATGACATGGGACATATGCGAATTGACCAGAGATGGACAGATAGTGCATCGTTTTATTCCTTCATATGAAGCACAACAACTGCATTATTCTTATTATCTCTCAATCGATTCAGACGATCGAGTGTTTGTGGCTGACTCTGAGAATCACAGAGTGATTCTCTTGGATCCCGATCTTAAATGGAATCGAATTCTTATTCCAACAGGAGAGAAAGAAGAAATGTCGATACGAAGGCCAAATAGATTGTGTTACGATGAAGAAAAGAATCAACTGATCGTCGGTGGAAAACAAGTTAATGTTTACTTTGTAACTTGGAAATAAACTCATTTTTTGTCCAAAGCTTCCTTCAAAATAAAACTACTAATTTTATCAATAGGCCTATGTTTGAATAATTTTAGCAAATAAGGGAATAATTTTTCCTAAAAATTTGAAACAGTTTCCTTCTCTTATTTTGAAATTTGGTGCATCCCCCACATTGGAGAAAGTGTACTGTATTGCATTGTTACAGTAACCTACCCATGAACTTATAACGCGCTTCTCAAAGTGCATACCAATCAGAGGCGATTCCAGTAGGAAAACCTGAGAGAGAAGTTTTGAGACAGCAAACTATGTGTTTCGGATAAGAGTTACCACTATCGTCACTTCCAAAGTGGTCCGTTGTATCACTATGCTGCCTGATGCCTGGCGTCTGACTTAATTTGGACTCCAGTTGGTGCTCAACGCCGCAGTGAGGCTTGTCTACTGTAGCAGAAAAGTAATACGATCACGTCACGCCGCTCCTCTCCACTGGTTGCCTGTTCCATTTCGTATCGAGTTCAAGCTCTGTCTGTTTGTCTTCAAATCACTTCACGGAGCTGCGCGCGAGTACCTGTGCGATTGATGCAAAGAGAATCATTCCTTCGCGGTTGGGCTTCGGCTCCGATCATCTGAGAGGACCAACAATGTAGTATCTGATGACCTAGCTGCGTGTGCGGAGGATGAGAACGTGCTTCGGCGATCGTGCCTTTTCGGCCGCTGGTCCTCGATGCTGGTCCTTTCGGTATTTGATCGGCTGGGTCAGTCGATTCTTTAAGGTCTATGTTAAAAACACTTGTTCTCTAGGGCTAATATTATTATTACGCCTGTTATCAGCTTCATAAGGCGCCCTTGTAACGGCGTGGCTGTGCTACAGTGCAGTAGAAATTGTCGCAATTATTAGACCAAGGTAAGACGTGTAAATTGAAGTGAGTACCTTGATCTGAATTCGAGCAGTGAGGGAAACCAATGAATGAACAACATGAAAGAAGGAAAGTTCGAAGTGCGCGGAAGTCGTACTATAGGCGTAATATTAGTCTGGCATCTGCATTTAGATCGGATTGGGAGCAGTGATATTTTACTTCAGGGAATAATTTTCGTTTTACTTCGATTTCAGTTCGGACGGCCTCAGTTTCAGTTCTAATTCAGTTACAGTTCTTCGAAAAATTTCACTTATACTTCTAATTAAGTTTTCGACATAATTTCAGTTCACAATTCAGTTCTTGCAGGAATATAATTTCAGTTATAGGTCTATTTCCTTATACAATTTGCGTTAAATTGAACCGAATTCGAACATGTTCATTATCGATGGTTTTTTTAAATTTTATATAGGTCTAACCCTGTTACGCCCTTATTTTCAGCATACTATTTTGGTATACTATTTTTTTTGTCCCGGCTGTTAGTCTGATAGCAATCTTTAAACAGAAAAATATTGTTTCTACATAAGCTTGAGAAGCTAGAGCTTCAACATCTTCAACAAGTGGGGCATAATGCCGTATACAGACTTGCCATCTTTCTCTCAAAAAATAGCCTATGCGGAATTCTTTGTGGGTAGGCTATTATCATTTCCTGAGAATGTTAATCGACCATGGGTTGGCATGGTTGCTGCAGTGTATAGAATTAATCCGCTAACATTATCATTTTACAAATAGGCTACTACTTAGACCCTTCTATGGTAGGCTATTCTACTGAATTGGTCGATCACGCTACATTTATTTTGCTTTCTCCGTGGCGAAGCTGCTCACTCGAATTAGTCGCATGAAAGTTTCAAGTCACCCGATTTTGCATGGTCCATTTTCTTGATATATTTTTTTTACTATTCTATGTGCGCTTATTCGTAGAGGTAAAATGTTTAAAGTTTACCATAAGATGCAGTTCCGCACTCGTCCGTTTTAGGGTGGACTTACGAAGCCTTGCATGGATAGGCTTAGGCCAATTTATTTGTCTGTTTCTCTGCAGTAGGCCTACCTAAACAAACCAATGTACGATTTTCGTCATATATAGCCAAGTGATTTTCACATAACCAGTCGTATCTTAAAAATCATCGACTTATAGAAGAGTCCCAATGCAAAAATCACCATAATAAGTTTCACTTGAAACCACATGCTAGGCCAAAGATACAAAAGCTTCAAGAGTCAGAAAGCATGTGAGCTTTTTAAATAGACACAACTGCACCAGATAAAGCTAACTAAAATTTCCATTTTTTATTATTAATTTCAGTTCGAGAATTAATTTTCGTTTTTATTCCAATTTTCGTTCATTGTGCGTAATATTCGTTCTATTTCATTTTTCGTTCTGAAATAATTCCAATTACAGTTTCAGTTATACTTAACGAAAATCCATATTTTCAATTATAATTTCACTTAGCGTTAACGAGAATATCATTGTTTAGATCGGATTGGGAGGGTACGAATCTTTAGAAGGCCAACAAAGAGGGAGTTCCAGTAATTAATTTGGGGCAGGCAAAGGCGTGGACAAGTGGACAATGCAGGTAAAGACAGAAGATGATACAGAGCGTCGGATTATTGCTCTAAGCCGTCTCAGATATGCAACTTTTATTTTAAGTGCTTCCATAATAATTATCGTAATCGTAATCGTAATCGTAATCTCAAGACTTCTACAGCGCCCACAAAAGCCAAGTCGCGGGAACCAGCTTATTCACAGGCGCTCAATCAAAACAAAATCGATAGGCAGCGGGTCAAGTCCGGAGAGTCAGGCAGGCAGATAGATGGACGGCTAAGGTGGGTGATGTTTAGAGTTGAAATGGCGAGGGATGTGAGGACAAGAGGAAGAATCAGGATAGGATTTGTGAAAGAGCAATGTTTTCAGTTTTGAGTGAAAGACCTGTGGAGAGATAGCGAGAGGTGGAGCTTTGGTGAGTTCGTATGATGGGTAGGAAGTTTGCCGAAGTGCTGGTGGAAGTTTGTTCCAGAGAGGTGGAACGGCAATGGCTATGGAGCGGTTTGCGAATTTCAGTGATGAAGTGATGGGAGGGCGAAGCAGTGTAATGGAGGATGAGGAGCGTGTTGAACGAGGTGGCTGGATGGTGAACAACTGACGAAGGTAGAACGGCTGGGATGATTGAAGTGTATTGTAAGTGAGTGAGAGGACTTTGTATTGGATGCGTTCTGGTATTTTGAGCCAGTGAAGTGATTTCAGGACAGGAGTGATGTGGTGACGTTTGGGGGTTTTCGTCACTGCGCGGGCGAGGGCATTCTGAATAGCTTGGAGGCGGTTAATTTGGGTTATATCAATGTTTAAGAAGAGAGAGTTGCAGTAGTCAAGTTTCGCATGAACTATGGATGTGGCTATTGTGGATGCAGTTTTAAAGTCAAGCATAGGTCGGATTCTGCGGAGATCTCGTATGTGCATGAAACAAGTGCGGGAAAGTTGGGTTATGTGGTCGGAGAAGCTAAGATGCTGATCAAAGATAACGCCTAAGTTTCGGACAGGAGAATTTGCGGAGAAAGTGTGGTTGGAAGAAGAGTCATTGTTGAAGGAAATAGAGGGATCTGGAATTTTCTTGAGTTGTTCTCTGAGGCCTATTAGTATAAATTCTGTCTTGGAGGGGTTGAGGCAGAGGAGATTTGAGGTCATCCAAGATGTGATTTGGGTGACCACACAGAGAAGCTTATCTATAGAGTCAGAGAAGCTGCTTGGAGAGAAAGAGATGAATAATTGGGTGTCGTCAGCATATAGATGATGGTCGACTGTGGATGCTTTTATGAGTGAACTAAGTGGAGTGGTGTAGAGGATGAACAAGAGGGGCCCGAGGACAGAACCTTGCGGAACACCACAGGTGAGAGGGCACGATTGAGATGACGTTTCAAGTGTTTTGACTGAGAAAGAGCGTGAAGAGAAATAAGACTGAATCCAAAGGAGAGCAGTGTCGGTAAAGCCAAACAAGGAAGACAGTCTTTGGAGTAGTATGTTGTGGTCAATGGTGTCAAAGGCTGCAGAAACATCAAGGAGGCAAAGGCAGGAGACTTGTTGATGAGAGATGGCAGAGACAAGTTTATTGTAGAGGGAAGTGAGAAGTGTTTCGGTTGAGTGCTTCTTAGTAAAACCGGACTGGTGTGGGTTAAGGAGTGAATTTGAAGTTAAGTAGTCATTGATTCGAGAGAGTACAACACGTTCTGTTAGTTTAGAGATGAATGACAGGTTAGAAACAGGTCGATAATTTGAAAGGATTTCCTTATCAAGCGATGGTTTTTTGAGAAGTGGAGTTACCAAAGAATGTTTGAAGAGGAGAGGAAAGTTGCCAGTGGATAAGGAGAGGTTGATTATTTTTGTGATGATGGGGACAATGATAGATGCGCACTCTTTCAGTAGGGATGTAGGTATAGGGTCAAGTTCGCACTGCTTGTTTGGGAGAGATTGTAATAAATTGAGTACTTCAGACTCTGATGTTGGGTTAAAGGCAGATAGTGATGATTGAGGTGGGGAAGACGGAAGGTTGTGAGTGGAGGAGGGTGTATCTGCAGGTGAATCGATGGTAGATTTTGAGAGGAGTGATTGCAGAGAGAGACGGATAGTAGTTACTTTGCCCGAGAAGAACGAACAAAATGAGTCAGCGATTGAGGAAGATGGTAAAGAGTTTGGAAGTGGACTAGAGGAGTTCCGATGTAGAAGTTGGTTTACCGTTTTCCAGAGAAGACGAGGGTTACAAGATCTGGATTGAACTAGTGAGGAGTAAAACCTCTTCTTGGCCATTGCCAGAAGGTGATGGTATTTATTTGTAGCAGCTTTTAGAGCAGAGAGGAGTTGAGGGTCATGGGTTCGTTTGTAATTACGCTCAAGGTGTCGACGGAAAGATTTGAAGGCCTGTAGATAGGAGTTATACCAAGGGTTGTTAGAGTGAGAACCAGATTTGGTAATAGTAGGAGCGTGTTTGTCGAGGATCATGGAGAGAGTGGTGTTGTAGGAGGACAGGAGGTCATCTAGAGAGGATGGAGGATTTAGAATGAGGTCGGAGGAGGCAAGATCGTGCTTGAAGGCTTCAATGTTTATGGAGCTGATGCGGCGGAAAGAATGAGAGACGGGATCAGGACGTGGAGTAGGCAGTATGCTAAGTTGTGTGAAAATGGGGTAATGGTCAGAAGGAGTATCAAAAGAGAAAGAGATGTTTGGCGATAGCTTTGAGAGAGACGATGTGATGATGAGGTCAAGTGTGTGGTTGTGAGAGTGGGTGGGGAAGTTGACGTGTTGGACCAGATTAGTAGATGACAAGAGCGTGAGGAAGTCAGAAGCAAGTGAGTCAGATGGATTGTCAACATGTATGTTGAAATCCCCTGTGATCAAGAATTCATGAGGAGTTGTGGCAGCAATGGAGAGTAAGTTGGTAAATTCCTGTAAGAAGACAGAGTTAGGTTTAGAGTATGAGGAGGAGGAGGGAGGGCGGTAGACATTGAAGATGGTTAGGATTGAGTTCGGGAGTTTGAGAGTGATTGAAGCACATTCAAAAGATTTGAAACAGTAGCCAGGTGAGTCAAGGACAGTGGAAGGCTCTCGGGTTAGAAATGCAATCCCTCCACCTGTGGTATTCCGGTCGGCATTTAATGAATGTACACATGGAATTTGATCCATTGGAGTCCCGCAACCAATCAGACAATGAGCGTGAATTTGCCTAATGAATATTCATGTTAGGCCTCTAGCCATAGCCTAAGTAAGAAATACGAATGAGCTTCGGAACTTCATTTTTTTAGGAATAATTCGCTTCAAGAAGCATATAACTCGGTATGCAAAGAGTTATCGTAATACATGCATGTAAGTGATATTGTGATCTAGTGACATTGCGCGTTTGCAAGTAAATTTGGAACAAAACGTGATTCTTATGAACGAAGCGCTGTTAAGTCAGTAGAAACTTGATTTCTATTTTTGGAACGGAAAATCCGTCTCGGAAATTGGATCGTTTATTAAGGAACTTCATACAAGAAAATAGGGTGTCTAACGACAAAATTTTTATTTTTTAAAATGCTTTTCAAATACATATGTCTAACTCCGTCACTCGTTGCACTCTGCAAATACCAGTCCTATGTCTGAATAAAGAAGGAGGGCGTCGCTAGTGAGCTTCGTTATCACACAGTGACGCTAAACTGCAAAATATGATCCTACATAATATTACATATCTGCAGATGCTGTGAATACAAACAGCTAGGCCTACAACTAACTATCACCTTGATCATCCATCCTCAAAACAAAACTACTCGATCTGAAACGGACGTTGGATTAAGGTATTTATATATCTGAAATGGAAGCTGGATTAAAGTATCTTCATATGTGAAGTGGAAACTGGATTAAGGTATTTATATCTCTAAAATGGAAGCTGGATTAAGTGAAGTGATATGTGAAGTGGAAGATGGATAAGGTATCTTTATATCTGAAATAGGAGCTGGATTAATGATAAAACGCTTGAGAAATGGAAGCTGGAATGTTTTTTCTATATCTGAAATGGAAGCTGAAATAGGGTATTTTTATATATGAAGTGGAAGGTGGGCTAATGAAAAACGCTAGGGAAATGGAAGCTGTAGTAAGGTTCCTTATAGCCGGATTGACGAAAATAACGCTTGAGAAATGGAAGCCAGGTTAAGATATTTTTTTATATATCTTCAATTGAAGCTGGATGAAGGTATATTTATATCTGAAATAGAACATGGATCGACTTTCCAGCTGAAATGGAAGCGGATAAATGTTGAAATACATGAATGAAAATCCACAATTCAGTTTCCATTTCTTAAGCTTTTGATCATTCATCCAGCTTCTATTTCAGATATATAAAAACCTTCATCCAGCTTCTAATTAAGATATAAAATGCCTTGATCCCGCTTCCATTTCTTAAGCTTTTATCATCCATCCAGCTATAACTTAGATAAGAAAATTTTAATCCATCCAGCTACAAGTTAAGCAAGAACATTCTCATCCATCCAACTCCAATTTAATCAAAGGGATTTTCACGAATCCAGCTCCGATTTAAGGCAAGACATTTTCATCCATCCAGCTCTAATTTAAGCAAGGACATTTTAATCAATCCAGCCCCAATTTAAGCAAGGACATTTTAATCAATCCAGCTCCAATTTAAGGCAAGGCATTTTAATAAATCCAGCTCCAATTTAACTCATGACACTTTCATCTATCCAGCTCCAATAAAGGGCAGGACATTTTCATCAATCCAGCTTCTATTTCAGGTATGAAAATACTTATTCCGGTTTCCTTTACTCCAACCGCTAAAATTTTAACAAGACGATTTTAGTCAATCTAAATCCGACTTCTATCTAAAATTGAAGCATTTTCATCAATCCAACTTCTAGTTAGCAACGCGATTATTTCGTGTAACCATCTTCATCTTTTACAAGCATTATTTTCATTAATGCAACTTTATTCAGGAAACGTTCTTCGGGGTAAGAGTATCTAAAGAATGATTGATTGGGTATAACGGCACTTCTGCACACAATTGTCATTTCGCAGATTCGGCGAGTTTAACAAAAATCACCGTTTGCAACTGATACCTGCTATTTAACGAACTAACGCAACCCAATTGACTTAATGGATATTCAATATGCAGTAAATGTTGAATATTCATAACGCAGTAAACGTCGTTATTGAAATGGCGACAGCTGATTTGTCGCGGATGTTCCTTGGATCAATTTCCATGTGTACTTTCATTAAATGCTTCCGGTCGGTTGTCAATTTTGAGGGACGAGGGGTGCTGTACAAGTGGTAACCAGAGGGGATACAATTATAATCTCCAATGTTTTCATTCGCTACATGCACCGGTTGAATTTAAATCATTTACCCAAGTTTCAATACGTGCAGCATCTTAAGATCATTTTAATCATATTTAAGTCATGTTTTCATCATTCATGCGACTTCTACTTCCATGTATACAATAACTTACTTCTACATGTACCTCTCATATACTTCCACTAGCCTATGACTCTTTTAAATCCATGCTGAAAACACACTTTTCGGTAGGGATCATCCCGCCTATTAGCTGTAAGGCGCCATTGAAACATATTTTGGCGGTGTTTTGGAGCCATATAAATTGTCATTATTATAATTAGTATTATTAGTATTATTATTACTTCAAATATCTTTGAATGCTCATCCAGTTTTCAGTTTTGCCGTTACAATTTAACATGACTTCATCTCTTATCCAGCTGACATGTCAGCTATAAAGATGCTCATCAACATCTACATTTAGTCAATCTAATCTAACACTGTATCAGTCTAACACTGCCACAGCACAGCATCGTGACTCTGCCTTTATTGCTCATGCCTGTAAATTGTTTTAAGACTTTTTCTTTGCGTTTTCTGCACTGGGTGGTTGTACAGAAAAAGGAGCTTTATTAGTCCGGAAATAGAATGGGACGGAATGGACCATAGGCCAATAAATAAAAATTTACGCCTATTCAAAACATTACGTTTGAGAAATTGAAAATTAATTGAAAGCAAAATCAATGTTCGAAACCGGTAAGGCTCTGCCATGACATAGACCTATAAGTAGTGGAATGCTTCCGGACATCTTTTTGTTGTGCATCTTAATCTCAGTAAACAAGACCGTAATTTCAAACTTTTGGAAGATCATAGAACTTTCTACCTCTCACATACTTGCAAATTAGTGATAAACAGTTTGTGTAAGTTTCAGTTCAATTGGATGTCACATAATAGGCCTACCATGGATTCCTGTGCTTCATGGTAGAACGACGAGACAAAGACTGACAGACGACCGGTTTCCGGCTGGACTACCATGTTTCTTGGTTCGCTTTTATCCTCTCTTCAGTTCTCAAGAAAACCCAATCATCAGTTCTGCTGACCGCCATTAATCTCCTCCCTCCCCCAACTGCTGCAGTCAACCCCCTTGTAATGCATCTTTCTGCTGTCTTCTTTCAGAACTTCCCGCTCATTCGTCCTTTGCGGGCTACTTGCCCTAGAGGTCGCCGTTGTTGAGAGGCTGACGAGAGGCGAAATCGCTCCAGCTCCCGGTCAGACGGGGTGGAGTGCTTGTAGGCTCAAAGGGAGAATCATGCCTGGCTGCTGCATGTATCTGCAGATGAGTATCGGTTTGCACTATGTGGCTCATAGGACCCACACATCTGGTGACCTTACTGACCTGGGACAAGATCTTCTCTTTATCTATAGCGGGAGCAAACTGTACGTCTTTCGAGCATCAGCCAGAGCTCATTCACTGTGCAGACAATATACACATAAGCCAATATCTGTGGCCTATGAACTATGCACTGTGTGCAGCTCGAATCTGCCCTCACATACAAAATTACAGAGGCCGTGAAGACACAGGCCTTTTAGTCTTTTGAACAACGTGTGACGTTGCAAAATATATCATGTGTAAGGACATTCGGTCAAATTCAGGGGGGGAAATGCCCCCCCTGCCCCCCCCAAATGACGTCCCTGTCTTACTTAAAAAAATTAAATTGAGTTTCATCGTAATCACAAGACATCATTTGGTAAATAAAGCAAAAAAGAATTTTTAAGAAAGTTTCATTTGTAGGAGCAAAATGCAAAAAACTATCAAAGTTATCCCAGTTGACGGCATATTTGGAAACTGTTGAAAGATTATTTCGTTTTGTTATGCTATATTGAGACAATGTAATTGTGTGAGTTGCCTATTTTTTAATGACGCAATTCATTATTTTTGCCCATGGCCATGACTGACCCATAACGAAAAATCCTGTGGGCGCCCATTTCACGAGCACGGCAATATGCACTGCTAAGGCAAATTCTTGCAAGACACATTTGCTGCAAGATCATTAGTAACTATGAATCCAAATTGTGTCCGACTAGAAGCGCATCTGGTCTTTGTCAACCGTTATCCTTAGGCCTATTGCTAAGACAGTAAGATTACAAACTATTTACGAGGGAAAACGCCAAATAATCAGACGCAGCAGCAAAGAGTCGCCGATGATGCCAAGGCTCCTTTCTAAAAATAGACGCCAATAAATTTGCATTCTGCCTTATTGACGCAACCACGAAGTAGTATTTCTATTTCTCATATTATGCGTGTTTCTTTTTACATAGGTGGCCATAATATTATTATGTTAAGCGTTCTTAAGATGCCAACGTTTTTAATCATAACAGAATCGTTCAGTAAAGCAGAAACTGTCGAATAATAGGCTCAACTTGAACACATTTCGACAAACGATCACTATGGACGCCACTGCTGGGAAAGACTTGCGAAACGAAAGCGAAAGTAATCGCAAACGCCAGAATCCTGATTTTCGATCTTTTTCAAGTTACAAAAGAGGTCAGTGGAGAGAAGCATTAGACCTATTATTATTCTTTAAAACGGACTGGTCAGTGCCGGCGCTAGCACCCCCCCCATACCCCCAACCGGGGGGGCCCCGAGTTTGAAAGGGGCCCCCAAATTTAGCTGGTCATTATGCCTATTTGTGACTGTACAGATGCGGTCTGTTGCATGCCTCAACTAACCATATGGCACTGCCATAGCAGACCTAATGCAAATATCATACTGATTTTGGGCGTAAGTATAAAGCCATTAGAGTTTGAAAGGAGCCCCAAATTTTCCTGGTCATTATGCCTATTTGCGACTGTACAGATCCGGTCTGGTGCATGCCTCAACTAACCATATGGCACTGCCATAGCAGACCTAATGCAAATATCATACTGATTTTGGGCATAAGTATAAAGCCATTAGAGTTTGAAAGGGGCCCCCAAATTTTGCTGGTCATTATGCCTATTTGGGACTGTACAGATCCGATCTGGTGCATGCCTCAACTAACCATATGGCACAGCCATTGCAGACCTAATGCAAATACCATACTGGTTTTCGGCGCAAGTATAAAGCCATTTAAACTAACTCAGGCAATTTCGTCCACTCTCTCAAACACAACGCTTATAAATTGTAACTTATTCTAATTGCTAATTGGATGAGGCCTCAAAATAAAACCTGCGTGAGACCCAAACATTAAAGCCTGTGTAGGGTCCCAGATGTCCTTGGTATGTGTCTGATCTCAGGTTTGCAATGGGCCTCAAATGTAGCTGGTAATTATACCTTTCATAACTGTTCAATCCTGAAACCACGCACCGAATTATGTTTTAACGCAAAGCATACAAAATAATATTACTCAAACCAATAGAGCATTGTCCTTCAACCAAAGAGGAGACTTGGGGTGTGGATAGGGACACGGCCCCACAATTTGTGGTTGGGACGGAATCCTTGTATCCCCAATATTTCAGAAATATTTCATAAGTATCATCCATTGCCCATCAATTATGATCAATTTTGTTCAGATGACAGCCTATAAATGCTACCATTACAGTTGGCAAATCGGATAAATTTAAACAATGGAGAGGGACACTCTGAAGTCCTAAACCACGACTAACAGCAATGAAAAAGAGCTATTTTTGTAAAGATGACCGCTCAAAATTTCTACAATTGCAGCATGGAAATTCAAAAAATTTAACAATTGGGATGGGACATTTATTGAAGTCTCACACCGTGTCATTCAGCAATTATATTATAAGAAATTTTGCTGAGATGACAGCCCAAGGTATGGGAAGCCTCAAGTTTTTTTCTTGGGGGGGGCCTCAGGTACCCTAGCGCCGGCACTGGGACAGGTAATATAAGATACCCCGCCAGTTTGCCCATCCTTGATCTTATCTCGTCCTTAATATAACTAACATCTCTTCCATTTGCACACTGTTTGCCATAGGCCTATAATTTCCACCCACCACTGGCAAATCTTTAGGCAATGCTATCCCGATTTTACCAATGCACTATACCACGCCATCACCGTCATTACTGACTGAACCTACCACCGTTGCACCATGTTGTCTCCCATGTTTAACATCACCGGATTTTAACCTGACACTCGAATGGAGAGCACTTTATTCAAAACGGACTTGATTTCGTATGCGCTGTTGAATAAGTTTGTCTCCATGAAGTGGTTTTTGTGGATGCTGAAAGGTTCTCGAACGTCAACATTAGGCTGGGCCTACATAGGCCCAGTGTCTAAAGTGTAATAAAAAGAAATTGGGGGCGAAGAGAATCGTAATCGTAATCTCGAGACTTCTACAGCGCCCACAAAAGTCAAGTCGCGGGAACCAGCTTATTCACAGGCGCTCAATCAAAACAAAATCGATAGGCAGCGGGTCAAGTCCGGAGAGTCAGGCAGGCAGATAGATGGACGGCTAAGGTGGGTGATGTTTAGAGTTTAAATGGCGAGGGATGTGAGGAGAAGAGGAAGAATCAGGATAGGATTTGTGAAAGAGCAATGTTTTCAGTTTTGAGTGAAAGACCTGTGGGGAGATAGCGAGAGGTGGAGCTTTGGTGAGTTCGTATGATGGGTCGGAAGTTTGCCGAAGTGCTGGCGGAAGTTTGTTCCAGAGAGGTGGAACGGCAATGGCTATGGAGCGGTTTGCAAATTTCAGTGATGAAGTGATGGGAGGGCGAAGCAGTGTAATGGAGGATGAGGAGCGTGTTGAACGAGGTGGCTGGATGGTGAACAACTGACGAAGGTAGAACGGCTGGGATGATTGAAGTGTATTGTAAGTGAGTGAGAGGACTTTGTATTGGATGCGTTCAGGAATTTTGAGCCAGTGAAGTGATTTCAGGACAGGAGTGATGTGGTGACGTTTGGGGGTTTTCGTCACTGCACGGGCGAGGGCATTCTGGATAGCTTGGAGGCGGTTAATTTGGGTTATGTCAATGTTTAAGAAGAGAGCGTTGCAGTAATCAAGTTTCGCATGAACTATGGATGTGGCTATTGTGGATGCAGTTTTAAAGTCGAGCATAGGTCGGATTCTGCGGAGATCTCGTATGTGCATGAAACAAGTGCGGGAAAGTTGGGTTATGTGGTCGGAGAAGCTAAGATGCTGGTCAAAGATTACACCTAGGTTTCGGACAGGAGAATCTGCGGAGAAAGTGTGGTTGGAAGAAGAGTCATTGTTGAAGGAAATAGAGGGATCAGGAATTTTCTTGAGTTGTTCTCTGAGGCCAATTAGTATAAATTCTGTCTTGGAGGGGTTAAGGCAGAGGAGATTTGAGGTCATCCAGGAGGTGATTTGGGTGACCACAGAGAGAAGATTATCTATGGAGTCAGAGAAGCTGCTTGGAGAGAAAGAGATGAATAATTGGGTGTCGTCAGCATATAGATGATGATCAACTGTGGATGCTTTTATGAGTGAACTGAATGGAGTGGTGTAGAGGATGAACAAGAGGGGCCCGAGGACAGAACCTTGCGGAACACCACAGGTGAGAGGGCATGATTGAGATGACGCTTCAAGTGTTTTGACTGAGAAAGAGCGTGATGGGAGATAAGACTGAATCCAAAGGAGAGCAGTGTCGGTAAAGCCAAACCAGGAAGACAGTCTTTGGAGTAGTATGTTATGGTCGATGGTGTCAAAGGCTGCAGAAACATCAAGGAGGCAAAGGCAGGAGACTTGTTGATGAGAGATGGCAGAGACAAGTTTATTGTAGAGGGAAGTGAGAAGTGTTTCGGTTGAGTGCTTCTTAGTAAAACCGGACTGGTGTGGGTTAAGGAGTGAATTTGAAGTTAAGTAGTCATTGATTCGAGAGAGTACAACACGTTCTGTTAGTTTAGAGATGAATGACAGGTTAGAAACAGGTCGATAATTTGAAAGGATTTCCTTATCAAGCGATGGTTTTTTGAGAAGTGGAGTTACCAAAGAATGTTTGAAGAGGAGAGGAAAGTTGCCAGTGGATAAGGAGAGGTTGATTATTTTTGTGATGATGGGGACAATGATAGATGCGCACTCTTTCAGTAGGGATGTAGGTATAGGGTCAAGTTCGCACTGCTTGTTTGGGAGAGATTGTAATAAATTGAGTACTTCAGACTCTGATGTTGGGTTAAAGGCAGATAGTGATGATTGAGGTGGGGAAGACGGAAGGTTGTGAGTGGAGGAGGGTGTATCTGCAGGTGAATCGATGGTAGATTTTGAGAGGAGTGATTGCAGAGAGAGACGGATAGTAGTTACTTTGCCCGAGAAGAACGAACAAAATGAGTCAGCGATTGAGGAAGATGGTAAAGAGTTTGGAAGTGGACTAGAGGAGTTCCGATGTAGAAGTTGGTTTACCGTTTTCCAGAGAAGACGAGGGTTACAAGATCTGGATTGAACTAGTGAGGAGTAAAACCTCTTCTTGGCCATTGCCAGAAGGTGATGGTATTTATTTGTAGCAGCTTTTAGAGCAGAGAGGAGTTGAGGGTCATGGGTTCGTTTGTAATTACGCTCAAGGTGTCGACGGAAAGATTTGAAGGCCTGTAGATAGGAGTTATACCAAGGGTTGTTAGAGTGAGAACCAGATTTGGTAATAGTAGGAGCGTGTTTGTCGAGGATCATGGAGAGAGTGGTGTTGTAGGAGGACAGGAGGTCATCTAGAGAGGATGGAGGATTTAGAATGAGGTCGGAGGAGGCAAGATCGTGCTTGAAGGCTTCAATGTTTATGGAGCTGATGCGGCGGAAAGAATGAGAGACGGGATCAGGACGTGGAGTAGGCAGTATGCTAAGTTGTGTGAAAATGGGGTAATGGTCAGAAGGAGTATCAAAAGAGAAAGAGATGTTTGGCGATAGCTTTGAGAGAGACGATGTGATGATGAGGTCAAGTGTGTGGTTGTGAGAGTGGGTGGGGAAGTTGACGTGTTGGACCAGATTAGTAGATGACAAGAGCGTGAGGAAGTCAGAAGCAAGTGAGTCAGATGGATTGTCAACATGTATGTTGAAATCCCCTGTGATCAAGAATTCATGAGGAGTTGTGGCAGCAATGGAGAGTAAGTTGGTAAATTCCTGTAAGAAGACAGAGTTAGGTTTAGAGTATGAGGAGGAGGAGGGAGGGCGGTAGACATTGAAGATGGTTAGGATTGAGTTCGGGAGTTTGAGAGTGATTGAAGCACATTCAAAAGATTTGAAACAGTAGCCAGGTGAGTCAAGGACAGTGGAAGGCTCTCGGGTTAGAAATGCAATCCCTCCACCTGTGGTATTCCGGTCGGTTGTCAATTTTGAGGGACGAGGGGTGCTGTACAAGTGGTAACCAGAGGGGATACAATTATAATCTCCAATGTTTTCATTCGCTACATGCACCGGTTGAATTTAAATCATTTACCCAAGTTTCAATACGTGCAGCATCTTAAGATCATTTTAATCATATTTAAGTCATGTTTTCATCATTCATGCGACTTCTACTTCCATGTATACAATAACTTACTTCTACATGTACCTCTCATATACTTCCACTAGCCTATGACTCTTTTAAATCCATGCTGAAAACACACTTTTCGGTAGGGATCATCCCGCCTATTAGCTGTAAGGCGCCATTGAAACATATTTTGGCGGTGTTTTGGAGCCATATAAATTGTCATTATTATAATTAGTATTATTAGTATTATTATTACTTCAAATATCTTTGAATGCTCATCCAGTTTTCAGTTTTGCCGTTACAATTTAACATGACTTCATCTCTTATCCAGCTGACATGTCAGCTATAAAGATGCTCATCAACATCTACATTTAGTCAATCTAATCTAACACTGTATCAGTCTAACACTGCCACAGCACAGCATCGTGACTCTGCCTTTATTGCTCATGCCTGTAAATTGTTTTAAGACTTTTTCTTTGCGTTTTCTGCACTGGGTGGTTGTACAGAAAAAGGAGCTTTATTAGTCCGGAAATAGAATGGGACGGAATGGACCATAGGCCAATAAATAAAAATTTACGCCTATTCAAAACATTACGTTTGAGAAATTGAAAATTAATTGAAAGCAAAATCAATGTTCGAAACCGGTAAGGCTCTGCCATGACATAGACCTATAAGTAGTGGAATGCTTCCGGACATCTTTTTGTTGTGCATCTTAATCTCAGTAAACAAGACCGTAATTTCAAACTTTTGGAAGATCATAGAACTTTCTACCTCTCACATACTTGCAAATTAGTGATAAACAGTTTGTGTAAGTTTCAGTTCAATTGGATGTCACATAATAGGCCTACCATGGATTCCTGTGCTTCATGGTAGAACGACGAGACAAAGACTGACAGACGACCGGTTTCCGGCTGGACTACCATGTTTCTTGGTTCGCTTTTATCCTCTCTTCAGTTCTCAAGAAAACCCAATCATCAGTTCTGCTGACCGCCATTAATCTCCTCCCTCCCCCAACTGCTGCAGTCAACCCCCTTGTAATGCATCTTTCTGCTGTCTTCTTTCAGAACTTCCCGCTCATTCGTCCTTTGCGGGCTACTTGCCCTAGAGGTCGCCGTTGTTGAGAGGCTGACGAGAGGCGAAATCGCTCCAGCTCCCGGTCAGACGGGGTGGAGTGCTTGTAGGCTCAAAGGGAGAATCATGCCTGGCTGCTGCATGTATCTGCAGATGAGTATCGGTTTGCACTATGTGGCTCATAGGACCCACACATCTGGTGACCTTACTGACCTGGGACAAGATCTTCTCTTTATCTATAGCGGGAGCAAACTGTACGTCTTTCGAGCATCAGCCAGAGCTCATTCACTGTGCAGACAATATACACATAAGCCAATATCTGTGGCCTATGAACTATGCACTGTGTGCAGCTCGAATCTGCCCTCACATACAAAATTACAGAGGCCGTGAAGACACAGGCCTTTTAGTCTTTTGAACAACGTGTGACGTTGCAAAATATATCATGTGTAAGGACATTCGGTCAAATTCAGGGGGGGAAATGCCCCCCTGCCCCCCCCCAAATGACGTCCCTGTCTTACTTAAAAAAATTAAATTGAGTTTCATCGTAATCACAAGACATCATTTGGTAAATAAAGCAAAAAAGAATTTTTAAGAAAGTTTCATTTGTAGGAGCAAAATGCAAAAAACTATCAAAGTTATCCCAGTTGACGGCATATTTGGAAACTGTTGAAAGATTATTTCGTTTTGTTATGCTATATTGAGACAATGTAATTGTGTGAGTTGCCTATTTTTTAATGACGCAATTCATTATTTTTGCCCATGGCCATGACTGACCCATAACGAAAAATCCTGTGGGCGCCCATTTCACGAGCACGGCAATATGCACTGCTAAGGCAAATTCTTGCAAGACACATTTGCTGCAAGATCATTAGTAACTATGAATCCAAATTGTGTCCGACTAGAAGCGCATCTGGTCTTTGTCAACCGTTATCCTTAGGCCTATTGCTAAGACAGTAAGATTACAAACTATTTACGAGGGAAAACGCCAAATAATCAGAAGCAGCAGCAAAGAGTCGCCGATGATGCCAAGGCTCCTTTCTAAAAATAGACGCCAATAAATTTGCATTCTGCCTTATTGACGCAACCACGAAGTAGTATTTCTATTTCTCATATTATGCGTGTTTCTTTTTACATAGGTGGCCATAATATTATTATGTTAAGCGTTCTTAAGATGCCAACGTTTTTAATCATAACAGAATCGTTCAGTAAAGCAGAAACTGTCGAATAATAGGCTCAACTTGAACACATTTCGACAAACGATCACTATGGACGCCACTGCTGGGAAAGACTTGCGAAACGAAAGCGAAAGTAATCGCAAACGCCAGAATCCTGATTTTCGATCTTTTTCAAGTTACAAAAGAGGTCAGTGGAGAGAAGCATTAGACCTATTATTATTCTTTAAAACGGACTGGTCAGTGCCGGCGCTAGCACCCCCCCCATACCCCCAACCGGGGGGCCCCGAGTTTGAAAGGGGCCCCCAAATTTAGCTGGTCATTATGCCTATTTGTGACTGTACAGATGCGGTCTGTTGCATGCCTCAACTAACCATATGGCACTGCCATAGCAGACCTAATGCAAATATCATACTGATTTTGGGCGTAAGTATAAAGCCATTAGAGTTTGAAAGGAGCCCCAAATTTTCCTGGTCATTATGCCTATTTGCGACTGTACAGATCCGGTCTGGTGCATGCCTCAACTAACCATATGGCACTGCCATAGCAGACCTAATGCAAATATCATACTGATTTTGGGCATAAGTATAAAGCCATTAGAGTTTGAAAGGGGCCCCCAAATTTTGCTGGTCATTATGCCTATTTGGGACTGTACAGATCCGATCTGGTGCATGCCTCAACTAACCATATGGCACAGCCATTGCAGACCTAATGCAAATACCATACTGGTTTTCGGCGCAAGTATAAAGCCATTTAAACTAACTCAGGCAATTTCGTCCACTCTCTCAAACACAACGCTTATAAATTGTAACTTATTCTAATTGCTAATTGGATGAGGCCTCAAAATAAAACCTGCGTGAGACCCAAACATTAAAGCCTGTGTAGGGTCCCAGATGTCCTTGGTATGTGTCTGATCTCAGGTTTGCAATGGGCCTCAAATGTAGCTGGTAATTATACCTTTCATAACTGTTCAATCCTGAAACCACGCACCGAATTATGTTTTAACGCAAAGCATACAAAATAATATTACTCAAACCAATAGAGCATTGTCCTTCAACCAAAGAGGAGACTTGGGGTGTGGATAGGGACACGGCCCCACAATTTGTGGTTGGGACGGAATCCTTGTATCCCCAATATTTCAGAAATATTTCATAAGTATCATCCATTGCCCATCAATTATGATCAATTTTGTTCAGATGACAGCCTATAAATGCTACCATTACAGTTGGCAAATCGGATAAATTTAAACAATGGAGAGGGACACTCTGAAGTCCTAAACCACGACTAACAGCAATGAAAAAGAGCTATTTTTGTAAAGATGACCGCTCAAAATTTCTACAATTGCAGCATGGAAATTCAAAAAATTTAACAATTGGGATGGGACATTTATTGAAGTCTCACACCGTGTCATTCAGCAATTATATTATAAGAAATTTTGCTGAGATGACAGCCCAAGGTATGGGAAGCCTCAAGTTTTTTTCTTGGGGGGGCCTCAGGTACCCTAGCGCCGGCACTGGGACAGGTAATATAAGATACCCCGCCAGTTTGCCCATCCTTGATCTTATCTCGTCCTTAATATAACTAACATCTCTTCCATTTGCACACTGTTTGCCATAGGCCTATAATTTCCACCCACCACTGGCAAATCTTTAGGCAATGCTATCCCGATTTTACCAATGCACTATACCACGCCATCACCGTCATTACTGACTGAACCTACCACCGTTGCACCATGTTGTCTCCCATGTTTAACATCACCGGATTTTAACCTGACACTCGAATGGAGAGCACTTTATTCAAAACGGACTTGATTTCGTATGCGCTGTTGAATAAGTTTGTCTCCATGAAGTGGTTTTTGTGGATGCTGAAAGGTTCTCGAACGTCAACATTAGGCTGGGCCTACATAGGCCCAGTGTCTAAAGTGTAATAAAAAGAAATTGGGGGCGAAGAGAATCGTAATCGTAATCTCGAGACTTCTACAGCGCCCACAAAAGTCAAGTCGCGGGAACCAGCTTATTCACAGGCGCTCAATCAAAACAAAATCGATAGGCAGCGGGTCAAGTCCGGAGAGTCAGGCAGGCAGATAGATGGACGGCTAAGGTGGGTGATGTTTAGAGTTTAAATGGCGAGGGATGTGAGGAGAAGAGGAAGAATCAGGATAGGATTTGTGAAAGAGCAATGTTTTCAGTTTTGAGTGAAAGACCTGTGGGGAGATAGCGAGAGGTGGAGCTTTGGTGAGTTCGTATGATGGGTCGGAAGTTTGCCGAAGTGCTGGCGGAAGTTTGTTCCAGAGAGGTGGAACGGCAATGGCTATGGAGCGGTTTGCAAATTTCAGTGATGAAGTGATGGGAGGGCGAAGCAGTGTAATGGAGGATGAGGAGCGTGTTGAACGAGGTGGCTGGATGGTGAACAACTGACGAAGGTAGAACGGCTGGGATGATTGAAGTGTATTGTAAGTGAGTGAGAGGACTTTGTATTGGATGCGTTCAGGAATTTTGAGCCAGTGAAGTGATTTCAGGACAGGAGTGATGTGGTGACGTTTGGGGGTTTTCGTCACTGCACGGGCGAGGGCATTCTGGATAGCTTGGAGGCGGTTAATTTGGGTTATGTCAATGTTTAAGAAGAGAGCGTTGCAGTAATCAAGTTTCGCATGAACTATGGATGTGGCTATTGTGGATGCAGTTTTAAAGTCGAGCATAGGTCGGATTCTGCGGAGATCTCGTATGTGCATGAAACAAGTGCGGGAAAGTTGGGTTATGTGGTCGGAGAAGCTAAGATGCTGGTCAAAGATTACACCTAGGTTTCGGACAGGAGAATCTGCGGAGAAAGTGTGGTTGGAAGAAGAGTCATTGTTGAAGGAAATAGAGGGATCAGGAATTTTCTTGAGTTGTTCTCTGAGGCCAATTAGTATAAATTCTGTCTTGGAGGGGTTAAGGCAGAGGAGATTTGAGGTCATCCAGGAGGTGATTTGGGTGACCACAGAGAGAAGATTATCTATGGAGTCAGAGAAGCTGCTTGGAGAGAAAGAGATGAATAATTGGGTGTCGTCAGCATATAGATGATGATCAACTGTGGATGCTTTTATGAGTGAACTGAATGGAGTGGTGTAGAGGATGAACAAGAGGGGCCCGAGGACAGAACCTTGCGGAACACCACAGGTGAGAGGGCATGATTGAGATGACGCTTCAAGTGTTTTGACTGAGAAAGAGCGTGATGGGAGATAAGACTGAATCCAAAGGAGAGCAGTGTCGGTAAAGCCAAACCAGGAAGACAGTCTTTGGAGTAGTATGTTATGGTCGATGGTGTCAAAGGCTGCAGAAACATCAAGGAGGCAAAGGCAGGAGACTTGTTGATGAGAGATGGCAGAGACAAGTTTATTGTAGAGGGAAGTGAGAAGTGTTTCGGTGGAGTGCTTTTTAGTAAAGCCGGACTGGTTTGGGTTAAGGAGTGAATTTGAAGTCAAGTAGTCATTGATCCGAGAGAGTACAACACGTTCTGTTAGTTTAGAGATGAATGACAGGTTGGAAACAGGTCGATAATTAGAAAGGATTTCCTTATCAGAAGGACGATCTCCGAGGCGCGAAAAGCCAGGCAGAGGAGGGCTTGTGGATGAATGCGCTTGAATTGGTTACTGCAATTAAGCTTATAAATTATATGGTGACTCGATAGGTCGAGAACGATTTTGAATGCACACAAATACATGTACCTGGTAGCCTATGTGTTATACACAATATAATGTGGAAAGTTAGATACTGGCGGAAAGGTTGTTCAAATAATAATGTTACGCAAAAATTTAGATCACTAGCTCACTAATTCAAATTTTAGCGCCAATATCCGTGACGTCATCAGATTCATGCCAAGTAAACGTCAAGTTAGGCCGAAAACAATATTGTACGACCATCATTGTTAATCCACACATAATTAATTAATACAAATTATCATTTAGTATTCAACAATGTTTCCTTTACTCTTTATTACAGCATCAAGTCGATTAGGCATCGAACCAATTAGATTTTTCAGAGTTGTCAGAGATTTTGTTAATCCAAGAGACGTCATGCCTCCCAACACCAGAACTGAGGGACTGAATTTCACATGTGGAGCTCACGGAACAGAACTTTCTTGTGATCCCCACACAACATTGTTCTTACTGTTAGATACGTGGTAGAGTTTGAAGGGCGATTCATCACTGAACATAACACGCGACCAATCAATATCCTTAAACTTCTTCGCGAAGTTTACTCGGCGAACTTTGTAGGCATCAGTTAACTTTTGGACTTTTTGTGTCTTGAAACTCTTCCATTTCACGTTTACTTGGCATGATTTTGATGACGTCACGGTATTTGGCGCTAAAATTTGAATAAGTGAGCTAGTGATATAATTTTTTGGCGTGACATTCTCATTTGAACAACCTATACGCCAGTAGGGCCTATAGGCCTACAACTTTCCACATTATATTGTGTATAACATATAGTTGTCTGCATTCAAAATCGTTCTGGAGCTATCGAGTCACCCTATAGTCCAGGAAATCTGGCGCAAATATATGGTCAACCTGGGCAAAATTGCTTCAGAAGGTTTTTCAACGTTTTCCTGCTCAGAATCGTTTGCTGAATAACATATCCAAAATGGGACAAAATCGGTCCATGGGGTCACCCCCCAAAATGGGGAGAATATAATTATTTCCGTGTGTTTTATATGTATAGTCGGATTGCTGATGACTTCAACGTGCTAGAAAGTGATGGCTTCTAACAACAATTTTAAATAATTTCTTGGTTTCAGAACACTAATAAGTATACCTATATACCGACAGTGAACTTTGGGGACAATTGGGGCGAATGCCCCCAAATGGTGTTCTAAGCAAAATGTTACGTTCGTCTAAGGGTATGACTAAATGAATTAGGTCCCAGGTTGAAATAACATATGAGTTTATTAACAAGAGCACTAGAGCAGTATGTACAGCGAAAATAACACAATGCCTTCATAACGAAAAAACCGGAACAGCCGGAAACGCAGAGCACACGGTAGAACCCTCTCGAAACGTCAACCAGCAAGAAGCCACCTTGAGAGGCGATCGAGACACACGAATCGGACGTGGCAGTCCAATGATCGCAAACAGTGCGATTGACATCACCCAGAGGTAAACGAAACCTCAACAAAACGGACAGGCGGTCCAAGCACATTGTGTCTCCCTAAGCCTACGCTTCACCTTAATTTATACAACAGCAAGAGAACGCACCAATCAGCGGCGCCCCCAGGATTTTTTTCTTGTACGCACAGCTTGCACAAAATATGAAGCGAACGGCAATCGAAGCGAGCCTGCTGACGATTATGAGGTATCGCCAACATAAGCTTTTTGATGCATTTGGGTATAGATTACGCATAGAACTAATTTCGGATGTTAATAGTGGTGGCGTTCCCATATGTCGCGGAAGCTCAGTTAACTTGCCTATGGCCTATTACTCTGCTAAAATTTTATAGCTGGCGGCGCCACTGGGATACTACTTAAGGCAATTGAAAAAAGTATAATTTTCCATTTAAGGGCAGACGGCTGAAAATCATGAAATAAATAAATGGAACACATAATTATTTAATTTAAATATATCTAAAGATCTATTGATTCACAATACCACTTTCTGCGACTGTAGGCCTATTATCGTACAAGTGATCAAAATTATTCTTTCCTAAACAATTAATTAAGCTATTAGACTACTGCGACCTGGTGGCAGACCGGTAACGCGTCCGCTCACGGAGCAGGAGGTTGCGGGTTCGACTCCGGGTAACGACCTTGGGCAAGTTGTTTACGCACACGTGCCTCTGTCACCAAGCAGTATAATTTGGTACCGGCGTAAGCTGGGAAGTAAACAGCAAGTCCTGCGATACACTGGCCTCGTATCCAGGACCTCGGGATTCGTCCATTGCTGGCTCAGGGCCATGGAAAAGGAGATGAGCGCCTCCCTATGTTCCTCATGGAACGGATTAGGACTTTACTTATTAGACTACTAACGTCTATAAAATCCTTGTAGGATATCAGAAAGGTAGGATAAAGCTATTAATCGTACGGATAGATAGCCTATCTCTTGCGCTTGTAATTATAATATTATGTAGAGATTTTAGTACAGTACCATGGGTTCATAAGCAATCAACTAAAAACAGTAGCAACGATTCAGATTTAAGCACTCTGAGCAAGGAAAAGTCAGAGATAGGCCTGTGTAAAAAGTTCGGCTTTTATATGCTTCTTGAAAGCCGTCAGTGATGTGGAGTTTCTGATGTCAGATTGAAACATGGAACTGCCAACGATCACACACGGCTTCCAGATCAATTGTGTGACCAGAATTTAAAAGGCGCCCTAATTCTGGTTCCATGACAATTCGGCGACAGACAATTCGGCGACAGACAATTCGGCGACAGACAATTTGGCGACAGACAATTCGGCGACAGACAATTTGGCGACAGACAATTCGGCGACAGACATTTCGGCGCCAGACAATTCGGCGCCAGCATGTAAATTTATTTAAAATAGCGCTTACATTTTCATCAATCCAGATTCCATATAAAAAGAGCATTTTCATCAATCCAGCTTCCATTTAAGCAAGAACATTTTCATCAATCCCGCTTCCATTTAAGCAAGAACATTTTCATCAATCCCGCTTTCATTTAAGCAAGAACATTTTCCTCAATCCAGCTTTCATTTAAGAAAGAGCATTTTCATCAATCCAGCTTCCAGTAAGGAAATTGTCATTATTAGTTTCTTTAAGTACAACGGTCGTTGTTTTTTTTCAGACATTACATTTCTGAATACCGTTTATATAAGTTGTCTTCTATCTATGTGGGTAATTGCGGAGTCGGGGGTAATGACGGGGGATAATTGCGGGGGTAATTGTCTTCGGGAGGTAATGGCAGGGGCAATGGCAGGGGGGTAATGTGCCGGGGGGTAATGTCCGGATACCGCTTAAAGTAGTGTTCGTCATAAAACGGCGCGCGCAAACGGCGCCGAATTGTCTGGTCCCGAATTGTCTGTCGCCGAATTGTCTTGTCACCCTAATTCTTATCAGGCAGTTCAAGTGGTCAACCTGTTGTTGAGTGCACATTTTTGTCTTCATTGCTTAGCCTACATAAATCCAAAGTCGCGATCTCGCCACAGGGATTTCCCTGATAGATCACTAGCTGGAGTACCCGGCGTTGCCCGGGAAATTTGGGATTCGATCAGCTCCAGCCACAACCCCACCACACAACAACACCCCACCACACTCCGACCTCTACCAGTACGCCACTGGAGAAATTTGGTTTGACGAAAATTTCCACCCCAACCTTCCACCCCACCACTCAACCCCAACCCCTCCCACTCCCACTGCACCCCACCTCCCACTCATCCCCCTCCACCCCACCCCACCCCTCCATCTCAACCCCACTCTCCACCCCACCACCAACCCCCACCCCATCTCCAACCCCTCGACCCCCTACGCCACCCCACCCCATCACCTCCATCCCTCACCCCATTCCACCCCTCCACCCCAGCCCTCCCCCACCCCACCTCTTTCACCCCACCCCAGAATCCCACCCCACTCCGCCTCCACCGGTACGCGACCCGTGAGATCCGTACTGGCAAGAAAGCTGACCTTAAACACCTCTAAAACGGTTAAAATCACTGCCTTTATACGTGGCAAGCGAATGAAAATTTATAGCGAAAATTGGTGTTTTCGACCCCCGCACCCTGGCCCCCATGGTGGTAGAGATTTGTCAACCACTGATCCGGGTGGTTCTGATGGACCTCTATCTAGAAAAAAAATCAAATATACTCATTGAATTCTTCATTTAGGATATAATTATAGCCACAGCTAAATAAAAGAAGGCTATGTCTTGTCCTTGATGGGCATCCGTAGGAAACTACGTAGGGCATGCACTGCTGGACACAGCATCATGAATAATATCTTTATCCAAAATTAGCATAATTATCTAACATTGGAGAGACTACGAGTGAGCGATAGAGAGACAGAGATCGAGAGACAAAGAGTGAGAGACAGAGAAAGAAACAGAGATAGACAGATACCGAGAAGCAAAGAGAGAGAGAGATAGGAAGAGAGCGTGTGTGTGTATGTGTGTGTGTGTGTGTGTGACTGTGTGTGTGTGAGAGAGAGAGAGAGAGAGAGAGAGAGAGAGAGAGAGAGAGAGAGAGAGAGAGAGAGGCGCGCGCGCGAGTATTATTTGGGCTAAAGGGTTGCCAAAAACCAGGTGGAGGCTGACAGCAGATTGACGTGTGTCTATAGAATCTAAATGAATCATTAATGTATCTTAATGTTATATCAATCTACATAAATTTATAAGCCCATTAAGCCTGCAACAGAGCATTCTTTTGACAATATGTAGGTGACCTGTGACCTGTCACATATATAGGTCCACCGACACCGCACAGACAATCTGCTCCGAATATCATAATTATATCCTGAAGCAGGCTACATGCTGTGGATCGTACTGCAGAGTATTACGCATTATCGGCACCTGCCAATTATACTCCTTCTCTCATAGTCCACAGCGCGCTTGATTAATGTCTGAACAGAGCAGCAGAACGTGTTAAAGACACAAGCTGTCTAACATACCCCCTTAAAACACGAGTCGGCCCGAACGGTCGGCGAAGTTAAAGAATTCCCAAAGTTCGAAAAAAATATTATATACAAAGTTCTTGGAAAAAAATTAACATTAATTAACTAGAGAAAAGTTCATATAAAAATGTTCTTGAACCAAACATCATACTAAGCTAAGTTTCCAAAATACTTTGCATGACTAGGAAACTTGAAAAACTGCAGCACATTAGCCTAATCGCCAAACGCATATCGACAAACGAAGTCGATTAACAACATAAACTGTAACGTTCGTATCCAACTGTTGCCAGAATACCGTCTATTGTTCACCGTCCAATGCCAACGGTCCAAGGCATCGTTCGCTTCGAATTTCGAAATACCAAATCGACTGATAAGCAATAGCACACAGTCAAACCATAGGATTACGACGTGAAGAATAGCCAGCAAGGCTAAAGCACCTCTCCCTCCAAGCACCCCGAGCAACAATGGGTCGTCCTTGCAACTCGGATCAGACATGCGCGAAGTCGTCATCGCCAAGATGGTCGACACCATCCAAAGAAGAACCAAGCCACTCGCAGGTTTTCCTCGCGATTCCTCGTAGACATCAGTCGTAGAACGTCCAACTCCAACCACCGAGTTCCCATCAACCATCAACCATTATCTGAAATGCAACTGCCGCACAAGAGTCACGCTCATCGAACATAACATGAGAATCAACAAAATCCAACGATTGCAAAGACATTATCGTCCACCTTCAAAACAGATTTTAATGACTCTGTCAGCAGGACAACACCTGAACACAAAACTTCATCAACAGCTGAATCGAGAGTTGCAACAGGCAACAGCTTTCAACCATGCAAAGAAACCACTTCACCAAACTGAGACTCATGGCAACCGAAATCCTCATTCACAATATCAGAGGCAATGCAAAAACTCCGTGCATACTCATGCACAATAGACAGAACAGAACAGTCTGCCATATCAGAAGCAACAACCGAACAACTTGCATCAACTGTCAACTCATCATCATTAACATTCTAGGCTACCGTAAAACAATCAACATAATCGCATGAACCGTCCGGCACATAATCTCTGGCAATAAATGACGATACAGACCAATCACGAGAAATACTCGAAGAATCCACATTCACATCTGATGCACCGGCATCACAATCAAACGCAACACCGGGACACTCATGAACATGCGTCCTCACTGTGCCTACCATATACATAATATTACAAATGCCAACGCACAATGTTATCGTGCAACAACATGCCATGCACTGTAGACTTCACATCCTTGTCGATCAATAACAACTCCTCAGACAACACAAAGTCATTCGACTCCTGGTGCACAAGAAAGCAATGAGTAACTACCACCAACTTCTGCACGTCCACACACCTTTCAACCAAATCAACCGTCATATTCAATTGGACCACACTCGAAATAGTGCAACACCAACAATTCGGACCAAAATTTGGATTTAAAATAAACCTACGAAAATGGCTAATAGATGCCCATAACTGATATTAAAATTATTTTTCAACTTCATTCAAATGTGCTCCCTGTGTATAGTGTGTTGGATTGATGTGTATATCTCCTTGATGTGATGTTGTGATAACTGTCACTAATTCTACTCATCTACTGTTGCTTTGGTTTTTCATCAAATTGTGGTGCGTATCTATCAAAATTATTTAATAGTTTGTTTGGGGGCCCTACTAGCGGGATTTTCTCCCTTTTGGGTCTCCATTTGTGTCCACTATTGCACGAGTTTTTTATAACCTCGCATTCCAGGTCTAGGGATATATGTCCACACTTGTATCACTTAACCTTAGAACCACTAGGTTTAAGCAATCCTTAGCTAACCTACTCATTTGAGATTATCCCAGTCTTGGCTATATGTTTAAATAATTTATGTTACCTAATTAAGTTATTGGATCTAACAACTTGGTGATACTGGAGATGCTTTGTATACCTTTTGTACCTGACTTGATGTGCTTGTTGTTGTTGCATACGGACCAATAAAAATTATTTGATTTGATTTGATTTGATCATATGCAACATTTGTCATGACTGACTGCACATAAAAACATCCATTCACTCGATCATGCCACAAAAATAAGAGACAACGGCGACGTCTCACCCACGGTTGTAGGACATTAGCCCCCTGGACATTATCCCCCGGACATTATCTCCCGGACATTAGCCCCCCGGACATTTTCCCCCGATTTTGCGTAGGACATTAGCCCCCCGGACAAAGTCCCCCTATGTGCAAATCGTAGAATAATGCCGTAACCGATAAGACTTGTTAAATAGAAGCTGGATGAAGATATTTTTTGATCTTAAATAGAAGCTGGATGAAGGTATTTTTTGATCTTAAATAGAAGCTGGATTGATGAAAAAATGCAAGTTAAATAGAAGCTGGATGAAGGTATTTTTGATCTTAAATAGACGCTTTATTGATGAAAAAACACAAGTTAAATAGAAGCTGGATGAAGGTTTTTTATATCTTAAATAGAAGCTTTATTGATGAAAAAACGCAAGTTAAATAGAAGCTGGATGAAGGTATTTTTTGATCTGAAATAGAAGCTGGATTGATGAAAAAATGCAAGTTAAATAGAAGCTGGATGAAGGTATTTTTTGATCTTAAATAGAAGCTGGATTCATTTAACATAGGCCCATTGTTACATTTTGTGCATCATTTTAGGTAATGATATCATAGACCGGAGGGGATAATGTCCTACCCCGGGGGATAATGTCCGGGGGCTAATGTCCGGGGGATAATGTCCGGGGGGATAATGTCCAGGGGCTAATGTCCGTTCCCCTCACCCACAACATGCGTCTCACTTGACTGCAACCCCAAAGTCTCATTCGCGCTGACAGGCGACTCAGTTACAACCATAGAGAACAGCGAATGCACATCAATCGTGAATCACCATCAACCCACTTATCAAATGAATCAACAGTCGCACTCTCATGTATCATTCTGTCAGCCAGCAGACAGTTAATCATAATTCTGTTGTCGCCATGTTCGTACAACAGATTCACACAACTGAGATGCAACTGTCCAATATGAACGCTCGTGTTCAAGATGAACTCCAATCCGTGCGAAACAGACACAAACAAACTGCACGCCACTGCAACATCACTGCACACAGTCGTACACTCCTCACATTCACCTAACTTCATATCTGTCTCAACGGGAGAACCATTATCAACAACAGCTTCATGCAACGCACCTTCCATTTCCACACGCAAGCCAGTTTGTAAGCGAGATTTCTTCAATTTCATTCTCTGTTTACAAAACAATGCCCTCGCTCTTTTCAATTTAATGGCCTTCGATGCCACATTCAATTCACGAGCATTATCTATGCCATGCACCTGCATAGGCCTATGGCCCTATACTCATTCAACCCAGGTATACATGCCTCATCGCACACACTGAACTGTACTTTGGTCTCAACGACACAACCAACCGCAACAACAGTTTCATTCAAAGCCTCTTCAATACCATGCTGCGAATTATACTCGTTTGCACCGACAGAAGCATTCGACTCATTTATCCACGCTTCATGGCACACAGCACACAGCTTTGCGACACTCGATTCACGCTTACACGCATCAATGCACCCAACGTCCGAATCATTCAACTCTTGAGACAAACCCTCAACAACATCATGCGTGCACTCGGCTTCGTACACCTGTTCATTTATCTCTGCACTTGCCTCAAATTCAGACCACATACATACGCTGTCATTCACATCAAACAATTGACCTCGACCAAATCCTCAAAGACATCCTTCGCAACAACCTCATTTTCAACAACATGGTGCTCCGTCAACGCACTTATTACAGAATCATGCTGCACGATTGAGTGTAGGACATTTCCCCTGGACATTTCCCCCGGACATTTCCCCCGGACATTTCCCCTGGACGTTTCCCCCCGATTTCGACTAGGACATTTCCCCCGGACATTTTCCCCTTAAGTCAATCCAGCTTCTATTTCAGATCTAAAAATACCTTCATCCAGCTTCTATTTAACTTGCGTTTTTTCATCAGTCCAGCTTCTATTTCAGATCTAAAAATACCTTCATCCAGCTTCTATTTAACTTGCGTTTTTTCATCAATAAAGCGTCTATTGAAGATAAAAAAATACCTTCATCCAGCTTCTATTTAACTTGCGTTTTTTCATCAATAAAGCGTCTATTTCAGATCAAAAATACCTTCATCCAGCTTCTATTTAACTTGAATTTTTTTCATCAATCCAGCTTCTATTTCAGATCTAAAAATACCTTCATCCAGCTTCTATTTAAATTGCATTTTTTCATCAATCCAGCTTCTATTTCAGATCTAAAAATACCTTCATTCAGCTTCTATTTAACTTGTGTTTTTTCATCAATCCAGCTTCTAATTCAGATCTAAAAATACCTTCATCCAGCTTCTATTTAAATTGCATTTTTTCATCAATCCAGCTTCTATTTCAGATCTAAAAATACCTTCATCCAACTTCTATTTAACTTGTGTTTTTTTCATCAATACAGCTTCTATTTCAGATCTAAAAATACCTTCATCCAGCTTCTATTTAACTTGCATTTTTTCATCAATCCACCTATTTCAGATCAAAAATACCTTCATCCAGCTTCTATTTAACTTGCATTTTTTCATCAATCCACCTTCTATTTCTCATGTAAAAGGTCTTCATCCAGATTCCATTTCGCAAACGCTTTTTCATATGTTGAAGACCATAAAAACAATGGTTTCCGCATACGGGGGGAGGGGGAATGTCCTAGGGTAGGGGGAAACGTCCGGGGGAAATGTACGGGGGAAATGTCCAGGGGGAATATTGTCCAGGGGAAATGTCCGTTCCCCGCACGATTACATCTTCAAGCAAACCACACACCACCACATGGTCAAAATCATTGTCGCCCACTTGTTTCAAATTCCGAATTTTAGGACACTACTTCGAATTTTCCCAACATCCTTTGCTAACTTTTGCTGATGAATTTTGTGTATTTTGAAAAGAACGTAATCTGTTTTTATCTTCCAATCTCTCCTGAGCAATTTCATCCCAAATTTCACTTGAAATCTGCCGACTTGAAACAAGCGAACGAAAAAACCCGACTCGTTGTGCACGTTTGGTTAGACGATCCGAAAATATTACAGTTTCAGCTATTCTTCTATTTGACGGGCACAATTTCTCTTCCAATCTCCTCCGTTTTCTCCTATCTTTACAAGTCACTTGCTTCTCTCTCTTCTCCTCCAAATTCTTCCAAAGTTTCATTTTCCCAGAAAGGCACAACTACGCAATTTCAAATTTCCCTTGTGTATGCAACTCTGGCACACCCAACTACGCAGACAAATTTATCCCACGCACAACAAAATACGCAGAGAATTTTATACCACGCACGACCAAATACGCAGAGAATTTTATTCTCTCCTACGCACACACAGTTTTCAGAATGTCGAAACACCCGACGCAAAATGAAGGCAATATTCACATTTGGCGGAAATTCCTCAAAAGCAACCGTCAAATTTCATCGACGAACGCGTTTCACACGTCAAAAATTTCCGAACAGGACAACCATTTGTTAAGGTCGAACCAACCACCAAACGTGCTCTACCAAATTTAACGCTCAATCACACCAACTGACGAACGAACGAATCGCACAAAAAAATAGTCACATGGACCAAACGTAGGTACACCCATACGTCAATTCAGCCAAATTTAACGCTCGGCCTACAAAATTCACTCGAACGGACGCACCTTCATTAAACATCTGGACGAAAAGGGGCGCGGACATTTCCCTCTGGACAAACCCCCCGGACAAAACCCCCCAGACAATAACCCCGGACAATTCCCCTGATTTAGCCTAGGACATTAACCCCCGGACAATTCCCCCTTTGCTTCCATTTAGGAAAAATGCGTTTCATCCAACTTCTATTTAAATAACAATTATTTTTATCCATCCAGCTCCAATTTAAGCAAGAATATTTTCATCAATCCGGCTTCCATTTAAGCAAGAATATTTTCATCAATCCAGCTTCCATTTAAGCAATATTTTCATCAATCCAGCTCCAGCAAGAATATTTTCATCAATTCAGCTCCAATTTAAACAAGAATATTTTCATCAATCCAGCTCCAATTTAAGCAAGAATATTTTCATCAATCCGGCTTCCATTTAAGTAAGAATATTTTCATCAATCCAGCTCCAATTTAAGCAAGAATATTTTCATAAACCCGGCATCCATTTAAGCAAGAATATTCTCATCAATCCAGCTTCCATTTAAATAAAAATTATTTTTGCATCAATCCGGCTTCTATTTAGCAAGAAATGTTTTCATCAATCCAACTTGTGTAATTAGGACAGCCGTTTTATAGTAATACCACTTACACGCAAAATGTTCGACAAGGGGAATTGTCCTACCCTGGGGGGAATTGTCCGGGGGTTTTTGTCCGGGGGTTTTGTCCGGGGGTTTTGTCCAGGGGGAAATGTCCTACACTCGGACGAAAACCTTTATCCCAAAATTCACCTACAAAGCGAAACGACGAAAACGAATAAACGGGCCACATTGGTTGCACCGCCTACCAACCTAATGAACCGACCAGATGAAAATAGCGCGACTGACGGAAAAGCAACAGACGGGAACCATCTGATGTCGAGGCCATTTCCCCAAAACAGCTGCCTCCACTTTCACACAACAATTCTAAATGTCCGCAGTTCAAAATTTCAACCCAGCGAACGAAAAAAAACAGGGCAACCTATGCGACGGAAGAATCCAAAATTTCACCCTTCAAAATTTCAATAATAAATTTCTAAAAATTCCAATCCAGCGTAATTTCCACGAAAATTTTGAATTAACGGGCCCCCAAAGTAGTAGAAGAATTAAGCGGCTGGGACATTGACCTATAACCATGGTTGAAAAAATGTGTCGATCCATAACCATGGGTTAAAAATATATCCACCTATAACCATGGGTTAAAAATATATCCACCCATAACCATGGTTCAAAAATACAATCACCTATAACCATGGTTCAAAAATATATCCGCCCATAACCATGGTTCAAAAATACAAAACACCCATAACCATGGTTCAACTTTTTCCAACACACAAATTTTATTTTTTTTTCCTATTTTATAAAAAACACAAAAAATATTTTTTTACCAACTTCTGCCAATCAACCCAAACATGGTTAAACTTCCGCCAACTACCCAGCCCACGGTTCAACTTTTGCCAAACGCCCCAGCACGCGCCTATGACTCATCATGCGGGGAATTTTCAGTAGTTTCGATGATGAGTCATAGGGTGGTCGGGAAATAACCATGGTTTCGATGAGTCACTCGATCAAAATATTTTTTTCTCTTGTGTATATAAAATAACAAAAAAAATGGAATGCACAACTCGACTTAAAGACAAGAAATCCCAATATAAAATGAACTACACAGCGTATAATCTGAAAGAATTGCGACAAATTCCAAAACAAAGAGGACAAAAAGGATATTCAAAACTACGAAAAGCGGAACTCATCGCATTCATAAAGCGTGGAGATCGATTAGGTGCACAGCCTCCAGTCATCAAGACTCCAACGCGTACTCCGGGTACTTTACAAGAATTGCGAGAAATTGCGAAAAAGAGAGGCACACAAGGATACTCAAGATTAGGAAAAGAGGAACTTACAGCACACGTGTCTACTATTTGGAAATTTGTGGGGGAAAATAAAGCTACTTTTTCGGATTGGCTGAATAGTGAGATTAGTCAGTTACCTCCTCGAATAAAACCACCCGTTCACAGGTTCAAACTTCGAGAGACTGCGACGGCTATCAAAGGGTTTACAAAAAGATATACAATCGAAGGAACCAGCGGTATCGATGTTGAATCTTTTCTCAAGGCTGTAAGATCGCAGGTAGTTAGGCTGTTAGCGAAAAATCGAGGGGTAAAAGTTCAACTCAATCTCATGTGTGTAATGGAGAAAGTAGACATAAAATCTGGTGAAATAGCAACGGCTGAACCTAATTTTAAATCAAAGACTGATATTATTTTAGAAGCAACCGATGTGAAGGAAATATATACCAACGCAGTGGATAAAATTAAAGAGAGCATGGCGAGTTATCAGATGCGAGGTAGCAATTGGAGATTCAGAGCCGTTTTGAAATTAGATATCGATACAGTGGTATACAAGCCATTGAAAGGCAGTTCATATATTCAGCTTCCCGAGTATTTAGCTAATAAAAAGGCCATTATTAATCCAAAAAACGAAGACGACGAATGTTTCAAATGGTGTATTACTAGAGCGTTGAATCCGGTTGATGACCACCCTGAAAGAATCACTAAAGATCTGAAAGAACAATCTGAGAAACTCGATTGGAGTGGTATAGAATTCCCGGTTGCAGTCAATGCTAATATTATACAAAAGTTTGAGCGCCATAATAACATTAGCGTCAGTGTATTCGGTTATGAGGGGGAAGTATACCCATTACACATATCAGCGCATGAAAGCGATACCCGCGTAGATCTGTTAATCATTTCTGAGGAAGAAAGGAAGCATTATTGTTGGATCAAGAACTTTAATAAGTTGTTAGCGCACCGAACAGAAAAATCCCATAATTCAATGCACTATTGCAGAAGATGTTTAATCGGCTACAGAACGATAGAATCGCTTAATAAACACAGCGAGTACTGTTCGCAGCAGGATGCCCAACGAATAGAATTGCCTCCACCGGGAACTATGCTAAGTTTTAATAATCATTTTAAATCGATGGAAGTGCCTTTCGTCATCTACGCGGATTTCGAGTCCTTCATCAAACCCATCGATACTTGCCAACCCGATCCTAGCACTTCTTACACTAATAAATATCAGAAACATACGCCTAGCTCGTTTTGCTACTACGTAAAATGTTTCGATGACAGCGTCTATTCTCAAGATCCGGTGACGTATACGGCTGAAAACGAAGACGATGATGTTGCTCAGAAATTCATAGATTCTCTTGTAGAAAATATAAAACGAATATATAATCAGTTCAAGTTCCCAAAGAGGATGATATTCGGTAAAACTGAGAAGAAATGTTACGAAGAAGCCATCAATTGCCATATCTGCGGAAAAGCGCTATATGATCCAGAAAATCCAGACAATATCCGAGTCAGAGATCATTGTCATCTGACTGGCAAATTCAGAGGTGCCGCTCATACCATTTGTAACCTGAAATATAAAGTCCCCAAGTTTTTTCCAGTAGTATTCCATAATCTAACCGGCTACGATAGTCATCTTTTCGTGAAGAAATTACGAGGTGGTGATAATGAAAAGATTAATTGTATTCCCTGCAACGAAGAGAAGTATATATCGTTTAGCCGAGAGATCGTAGTCGGTAAGTTTATTAACAAAGAAGGGGAAGAGAAAGAGGTCAAGCGTGAACTCCGTTTCATTGACAGTTTTAGATTCATGCCTGCGAGTCTCGACGCGTTATCGAAGAACCTAAGAAAAGATCAGTGTAAAATTATAAGCAATTACTATTCCGGTAATAAGCTTGATCTCTTGCTTAGAAAAGGCGTTTACCCATACGATTACGTCGACGGTGCCGAAAGATTAAACGAAACCGAATTGCCCCCGAAGCATAACTTCTATTCAAAACTAAACGATTCAGGGATCAGCGATGAAGATTACGAACACGCGAGAACGGTGTGGAACGAATTTGGATGTAAAACATTGCGAGATTATCACAATTTGTATAATATTTCAGATGTTCTATTATTAGCCGATGTATTCGAAAACTTTAGGGGTGTTTGCAACGAACATTATAAGCTCGACCCCGCATGGTATTTTACTTCCCCCGGACTAGCATGGGATGCGGCGCTAAAGTTGACGGCTGTACAGTTGGAGTTATTGAGCGATTACGATATGTTACTGATGATTAAGCAGGGGATAAGAGGAGGTGTCAGCACGATTTCGAATCGATACGGAAAAGCGAACAACAAGTACATGGGAGAAGCTTTCGATCCCACCCAGCCTTCGACATTCATTCCGTACTTAGACGCGAACAACTTGTATGGTTGGGCAATGTGCAAACCGCTACCAACTCACGACTTCAAATGGATGACTGATTCTGAGCTGAAAGATTGGAAAAGCATTACCGAGCGAGACGGGGTGGGGTGTATACTAGAAGTTGACTTGGAATATCCAGAAGAATTACACGACCTGCATAACGATTATCCACTAGCTCCTGAGAGTGTAAAACCGCCAGGCTCAGATGTAGCGAAACTAATTCCAAATTTGAATGATAAGAAAAAGTATGTAGTTCATTATGAAAATTTAAAATTGTACGAAAGTCTCGGTTTGAAAATCGTTAAAATTCACCGAGGGTTAATATTCAAAGAAAGCGCATGGTTGAAAAAATATATCGAGTTGAATACTGATTTGCGAACTAAAGCTAAAAACGATTTTGAGAAGGACTTTTTCAAGCTGATGAATAATAGCGTCTTTGGAAAAACGATGGAAGCTATCGAGAACCGTGTAGACTTGCGATTGGTGAGCAATGAAAAGGAAGCTATAAAACTCGCGGCTAAAACTAATTACGACAGTCGGACTATATTTGACGAAAACCTAATCGCTGTTCACATGAAGAAGACCAAGCTATATTATAACAAGCCGATATATCTAGGAATGTGCATCCTAGACTTAAGTAAAACTTTGATGTACTCTTTTCATTATAATTACATCAAGGACAAGTATGGAGATAGAGCTAAACTGTTATTCACCGATACGGATTCTTTGGCGTACGAAATTAAGACCGTTGATTTTTACGCTGATATAGCACCAGATGTTCGAAGCATGTTTGATACGTCGGACTATCCAAAGGACCATCCGTCATGTATAGAAACGGGGTTAAATAAAAAGATCATCGGTTTGTTTAAGGACGAAGCTTCAGGTAAACAGATCGAAGAGTTTGTTGGTTTGAGATCGAAACTGTACTCGTACAAAATGGCGGGTGTAGACCATAAGAAATGCAAAGGTGTAAAAAAATACGTTGTTAAGAAAACCATAACCCACGATGATTACAAAGAATGTCTGTTTACGAAAAGAGAACAGTCAAGAAAAATGAATGTCATCAGATCCCATCTTCACGATATCTATACAGAAGAGGTAAACAAAGTAGCGCTATCAGCTGACGACGATAAAAGAGTCATAATGAAGGATGGCATTCATACTTTAGCATATGGACACTATTTATTGAAATCTACTTAAGAAAAAAATATCCTAATATAAAATGACAGACTCAATTGTATGCACCAGATGCAAAATGGAAAAAAGCTTAACTGAATTTTACAAAAACAAACGTAATAATAGTGGCTATTTCGCTTCTTGTAAAAAGTGTGTCATTATCAAAACGAAGGAACTTAGACAAAAATACTCGGAGCTTGAAGTGAGGGAAACAAAAACCAAAAAAGTTTGCTGCTGCTGTAAGATTGAAAAAAGTTTGGATGAATTTCATAAAGATAAAAGACAAAAGAACGGAAGTTATCCGAGCTGCAAAATGTGTCATAATACCAAAGCAAAGGAGCGTGCGCATAAATATGCAATGCTAGAGAACAGAGAAACGAAGGAAAGAAAAGTTTGTAGCGGCTGTAAAATAGAGAAGAACATATCGGAATACGATAAAAATCGATTCCAAAAAGACGGATATACTAATGTTTGCAAAAATTGTAGACATAATTATTATCTAGCCCAACGGCGTGATAAAATGACAGACCCAAAATGTGAAATGGAAATCCCAGAATGTCTCAAAAGTAAACTCGGTATCGGCCTTAAAACATTTACGAAATGGATCGAGTTCCAATTTGAAGAGGGTATGAGTATGGATAATTTCGGCTCGGTATGGCATCTCGATTTTGTTTTACCAATATCATCGTTCGACTTGTCAGATGAAAAAGAACTTGATAAAGCTATGAATTGGATGAATATTTGCCCTGTGCTATTGGAAAAAAATATAGAAAAAGCGAACAAAATAGAGCAGAGGGAAAAAGCGTTTGACTTTATAAAATATTTAAGCGAACTATAAAAAAAATGAGTTTTGAAACATACAAAGAGATAAACGTCGAAGGCATCCTACTACCAAATATCCCACTTTCCAACATACAGTTGATCGATACCGCGAAGAAACTAAATATTCTGAATTTCAGAGGAGTATACAGGGTGGCTCAAAAAAAAACGTACCACCGGGGAAAATGCGATATCTTCGCAGCCGATCGAACTTTTTCTGCGAAAATTTTCCAATTTGTAGGGGAATGAATTTCCAACAATACCTGAAAGTTTCATTTGAAACTTTTCATGTTTGCAAAAGTTACAGCTGTTCAAACTTAAAATTTCGTTTTTTCAATTATCCGCGGAAAATTGACGTCACTTGTAGATTTCCAAGTCAAATGATATCACTTTTCACTACTACCTCAGCATTCCGTTTTGCAGTTTATTGTAAGGTATAATGAGAGTGTCCACTCCCTGCCTTAACACAAGCTCAAATTCTTTTTTTGAAGCTCAGTATGGCCTTGTTGGTCGGGTCCTGCGGCAACTGACCCCACATTAGCAGCAAGACTTGCTTCAGCTGGCCAATGTTCTCCAACTTGGGATTAAATGTCTTGCAGCGTTCCAGCATAGCTCCCCAGACGTGATAAACAAGAGGGTTAAGGTCTGGCGAGTTTGTAAATCATCTTTGCCAATGCATTTACTTCAGTTGATGTCAATAAGGTAGCGCCATCATAATCAACCTTGCCGTGCGAGCAAGCAGGCGCACTGTCCTGCTGCATAATAAAACCAGATGTTAGAGCATACCTGGTCTTCAATGAGTCTGGGTAAGCGAGTTCAATGATGAGTTTGACATCTAACCTACTGAATGGGATTAATTGCAGTCTTTTCTTGCAGCCGCAACACACGCCGGCATATCTGATGCCGAAACCACGATTTGCTTTGCAAACTTGACCTTTCGATTACCAAGCGAATTTCGTGAAAATCGCGCTTTTTCCGTCAGATCAAGCGACCACTTCCTGCCTCTCTTCCGACATCTGATCTTCGTTACATAAACACGTTTGCAGATAGTCTTCAATGTGCTCAGGCTCCACTTTTCACTGGGTATTTTGCTATGATCACGCGATGTCTCAGTCTCTGTTCATGCAAAGTCCGAGTTCCCATTTGATCTTTTGCAGAAACTTTGCCCATGACGTTCATTGTTTGGGTTCACCAATTGAGACCTTAATCTATAAAATATCACCAAATACCAGCAGATTGCTTCATAAACAGCTTCTTTACAGCTCATAGTGAGGTCGTATGACATCATCATCAATGTGTGTGTGTTGTAATTTGCCAAACATCCTAATGAAATCACTTGTATTGGAGCATGATTCTCCGGATAATTGAAAAAACGAAATTTTAAGTTTGAACAGCTGTAACTTTTGCAAACATGAAAAGTTTCAAATGAAACTTTCAGGGATTGTTGTATATTCATTCCCCTTCAAATTGTGAAATTTTCGCAGAAAAACCCCAATCGGCTGCGAAGATATCGCATTTTCCCCGGTGGTACGTTTTTTTTTGAGCCACCCTGTACTTACGAGACGAATTGCCAAAGAAGCCTAGAACGAACGAATGTGGAATCCTTAACCTAGACGACTCGCAAGGAAGAGGGACCCACTGGTGCGCTTTTTTAAAGAACGGCAACCATAAAATATATTTTGACAGCTACGGCCTACCTCCTCCTACCGAACTGCTAAAGTATTTACGCAGCCCCGTCTACTACTGTAACAACAGCGAACGTGTTCAACCCGATGGCGAAGTCTTTTGCGGTCATCTATGCCTATACGTCCTAAAAAAGACTGTGTCAGACGGTTGTAAATTTCAGGAAGTTATAAATAATCTATACTAATAAAATGCCTGTAAACATATTTGGACAAATGGTTAGCGAATCAGCGCCACGAGTAATATCAGGTGGCGTCACATTAACTCAAGCAAACAGTACTTTTCTAAGGGCAGATGGAGCAAACCCTGTTACTGGAGATCTAGATATGAATGGTCGCGTGATAAAAGGGCTACCTACAACGAATACTCTGGAAGCGGGAATGGATGAGTCTCTAAGTCGAGGACAGGTTATAGATTTAATGACTAATCAAAATGTAATAGGACCCGTGATTAACGCTTACACTTCAAATTCGCAAGCCATAAACGCTAATACTTTCACAATAGTTTCTTTCAATATAGTAAGATTAAAAAGAGGTTCCGACATTAATACGGGACTGACTCGTTTCACTCCTGGTAAAGCCGGTTGCTATATCGTTTCGTTGTGCGTAGAATTTGAAGACTCCAGTATTAGTGCAAGTAGTTACGTCTACCTGTTTTAAAATGAAGGGGTGCACATGCAAATTTCAGGCGGAGGGGGTTTGGAGGCATCGAGTAGTCGCTTAGTTTTTCTAACCGAAACCGATTATCTCGAGGTTCACGTTTATTCAACCATCAAAACATCCATAGTAGCGAGAGACTTTTCCGTCGCATTCTTAGGATATTAGCGACTGGGGAAAAATCTTAATTATATAAAATGCCTATCGATATATTTGGAAGAATGGACGTTAAATCAACACCACGGGTAGCAGCGGGTGGTACCACATTTTCCACAGCCGGCAATACTTTTCTAAGACGAGATGGAACAAATCCGGCTACTGGAGAACTAAATATGAATGGCTACTGCATCATAGGCCTACCTATAACGAATAATCCGGATTGTGGAATGGATGAGGCTCTAAGTTACGGACAAGGCATGGATTTGATAACGAATCACCCTGGCGTTCCATCCAACGATAATCATTTGACTAATAAAAAATATGTCGACGAACAAATTGCTTCGGCAGTATCTAGACTCACAAAGACCAACTTTGGCCCGGCGTTTAGTGCTTACGGCTCCAGTGCCCAGGTTATCCCCGCTGGCACCGTCACGAGACTAAAGTTCTCGAGAGAAAGATTCGATCCGGATAATTGTTTCATCAATTCGAAACGATTCTTTCCTCAGAAAGCCGGATTTTATATGGTTTCGGTGTTTGTGGAATTTCGCGCCGATAATGAAAGAACTGCCGGTGCTGTTTCCTTATTCAAAAATGGGATGTTCTACATGAGGATGCCTGGTGGTGGAGGTGATTACGGTGGTGGAGGTACGGCTGGAGCGAATAATAATGTATCGGGTACTTGTCTAGTTCGATTAAATAATACCGACTACCTCGAGCTAATTGCTATGACAAACGTAGACGCAAACATTGAGGTCTTTGACTTTTCAGCTGCGTACTTACGGCCCTAAATATCGGTAGTTTGTATTGATTTTGTAAAATATCATCGTATAATAAAATGCCTGTTAACATTTTTGGACAAATGAACGGCGGATCGGCACCACAGGTAGAAGCGGGTGGTGTCACATATCCTCAAATCAACAATACTTTTCTAAGACGAGATGGAGCTAACGCAGCGGTGGAAAATATCGACTTGGGTTCCAAGAAGCTGATTAATGTGGCAGATCCTTCCGATCTTCAAGACGCTGCTACAAAGAATTACATGCATTCGACTGCATTTGGCCCAACGTTTAGTGCTTACAATTCCAATCCTAAATTTCAGGGGATTCCTGGTATAATTCACACCAAAGTATTATTTAATACAACAAGATGCGAAACTGATTCTTGTTTCATCACCAGTTCGAGCCGTTTCTTCCCCCAGAAAGCTGGATATTACATCGTTTCCGCTTATGTTGAATTTCAGGACGACATAACAAAAAATTACGGTAACGTTTTCCTTTACAAAAATGGAACCTTGTACATGCAGATTGCTGGTGGGGGAGGCGTTGTTGGATTGTATATTAACGCAACGGGTAATACCGTAGTTTACTTAACAAATACCGACTACCTCGAGATATTTGCTGAAGCGAACGCCCCTGTTGTCATATTAGGCAGGGATTTTTCAGCGGCGTACTTACGACCTTAAAATTCGAAACCACATTTAGTTTTGAATTTACACAATTTAGTGGATCCAACCTATTTTATCACCATCCGATTGAAAATTGAGTAACTTGTCATAAATCATCACCGCGTACGCTTTCGTACCAACAGGTGGCGCCACACTAAAAGTACCTCTGATCTGGATATCGACTGCCGAGGACTTCAGACGTTCGGGTTGCCTACTCATATCAAACACCATAATCGGGTACAGCTCTTTGAAATCTACCGGTGTAATATTGCTTTGCGTTAACTTTTCGTCCATTCCGTAGAATTTTTCGCTAAACGTAGCCGCTGCTCTGTACGCTCGCGAGAATTGCTGATTCGGGAATGATAGGTAGTAGTCGACGGCTGGGTATCGGGCTGTATTCATCATCACGTACATGTTAGTCAGATTGCAATGATCGAAAATCGATGGGTTACGTACCTGGTTACCATCTCGATTGGTTTGAAATCCAATTATGATGTACCTAGGTTGTTCAGGAGATGACCTGATGCCAAGTTTCCATTCAAAACTAGTCGAATGATGGACGACTGTAGTATCGCATTGGCGAGCCCTGTATCCAACTAGGAACGTTGCTTTCGATGCTATCGTTTTGTTCAATTGGTGGTCCTCCATAAGAGATGGTGTAACATGAGGCATAAACCACGAGATTTTATCAAGTACGACTTTCCCAGCATCCGCATCAACGTGTCTAAAAATTGCGTCATCGTCGCCTTTACGACCAAGAATTAGCTCATGTCTAACACCATAAACAACCTTGTTGTAATCTTCGCAAAATCCAAAAATATGTTTCAACGGAACGATAAAGCTAAACGTGCCTTTTACCCCCGGTTTTTGAATTAGATATGACTGTCGAATGTTGAAACCTTGATTATCCGCGATAACAGCCGTCCTGCCACTGTCCTTGTACCACAGCTGATTTAACCCTTGTGCCAGTTGAAAATCATTTGGGTATTTGAGTAAGCCGAACATCGTCGTTGCCTGGCCTGGGTTAGATATCGTTTCAATTTCTTGGTTCGCCATTTTGTACGAAATTTGTTGGAATAGATGCATAAGTCCATTATTCGTAAGGGCTACAGCATCGTCATCAGCGTACGCGGTGTTGAGGTTGTCCGCCTTCGTCAATCTACCCTCGAATAATAGATAAGATTCCGCTGGATGGCAGTAAATACTTTGAGTTTCGATGGTAATTGTAATATTCGACGGGGTGTTTATTTGCGATCCCGATATCGGGTTATACTGATACCATTCGTAGCTCTCGATAGACACATCACTCAGAGGTTCTTCGGTAAATCTTAGAATATCAGACATCATTTTATTGAAGAATAATATTATTTTTTTACACGACCTTCATTCCCGCACCGTTTCGCTTACGTACTAAATCTTGGATCGATATGCCATTCCCCATCATCAGATTATTAATATTCATGCTCTCCGGATTCGCCCCAACGCTACTATATCGAGCAAGAATATCTCGAGTTTCCTGCGTAACCGGAATAATATTTTTCTTTGGAGCAACCAACAGTTTTGCCGCCGCTTTCTCTACTAATCTTTTACCGGCGTCGGTCGCGGCTGATTTTCCAACATCGATAGCCTTTTTCCCAATTTCTGTCGCCACGTCTTTGCTAGCACTAAGAGCTCTCGCTGCTAGCTGGTTGGCGGCATTCGATGTGACTAGTCTTTTGAAAAATCCTGAAATAGCATCAACTATACCAGATCCGCCGATAACGTATCGCCTCCTGTAACTCATTCTATTTTTGATCATCATTTTATAATATCGACATTATATTTTTGTAAGTATCCTCGTTCATCACTCCTTGTCGAAGTAGCGCGTCGCATATCGATATGAGCTCGTTTCTTACTCCGTCGTTACCCGCGTTGAAGCTGTTAACTAATAAATCTAGCCGTTTCGCTAATACATTTGGGTCTTCGGAGATGACGATTACGTCGACACCTTTACCTACTGTACCTAGGGTCATCTTTTCCCATATCGGCCCGACAATTTTCCATTTGGCGCCTGAAGACGACCTAGGTCTGTTAGGATTTTTTTCCTGTCTTATAGCATTCGTCGTGGTGAGAATCTCAGCGTAATCAGCCTTGTCATTATCATCGTATATCGTTTTATCAGGCTGCTTCAACGTCAACAACTCCCAAAGACCGGGTGTTCCTCTGTAAGTCTTATCTCCCACCGTCACATCGTCTCCTTGAATCGAAATCGGAGTGTCACCGATATAGAATTGCCCATTTTTGGATTTTATTCCAAACGTCGTGTCGGCGATTTTTTTATCGGAGGTGTATTGACGAAGGTACTTAGTTGCCAGATCTCCCAAATACAGGGTTCTGATATCCTCAGTCGGATCGGAGCTATACGCTTCTATCGCCGGACGCTGAAGACCCTGTAACGAAGGAAGTGTTTGTAGCGCATTTGAAGTAGCTACCGAATTTTGATTGATAGCGGATAATAAGACATTTTGTTCTTTGGAAATTGCGGATTGGGAATCGACGATAGGTTTGAAGAACTTGGTTAAATCTTGCTGAAGCCCTGAATCTCCTAATCTCTCCGATAAAATTTTTTGTCTAATATTCTGCCTGGTTTTCAGATAATCAGCAACGATAAGGTCTCTTTTCGTTGGGTCGGTTATTTTATAAAACGACATTTTAAAATTAGGAATATAATGTTTTCAGACGTGTTTCCAGACAGATTCGTTATTTTTCTCAAACATAGATTGCAAGTACCTCCTGACTTATTACTTGATTGCGTAACGATTCCGCTATGGTTGTAATCTTATTGCCCCAAATTTCTTTAATATCGCTTAGAATCAGATAATATTCCTCAACTGAAATGATATCATCCACGAGAGCTTTTATAATATGGTCGCTGATCGTGTTGAGTTTCGCAGCAGCTTGCGTTTTGATTTCTTCATACATCTCAGCTTTCATCATCTGATTTTTATAGCTGTCGATTAAACTTCCCATCTCCGAATCACCTATTAAACCCCATAAAATTTGTTGATTATGTTCATCGATTATTTTCAGATTTTCTACAACGAAATCGGCTCTTTTCGCGGGATCGGTTATTTTTTGAAACGACATTTTAAGTAAGTAAAAAATATAATGTTTTCAGACGTGTTTTTCGACATGTTTCAAAACATAAGTTAGACATATTTCCAGACGTAACGACATACGTCTACATGTTTTCACGTATGTTTGCGTATGTTAGACGTATTTCCAGACGTAACGACATACGTCTACATGTTTTCACGTATGTTCGTTTTTTTGTTAGATTCGTTATTTTTCTCAAACATAGATTTAAGGTGCTGCCTGACTTCTTCTCTTCCTCGATCGATGAGTGATTGTTTCGTCACCTCGTCCATCGCGTCGATCGCAACTTTAATATTACTCCTAATTTCTTCTTTCATACCGTTGAATTTTTCAATCTCGCTTAGAATCAGGGAATATTCCTCGTTTGAAATGTTATCGTCCATGAGAGCTTTTGAAATATGGTCGCTGATCGTGTTGAGTTTCGCATCGGCTAGCGTTTTGATCTTTTCATGCTTCTCAGCCTTCAGCGCGAGCTTTTTACTGATGTAGATACCGATTATACTTAGCAACCCCACACCTAATGCCGCTCCTTCCAAAGCCATAGCAATGGGTGCAGCGATTATAGTGGATAATACTCCGATTCCTGAAACTCCAAGCCCCATCGTGACCGCTGAGAGGACTCCACCTACTGCGCCGATTACGCTTACACTTCTATGGTACTTTTTACTCAAAGCCGCTCTTTTGTCTCGTACTTGCTCGATTTCCTTCTTAATTTCACCAATCTTTTGAAGTCGATACGTTTGCGCCGACCCTGTGACGATATGTATTTCTCCTTCCGGTGCTGATGGTAGCTTCGGATAGAGTGATTGTGTTATTTTGATGCCGTCGTATTCCATTCGGTTTTATTTACACAATATTTTTTAGCAGATAATTTACAATATCATACCGAGTATCGGAATATTTTGAAACGGGGAATTTGGTCCAAACAAAAGTCCTCTACCTATAGGCACATACCCCGACCCTGTTTTCATGTACAACCCGGATCCTGTTATCGAGGCGCCTTTTGACCATGGGGATAAGTACAAACCAGACCCGACTGATTTTATCTTGCACGTCATATCACCTTTCTTCGCATAGATTTTCTTCAGGTACTTTACACCAGATCCGCTGATTGAATCAACAATCTTCGACGCGGTCGCGGAACCTACGCCGGTCATAGCCCCCATCGCTAAACTAGGTAGTAATTTAGACACAAGGAATTTACCCGCTGTTGCTAGAAACGGAAGTATAGCACCTATAAATCCCCCTTGGACTTTCTTATTGTTCTCCAATTGCGTTTTACTCATTTTGATGATCACACCTGTTCCTTTTTCATACGCTTTGGTTAATTTATTGACCTGTGCTTGCGTGAAAGCCAAAGCATGCTCTCCGTTTATATCGCTATGGCTTAGTTTGATACTCACACCAGTTCCCGCTTGAAGAGATTTTTTAATTTTCTCTTGTTGCGCTTCCGAAATATTAACTTTTAAGCACGTGTAGCGACTCATTTTATAAATTAACAAAAAACTTTCAAACTTCTCTGATGTGAAAACGAATCGTCAAGTCTTCTCCTCTAAGATTTACCTGTTTCCCATTTTGGTCCGTGAGCGCCGTCGTCATCGTTGAAATTGTAGATAGCGTAATGGGAAGATATATTAAATTGTGTGGCACTTCGAAAATCTTGTAACCCGGCCCTACGTTTGGGAAAAAAGAATGTATCACGTTTTCCGTCGTTCCGTTGGAGTACGAAGACCCGATAATATCGTTAGTCACTCGCAAAGTGCTAATACTCATTATATTTACCAAGTTCTGCGATTCGTTATATCCGCTCCGATAGAGTAATCTTTCAAAACCTAGAACTGATCCGATTGAATTCTTGAGGTCAAAGTTAACCCGATAGCCCTGTGCTATATTTAACACAGACTTCAGCGTATTGGTGTTTGGTTGTATTGAGATACAGTACTCTGAATTTGTCTCATCGTAATGCCCTCTCCTCTTCATTATTCTCTGTATGCATTCGTTGATTTCAGTTATTTCATAGCATCCTTCAGGGACTTTTATGGTAATCCATTCTGTGTCATCATCTGGCGAATATTTGAGGTTGTTGTTTGTCGCGTCGATATTTGGAAAAGAATAGTACGTTTCGAGATTTAGAAGAGCCATTTCATAGTTTTTATTTTTGTCCAGTTCAATTGACGGATTAAAATCTGTTCTGATTCGTGAGCTCTTTTCGCTCAGGAAAATGTAAAATGACTTTTTTGGTTCCGTGTTACGAGCCGTCTTTTCCGTATTATCAGCTATCTGTTTGAGAAGCGATGATTCCATTTGTTATTAGGCCAAGAATAATTTTTTACTACAGAGGATTTTCGATTTCATAAAATAGATCGAAACCGGAGCGATATTTGCCATTGTACTTTTCGCTACTTAGATCGATGACGAGGAATCCGTGCGGTTGATTACACACCGTTTCGCATAGTTTTTTAAATTCATCTTTCGACATGTCTGTACTAACATGATCGTTGTAAATATGGTTAAGGTTTTTCTGGTCCTGCTTGAACAGGCAAATAAAGTTTGTATTCTCTCTGATCGATCGCCGAGGCAGATTGAAATAATTCTGAGCGAGGTAAAAACAGTCCACATTACTATGCCTCCCCCGAATATAATACTTTTCGCATGTTTTCTGTTTTTCCAATTGTAAATCGTCGAAAATCATTAGATTCTTCTTTTCGCTACTCAAGTCTCTCGGGTCCGGTACATCTTCAGCTTTTTCAAAGAACTTGGCATTGATATCGGATTTAGCTTCTGAGTTTTTAGCCATTTCTTCTATAACGAGGGCTGGTGACGCGTTTAGTCTCATGATTTTGTCTCGGTGCTCGAATACCCTAACGATCTCTTCTTTCGGTAATTTTTCTTCGAATGCCTTTTTAATAATGCGATATTCTGGTTGAAACAGAGAAGTACCGAATACCTGGAGGTTATTATAGTCCAACCAATCCGGCCTGAGTAATAGATTCAGAAGAAGCGTCGTTTTACCGCACGCTGATTTCCCTATTATCAGCCCCCTTATACTTCTTGGTAAAAGAGGATTATTAAATCTTTTCGAAAGCGCAGTGCCCCAACTCAAATCTTTGATATCCATTTTTATTTATGTATTAAAAAAGCGAGATGTATTGCGTAAAGTGTAAAAAACAGACTGAAACGAGAGATGTGCAGAACGCCGTCGCTAATAACGGGAGATCGATGCTTAGAGGCGTTTGCGTTGTATGTGGGAAAACAAAAACTCAATTCGTAAAAGCTTCCGCCACTAAAGGTGGAGATCTGGTTAGTTCGTTGAATGCAGCTACTAGTAACATTAAGCTACCTTGGGCTAAGTTCCCCGGTGAGATGCATTTACCAGGGCATCAGTTTCTTGGTCCCGGTACTAGGCTTGATTTGAGACTGAATCCTGACGGGACTCCCAAAGATTGGAGTAAACCCATTAATCGAGTAGATAACGCGGCGTATTACCATGATTTAGCGTACGATCAACATACTGATACAGCTTCTAGGAATATTGCGGATAGGGTGATGATTAATGATTTGAATAATATTTCTAATCCTAGCTTGCGAGAACGAGTGGAGAGGGCTATAGTTAAGCCTATATTATCTACTAAAGCGAGTCTTGGGTTGGGTTTAAAAAAAGCTCTGAACTGAAATGGACTGATCAATTAGCCGATGAGTTGCATAAACCGGTGGTTAGACATTTTAGGAAGAGGAAGGTGTTCGTTAATGGGATAGATGAGATTTGGGCTGCTGATCTAGTAGATATGCAGTCGTTTGCTAAAGATGATGATGGTGTAAAATACCTGCTAACCGCTATAGATGTGTTTTCCAAGTACGGTTGGATTGTACCATTGAAAGATAAGAGTGGGAAATCTACAGCTGACGGCTTCGTGAAGATACTCAAGGGTGGGAGGAAGCCTGTTAAATTATGGGTTGACAAAGGGAAGGAATTTTATAATAAGGATGTAAAGAATTTGGTTGATTTGTACTCTACCGAAAACGAGGAAAAATCTTGCGTCGTTGAGAGATGGAACCGAACGATGAAAGAAAAGATGTATAAATATTTTTCGGCTAACTCGACGAGAAGATATATCAACGTTTTGGATGAAATGGTGGGTAATTATAACAATACCAGGCACGGTTCGATTAAAATGACTCCCGCTAAGGCTAGTATGAAAGTGAATGAAAAAACTGTATTTATGAATTTATACGGTAAAGAGATTTCGGAACCTATTATACCAAAATTTTCAATTGGTGATAAGGTTAGAATAACAAAGAAGAAGAATATTTTTGAGAAGGGATACACACCTAGATGGACGGAAGAGGTATTTACCGTGTCTGGAGTTCAATACACAGATCCACCAACTTATAAGATTACTGATTATAATAGCGAGGAAATACAAGGTTCATTTTACGAGCAAGAGCTGCAGAAGTCCGCCCAGGAAATATTTAGAATAGAAAAGATTATCAGGAAACGTGGAAAGAAATCGCTCGTTAAGTGGTTAGGTTATCCCGAGTCTTTTAATTCGTGGATCGACAGCAATAACTTGTTGACATTGTGAGATTATTATGGAAACATTTGCGGTGTATTTTATGTTTAATCTAAATATTTCATAAAATCATACGCTTTTTCTTCCTGCATTTCATATAGTTGACGATCTATTTCGTTCGATTTTTGCATATTTTTAATTGAGAGCAGCGGGCGAATATTCATCCAATTCATAGCTTTAAAAAGTTCTTCTTCATCTAGCAAATTGAACGATGATATTGGCAAAACATGATCGAGGTGCCAAACCGAGCCGTAATTTTCCATTGTCATTCCTTCTTCTAATTGATATTCAATCCATTTAGTAAATATTCCAAAGTCAATGCCGATATTATACGTTTTGAACACTTTTGAGAATTCCATTTATTTTATATACACAAGAGAAAAAAATATTTTACGATTAAGTGACTCATCGATACCATTAGTATTTCCCGACCACCCTATGACTCATCATCGAAACTACTGAAAATTCCCCGCATGATGAGTCATAGGCGCGTGCTGGGTGGTTGGCAAAAGTTGAACCGTGGTTTGGGTAGTTGGCGGAAGTTGAACCATGTTTGGGTTGATTGGCAGAAGTTGGTAAAAAAATATTTTTTGTGTTTTTTATAAAATAGGAAAAAAAATAAAATTTGTGTGTTGGAAAAAGTTGAACCATGGTTATGGGTGTTTTGTATTTTTGAACCATGGTTATGGGCGGATATATTTTTGAACCATGGTTATAGGTGATTGTATTTTTGAACCATGGTTATGGGTGGATATATTTTTAACCCATGGTTATAGGTGGATATATTTTTAACCCATGGTTATGGATCGACACATTTTTTCAACCATGGTTATAGGTCAATGTCCCAGCCGCTTAATTCTTCTACTACTCCCCAAATTTTCGAACGTCTACAAACAAAGGACCGAACGGGCTTCCATTTGTTAGACACACTTACGAGAAAAATTTCGAACGGACCACCCGGTTAAACAACATTCTACGAGAAAGAACCGAACCGTCCTCAATTTGTGAGCTTAAACGGCAAATTTCTCCCTCATTTGTTAGACTCCCCCATGAAATGAATTTAGCGAACCGGACGGGCCCTCTTTTTGTTACGTTCGTCTAAGGGTATGGCTAAATGAATTAGGTCCCAGGTTGAAATAACATATGAGTTTATTAACAAGAGCAGTATGTACAGCGAAAATAACACAATACCTTCATAACGAAGAAACCGGAATAGCCGGAAACGCAGAGCACACGGTAGAACCTTCTCGAAACGTCAACCAGCAAGAAGTCACCTCGAGACACACGAAACGGACGTGGCAGTCCAATGATCGCAAACAGTGCGATTGACATCACCCAGAGGTAAACGATACCTCAACCAAACGGCCAAGAGGTTCAAGCACAAGTGTCTCCCTAAGCCTACGCTTCACCTTAGTTTATACAACAGCATAAGAACGCGCCAATGACACTTTTTCTCTCATAGCCCACAACGCGCACGTGCTTGATTAATGTCTGAACAGAGCAGCAGAACGTGTTAAAGACACAAGCTGTCTAACAATATATATATATATATTATTCCTGAGATATTGGGGTAGCCTATTAGCAGATCTGACCCTCCACCACACATTTCGGGGGGCCTCACTCTGCCCACAAAGTCACTGCCCGCGCGTGGGCGCTCCTAATTTTACCCTTCCCACCCATCCCATAAAATAAGATAAGGTAAGTGATTGAATGTACACTTTTTACCTTTCGTTAGAAACAGTTCCAATAACTTTTGGCTTTGGCACAATGTATTCGTCTATTTAGTTTATTGATCAACCTATTGAAACACTGTTCATATCAGTCAACCGTTGACTTTTTAGTCTGAACGACCTTTAAAATGATACAAATGTAAAAAATTGACAACCGATTTCCTGACTATCAAATTATTTATTCAGCCATTTTTCTTAAGCAGACCAGTTTAATGGTAGCCTATATATAGGTCCTGCACTAGGCCCACATTGCAACGAACGATTCAAATAAAATGTCCGGAACCGGAGAAATCATAATTATAGAACACAGTGTCATCTTACGCTAAAACATTAAAATATTTTATTTCAATATTTTTATTTTAAAGTAGAACATAAAAGACTGACGAATGAAGAAATTGAACGGAATGCAACTTCGTCTGGAAGACATACTGCGGTAAGACTTTGCAATGTATTTATATAGAGCGGATAAAAACACTGTGATCAAATGATTGTCTTATAAGATTGATGCTTTTTATTTTATTTTTATTTTTATCTACTTGTTGCATTTTCAGTAGAGCCCATAGGCGTAGGGGACATTTCAGCAGTGGGGGGCCAAAAATTTTACTTTTGCCCGAAAAATTAAACCCGGAATAATTGACATCGTGCACACATAGCCATCTTTGTTCTTGCACCCACACCCGGAGACTAGGGGCAAATACACCGGGACCCGGCCGCACGATTGGAATTCCTACACTTGGGAGATTCAAGGCGGAGCTACAAGTTTATGTAGGCCTATATTAGTGAGCTATAACGTGACTAAGGCTATAGGCTTTATTATAAGAGGTCGTTGGTTTTAGTAAACACTCGAGTAAAATGGCGGCTCGTATGATTATTTTTTGTTAATCCATTTTAACTTCAGCTGCTATTTTGAAAAGCATCATTCCTATCGATCCTTTTGCCTGCCTGACTTCGGATCTTAATCCGCTGCCTATCGATCTTGTTTTGTTTAAGCGCCTGTGAATAAGCTGGTTCCCGCAACTTATATCTGAAATGGAAGCTGGATGCATGTATTTTTAGACCTGAAATGGAAGCTGGATGCATGTATTTTTAGATCTGAAATGGAAGCTGGATGCATGTATTTTTAGATCTGAAATGGAAGCTGGATGCATGTATTTTTAGACCTGAAATGGAAGCTGGATGAATGTATTTTTAAATCTGAAATGGAAGCTGGATGCATGTATTTTTAGATCTGAAATGGAAGCTGGATGCATGCAGTTTTAGATCTGAAATGGAAGCTGGATGCATGTATTTTTAGATCTGAAATGGAAGCTGGATGCATGCATTTTTAGATCTGAAATGGAAGCTGGATGCATGTATTTTTAGACCTGAAATGGAAGCTGGATGCATGTACTTTAAAATCTGAAATGGAAGCTGGATGCATGTATTTTTAGATCTGAAATGGAAGCTGGATGCATGTATTTTTAGACCTGAAATGGAAGCTGGATGAATGTATTTTTAAATCTGAAATGGAAGCTGGATGCATGTATTTTTAGATCTGAAATGGAAGCTGGATGCATGCAGTTTTAGATCTGAAATGGAAGCTGGATGCATGTATTTTTAAATCTGAAATGGAAGCTGGATGCATGCATTTTTAGATCTGAAATGGAAGCTGGATGCATGTATTTTTAGACCTGAAATGGATGCTGGATGCATGTATTTTTAGATCTGAAATGGAAGCTGGATGCATGTATTTTTAGACCTGAAATGGAAGCTGGATGCATGTATTTTTAGATCTGAAATGGAAGCTGGATGCATGCATTTTTAGATCTGAATGGAAGCTGGATGCATGTATTTTTAGACCTGAAATGGAAGCTGGATGCATGTATTTTTAGACCTGAAATGGAAGCTGGATGCATGTATTTTTAGGCCTGAAATGGAAGCTGGATGCATATACTTTTAAATCTGAAATGGAAGCTGGATGCGTGTATTTTTAGACCTGAAATGGAAGCTGGATGCATGTATTTTTAGATCTGAAATGGAAGCTGGATGCATGCTTTTTTAGATCTGAAATGGAAGCTGGATGCATGCATTTTTAGATCTGAATGGAAGCTGGATGCATGTATTTTTAGACCTGAAATGGAAGCTGGATGCATGTAATTTTAGATCTGAAATGGAAGCTGGATGCGTGCATTTTTAGACCTGAAATGGAAGCTGGATGCATGTATTTTCATATGTAAATTAATTACCCTAGGCCCACTGTCATTTATTCCGCTTAAGTGATAGTGTATGATATAGGTCTACACAATAATTGATTCCGCTATTCCGTTTTCCAAAATGAGAAAAATAATTAATTCCGTTAAAACGATAGATTACCCTATTTTTGCAGCAATTCTTTTTTTCTCAGTATAACTTCAAATTAACTCAAAATGATTGTTCATCAATAAAGCTTCAATTTCAAGCGTCAATAGAACCAAGTTTTATACGGATTGCTTTAAATTGGTGTTTTTTGTTTTGTCTTGTGGAATCTCGAGCGACGGGCCGACGGCCGTAAGGTTTTGAGGGCAAAGCGGCCGTGTCAATACAATTGTCGTTTGATTGACGGGTCACGGACACGCTCATTAATATGCATTAATATGTAGCTCCGCCTTATGCATCTCCCAAGTGTAGGAATTCGAATCGTGCGACCCGGCCATATTATAGGGACCAGGCTGGGTAATTTTAGGCATATATGCAAATTTATTATGTAGCCTATGTATATATTCCTGACGCTTAACCAGTTCAAACTTCACACAGGCAACTGATTAAATTCGTAATTGTAGATTGTTTTGTATTGTATCTAATCATCTACAAAGCGCCTCGGTATGGTGAGCCGTTCAGATGCGCTAATAGTGCGCAACACCGCACTCGAAGAGGTAGGTTTTAAGATGAGAGAATGAAGAAGAGAGACTGCCAGATAAAGTGTATAGAGCGAACGCAAGGAGATAGCTCATTTCAAAAAGAAGGACCAATTGAGGCAAATGATCAAGACTGAGTCTTTGCAGTTCTAGAAGGCGGAAGCAAGAGTCAAGTCTGTTGGATGAACGAAGTTGACGGTTGGAGGAAGCTGAGTGAGGCCTTAGTATAACGTCGGTCAGATATTTGGGGCAAAACCCCGCTGAGCCTTGAAGATCATAGTGAGGATCTTAGGTTGTATGTGAGCACGGAGAGGAAGACAATGGGTGGAGACAGAACAGCGAAAGATCCTGAGACACCTTAAATGAAAATAAGAGGAACGTACGCTTTTGGAAATGTGCTCAGTTAAGGTAGGCCTATTATCCTTCCCGCAATATAAGTGAGCTATCAAGTGCAACACACTGATCTCGCACACTTGACAAGAAGGAAAAGATTGTAAATTTTCAGAGAGCAGACCAAGATCTGCACGTTCAATGTTGATGATCGCAAGATTATCGTGTCTATTTTGCCTCATGACCAGTAGAAATTTCGATGTAATTCAGGCAGTGAATTCCGTGTTCTGTTGCACCTAGCTTGCGTGCTGTGAGTTTCTCCAAATGCCACGAATAGTAGCAATTTTCGGTCAAATTTCGACTCTTGAATTTGCTGCGATTATAGCCATTATTTACCGTGAATTCAGAACTTTTTCGGGAATTTCTGCCATCCATAGTTTTTGTGAGCTGATATCTAACTCGATTCGGGCAAGATTTTCGGGCAAATTTCGGCTCTTGAATTTGTTTCGATTCTCGCCATTATTTACGAAATCCTACCGTGAATTCAGAATTTTTCGGGAATTTCTGCTATCAATGCTTGTGAGTTAATATCTAACTTGATTCGGGCAAGATTTTCGGGCAAATTTCGGCTCTTGAATTTGCTGCGATTCTCGCCATTAAGCTTATTTATAAAAATAATGCTACCGTGAATTCAGAACTTTTTCGGGAATTTCTGCTAACCATGGTTGGTGTTAACTTACTTAACTAATATCTAACTCGATTCGGGCAAGATGGAACTGAGAGATAATGTGTTATACTAATGAACGTTGAACTTCAAGAAGTTTGGTTAATATTTTCCCGGGTCTGCTTGCCCGAAATAATAGATTTGCCCGAAATTTGGGGAGGCATTTGCCCCTCTGGACCCCCGTCTCCTACGCCTATGGTAGAGCCCCTTCAAGCTCTCTAATAAGAGACGCTTCCGACTACAGCGCGGACTGTGCATCGGAGTTTCACGCAGAAGCGCGCAAGGAATAATTGCAAGTGACGGACTTGCTCAAGGTCTTACGCGGCGGTTCGAGGTCGAGTTCGATTCGAACCTGGAACCATTCAGCTTCAATGCACCGAACACATTATTACACCACCACGCTTTGTATATGAACGAAGGAAGTAGGCTATGGCAGAATGGTTGAGTGATAAGAATTAGACTACCTTTATGCCGATTGCACGTACGGAAGCAAGGTCCTGCAAGGCCCTACAAGGGTCACCATGTCTCCAGTTGGAGACCAAGTCAATGGACATTGACAAATCAGGTGCAAAATGCGATTAAGTGACGTTTAGCTGATGGTATAATAATTGTGTGTGAATTTTCTTTTCCAGTTATGGCATTTCGGGAAGCTAATGCTATATATCTGTAATCGTAGAGCGCGTTCGTATGCATAAAATTATTCTAAATTAACTAGTGACAAACAGAGTCTTGCGCTCAAAAGTCCGTCTAATTGGGAACGTAACGTTTCAAAATTTGGTCTTGTCTCCAGTTATGTGCTAGGCAGCTAGAGACATTGCGCCGGTTTCATACATGGCAGCACAGTGAGTTTAGGATCGTTGTTTGGCAATATCAGCTAGGTGTAACCAAACCGCTTGCGAAAATACCTCAGTAGGAACACCATTGACTCTGTTGAGCCACGAGTATCCAAGGAAACCGCCTCTCAGTTTTGTGCCGATGAGGTAGTCTTGGTTCCAATCGCACGACCTGCAGAATCGAGGTTTTTACACTGTGGGTCCAGTTGACTGTAATGGACTTTCACAGGATCTGCTTTTTATGCATCCCTGGGAATCTAACTCATGTATTTTTTGTTTGACTCAAAACTGACTTTTTCCATGGCTAGAGTCGGGATCGCTTCTGAGAAGTCTTCTGGAAGCAACGCTTTAGACATTCTTGAAAGAATGAATGACTGAATGACATCGAATGCATTGTTAACGTTGCATGTTTTTTTTTATTGCAGTTGTATGATCTTCCACTGGAGATCTTGGATATGATCTTGAAAAAGTCTTATCTGCATTGGATATTGAATTCACGAACAAAGCAGAGAGACGAAGAAATTATCAAGTCTCTCACATCGGTCGATGTTTGCTTCAATCAAAGAATCACCAGAGAACGGTTTAAGAAGGCAATCTTTCGTTACTTGAAAGGTAAGCTTAATGTTCCTTTCAAGGATTGTAACAGTTGTACAACTTAGTTCTGTCGATATCAAGAGTTGCACAGAAAATTTGAAGAAATTATCACCTTAAAACTTTCAGAGTCATTATCGTCCCCCATAATAATATCATAGTTAGCCATCAACGGTGCATTGTAAGCATCTCACAATAACACCCCTTCAGGCAACGTGGACGAAAAAAATTCCGTGGAGAGGAAGGGTAACTGGCTTCCTCCTTTTTGTCCATTTGTGGCGAGAACATCTGGAGGTCCTTTCCAATATCTCGAATGACCGGAAGTAATTTTTCGTGTGGTCTTACCACGCCCATCCTGTTGTAGCGGTAGGTGTTCGTTTTCCCAGGATGTCGACGGAGATCCTGTGGAAACACATTCCAGACACTAGACCCTTAGTGTAAAAGCGTCGTGCGATTGGAACCGAGTCATTCGGTGCATGCCTTATCAGAAAAGCGCGGTAGGCTATCATGCTGAGGTTTCACTGCTGGCAACAGGCTTCGTCTCCGATTCCTTGATACGCGTTCAGGAAAGTAGGCAGTATCATAGTAATACCAGGTTATGTCTTAAACAGCCGAAGTTTCGTGAACAACCGTAAGTTTGTGTTCCAGACATTATAACTTCTCATGGATTGCTACTACTGAAATAGCTCTATGGTCGTTGGTCAATATGGCGGACGATCTTGCCTTTCTGTTGTTATGGCAGATTTTACGTCTGTGGCGAAATTCGCCCGTTCTCGTTTGGATTTTCTGATGTTTACTGATGTCGAGTATCGAGTTTCTGACTTTTCTTCATCTGTGTTGTAAACGTTTGGACGGTATTTGGATTGTAAATTTCGACGTTCAACCCTCGCCGTCCCTCGCCATGCGACTTTGGACTGGTCGATTACGCTCAACATCAAGGGGTTCCAGGTTCGTCATTATTTGTTCGTCCTTATCGATAGCCAAACGATTGCACACATGAATGGGAAAAGAAAGGATCGTACTAACAACAACCGAAAACCGTGCCGTAGTAGTGTCTCGTTTCCAGCGTTGTGCTACCCGTCGCTGCTCTTCGCACTTATGCTTCTCGGCTCTGTAAACACTGAAAATGCAGTTAAACTACCATCATCGTGAATCGGTACGAGAACTGTCGGCTGGACTCTTCGTGCAGCCAACGCGTAGGAGTTCGACTGTGGTGACTTGTGCTTCTCGAGCGGCGTTTTCGCCTAAGGATAACTCTGTCGTGACGTTACCATCAATTGGTTTGAGCTATATGATTGGCGCCGTTGATGGCTGCCTGATTTGTCTTGTTTTTGTTTTTTATGTGTCGTGATTTGTTTCTTATATACTTTTGTAAGCCAGAGTGCGTTTTTTGCAGCTGGTACATTATACTCACTTACTTATTACTAAGCTTTATTATTACTTCTGTGTATAATTTTACATCTCTGACCTGTAACTTGGTGCGGTGTGTCACCATGATTGTCTTTGACATTAAACGAATATACTATACGAACTTGCCTCTTCAAGTTTTTGCTGGTAATCTAATCTAATCTAATCTAATCTAATAAAGCATTTGTAAAGCGCTTCTCACAGCAGAGCCATTCAGAAGCGCTCTCAGCGTGACAGGCCCATGAAAAAAGAAAAGTCTTCAAGCAGCGAAAAGATGCAGGTGAATTTCCTACAAGAATCCTGCCACGAATTTCAGAAGGAAGGTGATTCCAAATTAAAGGACCAACAATAGCAAAAGCTCGATGTTGGGTTAATGAGGTTCGTGATCTGGGAACATATAGATCAAAGCGGTCAGCAGAACGAAGAGGGCGTGAAGATCTTGCCGAAAGAGGCTTACACATTAAGTCACACAGGTATTTAGGCGCTAAGCCCTGCAGGGACTTAGTAACTAGAAGCAAGACTTTGTATCTGATTCGGGCAAAGATCGGAAGCCAGTGAAGGTCATGAGTCATGAATGTAGAGATGTGCGAGTATCGAGGAAGTCGTGCAATAAGTCTAGCAGCAGAATTTAAGACAGATTGCACAGATGACAAGCGAACTTTAGGAAGCCCAATTAGTAGGTAGTTACAGTAGTCAATTCGTGAGGAGATAAAGGCATGTACCATAGTCGTAAACACCTTGGAGGACACAGATCTTCTAATTGCCCTGAGGCGTCTCAAGTGGTAGTAACAGGAACGGGTCAAGAGTGACAGGTGTTCAGTAAATGTCAGAGCACTATCAAGTGTGACACCCAGATCACGAACACTAGAGGAAAAGGTAAAGTGAGGGAATAATGTGGCCAGTAATTGAAGATCAAGCTTATGTAATTGTTGCTTGGTTCCAAACCAAATTAATTGGGTATTGGAAGGATTAAGGCTAAGTTTGTTTGACGACATCCAGAAGTGGAGATCTTGCAACAGAGAGCTCATCCTTTCAACCAGAGAGATCTGCTCATCATGTGAGCCATGCACAAGAGCTTGTACATCATCAGCGTAAAGATGACCTCTGGCCTGGTGTTTATAGAGGACAGAGGGGATGTCTGCGGTGAAAAGAATATATAAAAGGGGACCTAAGACCGACCCTTGCGGGACACCTAAACCTAAGTCAACTCTAACCCAGGGTGTTCTAGTGTTACCCAGGACAACCATCTGAGAACGATCTGTAAGGTATGATTTAAACCAATTAAATGGTGTGCCACATAAGCCAAATGAGAGGTGTAGGCGCTGCAGAAGGAGTTCATGATCTACCATGTCAAATGCCGCAGAGGCATCAAAGAGTGCAAGAAAAGATAGCTGAGATCTATCAATTGCCGTGTAAATATCCGAGAGAAGTGACAGGAGAAGAGTTTCTGTCGAGTGGTGGCTTCTAAACCCAGATTGGGTGGGGGGCAAAAGCCCAGATTGCTCCAAGTAAGGGACGAATTGAGCTGCAACAAGTCTCTCAAGAGTTTTAGATAGGTAAGAGAGGTTAGAGATGGGCCTGTAGTTTTGGCAAACATTAAGGTCAAGGTTAGGCTTCTTTAGCCTTGGAAATACTATTGCACGTTTCTGAGATGTAGGAAGAAATCCATCACTGAGTGACCTATTAAACATATACACAAGAAATGAAATAATGTCATCAAGCACATTAACAATGATGAACGGTGGGAGCGGATCAAGCTCACACGACTTCATGTTCGAGGAGCCAATAACCCGTCGGAGGTCAGCTTCAAGGATAGGTCGAAAACCGTCGAATTTGCAGTCCGTTTGAGAGAAGTCGGGTTGAGGAGCACCAGTCATTCCAGCACGAAGACCAGCTATTTTGTCAATCATCATCTTGAGAAAGTCATCAGCTACGAAAGTTGGTGTGGTTGAAGAGCGAGAAGAATGACCCAGCAGGCCCGATATAGTAGACCAAAGACGCTTCGGATTATTTTCGTCGCGAGCTACAAGGTTCTCCCAGTATTCAGACTCTTTGCTTCGATAGAGGCGATGGAGTGCCCGAAGTTGAGTGATCCACGTAAGGCGATCGGAAGGTTCTTTGGAGCGCCGGTAACGTCTCTCAAGACATCGCGTTCGACGACGAAGCTGGCGGCATTCTCCATCAAACCAGGCCGCAAGTGGGCGGATTCGCATCTTTACTTTACGTGGAGCTAAAAGTCTGTCCAACAGTTCACTCATTGTGTTAGTGTATAGATCGAAAAGTTCCGTCACCGAGAGTGTTTCAAGGAATGGTAGATCAGCAGCAAGTTTCGAGCAACGAATTTCTTCTCTGAGCGCTTGGTAATCCAAAGATGCCCAACCCCTCACAAGACGGATGGTGTGTATGGGTTGGGTGTGTAATGGGGGAAGAGTTGCTTCCACCAGAGAATGATCTGACAGCGTAGGCGGATGGATAAATAAGTCTTGAACACAGACATCGTCAGAAGTGATGACCAGGTCCAAAATTCCTCCTAAATTGTGTGTAGATTCTTGTACATGTTGTTGAAGACCAAATTGCCTGAGGAGTTCCAGGAATCGCAATGTGTTTGAATTCGTTGACTCTTCAATATGTATGTTAAAGTTTCCAAGTATTATTAATTGAGTGTTTCTGGTGATGAGGCTCTCGAAAACGGATGACAGCTCATCAAAAAACTTCCCAGTTGCTGGCGCAGATCCAGGTCTATAGATAGATAACAAGGTACGGTCCATGTGACGTCACTAGAGTTACGCAGAGCGCTTCAAACGTCGTAATCTCCATGTCAAGTTTAATTAAAGATGATCGAAGCGATGAACGTGTGTAGATAGCGATACCTCCGCCGCGCACCACTTCCGGTCCAAGAAGGTCTCTAGGTCGATCATGTATGATGTAACCGTCCGGAGCAGCTCGTCGAAGAGGCACATCATCTGAGCCACGATGCCAGCTTTCAGTAGTAGCTAACACATCAAGCTGTCTTTCGTGAAGTACATGAGCAACATACGCAAATTTGTCAGTAAGAGAGCGGGCGTTCCATGTTGACATGCGAAGCCCAGGTGTTCCCTTTCCCTTGACAGTAGGAACAGAGGAATGCAAGGTAGGGTTGTCAGGGAGAGACCGGTTCGAGTTAGCCAGGTCAGGCGGATTCGGTCCATCCGAGGAAGAGTCCAAGATCAAGTTAGCTGGAACTGACGTAAGTAGAGAGGTTGTAGTTCCACGCTGAAGTCGATCTGCCGCTGGGCACCAAATCCGAGCACTAAACAGTGCTTTCCTAAGCACGCGTTCAGGGCGTAGACTCGGAGACGAAAAAGTAAATAATTCTTGTACTGAGTAGGTGAGACGCATTGTCACGCCTAGCTAAACAACAAAAATGGCATGTACGCCGAGTTGATTCCTTTCCGCAGCACAGTTTACTAGACGGAAAATAAACACGGAACTATTTTCAGAACTGTATATTGCCAAGCTGGTAAGTTTACCCTGTCTGTTTCACCGAGTAGGCCTAGTCCAGAAGCGGCAACAAACTTTGATTAGATAAATCCAATTGTGTTCGAAAATCGATAAAAGTCTCAAATACAAGTCAGAAGTAGAAATTCAATCAACTTTTTAACTCAGATTGATAAAATATTAGATAATCTCATCAAAAAAAATAAATTTAAACGGCGCCTGTCACGCTGATGTGTATAGGCCTACACGACTAGCGCAAGGATACAAACTATGGTAGTCAAGATATCAAACGCAATGTTTGAGGCAAAAACAAATATTCAGTAATAAGTTTCTTTAATGTAACTACGGATTTTTTTCATAGCCTACGCAACATTAGCGTCCTTTGAGTTACAGTGCGTGAAAAATTGACGGGAGACCTATGTTTGTAATAATTTTGTGGACCAGACAGTTTGGCGTGAATGACTTCTTTTTTTCAAGTTTAGACAAATTTAATTTAGCACTTTGTTTCTAATTTATTTTCAATTCTGCCTTCTCTTCTGACACGATAGGTTTCTGTTCATTTCAGAGTTCGGACAAAATACTTCGCTACTGATTGAAATTTCCTGATGTAGGCTAACATAGATGTGATGCCATTCAATGGTTATGATGGTTTAAATGTCTTTCAGATTCATATGAAAAAACCAGGAAAGGATCTGCAATCATTAGAAACAACAGAAATTATCTCTTAGAAAATGTTCAACCAAATTACGAATTCATCGCTTTGCTCTTGTATCACAACTTCATAACACTTGAACAAAGTGATATAATTCAACGACAGAATTCAACGCAAGATAAGAACGCAGAGCTTTTGTACGTCGTGGAACATTTCGACGAAGCAAATTTCTCAAATTTCGTCAAATGTCTTCGACAAACCAACCAAAAAACAGTGACAAGGTTCATGGAAAACGGAGGAGGTGCAAATTATAAACTTTATCTGAAGGCCAATAAATAACATAATATGCCCCAAAATAATAAAAATAACAAAAATAATAATAAATATTATAATAATTATTATTATAGCCTAGGCCTACTTGGAGCCTTTCGCGTGACAGGATTGGACTCAAATTAGCCGTTCCAGATGTCACTAACAGTGTCCTCAAATATATATATATAAATGCTTTTATTACTATAATTATTATGATTTTTATAATTATTTTTATTATTGCATTCACCATAAATGTCGCTGCTGCTGTTTATAATGATAATAGAAATAATAATAGTAATAATGATGACGAAGGCTTACTAATAATACTAAAATTACAATGCTAGTGATAATAGATATGCATTGATATCAAATAACATCAAAATCATTCCGATACATTGAAATATTTTTAAAGATTAGGCCTAACCAAATAATAAATTATACCTGGTGTGCAAGTTTTTTATAATCAACCCGCAAACTGCAGTACTAAATTTGAAATCATGTGAAAAGCGTCATATGAAAAGGTATTAATAGGGCTCTTTCGCTATTAATAAAGCTTAAATTCGGACGGAAAGTTACCGGTATTTAACCATTTTGACACTTAGTTACGCCGACGTTGCACTCGTAATTTTTAAAGAAAGTACAAGTGTAAAAAAAAATATTTCTCCGCCAAAAAGTGTTTTATTGCATCTGTACACCCTTCAATTATTTCAGTATTAGTCGTAAATGAATATCATCCTAAACTTGGACGTGCTGACACAATGCGCTTTGAGGTTTCGCATAGAATTCCTTTCCTGACTAGTGCTTGCCACTCACTTTTTTCGGTCGAGAGAAAACTATTATCTAAGTAGGGCCTACTTTCAAATCCCAATCATGCTATTATGCAATTAGGGCTTGAGCTATTTTTGCTATTTAATTCAATGTCTCTCATTTTTTTCCTTCACTTCGATCTTTATCACAACGTATTTCGTTCACTGTCGAAATAGATCTATCCGTATATTTGCCTTTTGATACTAATTTAAAAATGGACCGTTATAAAAAGCCTACCTGAGCAATAATGACCTTATTTTATTTGAAAGCGTGATAACCTACTAGTTCGTTAAGAAAATGTCCAGTTTCACTTCTTGCTCAAATTATTCGACGAAACTTTGTTTCTGTTACGTGTCTTCATCCTAAAGAATATTTTTTAGCTTAACTGAAATTATCGAAACCGATGTCAATCTAAGCTTGGTGGGACTTCTTTTCAAAACATTGGTTTTGCTTTTAGGCACAATAAAAATTCAACTGCAAAGTCGTGATGCAAAGTGTACAGCGTCACTGGAATTACAGCAGCTTCATCAGAAAATCGAAGACCTGCGAAACGGAACCGAATCATGGTCACATCAAACTTACAAACTCATGAGTCAACTGAAAAAAGAAAGCATTGAAATTCTCAGCTCACGACTGGATGGGAGGACTCTGGTCGTTTGGATCTGGTGTCGTTCACAAGCAGCTCTTCAATATATTCAGAAGTTGTACGAATCGAATCAGTTGAGAGATGTCTTATTTGAAAATATTCGACCATTCATTTCAAAGATGATCAACATCGATAGCAATCAATTCAAGAAAACCATTGGCAAGTATTTCTGAACGCTCTAGTCATAAAGGAAATCTAGAACATGCAATCAACTCTACTTAGCAACTTCGATTAATTAATAATTGATTAATTCAGCGCTTGTTTACATGATCAGCGGGATGGATGTTGAAGTGGACAAGCCATTAATATACATGTATAGGGTGACACGAAAGTTCGTTCACCGTTTTCACAATGCGTTATCTCAGTAACGGCTTCATATTTCTCTATAATATTTTGTCAGTGTATACATCTGTCAAATGAAAGATACTGGTACAAATTTGATTATGATCCGGTCCGCTTTCGCCATTATTTAAAAGAAAAGAAAATGTAAAGACGACCAGTTTTGGGGAAAAAAACTGCGTTGACCTCACCAAATTAACACAATAAAGAAACTCTGTATAAAGCCTAGCCTCGTATACAAGCGTGACAAGACACTGTTGTTACCTATATAGGACATACACAGACGTAGGCTATTAGCGCACAGTGTTTCCTTTCTGCTTAATGACAGCACTGGCTCTAACCGGCATAGGAAGAGTAAGCTTACGTTCCGGCTGCTCCACAGATCAAGTTTAGTCCGTCGGTGATGGTTTGGGGTGGGATGACTGCCATGGGTCTCACTAAACTTGAATTTGTACCAAATGTTACCAGACTGTACTCGGAGTATACTACATCACCAACATTCTCGAGCAGGTCGCGAAACCAGCATTCGAGAGAGAAAATGACAACGGCGGTGTCATGCAAACAAAAGTTATTTGTTGAGAATGACCTAGGAGTATTTCAGCAGGATGGCGCACGCTGTCATACATCAGCTGTGACGACAAAGTGGCTAGACGACAACCTCCCATCACACATAATGCCGCAGGATTGGCCACCCAACTCTCCGGAACTCTCTCCTATCGAGAACTTGTGGAGTATTTTATCTCTCAGCGTTTATAAAGATCCTGAGCCAAAGAACGTTGATCAGCTCAAACGTCTCCTCCAACGAGCGTGGAGATCGATAGCCGTTGGTACACTTCAGAGGCTGATCCAGTCATGACAGATAGAGTCAGTGCTGTCATTATAAAGGAGATAGGCCTACTGTACGCTAATAGCCTACGTCTGTGTATGTCCTATATAGGTAACAACAGTGTCTTGTCACGCTTGTACACAAGGCTAGGCCTAGGCGTATAAACAGTTTCTTTATAGTGTCAATTTGGTGAACGCAGTTTTTTCGCAAAAACTGGTCGTCTTTACATTTTCTTATAAATAATGGCGAAAACGGACCGGATCATAATCAAATTTGTACCAGTACCTTTCAATCGACTGACGTATACACTGACAAAATATTATAAAGAAACATGAAGCCGTTACTGAGATAGCGCATTTTGAAAACGGTGAACGAACTTTCGTGTCACCCTATATATTATGAACACCGTACAGTATAAGTCACGGTGGTTGATTGGTTAGAATGGTCGGCCTATAGCGCGGAGATCACAGGTTCTATCCCCATCCGAGGCGGTTGCTATGTAGGGACCTAGAGAACGCTCCTCGCTCACAGATGCAATTGCAGTTGCGTTGTTGAGGCATGCGTGTGTGCACATCTGAGCTTTGTAAGAAGGTCGATATCATATTCAGCGATATTGTATTGTATTAGTCTGAGACAATTGTTGATTATATTTTTCGATGTGCCGTGGTGATTAATGCAACAAAATTAAGACGCTCTTTCATCGTTATATCACGGCGCCATCACTGTATCGCTCATCTCGCTTAACAGAGGCAGGGCTAAGCCATCGATAGGCTATCAATACTTTGTCCAAATAATAGATTTCGATGGGCTAAACACGTATTCAAGACGATTCTCAATAATAATAAAACTAATGATAGTATGAATAGAATTATAGATCACCACAAAATCAAAAAAATATTGAAAATAATCATGAATTACACATAATATCGCTTCGTATCTGGAGATCTATAAAGCGCCACTGGCGGTATGAACTATTCTCGATGCCTAAACCCCGCGGAGAAAATTTTTAAGAGAAACTATTTCAAGCAACGAGTATATAAAGAGTAGACCCCGACAATAACTTTGGCCGCAGGGGATGAGAGGTCATTCAAAGCCAGGTTTGGTATCATATAATTATTACTGTTTAGTCAAAATTATTTCCATAAAATATACCTTGCATATCCTAAAGATTATTTTTCATGCTTAGTCAAAATTATTTCCATAAAACGCATTCTATTTCATCAAGAATGTTTCATGATTAATCAAAATTTTGTTCATCAACCACGAAATTCTTTAAATAATCAATCCAGCTTTGATTTTATAAAAAAATATTTTCATCCATCCACTTTTATCTGACCAAGAACTGTTTCCATCAGCACAATGCATATTTACTATAGAGTATAGACCTTTAATAATTATAGGCCTGATATCTTAATGGCCGTCAAGTAAAGGACCTGATTGAAGTCACAGTAATCGTCACCATCATCAACATCATCATCATCATCATCGTCGTCGTCGTCGTCGTCGTCGTCGTGGTCATCATCATCATCGTAGTCGTCGTCATCATCATCGTCATCATCATCGTCACCATCATCATCATCGTAGTCGTCATCATCATTATCGTAATGGTCATCATAATCGTCATCATCATCATCAATGATGATGATGATGATGATGATGATTCATCATCATCGTCGCCGTCGTGGTCATTGTCATCATCATCATCATCGTCGTCGTCATTATCATCGTCAACATTCAGTTATAAAACAGATAAAATGGAGAAAGAAAGCTGATAACAGGCAGACAATCATTTTCGAATTAGTAATTTATGGTCTCTGTTTGCTCTGTATAATATTGTAGTCGTGTGTGGGTTTTCCATCAGTTTTACTCAGAAAATCAAGATACAAGAAAATATGCATCTGTATGTGCGTAGTGTGACTAAGCTGCGAAACGAGATCTACATACTCGGTCTATATTTACCTCTTCCTACTGCAATTCATGTATTTGAAGATCAAAATCCATTTCATTGGCAAAAGAAAATCAAATTAAAAGAGATTAAAGTTCCCCATGACATTCGACCCAATGAGAAAGAAAATTGTCTTTTCGTCACTGACTTTGGTGACAGTAACATCTGGAAGATAACAAGAGGAGATGGCAGATACAAAATCATAAAATGGCTGAAAATTGATGGTCTACCACAGAATCTGTCGGTGTCGAATGATGATCAGTTCATGACTTTCAATCAATCATCGTCCTCTCTGATGATCCACGGATCAGACGCAAAACTTATTCGATCCATTCGGTTACCAACAGACATTGGGAATCCTGTTCATGCAGTGAAAACATCCATCGGGAATTACATCATACTTCATGAGTGGATAAAAGAGAAGGGAGAGAATGAGTCGAATGGGTTAGCGGGGGTAATAAAAAGGTGCATAAGCGAATTGAGCAGAGATGGACAGATAGTGCGTCGCTTTATTCCTTCAGATGAAACACAACAACTGTATTATCTTGAATATATCTCAATCGATTCAGAGGATCGCGTGTTTGTGGCTGACTCTGGGAATGGTAGAGTGATTCTATTGAATTCCGATCTTAAATGGAACAGAATTATTATTCCAACACCAGAGAAAGAAGAAATGGGGATCGAATGGCCAAACAGATTATGTTACGACGAAGAAGAGAAACAACTGATCGTCTCAGGAGAACATGTTAATGTTTACTCTTTAAGTCGAACATAAACTCACTTTTTTCCAAGCGCCCTTCCAAACTAAACTACTAATTTTATCAATAATTATGTTTGAATATTTAGCAAATATCGGAACAATTTAGCCTAAAACTTTGAAACAGTTTCATTCTCTTATTTTTAAATTTTTAAATTTCGTGCATCCTCCACATTGGAGAAATTCTACTGTATTGCGTTGTATCCATGAATTTATAACGCGCCTCTCAAAGTGCTATCCAATCAGAGGCGATTCCAATAAGAAAGCCCCAGAGAGAAGAAGTTTTGAGACAGCAAAAGATGTGCTTCTAATACCAGTTACCACTTTCGTCACTTCCGTTATATCAGTTTTGCTGCCTGGTGCGTGGCGCCGTCTTCAGTTGGATTCCAGTTGGTGCTCAACGCCGCAGCGAGGCTTGTCAGCTGTAGCAGAAAAAAAATACGATCACGTCACGCCGCTCCTCTCCACTGCCTGCCTGCTCCATTTCCTATCGAGTTCAAGCTTTGTCTTCAAATCACTTCACGGAGCTGCGCACGAGTATCTGCACGATTGATGCAAAGGGACTCATTCATTCGCGGCCGGACTTCGGCTTCGATCATCTGAGAGGACCAAACTGCGTGTGCGGAGGATGAGAACGCGCTTCGGCGATCGTGCTTTCTCGGCCGATGGTCCTCGATGCTGGTCCTTTCGCTATTCGATCGGCTGGGTCAGTCGATTCTTTTAAGTCTATGCTAAAAACATACTTGTTCTCGAGGGCTAATATTAAGCTAAGCCCCCAAGAAGGTCCAGATTCATCTTTTTTACCGTGTGAATGGTATCTTTACCCGGATTTAGCCCCCTCCCCAAGAACTCTCAATCGAATGACTAAAAAGTCATCAACTTTTTGTCCGGGGAAGTTGTCATTTTCACGAGATTTCAACTTGACGACTAAAAATGTCAACTTTTTTGGCCGAGAAAATATTGTCAGCGCGCTCCTTCTGGACCAAGTTTTTCACCCCCCCCCCAAGAACGGAAACCAAACTCCGCCCATGGCAGTGAGAGAAACAAGTGACGGTTATTCAACATGAAAGAAGGAATGTTGGAAGTCGGGCTATAATTAGTCTGGCGTCTGCACTTAGAACGAATTTGGAGGATACGTACCTTTAGACTTCAGGCGAATAAAGAGGGAGTTGCAGCAATCAATTTGTGGGCAGACGAAGGCGTGAACTATCCAGGTAAAGACAGAAGATGTTATCTGCTTGATAAGGCGCCCTTGTAACGGCATGACTGTGTTACGGCGCAACAGAAATTGCCGTCATTAATAGGTCAAAGTAAGACGAGTAAATTGAAGTGAGTACCTTGATCTGAATTCGAGGAATGAGGGAGGCAAGTGACGGTTATCCAACATGAAAGAAGGAATGCTGGAAGTCGGGCTATATTAATTATTAGTCGGGCGTCTGCATTTATATCGGATTGGGAGGGTACGAACCGTTAGAAGGCCAACAAAGAGGGAGTTCCAGCAATCAATTTGTGGGCAGACGAAGGTGTGAACTATCCAAGTAAAGACAGAAGATGATACAGAGCGTCGGATTGTTGCCCTAAGCCGTCTCTGACATGCAACATTATTTCCAGGTGCCTCCAATGTTTCCATTCGCTATACTATGCACCGGTTGAATTTAAATCATCTAACCAAGTTTCAATACGTAGCCTACAGCATCTAAAAATAATGTAAAACATATTTTAGTCAAGTTTTCCTCATTCATCCGACTTCTACTTCCACTAGCCTTTTAAATCCATGCTAAAAACACACTTATTCATTAGGATAATAATATTATTATTATAATTATTTTTATGCAGGCACTTGGAAATAATGTTGCAAGTCTGAGACGGCTTAGGGCAATAATCCGACGCTCTTCTGTCTTTAGCCAGTTAGCTGTTTTGAAAGGCGCCCTTGAAACATATTTTGGCGGTGCAACGGAGCCACATAAATTGTCGTTATTATTACAATTATTATTATCATCATTGTTATTATTATTATTATTATTATTATTATTTTATTATTATTATTATTATTATTATTATTATTATTATTATTATTATTATTATTATTATTATTATTATTATTATTATTATTATTATTATTATTATTATAAATATCTTGATTGCTCAATGCTCATCCAGTTTTCAGTTTTGCTGTTGCGTTTTAACATCAATAGGCCTACCATGTCTTCATCTCTCATCCAGCTGACATGTCTGCTATAGAGATGTTCATCAAAAATCTACATTTAGTCTTAGTACAATTATTCAACATTAAAACCGTGTTTTATGGCTCATCCAACCTCTAGTTATCCTGTAGCATAATATTTGCTGAATTGCTGTAGGATCATGTACTAAGAGTTAAAACCCACGCAATGCTAAAGCAATAGATTACACCGATTACCCTACTTTGATTTTGTTCCATCACGTATAATTTTCTTTTCCAGTCTCTTCGGGTTTTCTATCAAAACGTTCAGCACTACCTCTCAGCCTAAACCTAAAATTGAGTTTACTTTGGTATAGTTCATGGACCTCAAACATGCGACCAGAGGACCTGATTAATACGGCCCGCGACAGCCACCTGGTTTTTAGTTTCAAAAAGAAAGAAATCGGTTTAAAACCGACATTACAGTTCCTTTGCAATTTGAACCAAGGTTCAAACAGTTTAATGCTTCTTTTGCTATGGAAATTGAATCTGCAACAGCAGATCATTAAATGCAGATGGATGTAGTGGATAGTGGATACTCAATGCGATATTATGCTGAAGCAGTAGTTGGTTACACCCAAGCACGGTTTGCGGAACTCTGCATCTTTCTACCGCAAGACAACCACATATCTGCACCTGGCTGCAACACCCATAATGGTAATGTTTGGCAAAACCTACACATGTTGTTAGACAGCTAGTGTCTAAGCCACGTTTTGCTGCGATAACTAGACATGACTCTACCACCTGCTCTGTTAACTTGGCTAGAAGGGAGGGGGCCTGGCGCGATTATTGTAGCGAGCGTATAAATTGCAATGCGTAGTTAGAGTTTTAACTCAGTTGCGGTTTTGCTTTGGGCGTTATGTCCGTTTGGTGTTTTGAGCGTCTGACGCTTCGCTGTTATGCGAGTTTCGACCTTCGAGTCCTTTCTTCACTGTTTTTTTCGCCTGGTCGGTGAGGTTTGTCTGACGACGTTTGACATGCGGCTACAAGGGGTCTCTGTTGGACTGGCCGACGTTCTGGAGTGTTCTGCGTGGTGCTCTACTCTGCCAGCTGTTCCGGTTTGCTTCAAAATGAAGGTATCTCTGGATTTTCGCTGTATATACAGTAGATAGATTAAGACTATTCTAGGACATTGGCCCATAACCATGGCTCAAAAAATGTGTCGACCCATAATCATGGTTCAAAAATGTGTCGACCCATAACCATGGCTCAAAAAATGTGTCGACCCATAATCATGGTTCAAAAATATGCCGACCCATAACCATGGTTCAAAAATGTGTCGACCCTTAACCATGGCTCAAAAAATATGCCGACCCATAACCATGGTTCAAAAAATAACCACCCAGCACGCGTCTATGACTCATCGCGCCAGGAATTCCCAGTAGTTTTGATGATGAGTCATAGGGTGGTTGGGGAAAATACCTATGGTATCGATGAGTCACTTAATCATAACAATTTTTTTCTCTTGTGTATATAAAATAACTGAAAAAAAAATGGAAGATACAACTCGACTTAAAGACAAGAAAATCCAATATAAAATGAACTACACAACGTATAATCTGAAAGAATTGCGACAAATTCCAAAACAAAGAGGACAAAAAGGATACTCGAAACTACCAAAAGCGGATCTCATCGCGTTCATAAAGCATGGAGATATACTAAACGCTCGGGCACCAGACATCAAGGCTCCAACGCGTACTCCCCGCATGGTACGAGAATTACCAGAAATTACGAAACAGAGAGGCACGGTACGAGAATTGCGAGAAATTGCAAAAAAGAGAGGTCAAAGAGGATACTCAAGATTAGGAAAAGAGGAACTTACGGCATTCTTGTCTACTACTTGGAAATTTGTGGGGAAAAATAAAGCTACTTTTTCGGATTGGTTGACTAGTGAGATTAGTCAGTTACCACCTCAAATAAAACCACCCATTCATAGGTTCAAACTTCGAGAGACAGCGACGGCTATCAAAGGGTTTACAAAAAGATACACGATCGAGGGTAACAACAGGATCGATGTTGAATCTTTTCTCAAGGCTGTAAGATCGCAGGTAGTTAGACTGTTAGCGAAAAATCGAGGGGTAAAAGTTCAACTCAATCTCATGTGTGTAATGGAGAAAGTAGACATAAAATCCGGTGAAATAACAACGGCTGAGCCTAATTTCAAATCAAAGACTGATATTATTTTAGAAGCAACCGATGTGAAGGAAATATATACCAACGCAGTGGATAAAATTAAGGAGAGTATGGCGAGTTATCAGATGCGAGGTAGCAATTGGCGATTCAAGGCCGTTTCGAAGTTAGATATCGATACAGTGGTATACAAGCCATTGAAAGGTAGTTCATATATTCAGCTTCCTGAGTATTTAGCCAATAAAAAGGCCATTATTAATATGAAAAACGAAGACGAAGAATGTTTCAAATGGTGTATTACAAGGGCGTTGAACCCAGCTAATGACCACCCTGAAAGAATCACTAAAGATCTGGTAGAACAATCTAAGAAACTCGATTGGAGCGGTATCGTGTTCCCAGTTGCTGCTGATGCCAATATTATAAATAAGTTTGAGCGCCGTAATAACATTAGCGTTAGCGTATTCGGCTTTGAAAAGAGCGTATACCCATTATATATATCGAAGCATGAAAGCGATACCTGTGTAGATCTACTGCTTATTTCCGACGATAAAAGAAGCATTACTGTTGGATCAAGAACGTTAATAGATTGATGGCGGCACGAACAGAAAAATCTGTAAATTCGATGCACTATTGTAGAAGATGTTTAATCGGTTACAGAACGAAAGACTCGCTTAAAAAACACATCGAGTACTGTTCGCAACATGACGCCCAACGAATAGAACTCCCAAGCCCAGGAACTATGTTGAGTTTTAAAAATTATTATCGAAAAATGCGAGTACCTTTTATTATCTATGCGGATTTCGAATCCTTCATTAAACCGATCGATACATGTCAACCCGATCCCAGCACGTCTTACACTAATAAATACCAGAAACATACTCCTAGCTCGTTTTGTTACCACATAAAATGTTTCGATGATGACCTATATTCGCAAGCCCCCGTAACGTTCACAGCGAAGAGCGAAGACGATGATGTAGCGCAGATATTTATTGACAGTCTTATAGTGGATATAAAAGATATTTATAATCGATTTAAATTCCCAAAGAAAATGATATTTGGAAAGGACGACAAGGAGCTATACTACTCGGCTACTGTTTGTCATATATGCGGGGGTGAGTTCTCTGTTGATGATGATAATGACAATAACATGCGAGTAAGAGACCACTGTCATCTTACTGGAAAATTTAGAGGCGCTGCTCATAAGATTTGTAATCTAAAGTATAGAGTCCCCAAGTTTTTCCCAGTAGTATTCCATAATCTAACCGGCTACGATAGCCATCTATTCGTGAAGAAATTACGAGGTGGTAATAATGAACAGATTAAATGCATCCCTTGCAACGAAGAAAAGTATATCTCATTTAGCAGAGAAGTTGTAGTCGATAAGTTTATAAACAAAGAAGGGAAAGAGAAAGTGGTCAAGCGTGAATTACGTTTCATCGATAGTTTTAGATTCATGCCAGCAGGCCTCGACGCCTTATCGAAGAACCTAAGCAAAGACCAGTGTAAAAATATAAGCAAGTACTATTCCGGCAATCAGCTCGATCTCTTGCTTAGAAAAGGGGTGTATCCGTACGACCACGTTAGCTCCATCGATCAACTGAATGAAACAGAACTACCACCAAAGTCAGCATTCTATTCGAAACTAAACGACTCGGGCATCAGTGATGAAGACTACAACCACGCACAGGTAGTATGGAACGAATTCGGATTCAAAACGTTCAGAGAATATCACGACTTGTACAATCTTTCGGATGTTCTATTATTAGCGGATGTATTCGAAAACTTTAGAGACGTCTGCATGAAGAACTACAACTTAGATCCTGCTTGGTATTACACTTCTCCTGGTCTAGCATGGGATGCCTCATTAAAGTTGACTGGAGTAAAGTTAGAATTATTGAGCGATTACGATATGATACTAATGGTCAAGCATGGGATAAGAGGTGGTGTTAGCACAATTTCACATCGTTATGGGCAAGCAAACAATAAGTACTTGCAAACGTTTGACGATAGCAAACCTTCAACATTTATAACCTATTTGGACGCTAACAACTTGTATGGGTGGGCAATGTGTAAGAAACTACCAACTCATGGGTTTCAGTGGATGACTGATGATGAGCTAAACGACTGGAGATCGATACCGTGTATATTGGAGGTGGACTTGGAATACCCTAAAGATTTACACGATCTTCACAACGACTACCCTCTTGCCCCTGAGAATATAACGCCTGAATCTTCAACGGTACCTAAACTCATCCCAAACCTGAATGACAAAGTAAAGTACATAACCCATTATGAAAATTTGAAGCAGTATGAAAGCCTAGGTTTGAAGATTACCAAAATTCATCGAGGAATTAAATTTGAAGAAAGCACCTGGTTGAAAAAATATATCGACCTAAATACTAACCTGAGGACCAAAGCCACAAACGATTTCGAGAAAGACTTTTTCAAACATATGAACAATAGTGTGTTTGGCAAAACTTGCGAAAATATAGAGTCCCGCGTAGATATAAAACTGGTTTCAAGCGAGAAGCAAGCTATAAAACTAACGGCTAAAACGAGTTACGACAGTCGGACTATTTTTGATGAGAACCTAATTGCCATTCACATGAAAAAGACTTCATTGCTCTATAACAAGCCGATATATCTAGGAATGTGCATCCTAGACTTGAGTAAAACTTTGATGTATGATTTTCATTATAATTACATCAAGTCCATGTATGGTGATAGAGCAAAGCTATTATTCACTGATACGGACTCGTTAGCTTACGAAATTAAAACCGTAGACTTTTACGCTGATATATCCCCCGATGTTAGAAGCATGTTTGACACGAGCGACTACGCGAAAGATCATCCATCCAGTATCGAACCAGGGGTAAATAAAAAAGTCATCGGTATGTTTAAAGACGAAGCAGCAGGTAAACAGATCGAAGAATTTGTGGGGCTGAGATCGAAGTTATACAGTTACAAAATGGCCGGAATGGACCATAAAAAATGTAAGGGCGTTAAGAAAAACGTTGTTAAGAAATCGATAACCCATGAAGATTATAAGAACTGCCTGTTTACGAGGAAAGAACAGTCGAGAAAAATGAACGTGATTCGTTCACATCTTCATGAAATTTACACAGAAGAGGTAAACAAGGTGGCCCTCTCAGCTACAGACGATAAGCGGGTAATAAATGATGATGGGATAAGCACGTTAGCATATGGACACTATTTATTGAAATCTACTTAAGAAAAAATATCCTAATATAAAATGGCTGACTCAAAAGTGTGCACCAAATGCAGAATGGAAAAAAGCTTAACTGAATTTTACAAAAACGAACGTAATAAGAGCGGCTATTTTGCTTCTTGTAAAAAGTGTGTCATTATCAAAACGAAGGAACGTACACAAAAATACTCGGAGCTTGAAGTGAGGGAAACAAAAAACAAAAAAGTTTGCTGCTGCTGTAAGATTGAAAAAAGCTTAGACAATTTTCATAAAGATAAAAGACAAAAGAACGGAAGTTATCCGAGCTGCAAAACGTGTCATAATACCAAAGCAAAGGAACGTGCACATAAATATGCAATGCTAGAGAACAGAGAAACAAAGGATAGAAAAGTGTGCAGCCGGTGCAAAATAGAGAAGAACATATCGGAATACGATAAAAATCGATTCCAAAAAGATGGATATGCTAATGTATGCAAAAATTGTAGACATAAATATTATCTCGCCCGCGTAGAAGCCCAACGGCGTGAAAAAATGACAGACTCAAAATGTGAAATGGAAATCCCAGCATGTCTCAAATGTAAAATCGGCATCGGCCTTAAAACATTTACGAAATGGATCGAGTTCCAATTTGAAGAGGGTATGAATATGGATAATTATGGTTCGGTTTGGCATCTCGATTTTGTTTTACCAATATCATCGTTCGACCTGTCAGATGAAAAAGAACTTGATAAAGCTGTGAATTGGTTGAATATACGTCCGGTGCTATTGGAAAAAATATGCAAAAAGCGAACAAAATAGAGCAGATGGAAAAAGCGTATGATTTTATAAAATATTTAGAAGAAATAAATAAAAATGAGCTTTGAGACATACAAAGATATAAATGTTGAAGGTGTAGTTCTTCCTAATTCTCCACTTTCCAACATACAGTTGATCGACGCTGCAAAGAAACTGAATATTCCAAATTTTCGAGGCGTCTTCTTACGTGATGAACTACCAAAGAAACCTAAACGGAATGAATGCGGAATACTAAACCTAGATGACTCGAACGGTAGAGGGACCCATTGGTGCTCTTTTTTAAAGAACGGAAAGGTTAAAATATATTTCGATAGTTACGGTCTCCCACCCCCTCTGGAATTGATAAATTATTTACATAGCCCCATCTACTACAATAGTGAACGTATTCAACCAGATAACGAAGTGTTTTGCGGTCATCTATGTTTGTACGTTTTGAAAAAGACTATGAACGATGGTTGTAAATTTCAAAATGTGATAAATAGTCTGTACTAACAAAAAATATCACCGCGTAATAAAATGCCTGTAAACATATTTGGACAAATGGTTAGCGAATCAGCGCCACGAGTAATATCAGGCGGCGTCACATTAACTCAAGCAAACAATACTTTTCTAAGAGCAGATGGAGCAAACCCTGTTACTGGAGATTTAGACATGAATGGTCATGTGATAAAAGGTCTACCTACAACGAATACTCTGGAAGCGGGAAAAGACGAGGCACTAAGTCGAGGACAGGCTATAGATTTAATAACGAATCACGATAATGTGCCGACGAACAATAATCATTTAACTAATAAGAAATACGTCGATGCAACGGCTGAAAAATATGTCGACACGAAAGCAATCGGACCCCTGATTAGCATGTACACTTCAGCTACGCAAGCCATAAGCGCTAAAACTTACACAAAAGTTTATTTCCGTATAGAAAGATACAACAGAGAGATCAACGTTAGAATAGGGACTATGATCGAGCCTCGTAAAGCCGGTTGCTATATCGTTTCGACGCACATAGAATTTCGCAACCTCGGTGCTGCTACTTCGGGTTTCGTTTACCTGTATAAAAATGGAGGGGTGCATATGCAAATTGCGGGCGGAGAGGGTGCGTCAGGTTCAACTATCAATGCAACAGGTAGTACCATAGTTAATCTAACCGAAAACGATTACCTCGAGATAGGCGTTTATTCAACCGCCGCTGTAGGTATAGTTGCTAAGGACTTTTCCCTCGCATTCCTTCGACAATAGCGACTGGGAAAAAATCTTAATTATATAAAATGCCTGTTGATATATTTGGACGAATGGATGGTGGATCAACACCACGAGTAATAGCAGGGGGTATCACATTATCCCAAGTCAACAATACTTTTCTAAGACGAGATGGAGCGAACGCGGCGACCGGGGATATCGATTTGGGTTCAAAAAAGCTGATTAATGTAGCGGATCCTACCGATCTTCAAGATGTAGCCACTAAGAATTACGTCGATGCTAATAAACTTTCAAAGAGTGGAGATTTGTTACTTTCGTCTTCTTCCGATCCGGATGTGGATGGAAACATGGGATGTAGCGATATTCGAGAAGGACAACGTTTTAATTTACTCCTAGGTACTGCCGGAAATAGGATTACTACTCCCAATTTCAACAAAAATCCTGTATTTATCAAAACGGCCCATGGATTACGTATTCAAGTAAATGGTGAAGATGTTATCTGGATCACTAAACCCGGCCAAGGTCTCATTACAAGAGTAAATGTGTACGAAGACATCTATATGAAAGAAGCTCGTATCACTGGTCTACCCGAACCCGTGGAAGATAGTGACGCTGCTACGAAAAAGTATGTGCATTCGGCCGCATTTGGCCCGGCGTTTAGTGTTTACGCCCTCACTGCTCAGGCTATCCCAGCTAACGTTACGACGCAAGTAAAATTTCCGACAGTAAAATTCGATCCGGATAATTGTCTCGTCAATTCGAATCGTTTCTTTCCTCAGAAAGCCGGATGTTATATAGTTACGGCGTATGTGGAATTTCGCAACAATAGTGCTGGAATTTCCAGTAATGTTGGCTTGTACAAAAGTGGGGGACTTTACACGCTGATTGCTGGTGGTGGAGGTACGGCTGCAGTGCGTAGAGGTGTAACGGGTACAACCCTAGTTCGATTAACTAATACCGATTATCTCGAGATATTTGTTACTTCGTCTGTTGCTGAAAATATTATGGTTCGAGATTTTTCAGCGGCATACTTACGACCTTAAATTCGAAACCACATTTAGTTTTGAATTTATATTTTATAGTACAAGATATTTATTTAATACACAACGCTCATTTTCCCACCATCCGACTGAAATTTGAGTAACTTGTCAGAAATCACCACTGCATAAGCTTGCGTTCGAGCTGGTACCACATCATTAAAAGTAGCTTTGATGATGATATCGACTACTGATGGCTTCAGACGCTCTGATTGCTTGCTCACATCAAACACCATAATTGGGAACAGATCTTTGAAGTCTGCTGGAGTGATATTACTTTGCGTTATCAGTTCGTCCATTCCGTAGAGTTTTTCACTAAACGTGGACGCTTCTCGGTACGCTCGCGAGAACTGTTGATTCGGGAATGATAGGTTATAGTCGACTTGTGGGTATCGTTCCTGGTTCATCATGACGTACATGTTCTTCAGATTAACCCATTAGTGCCTAGTGTTCCACTTGTGGAACATTCCACTAAAAGTGGTGGCCACTACCTGTACTTTGTTTTTTGTTGTTGTATGCTACATATATTGTTGGTCTATGTTTTTGTTTACAGTTTCATCTATTTTTTTGCCAAGTTGAGCGAAAAATAAGTGTTTTCTCAATTTATTTAATTATGCAAACGTTCAATTATAAAATGTCATTTGTTTCAATCGCCGGAAAAAATAGGTAAGCTATCCACAACTGTAAGATTTGTTGTATTTTGATGTTTCATGTTATATGAACACTCTCTGTTCAGCATATATTGATTTACAACCACTGGTTTTATATAAACACTCCATGTCTGACATGTTCCACTTGTGGAACATTGGGCACTAGCAATACCTTTTCTGTAAACACTGTTACAGTCTAGGCTGCATGCTAACGTACCAGTCTATGCTGACTTGCAGCTAACAACATCGCTGCATATACATACATACATACATGCATACATATACATATACATATATGTATGCAAATACATACATGTACATGCATACATATACATTTATACATACATACATAAATACATACATACGTGCGTACGTACATACATACATGCGTACATACATATATACATACATACATACATACATACATACATACATACATACATACATACATACATACATACAGACATACATACATACATACATACATACATATATACATACATACATACATACATACATACATACATACAGACAGACCGACACACTTATGCATTACATACACATACATACAAATACATACATACATACATACATACAAACATACATACATACATACATACATACATACATGTATACATACATGCATACATACATACATTCATAAATAAATACATACATACAAATACATACATATACATACATACATGCTTAGATACACATACATATATGTGCATACATACATACATATACATACATACATGCATACGTGTACATACATATATACATACATATACATTACATACACATACATGTACATACATACATGCATACATGCATACATACATACATACATACATACATACATACATACATACATACATACATACATACTCTGTTATGATCAAAAGAATTGTTTGATGAATGCGATGTTCAAGTTGCATATAACAAATAATGGGTATTGCATGTGCCCAATGTTCCACAAGTGGAACATGACTTCAAAACCATATTATGACAAAACTGCAGCAACAAATTCAAAACTGAAGCTATATTTCGTGTTCTGGCATAGGATTTTACCTTAAATTGTGTTTGAGATCCAAAAAAAAAAGTTGGGCATTAATGGGTTAATATGATCGAAAACGGAAGGATTCATTACTTGATTGCCGTCACGATCCGTTTGAAAACCTATAATTACGTACCTAGGTTTCTCAGGTGATGACTTGACGCTAAGTCTCCAGCTAAAAGTAGACGCTTGGTCAACGGTTATAGTATCGCATTGGCGTGCTCTGTACCCAACTGGCAGCGAAGCCTTCGATTCGATCGTTTTCATCAGTTCGAACCTCTCCATATCAGCCGGCCTAACATGCGGCATAAACCACGAGATTTTGTCTAGCTTAACTTTCCCAACAGCTGCGGCAGCGAGTCGAAAAATTGCGTCGTCGTCAGCTTTACGAACTAGAGTTAGCGTTTGTTTCATACCATAAACAACCTTGTTGTAATCGTCACAAAATCCAAAAATATGCCTCAATGGAACGATAAAACTAAACGTGCCTTTAGCACCTGGTTTTTGAATTAGATACGACTGTCGAACGGCGAAACCTTGATTATCAGCGATAACAGCTGTCGCGCCACTGTCCTTGTACCACAGCTGATTTAACCCTTGAGCTAGTTGAAAATCATTCGGGTATTTGAGTATCCCGAGCATCGTTGTCGCTTGACCTGGGTGAAATAATGATTCAATTTCTTGGTTTGATAGGGAATACGAAATCTGACTGAATAGATGCATGAGTCCATTGTTTGTAAGGGCTACAGCATCGGCATTAACGTACGTGGGAGGCACAGCGGTGTTGTCCGCCTTCAACAATCTGCCCTCGAATAATAGATAAGATTCCGCTGGATGGTTGAAATTATCTTGAAGTTCGATGTTTATTCTAATCTCTCCAGCGGTGTTTAGATTCGCTCCCGATATCGGCTCATACTCATGCCATTCGTAGCGTTCGATACCGTTATCAATCAGCGGTTGTTCGGTAAAGTTTAGAATATCAGACTGCATTTTATTGTAGAATAATATTTTTTTTACGCGACCTTCATTCCCGCGCCGTTTCGCATACGCACTAAATCTTGGATCGATATGGTATTTTTTTTCAAACCTTCCCCCATCATCAGATTATTGATATTCACGCTCTCCGGATTCGTCCCGATGCTACTAAGTCGAGCTATAGTGTCTATACTTTTTGGCGTAAGTGGATTCTTTGGAGCAGTAAACAGTTTAGTCGCAGCTTTCTCTACTAATCTTTTACCGGTGTCGGTTGCGGCTGTTTACCCAACATCGATAGCCTTTTTCCCAATTTCTTTCACCACGTCTTTGCTGGCACTAAGAGCTCTCGTTGCTAGCTGTTTGGCTGCATTCGATGTGACAAGTCTTTTGAAAAATCCCGAAATAGTATCAAATATTCCAGATCCACCGATAACGTATTGCTTCCTGTAACTCCTTCTATTCACGATCGGCATTTTTTATAATATCGACATTATATTTTTATAGGCATCCTTGCTCAACACCCCTTGTCTCAGTAATGCATCACATATCGCTACGATCTCGTTTCTTACCCCGGTATTGCCTGCCTTAAAGCCATGAATTCTTAACTCCAGCTGTTCCACCAATACATTAGGGTCTTCGGATATGACGATTACGCCAACGCCTTTACCTACCGTACCTAGGGTTATCTTTTCCCAAATCGGTTTGACAATTTGTTTGTATTTGGCGCTTGAAGATGATTTAGGTTTATTCGGATTTTTTTCCTGTCTTATAGCATTCGTTGTGGTGAGAATCTCGGCGTAATCACCTATATCATTAACATCGTATATCGTGGCGTTCGGTTGTTTCAGCGTCAACAACTCCCAAAGTCCCGGTGTTCCTCTGTAAGTCTTATTTCCGACCGTCACATCGTCTCCTTGAATCAAAATCGGAGTGTCACCGATATAGAATAGCCCATTTTCGGATTTTATTCCAAACGTCGTGTCTACAGTTCGTTTATCGGAAGCGTATTGATGTAGGTACTTGGCGGCCATATCCCCTAATTCCAAAGTTCTGATATCCTCGGTCGGATCGGAGCTATACGCTTCTATCGAAGGATACTGAGGAAATTTAACTCCCTGTAACGAAGCGAGAAGTGCTTGTAGCGCATTTGAAGTAGCTACCGAATTTTGATTGATCGCGGATAGTAAGACATTTTGCTCTTTGGAAATTGCAGATTGCGAATCGACGATAGGTTTGAAGAACTTGGTTAAATCTTGCTGAAGCCCCGAATCTCCTAATCTCTCCGATAAAAAGTTTTGTTGAATATTCTTCTTTGTTTTCAAATATTCTGCAACGATAAAGTCTCTTTTCGCGGGGTCGGTTATTTTTAGAAGCGACATTTTAAAATTAGAAACATAATGTTTTCAGACATGTAGGTCTACCAAACTAAAAGCTAGGTGTATTTTCATACATGGATTGCAAGTGAAGTATGACTTCTTCCGACTTCTCCTTTCTCAACCATGGATTGCAAGTACTGTCTGTCTTCTTCTGTTCCTCGATTGAGGAGTGATTCTTTCGCTTCCATCCCGTCTATCGCGACTTTCTTCTTTCTCATGATTTCTTCTTTCATGTTATTGAATTTTTCAATCTCGTTCAGCAACGACTCACTCTCAACTGAAATGATATCATCTATGAAAGCTTGTGAAATATGATCGTTGTTCATGCCGAGATTCACGACAGCTAGCGTTTTGATCTCTTTTTCCATCTCAGATTTCATAATCTGCTTTTTACTGATATAGCTGTCGATTATACTTTGCATCTCCGAATCATCTAATATCTTCAATAATAAGTTTTGATTAATATTCTTCTTTGATTTCTGAAGTTCCGCAACTATAAACTTTCTTTTCGGGGGTCGGTTATTTCTAGAAACGGCATTTTAAGTAAGAAAAAAATTTAATGTTTTTAGACGTGTTTTTGGACGTATTTCCCAACGTAACAACATACGTCTACATGTTTTCACGTATGTTCGCGTTAGTCGTTTTTTTGATAGATTCGTTATTTTTCTCAAACATGGATTGCAAGCGCTGCCTGACTTCTTCTCTTCCACGATCGATGAGTGATTGTTTCGTCACCTCGTCCATCGCGTCTATCGCAACTTTAATATTTGTCCTAATTTCTTCTTTCATGCCGTTGAATTTTTCAATCTCGCTCAGAATCAACGAATATTCCGCGTCTGAAATGTTATCGTCCATGAGAGCTTTTGAAATATGATCGCTGATCGTGTTGAGTTTCGCGTCGGCTAGCGTTTTGATCTTTTCATGCTTCTCCGCCTTCATCGCTAGCTTTTTACTGATGTAGGCACCGATTATACTTAGCAACCCCACACCCAATGCTGCTCCTTCCATAGCAATAGCAACGGGTGCTGCGATTATGGTAGATAATACTCCGATTCCTGAAATTCCGAGTCCCATCGTGGCCGCTACGAGGACGCCACCTACTGCGCCGATTACGCTTACACTTCTATGGTACTTTTTACTCAACGCCGCTCTTTTGTCGCGTACTTGCTCGATTTCCTTCTTAATTTCACCAATCTTTTGAAGACGATACGTTTGCGCCGACCCTGTGACGATATGTATTTCTCCTTCCGGTGCCGAGGGTAGCTTCGGATAGAGTGATTGTGTTATTTTAATACCTTCGTATTCCATTCGTTTTATTTACGCGATAAATTTTTTATAAGAGATAATTTACACGACATAGCGAATCTTCCGCTTTGATAGTTACCACTGAATCGGAGTTGTTTTGAATAGTGACTATGATATCATCAACCACATCATCCGAAACCACTTCGTTTTGTAGACTGCATCTTTGTTCTTTGATACTCTGTTTGAGGGAAACGAGGCAAAGTCCTGCACTCATTTCTACCCCGAGTCCAAGAGTTAGCGTAGTTGTCGCCTTTGGTTGTATCGTTATAACATTTTGCGCAAAAATCTCCCATCTTACACCTCCTAGTAGCCTAATTGGATTGTGGGTAACGCCCCTCGTAATCTTCCAATGGACTTGCATGGGTTGCGTTCTGACTTCTACCTGCCTAGTTGGTTTAGTTCCAAATTTGTGTACTGGTCTCGACATTTTATAAAGACTAAATTATAATATCATGCCGAGTATCGGAATATTTTGAAACGGAGAATTAGGGCCCAGCAAAAGTCCTTCACCTATTGGCACATACCCCGACCCTGTTTTCATGTACAACCCAGATGCCTTTATCGAGGCGCCTTTTGACCATGGGGACATGTACAAACCAGATCCAGCTGCTCTTATCTTACACCTTATATCGTCCTTCTTAACGTACACTACGCCTGATCCGCTGATTTTATCTACAATCTTCGACGTGGCTGCAGAACCTAAGCCACTCATAGCCCCCATCGCTAAACTAGGTAACAGTTTAGACGCAATGAATTTACCCGCTGTTGCTAGAAACGGAAGTAAAGCGCCTATGAATCCTCCATTAACTTTCTTATTGTGCTCCAATTGCGTTTTGCTCATTTTGATGACTACGCCTGTTCCTTTTTGGTACGCCTTTGTCATTTTATTGAGTTGCCCCTGCGTGAAAGCGAACATATGGTTGCCGTTAAAATCATCGTGCGTCAGTTTGATATTCACACCAGTTCCCGCTTGGAGAGATTTTTTAATTTTGTCTTGTTGCGCTTCCGAAATATTAACTTTATAGTCTATATACCGACTCATTTTATAAATTACAAAAAAACTTTCAAACTTCTCTGATGTGAAAACGAATCGTCAAGTCTTCTCCTCTAAGATTTAGCTGTTTCCCATTTTGGTCTGTGAGCATCGTTGTCATCGTTGAAATTGTAGATAGCGTAATGGGGAGATATATTAAATTGTGCGGTACTTCGATAATTTTGTAACCCGGGGCTGTGTTCGGGAAAAAAGAATGTATTACGTTTACCGTCGTTCCGTTAGAGTACGAAGACCCGATAATGTCGTTGGTCACTAGTAAATTGCTGATACTCATTATATTTACCAAGTTCTTCGATTCGTTATATCCTTCAAGATAGATATATTTTATAAAACCTAGAACCTTTCCAATCGAATTCCGAGGCGTAAAGTCAACCGCATAGTCCTCTGCTATATTTAACACAGACCTCAGCGTATTGGTGTTTGGTTCTATTGAGACACAGTACTCTGAATTTACCCTGTCGTAATGCCCATTCTCCTTCGTGATTGTCTGTATGTATTCGTTGATATCTGTTATTTCATAGCATCCCTCCGGTACTTCTATGCTAAACCAAGGGCTCACACCAGTCGGTGAATACCTAAAGTTGTTGTTTGTAGCGTCGATATTAGGGAAGGAATAGTACGTTTCGAGATTTACGAGGGCCATTTCGTATTTTTTATTTTTGTCTAGTTCAAGAATTGGATTAAACTTTGTTCTGATTTTTGTGCTCTTTTCGCTTAGCAAAATGTAAAATGACGTTTTTGGTTCCGTGTTACGAGCCGTCTTTTCTGTATTATCAGCTATCTGTTTGAGAAGCGATGAGTCCATTTATTAAAACGCAATAATTTTTTACTACAGTGGATCTTCGATTACATAAAATTGATCGAAACCGCAGCGGTATTTACCATTGTACTTTTCGCTAGTTAGATCGATGACAAGGAATCCGTGCGGTTGTTCCCATACCGTTTTGCATAGTTTTCTAAATTCCTCTTTATGCATGTCTACACTAACATGATCGTTGTAAATATGGTTAAGGTTTTTCAGGTCCTGCTTGAACAGACAAATAAAGTTTGCATTCTCTCTGATCGATTGTCGCGGTAGTTTGAAATAATTCTGAGCGAGGTAAAAACAGTCCACATTACTATGCCTTCCCCGAATATAATATGTTTGACACTTGTTTTGTTTTTCCAATTGTAAATCGTCAAAAATCATCAGATTCTTCTTTTCACTACTCAAGTCTCTCGGGTCCGGTACATCTTCAGCGCTTTCAAAAAACTTGGCATTGATATCGGATTTGGCTTTTAAGTCTTTAGCTATTTCTTCTATAACGAGGGCTGGTGACGCATTTAGACCCACGATTTTGTCTCGCTGCTCGAATAACCAAACGATCTCTTCTTTTGGTAATTTTTCTTCGAATGCTTTTTTAATAATACGATATTCCGGTTGAAACAGAGAAGTACCGAATACCTGGAGGTTATTATAGTCCAACCAGTCTGGCCTGAGCAATAGATTCAGAAGAAGTGTTGTTTTGCCGCACGCTGATTTCCCTACTATCAACCCCCGTATACTTTTGGGTAACAAAGAATTATTAAATCTTTTCGATAGCGCAGTGCCCCAACTCAGATCTTTGATATCCATTTTAAAATATATTTATTAAAAAAGCGAGATGTATTGCGTAAAGTGTAAAAAACAGACTGAAACGAGAGATGTGCAGAACGCCGTCGCTAATAACGGAAGATCCATGCTTAGGGGCGTTTGCGTTGTATGTGGTAAAACAAAAACTCAATTCGTAAAAGCTTCCGCTACGAAAGGTGGAGATCTAGTTGGTTCGTTGAATGCAGCTACTAGTAACATTAAGCTACCTTGGGCTAAGTTTCCCGGTGAGATGCATTTACCAGGCCACCATTTTACAGGCCCAGGTACAAGGCTAGACAAGAGACTGAATCCTGACGGTACTTTCAAAGAGTGGAGCAAACCTGTGGATAGGGTAGATAACGCGGCTTATATCCATGATTTGGCTTACGATCAACACACCGATACAGCTTCTAGGAATGTTGCTGATAGAGTGATGATTAATGATTTGAACAACATTCCTAATCCGAGCTTGCGGGAACGTATAGAGAGGGCAATCGTTAAACCAATCTTGTCAGCTAAAACGAGCCTTGGTTTGGGTTTACCTTCAAAAAACGGCAAAGTCGCGGGGAGGAAGAAAAAACGCTAAAGTGGACAGATACGTTGGCGAATGAACTGCATAGACCAGTGGTTAAACATTTTAGAAAGAGAAAGGTGATTGTTAATGGGATAGATGAGATATGGGCCGCTGATCTTGTAGATATGCAGGCATTTGCTAAAGATAATAATGGGGTGAAATACCTATTAACCGTAATAGATGTGTTTTCTAAATACGGGTGGATTGTGCTATTGAATGACAAGACTGGGAGATCTACAGCTAGTGGTTTTGTGAAGATACTCGAGGGTGGGCGAAAACCGGGTAAATTGTGGGTTGATAAAGGGAAAGAATTTTATAATAGAGACGTAAAGAATTTGGTTGAGTTGTACTCTACTGAGAATGAAGAAAAATCTTGCGTCGTTGAGAGATGGAATAGGACTATGAAAGATAAAATGTTCAAGTACTTTACAGCTAATTCAACGAGAAGATATATCGATATATTAGACAAAATGGTGGGTAGTTATAACGACACAAGGCATTCTTCCATTAAAATGACACCCACCAAGGCTAGTATGAAAGTGAATGAAAAGGCTGTATTTATAAATTTATACGGTAAAGAGATTTCGGAGCCTATTATACCAAAGTTTTCAATTGGTGATAAGGTCAGAATAACTAAGAAGAAGAATATCTTTGAGAAGGGATATACAGCTAGATGGACTGAGGAGGTATTTACAGTATCCCAGATTCAATACACGGTTCCGCCAACTTATAAGATTACTGATTCTAATGGTGAGGAAATACAGGGGAGTTTTTATGAACAGGAGCTGCAGAAGACTTCCCAAGAAATATTTAGAATAGAAAAGATTATCAGGAAACGCGGGAAAAAATCGCTCGTGAAGTGGTTTGGATATCCAGAGTCTTTTAATTCGTGGGTAGATAATGAAGACTTAGTGGCCATGTGATGATGGTATTTCCCAACCACCCTATGACTCATCATCAAAACTACTGGGAATTCCTGGCGCGATGAGTCATAGACGCGTGCTGGGTGGTTATTTTTTGAACCATGGTTATGGGTCGGCATATTTTTTGAGCCATGGTTATGGGTCGACACATTTTTGAACCATGGTTATGGGTCGGCATATTTTTGAACCATGATTATGGGTCGACACATTTTTTGAGCCATGGTTATGGGTCGGCATATTTTTGAACCATGGTTATGGGTCGACACATTTTTTGAGCCATGGTTATGGGCCAATGCCTAGAATAGTCTTAATCTATCTACTATATACTGCTCTTGTGAATAAATCATCCGTTATTTTCATAATTGGGACCTTAATTCTTTTAGTCATACCCCTAGACTCCTATAGGCGTGAAACTCCGATGCAGTGTCCGCTCTGCAGTCGGGAGCGCCTCTGAGTAGAGAGCTTGAAGGGGCGCTATAACAAGTGCGCATACAAACAAACAAACACACAAATACAAACAAACAAACAATGTGAACAGCTTTTTTCTGTAATGAAGATTAACAAACTTCAGAGAAATATGCCTCTCAGTTAAAGGCTTCTAGTGAATATACTTTGCAAGCTGTACTGAGTGTACTCCGATCGGTTGAATCTCACAAACATAAAACAAAGCACTGATGCACTCGTAGCTGAGAAACGCTGTCCGATGCATGAGTAGGCTACCGTAGCGTTAACAACACTTGAGCATTAGCCTACCTCTCAGACTGCTCGTTAAAATAGCGTTTAAAGCTGCTACAAGTTTAGTTTTAGATATTACTGAATGTGCTATTCTATTCACTTCATGTCACTGTGGCTCCGAGTTTTCAATTTTGTAGGCGTATGCAATGCGACATAATTACTCTGAAAATATAAGTAAATTCCACACGATTATAATTATCACTAGTACAGTATTGTATGCTGTAATGATATTATCAATCAAGACATTTACAGCTTAAGCAGATCTGCTCAGGACCGCGGACTTTGGAAGAGAACGATAAAGTGTGCATTGGACACCTACGGGTTGTTAACCCATGGATAATGATGATGATGATGATGATGATGATGATGATGATGATGATGATGATGATGATGATGATGATGAATGATATTATTCTGTATGTAATAGTTCACATGCACGATAGCCTACATTTTCATGTTGCGGCCCGCGAGCCATCGCAAAATTTCCAATTATGTGGCCCACGCGATGAATTGAGCTTGAGACCACTGGTATACGGCCTATGGTTAATGGCTAGTTAGGCCTATGGCCTAAGTAGGCCTATCTATAGTTCGTGAACTAGGCTATAATTACTTTGACTACGTTGCGCCATCGGATTTTTGTTCTTCAAATCTTGCAATTACATTATGACATTCATTACAAAATGTAGAGTAAAGAACTATTTCACGCGTATCACACAACTAAACGTTAAAACTCCAAATCATAGGCGCAACCACCCTGTGGGACTCACGGGACGCGTCCCCCGCATTTTAGAGGTTTGGGACGGTCCCCCAACCTCCAACTAAAGGCTTGGGACGGTTCCTCAAAACTTTTGCCACCGACTAGTGTTAATAGCCGTTTCAATATAGCTTGGCATATTAGGAACGTAGCTTTTAAGCATTAAGGCTGAGTCAAGAGCGTCTTAATCCTGCAGAACTTATGACGTCTAGACTCAAGCAGTGGAATCTGTTGGATGACAGTGTTCAAATTGCTGATCAGAGGAAGCGTCATCAAGCATTTTCAAACTTGTTTACCCGTCAAGATGGATTCTCCTTCTGTCACAACGTGATCGGTCGTTTTCAGGAGTGAGTAGGCCTACTCATGCATGAATGCCTTGAATCATATTTGGAAGCTGTTGAAAGATTGTTTCGTTTTGCTACGCTATAATTTTTTATTGAGACAATGTAATTGTGTGAGTTGCCTATTTTTTAAATGGCGTAATTCATGTATTGATCCCCATTACCATCACTGTGGGCGCTCAGTTTATTCACGAGCACGGCAACATGCACTGTTAAGGCAAACTCTTGCAAAACACATTTGCTGCAAGATCAACTATGAATCCAAATTGTATATGTCTAGAGGCGCATCTGTCTTTGTCAACCGTAAACCTTAGACCTAGTGCTAAGACTACAAACAATTTATGAGGGAGAACGACAAATAATCAGGCGCAGCAACAAAGAGTCGCCGATGAAACCTCAAGGTTCCCTTCTAAAAATAGACGCAAATCAATTTACGCTACCTTTTACCTTATTGACGCAACTAGGAAGTAGGATTCATATTTCTCACCTACAGGTAATGTGCGTCTCCTGTTAAATAAGTGGCCATAATATTATAATGTTAAGCATTCTTAAGACGTCAATGTTTTTAATCATAACGGAATCGTTCAGTAAAGCAGAAACTGTTGAATAAAAGGCTCAATTTGAAAACATTTCGGGAAACGATTGCCATGAGCGTCACTGCAGGGAAAGACTTGCGAAACAAAAGCGAAAGTAATCGCAAACGCCAGAATTCTGATTTGCGATCTTCTTCAAGTTACAAAAGAGGTCAGTGGAGAGAAGCATTAGGCCTATTATTATTCTTTTAAACGGACTGCTAAGAGATCCCGTCAAAAATCTAATATCTCTTCCGATTGCACATCCTATGCTGTACAATGTCCACCCGCCGCTGAAAACTCTTTAGGCAATGCTATCCCGAGTTTACCAATGCACTACCGCGCCACCACCGTCATTAGTGATTAAACCTACCACCGTTGCACCATGTTGTCTCCCATGTTTAACATCACTGGACACAGGAAAGGAGAGCTCTTTACCCACAACGGACTTGATTATTTTCGTATAGCGCTAGTGAATAAGTTTGTCTCATGCATGAAGTGGTTTTTGTGGATGCTAAAAAATTCTCGAACGCCAACATTAGGCTAGGCCTACATATATGCCCAGTGTCTGAAGTGTAAAAAGAGAAGTGTCTTCGGTTGGGGAGAGGGGCGATGTGAAGGACGATCTCCGAGGCGCGAAAAGCCAAGCGTAGAAGGGTTTGGGGGATGAATGTGCTTGTATTTAGATACTTCAATCATAGCACTTCATGCTTTGCGAAATTTTTCATCATTCAAGTGCTGATAGACTTCGAGAGTTTCCCCTCCCATTCTTTCAAGTTTTTTTTTAAATCTCCGAATTGTAATGGTGACATTGTTAGCTGTCATTTCAGCAAAATGTCTCATATGTTCAGCGCTTCAAAAGTGGTTTAAGACTTCAATAAATTCCTGACCCATTATTTAAAATGTTTTAAATTTTCACACTGTCATGGTATCATTTCAAGCTGTCATCTCCACAAATTTGGCAATGTTTGATAAGCAGTTGATAAACAAGGTAGACAATTATAATTTTATATATATAGGCTACGTAATTCCTGAAATATTGGGGTCTAAGCAGATCTGCCATTCCACCACACAATTGGCCCTAGCGTGGACGCTACTGACTTTCCCATCCCACCCATCCCATAGGCCTATATCAATGTGACGGCGATTACACCAATTTCTTTAAATTTAAATTGTTCTATTGTCCGTGGCTATGCAAATTGCAGTTCCAGAATAGGCATGCAGGCTATAGCAGATTGACAGTCAGAGGCCAAAAAGAATTGCTGACAGTTACTATTATAGGCCACGAATTGCCGCGAATTGCAATAGATTGCAGTTTACCGAATGAGCTGTTTACCGAATGAGCCTCTCGTTGAAATCACTTATCACGATTATTAACTGACTGTTTGGCTGCATAGACATATTTGCCTTCTTCTGTCTCTGGTTACGTCGATTATACAAAATGTTAGCGTTGTTTGATGTAGAATTCAGATACGATAAGATGAGATACGATAAGAATCATAAGATAAGATAAGATAAGTGACTTAATGCATACTTTTTACCTTTTATTACTAACAATTCCAATAGCTTTTGGCTTCGGCACAATGAATAATTGTCTATTTAGTTTATTCATGAGTTTTTTTCTTATGGGAGGTTCACAAGATGTCGCTGCATGCAATGAGAGAACTAAAACACGAGCATGTATCTTTTCAACCGTTTTAAAGCGAATGGGTATCTTACTCGCGCTGGGCACTCTCCTAGAACACAATGCCATCTTACGCTAAAACATTTAAATATTTTTTCAATATTTTTTATTTTAAAGAAGAACATAAAAGACTGCGGAATGGAGAAATTGAACAGAATGCAACTCCGTCCGGAAGACATACTGCGGTAAGATCGTGCCATTGATGGTATTATCGGACTGATGCTTTTTATTTACTTATCGCATTTTCAGTAGAGCCCTTACAGGGCCTTCACTCTCTTTAATCACAGGCGCTCCCGACTACAGCGTGGACTGTGCATCGGAGTTTGACGCTGAAGCACGCAAGGAATAATTGCGAGTGACGTACATACTCAAGGTCTTAAGGACTGGTTCAAGGTCGAGGTCGATTCGAACCTGGAACCCTTCAGCCTTAATGTACCGAACCCACCACTACACCATCGCGCTTTGTATATGATCGACGGAAGTATGGCAGAATGGTTGAGAGATAAGAGTGACCTTTAGGCCGGTGTAAAGGTTTCAGATTACCCCCTCCTAAACATTACCCCCCTGCAGACTGTAAATTGCATCATTCATCGCATTTACTGCACTAAAAATATCAAAAAATGCATACCGCTTCTTGTTTTGGTCTGAAGATTTTCATCCGTCATCCCACTTCGTGGTTTGTTATCAATATTTTCATCTGTAACTAAAATACTATTCGCCGCTGAAGTTTACATGGAGAAAATGGCTTCGAGGCTATTATTTTTTTCGGATCAAAATATCGATAGCAAACCACGAAGTGGGATGACGGGTGAAAATCTTCAGACCAAAACAAGAAGCGGGATGATTTTTCTGATTTTTTTAGTTCAATAAATGCGATGATTGATGCAAATCTAGTTTCCGGGGGGTAATCTGAAACCGGTTTCAAGTTACCGGGGGGTAATGTTTAGGAGGGGGTAATTTGAAACCTTTACACCGGTTGTACGTACGGGAGCAAGGTCCTGCAAGGGACACCAAGTCTCCAGTTGGAGAGCATGACAATTGACATTGACAAGTCAGGCGCAAAAAGCGATTAAGTGACGTCATTAAGTGACGCATTGCTGAGGGTATAATAATTGTGTGCAAATTATCTCTTCCAGTTGTGGCATTTTGGGAAGCTAATGCTAAATATCTGAAATCGTAGAAATATGTAAAGCGCGTTCGTAGGCCTAGGCCTATAATCTATATATAAGAAAGGATGTGCGTATATTTATTTATTTGGCACCGATGCACGCTCGGAGTTTTGCAGCGACTCACCTGAAACATTGCATTTAGATTAACGTTCACCAGAAAAATCCAAGTACGCTATTTTCAGCTTTTTATTCACTTTAGATTTCGAAAAATAGACATTTTAAACTTCGCTGTGTTAATGTATGCGCTTGCGGCTAGCCTGTCGCGTCGCCGTATTTCAATCGTTTTTCACTAACGGCCTGTTGTTGTTGACGTCATATTTTGACGTCATTTTCGCCAAGCTTATACGCTGTCGTACAGCCCTGTGAAAAGAAACATGCCTTCGGCCAAGAAGTATTTATGCTTAGGCCTATACAAAGACGAGCCTCAAATATATTTTTCTTCAATAAAATAAATGCTTGGTATGATCAGATTATTTATAAAGAAACAGAGTACCAGCGTGACCGCACGTTGTCATGCATATTATAACACTTATATCTGAAACGTTACAGCTAGACAGATGTTTACACGGGCCACCTCGCCTCCACACACCTCGGCCCGCAGGGCCGAGGTGTGTAGAGGGCGTGGGGGTGGCCTAAGCAACGGGCGTTCGCCATTGGACGGGTCTAGTTCGTCTTCCGCAGGGGATGCCAGGTTGGTCAGAATACCATCATATCCGCCAGCATTTTCTTGGTGTGCAAACCTAAGGAAACCGGCCTTCACCAGTTAACGGATCTATTTCGTCCTCCGCAAGGGATGCCAGTTTTAATCATACCATCATATCCGCCAGCCTGCGATTCATTTACCGGACTTGCATATTACACGAATGAGACGATGAAACGAGAGAAGGATTTTATGCTTCATTTACTGTCTTTCAGCGAGGATTGTACCGTTGCCGTGCTACGTGTTTGCGATAGTTCTGCTCGTTGCTGTTCTTTGCTTCGACCACCAAGCAGAGACTCAAATATTCCGATCCTAAACTCAACTTAACATCGTACGAGAAACTTTCCGGCTGGACTCTTATGTCTTCATCGGAGTTCATTCGATTGTGACTCGTGTTGTTGGTTTTTTGGCTGCGTTATTACTTTCAGATGACGTTCTTTGCTGTAGCGACTGTTAACACCATAGGCCGTGCGCTTTTGTGCAAGACCTGTCTTGTTAAAGCGCGTTAGAAATAATAAATTGTATTGTATTATTATTGTATTGTATGGCGGGTGGGAAGGAAATTTTCCCGAAAACTCAAATTTCACGGGTGCCGAACAAGAGGAGGTCGGAGCGTACAAGTGGAGGTCGGAGTCATAGTTGTAAAAAACTTTTTTTGGTTTTTTATTCTCTCTCAAAAAACTTGTTTTTTTCGTTTTTTTATTTTTCCCATCGTTTTTTATCGTTTTTTTATTTTTTCCATAACTTTATTTATTCATTTACTTTCTGTTATTATTTTCCTTAATTTTAATTTTTTCTGATATTCCTTATGTTTTCCGCCAACTCTCAAGGATTCAGCTAACTAAAGTCCTTATTTCATCGTTTAACATCATCATTTAAGAGATAGCCTGCGTGTATTAGGTTCCTAATTAATGTTTTCGATGTTAAAATGCTGTTTTAGATGATGCAAAGTCAAATTATTTACCGTTTCCGTTTTTATGGGTTTTTGGTGGTTTTTAATTTTTTCGAAAAAAACCACGTTTTTCCCCGTTTTTTATTCCGTTTCCATCGTTTTTTACATCTATGGTCGGAGTGTTGTGGAGTGCAGTGGGATGGTTGTGGAGTGGTGGGGTCGTGGCCGGGAGCGGGTAGAATCCTAAATTTCCCGGGCAACGTCGGGTACCCCAGCTAGTATTATATAAAATTCTAAATTAACTAGTGATAATCCGAGTCTTGAGCTCAGAAGTCCGTCTAGTTGGGAACGTTTCTAAATTTGGTCTTGTCTCCAGTTATATGCAAGAGACATTATTCCTGTTCCCTACACGGCAGCGCAGTGAGTAGCCTATAGGATTGCTGGTCTGGTTTGGCATTGTCGGCTTGGTGTTACTCCGACTACCTGCGATCATACCTCAGTAAGAGCGGAATGAACTCTGTAGCTAAACGAGTATCCACGGACACCGCCTCTCAGTTTTGTGCAGATGGTTGCGGCTAGCGTAAATACAATCTGGAACACGGCGAAGACCACGGGCGGAGTTTGCAGTGGATGTCAGCAGTTATTGGTCAAGCTGTATTAGCTTGGCCAACAACTGCTAACGAACCAACAGCAAATCCGCTGGCGCGTTGCAAAGCAATGAAAGTCGCATTTAAGAGTAAGTAAGCACGCAAAATTTTAACTTAAAACGTGCATTTTCTATTGAAAAAGTAAAGAATCTAATGACGACACTAACCCTAAAACTGACCCTAACCGACCCTCACGACGCCAAACCTTAAGAATTTAATGACGACACTAACCCTAAAACTGACCCTAACCGACCCTTACGACGTCAAACCTTACCCTACGCGAACGACACCTAGGTCTCCGATGCTATATATCAGCGGTTCTCAACCTTTTTGGTACGGCGACCCCTTGGTGACATCTCGAAAGTTGTGACGACCCCCAACAGCAAAAGTGATAGAGTCACCCCCATTCACCGCATTTTTGTTTCCATTATCGATTTTATGCAATTCCCATCATAATTTGAAAACTGCCTTTTGCAATAATTGTGCGAGGTTTTCTGGATCTTGCGGTTCTGAGAGCTACCTATTCGGTAGCTTGATTTTGACATTTCCATAAGTCTGTTCAGCAGGAGATGGATCAATAAATGGATTATTAATTTGTGAGTAGGGCCTAACCATGGCATCAAATTTTGGCAGATGGAATAAACTCACTTCCCATTGTCCAATTTTTTAAATTTTCATACTGCAATGTTAACATTTTAAGCTGCCATTGCTTTTACGAAATTTCTCATCATATATCAGTGCGGATAGTCGTGATTTAAGACTTTAAAAGTGTCCCCTCACATTGTTTAAAATGTCGTTGATTTCCACACAGCAGCAGTGGTCGCATATTTAGCTGTCATCTCAGAAAAATGCCTCATAATTTCAGTGCTGAAAGACATGGCTTACTATGACTTCAATAAATGTCCCCTCCCCATGGTGTTTAACTTTTTAATTTCTACACTCTAATTACGGCATTTAAAGCTGTCATCTTAATAGTCTCACCTGCAAATTGTTTAATTTTTCTGGATTTGCGCACTGTCACTGTTGCACTTTAAGATTCAATCTTAACAAAGTTACCCATGATTTTGGTGCTCCAATATGTCTTGTAAGACTTCAGTAAATGTCTCTCCCCATTGCTTAAATTATTTGAACTTTGCACGCTATCATGGTGACATGTTAAGCTGGCGTCTTAACAAATCTGCTCTTTAAGGATAAACAGCGCATATATAACACTATTGAAATTTATACTGATATTCAGGAAATATTTATGAAATATTAAGAAATATAAGCAGCATTGATCCACCACAAATTTCGAAGGTTCGTCCCTCTGTCACCACAAGTCTACGCCCATGTAGGCCTATAGGCATCATTAGCTGACAGCGTATTATATATATAGCCTACATGTATTCTTTTTGCAAACCGAATATTGCATCAATTTTTGGAAGAATGGTAAAAGTGGAATTTATTTTTGAAAACTAAAATTACAACAAATTAATTTAGTAGCCGCAATCTAACGAATGGACCATAGCAAAAGTAAAAGTAAAAATTTATTTAAAGTTGCTCTGATATAATAGCGTTTAAGTTGTTATTACATCTTTTACAAATTTCTCAAGGGTCCAGGCGACCCCTGGCAAATCGTCAGGCGACCCCCGTGGGGGTCGCGACCCACAGGTTGAGAACCGCTGCTATATATAGTCATGCTGAAAATGTAATAATAAAGAACGCAAAAGTGACATATAATTACCTGTGCAAAATGTTCGTCCATGCGTATGGTCATTTGTGATAAATTTTAATAGCCACACCATAAACGTTTTACATTTCAATCCGTCCAAAATATGTCGACACGCACGTGTTGAGCACATGTTGACACTTTACAAAGGGATGGTCAGACAGCGGGCACTGCGACGTGGCAGCTGGTACAGTGGTTATTGTTTTGTTAGCTGTCATTCTCGTAAAAGTCCGCCTTCTGCTTAAGCAGCTCCGCCCCGATGGTCTTCGCCATATTCCATTTTGTATTCGCGCTTGCGGCTAGCCTGTCGCGTCGCCGTATATTTCAATCGTTTTTCACTAACGGCCTGTTGCCAAATTTTATTGAAGAAAAATATATTTGAGGCTCGTCTTTGTATAAGCATAAATACTTCTTGGCCGAAGGCATGTTTCTTTTCACAGGGCTGTACGACAGCGTATAAGCTTCGCGAAAATGACGTCAAAATATGACGTCAACTCTTGGTTCCAATCGCACAAACTGCAACTGTGCAGAATGGAGGCTTTTACACTGTGGACCCAGTTGACTGTTATGAACTTCCACATGCAGTGTCTGGGATGTGTTTCCAGGATCTACTTCTTCTGCATCCTGGGGATCTTACTGATGCGTTTTTTGGTTGACTCAAAACTGACTTTTGCAATGCTAGAGTCTGCATCGCTTCTGAGAAGTCCTCTTGAAGAGACGCCTTAGAAATTCTTGAAAGAATCAATAAATGACATCGAATATCGTCTTCCGCTGCTAACGTTGCACATTTTTGTTTTCGCAGTTGTATGATCTTCCATTCGAGATCTTAGACATGATCTTACAACAGTCTTATCTGCATTGGATATTGAATTCACCGAAAAAGTACAGAGACGAAGATGTTATCAGATCTCTTATGTCAGTCGATGTTTGCTTGAATCAAAGAATCAACAGAAAACGGTTCAAGAAGTCAATCTGGCGTTACTGGAAAGGTAAGGTTCATTTAAGGATTGTAACAGTTGTACAACTTAGTTCTGTCGATATCAAGACTTGCACATAAATTTTGAAACAAAAATAATCTTAAAACTTTCAGAGAGTCATTATATATATCGTCCTCCATTATAATATCATAGTTAATTATTATCAACTGTTCATTTTAAGTACCTCACAATAGCATCTCCTTCAGACTACGTCGACGCAAAATTTCTCTTGGAGAGGGTGGGTAACTGGCTTCCACCGTTTTTGTCCTTTTGTGGCGAGAACGTCTAGAGGTCCTTTCCAATATCTCGAATGACCGGAAGCAATTTTTCGTGTGGTCTTACTACGCCCATCTTGTAGCGGTAGGTGTTCGTTTTCCCAAGATGTCGACGTAGATACTGTGGAAACACATTCCAGACACTGCACATGGGCCAACAGTGTAAAAGCGTCGTGCGATCGGAACCGAGTCATTCGTTGCATGCCCTATCAGTAAGGAACGGTAGGCGATCATGCTGATTGCTAAGGTTTCACTGCTGGCAGCGATCTCGGAATCCATCTTTGTCTCCGGTTCCTTGATACGCGTTCAGTTCTCTGCTCCTTACAGGAAAACAACCAGTATTATATAATATGAATAATTTTATTTTATGTCTTAAACAGCCGATATTTTGTGAACATCCGGAAGCTTGTGTTCCAGACATTATAGCTCGTCATAGATTGCTAGTGATGCAGATGGCCTGTTCAGGTTTTTGCTGGTATTCAAGGTATCAAACGGATTGTATTGGGTCACTGGGACAGAAACGAATATTCAGAAACAATTTTTTTAAAATGAAACTATGGATTTGTGCATAGCCTACGCAACATTAGCGTCCTTTGAGTTAGATCTACAGTGGAAAATTGACAAGAGGCCTGTTTGTAATAATTTTGTGGACCTGACAGTTGGGCGTGGATGCCTTCTTTTTCAAGTTGAATAAAAATTTTAAATTCATCACTTTGTTTATAATTTTATTTCAATGCTGTCTTTTCTTCTGACACCATAGGTTTCTATTCACTTTATAGTTAGGACAAAATATTTCGCCACTGATTAAAATTTTCTGATGTGGGCTAACATAGATGTGTGGTGTCCGGACAATTCGTCGCCGTACAATTCCGACCGGAGAATTCGGAATGGACATTTCGGTGATGGACAATTCGGAGCGGACAACTCGGACCCGGACAATTCGGACCAAGACAATTCGGAGTGCATATAAAAATCACGAAATTCTAAAAGGCATTATTTGTATAGTTTCAGATTATAATTATTAGTTAAAACGTTATTATATTTTACTGCTACTTAAGTTCGTAGGCCTAGCTTTGAGACATTTTTCAGCTAAGTGATCTCTGACTTTGTATGCCTGTCAGTCTGGTTTCACAATATTAGTTATGTTACTTTTTTAAATGTAATAATTCGCTGATTGTCTTCGATGATATAGCAGTACCCGGTAGTTATAAGTCTAATGCTTTAAGCTAAATTTACACCGCTCCTATTTTAAGACCAGATTTTTACCGGTCCCAATAATATAATGAGATCAGGTTAACACTAATTTATTTATGAGAACAGATCATCATGTCGATTCATATAAATATTATGCGACCAGAATATAACCAATAGTATTGCATTGAAGTCATTTTGGACTTACTTATTGTCATAAATATGAAAGATTCAAAAGGTCAAAACGCAGCATCCTATGGCTTCCAAAACAAGTTCAGAGTGAATGGGCTGACGTAGAATACAAATGGATTGGCAGACGTAATGACACAGACAGACAAACGGGCAAAGAGACGTACGAATGAACAGACACAAGCTTACACGCAGACTGATAGATAGTGGGGTGCTAAGTTGATCTAGTATTTATCTTGATGTCCAGTAACCTATCTGGTCAACCTATATAGGTCTATTTGGGTGATAGAGATGGGTCTGAAACATAGATTGAGTATTCGTGACTTTAGGGTTTAATATTCGTAAATATTCGTGAATATTAGGATTTTTTATATTTGTAAATATTCGCAAATATTCGTTAACGAATTAAGGTGAACGATCGAAACCGCAATGTTACTTGGCATTAACCATGCAGTTTAAGTTTCCGTATGTCTCCACGACATTCACTCCCATCCAGGGCAAGGCTGAATTAAAATATAGCAAGGCGCTAAATATGATGAGATCGGGATAATTTTTACATGTTATCTGGCACTATTATTTCTTGCGTTGGTATTTACATGCATATCTACTCATCCTGATACATATATTATATAAAATTACTTTATCAATTTGCAGTTACTATTATAGGCAGTTAAAATTTATTGTTAATTTTGGCCTACCTATTGTTGCTACTTGCAAACTGCCACCGATTGCCTCTTTTCAGTTGATAGGATGGTCAGAAGTCAGACAAAGTGACTAGCATTAAGTATTGAATGGATATGAATGCCGCATGGCCACATTGGCCAGACGCAGCAGAGACCTTGAAGTTTTTAACAATAAATCTATTAACGTTGTTGTCACTTACTGATATAGGCCTATGCGTAAGCTAACTCAATTTTGTGCAATTTATTCAGTAAAAGTTAAACATTAGAAATTTTCATAAAGAACAAAATAGGAATTAAAAATAAAGATTTTCTTGAAAGAACATAATATTTTACGAATATAATATTCGTTGACAGTTTTAATATTCGTGAATATTTGAAAATCTTAATATTCGTAATATGCGAATACCGTACTCAATCTATGGTCTGAAACCCTAAAAATCATACCTTTTAGGAGTTCATGATTTTCATATGCACTCCGAATTGTCGGGTCTGAATTGTCGGGTCTGAATTGTCCGGTCCAAATTGTCCGGTTCCGAATTGTCCGCTCCGAATTGTCCGTTCCAAATTGTCCGGATCCGAATTGTCCTCTCCAAATTGTCCGGCCCGAATTGCCCTCGACGAATTGTCCGGCGACGAATTGTCCGGGAACCTAGATGTGATTCCATTCAAGAGTTATGATGGCTTATGTGTCTTTCAGATTTCTATGGAGAAAGCAGAAAAAGATCTGCAATCATTAGAAACAACAGAAATTATCTCTTAGAAAATGTTCAACCAAATGATGAATTAATAGCTTCGCTGCTGTGTTACAACTGCATAACACAAGAACAAAGTCACTTCATTCAACGACAGAATTCAGCACAAGATAAGAACGCAGAGCTTTTGTACGTCGCGGAATCTTTCGACGAAGCAAAGTTCTCAAATTTCCTCAAATGTCTTCGACAAACCAACCAGAAAACAGTGACAAGGATCATGGAAAATGGAGGAGGTGCAAAGTCTAAACTTTATCTAGAGGCCTATAATTAACATAATATTCTTTAAAATAATAATAATAATAATAATAATAATAATAATGCTAAATATACTAATAATAATTATTACACTCGGAGCTTTTAATGTGACAGGATTGGACTAATCGTATCCGTTACAGTTGTCATTAATCATCAGCATCATCAACAACAACCGAGGACCAATGCCCGTATGTGCTCGCATCTCGTTATTCCACGCCAGGATTGTCTCTCCAAGGCAGCGTGTGTTAGGTCCTGTAGTGGTGCTCCACACCATTCTGTTATGTTATCCAGCCATTCTTTGTGTGGTCGTCCTTTCTTGTTAGATCCCTCCATTCTTCCAAGCACAACTGTCTTAACCTTTCTGTTGTTGTCCATCCTACATACATGTCCAAAGAGATCTAGCTTCCTGGTTATTATTTTCTGCATAAGTTTCACTGTGTGGCCTATCCGCCTATACAATTCTGCGTTTGTTGCTTTCTGCATCTATTCAATTGGCAAGATCTTTCTGTGGCACCTTCTCTCGAAAGCTAGTATTCTTGCTTCTGACTCCTTGGTTATTGTCCAAGCTTCACATCCGTAAAGCATGCTGCTGAATACGCAAGTTCTTAGCACTTCCAGTTTTATTTTCAGTTGTATAGATTTACTTTTCCAAACTTTGTCCATTGCACTCAACACTGCTGAAGCTTTCCCAATCGTGTCATTAATAGTGTCTTCAGATAAATTATATATAATTGTTTTTATTACTATAATTACTATGATTTTTTAAATTATTTTATTATTACATTCACCATAAATGTCGCTGTTGCTGCGGTTAATAATGATAATAGTTATAATAATGGTAATATAGTAATATAGTAATAATAACAATAACAACTACAATAATAATAATAATAATAATATTAATAAAGGTTTAATAATATTACTAAAATTATAATGCTAGTGATAATAGATATGCATTGATACCAACTAACATCAAAATCATTTCGATACGTTGAAATATTTTAAAGATTAACCCAATAATTATACCAAGACAGTGTGCAAGTCTTTGTATAATCAACTCGCAAAACCTAAGTACAAGATCTGAAATCTGGGGAAAAGCGTCAAACGAAAAGGTGTTAATTGGGCTCTATCACTTTTAGGAAAGCTTAAATTTGGATGGAAAGTTACCGGTATTTAACCATTTTGACACTTAAGCTTAGTTACGCCGACGTTGTACTCGTGATTTTTAAAGATAGTCCACGTGGAAACAAAAATAATAAGTCTCCGCCAAAAAGCATTTTATTGCATCTCTACAATACACCCTTCAATTATTTCAGTATTAGGCCTAAATGAATATCATCCCAAACTTGGCACAATGCGCTTTGAGGATTCGCAAAGAATTCCTTTCGTGACTAGTGCTTGCCACTCACTTTTCTCGGTCGAGAGAAACAATTATTATCTAAGTTGTTTCAAATTCCATTCACGCTATAATTATAACTAGGTTGTGTGCAATTTTGCATTATTTAATTCAATGCCTCTCATTTTTTCCCTTCCCTTCCATCGTTATCACAACGCATGCCGTACAGTCGTACACTGTCGAAAATCCGTATATTTGCGTTTTAACCCTCAGGCTACCAAGCTTTTTTGTACCATGGACTACCAAGGAGGGGGTGGTTACCACCTTCCTGGATTTTGGGTTTGGTTTGAGATATCATAACTTGCAATACACCGTTGGATAGAACATTCATTTCTGCACAAAAGGATATATTTAGGTTTAAGAATAAAATTATATGAATCTAACTCGAAATTATACAATTTTTACCTGGGGACCCAATTGATTTCACAAACGTGTAGGCCTACTTTTGCATGGGCAGGATATTAGATTATGTGTGTTTTTAACATGTGTGTTAATAATGATGCATGTATATATATATGTACATGTATGTATGTATGACATACATACATACATACATACATACATACATTGTATGTATGTATGTATGTATGTATGTATGCAGGTATGTATATATGTATGTATGTTTGTAAATATATATGTATATATGAATGTATGTACGAAGGCATGCTTGTTGCACGCGTGTATGTAATTATGTAGGCTATGTATTGTTGTAAGTCGCTCTGGAAATTGGTCGTTGAACAGTCTAAAGGTTCCCAGGTTTGACTTACAGCAACCAGTAGAAACGTCAAACGATATTTCGTAGTTCCATCAATGTCATTTTAATAACTTCTTTTAGCAGAATACTAGTCGAACACAGTTCACAAGAAGTTCTATCTGGTAAAGTTGAGACGATGCAGAAAGTCAGTTCTTCGTAACTACGCATTTAAGTGACTAATAGGATTCAATGTCAATCTCAAAATCAAGACAACTGCGACTGTCTATCACGATGACTTAAACAGAACTGCACTCCCTACAACTTATCGTCCTATCACACCCGGTCACGTGACCGCCATCCTTCCAACCATACGTGTCAGGTAACATCAGGTAACAGGTATATTTGTATGCATGTATGTGGTGTCCGGACAATTCGTCGACGGAAAATTCGTCGACGGACAATTCGGACCGGACAATTCGGAGACGGACAAATAGGGCCGGACAATTCTTAGCAGCCAAAATTCGTGATGGACTTCCACTTTAGGTCAGATTTTCCTAGCCTATCTCCATCACCAAAAATGTATTACTGTCCATACAAATAATACTCTGACACCTGACTAGCGGGCATAAAACCATGAGCCTATATAGGTATGAAAATTACATTGATTTAAATGAACTGCCTTTAGCTTGATAATTTACTGCATTTAACTACTAATTTCAGTTTCTTGTTTTGAGTTATTGGGCCAATTTTAGAAGATCAGACAGCATTTGCTTGGTGCCTTATAATTATTTTATGCCAATGATAAATAAATGTTTCATCCCCGTAAGTGTCTCTTAGGAGAGCAAGATTTTTATATGCACTCCGAATTGTCCGTCTCCGAATTGTCCGGATAAAATTTGTCCGTCTTCGAATTGTCCGATCCGAAATGTCCGTCTCCGAATTGTCCGGGAACCATGTATGCATGCATGTATGTATGTATATATATATTTATGTATGTATGTATGTATGTATGTATGTATGTATGTATGTATGTATGTATGTATGTATGTATGTATGTATGTATGTATGTATGTATGTATGTATGTATGTATGTATGTATGTTTGTATGTATGTATGTATGTATGTATGTATGTATGTATTGTACGTATACATGTATGTATGCATGTATGTATGCATGTATGTATGCATGTATGTATGCATGTATGTATGCATGTATGTATGCATGTATGTATGCATGTATGTATGCATGTATGTATGCATGTATGTATGCATGTATGTATGCATGTATGTATGCATGTATGTATGCATGTATGTATGCATGTATGTATGCATGTATGTATGCATGTATGTATGCATGCATGTATGCATGCATGTATGCATGCATGTATGCATGTATGTATGCATGTATGCATGCATGTATGTATGCATGTATGTATGCATGTATGTATGTATGTATGTATGTATGTATGTATGTATGTATGTATGTATGTATGTATGTATGTATGTATGTATGTATGTATGTATTCATATTCAATATCCGTTTCAGCTAATATAAGTTCATTAGCTGGTGACAAAGTTTACACAGAAATATCGTTTTGCGTTGTAAAGACCCAACATTTTAACACATTTTAATTGATTTTGAGCACTTCCGGTCATCAAAAGTCAAATTAATTGGTATGAGAAAATAGCCCTTCATACGCTCTATGGAATAGCATATTTTATTTCTCTTCAAAAATAAATTATGTATACTCTATAATAGAAAAAACATGAAATTTTTACGAAAATAAAATCTATTTTTATGCATTGTAATTTATTTGAGCACTTCCGGTTGTCATAAGACAACTCAATGAACATGGACATGTAGCACCACATTCTCTCTATAGAATTCCCTCTGGTATAATTTGTGTCTCTTCATATTAAACGATGGATAAGACATAGCCGATTATCTAGGGGGTGGTATCCACCCTCTGGTACTTCGGGTATATCGGATATAACTTTTGAATGGTATGGAGTATCATCACAAAATTTACCTCAAAATGTGTGCAAATGAACCCTCTACAGCTAGCTAAAATGTCAAAATTTTATTCCAAAGAAAAGAAGAATGTTTTGGGGAAAAACCTAGGGGTGGCATCCACCCCTCCCCTTGGTAGCCCTAGGGTTAATACTAATTCATAAATAAGCCGTTATAAATAGCTTACTTGAGCAATAATTACATTAATTTTATTTGAAAAGAGTGAACTAGTTCGTTGCGAAAATGTCAAGTTTCACTTCTTGCTCAAATTATTCGACGAAACTTCGTTTCTGTTACGTGTCTTCATCCTAAAAATAATTTTTTTTTGCTCAACTGAAGTTATCGAAACCTATGTCTGTCTAAGCTTGGTGGGAATTATTTTCAAAACATTGGTTTTGCTCTCAGGCGCAACAAAAATTGTATTGCAAACTCGTGGTGCAAAGTGTACAGCGTCAACGGAATCACAGCAGCTTCATCAGAAAATCCAAGATCTTCAAAGCAAAACAAAACCATGGTCACATCAAACTAATAAATTCATGAGTCAACTGAATGAAGAAGGAATAGAAATCCTCAACTCTCAATTGGAGAGACAAACTGTGGTCGTTTGGATCTGGTGTCGTTCACAAGGAGCTCTTGAATATATTCAGAAGATGTACGAATCGAATAAGTTGAGTGATGTTTTATTTGAAAATATTCAGCCATGCACTTCAAATATGATCAACATCGATTGGAATCAATTCAAGAAAACCATTGGTAAGAACTTCTGAACACTCTTGTCATAAAGGAAATCTAGAACATACAATCAACTCCACTTAGCAACTTCGATTTACTAAATAATTTCGATTTACTATTAATGATTAAGTCAGCGCTTGTTTACATGATCAAAAAGCGTGATGGATGTTGAAGTTGACAAGCGTTTAATGTATATTATGAATACCATATAGTATAAGTCACGGTTTTTGATTGGTTGGGGTGGTCGGTCTATAACGCGGAGTGTACGGGATCTATCCCCGTCCGAGGCGGTAGCTATGTAGGGACATAGAGAACGTTCTTCAATCACAATTGCTCTGCTATGCAATTCAGTTGCGTTCTTGAGGTGTGTGTGTGCTTTGTAAGAAGGTCGATAATTTTATCATAAATTATATCAGCGATAATGTATTGTATTAGTCGGGGACAATAAATTGCAGATTATATTCAGTGGCGTAAGAATATATAGCCTGGGAACCCTGGACAATGAAGCTCGGGGCCCCTACCTATTAACGACACTAAAGAGTGAAAATTGTGAGATGGCTATTTAAAACGGCAGTTTGAATAAAATAGATGATAATGTTTCCTCCAAAGGTTTCCAGAGCCTCCAACAGTGCCGCTCGGATCGCAAAGGTGTTGCATTCACATACCGAAAAGAACTTTATCTGAAAGTCATCGACCTATCGTCAGCAATGCCCTGGTCGTTGCCCTGCCAGAAATTTTACCCATGGAGGGAGAATTTTTTCGGGCATATTGCTTCTTACTGTTCACGTCCGTACGCTCTCTGGCAGGGCAAAACTTCTGGCAGGGCAAAATTTCATGAAGAGAATAAAATCTTACAGGGCAATCGCTCTGACAGGGCAAAATTCTGGCAGGGCAAAAATTCTGGTGAGGCAAAGGTTCTTGCATGGAAAAATTATGTTGCTTTTTATCCACATTGCCCTGCAACTAACAGCGTAGGCTGTCGCTTTATTGTTTTTCAAATGAAGTGTAAGCATTTGCGTATACAATGGACCTATATACCTGACTCCGTTTCTTTATTTGCTGAACGCTTTGCTTTCTAAATTCTACTCGAAAGAGGATTTGCAATGCTTCACTAAGTCACAGAGATTGGTCTACAGGTTGGGCCATAAAATGACTCTAGAGTTGTTTTGCCCATAATCTTGGTCGGATGTAGTTATTTTAAATGTAATTATGCAGGCTTAAAGACAATTCATATTTACACATGATGGCCAGATTTCATTGAAATATTCAGACAGAACAAAAGTTAGGCTATATCACTTTTAGTGAGATCACTCACTGTTATAGGCCTATGACGATTCAAAAACATGACGGTGCAAAAAGTAGCAAAAACGAATTTATTAAGTAAAATCTCAAATAATTGGTGTCAAATAGATTTGTTATTGACAGAAAATCGTTATTATTATTTACTATTTAGAAAAAGCAGGTACCAGCATAGCTGCAAGTCGCTGTGACATCATTTAGCAAGATGACTGTTAAGTTGGTAATAAAGAATTTTTCTGATTAGTAATTTTGTTTGTAAAATAATAAAATCGAAATGTCTATCAAATTATAATTCCCAAGATGCTGATGGCACGCAAAATTTGTATGCATGCAGTTCATTAGCTAAGTCTTGGAGATAAAGCTATAAACGATGCTTAATCTGATACACAGTGATTGCAGAAAAATGAAGAGCTAAATTGAAATAGAGTTACGAAATGTGCCGTTTATGAAAGGAGATCGGTTCAACGTCACTATTGCTGTACCGGTAGCCTACTAGTTTCATTGAGAAGAACAAATGGTTCCAAATATCCGGACTTGAACCCGATGATTTTATCAACTGTGGAGAGCTATTGCTCGAGAAATACCGCAATCTGCAGCCAAAACCAAGAACGATAAGAGACTGAAATTGATGGTCGCATTGGAGTTGATTGGGAAGATTTATATCTGAAACACATTACCAGGTCCATCAAAACTGTGCAAAAGACTCAAAACAAGTGTAGGCATTTAACACAGGATGTGATGTACTATCACGTTAATTTGATAACAGCAATGTTATTATTTGGGATGAAACATAAAAAATCGCTTTGTTGCTACTTTTGGTGCATTATGTTTTTGATTCGTCAAAAAGTTGATTGTATCACTAAAAGTGATATAACTCTTGTTCTGTTTGAAATAGGCTATTGCGGTGAAATCTGACCACTCTGATTATTGTCTTTAAGCCTGTAAAATTGTATTATTTTTTTAACTTCTGGCCAAGATATTGCCAAATACTTTATGACTCACTCTGTATAAGGTTTCTAAGATTTGCTTTTCAAATGTCAAAGTGTTCGGTTTTAGGGATTCGCGCATTTGATCCTCCGACCAGCCAACCCTAATAGGGTAGAGTGGGTGATTTATAGCATGCGCAGTAGCGCAAAATTATAGGCCAATGTACTACCGAGCACGCGACTCGACCTCTGCCCTGGTTACTTGTGTGACTGCCCTGGCTATGCCCTGGCTACAAAAAGTGTCTGGCGCCGCCACTGATCGTCAGCTGTTTCTTCGTATGAGCGACCAGGGGCTTCTACCCTTATACATGGTGGGCGCAGCTTGACCCCAGTGAAAAATAGGGGGGGAGTCAAAAAAGTGCCAAAACTCACGTCGGTAGGGGGAAAGCCGGCCATGGAGGACAGCGTTCAATCTATAAGCATCTCTAGGGAAGTTTCCCAGAAATTACTTCCCCCCCAAAGAAAATTTTGACAGAATGGTAATAGTTTTTAGATATACTATCTACATTTTTGCATCACATGAACTGTTACAATATTATGCCTAATTCAAATTTACAATTGTGTGATTATAATAATATTGTTTACTATTTTACCGAATTTTGGCAGTTTGGTCTATATGTGGTTTGGTAGATCCTGCCTGGTTCGGTTTTAGGGATTCGCGCATTTGATCCTCCGACCAGCCAACCCTAATAGGGTAGAGTGGGTGATTTATAGCATGCGCAGTAGCGCAAAATTATAGGCCAATGTACTACCGAGCACGCGACTCGACCTCTGCCCTGGTTACTTGTGTGACTGCCCTGGCTATGCCCTGGCTACAAAAAGTGTCTGGCGCCGCCACTGATCGTCAGCTGTTTCTTCGTATGAGCGACCAGGGGCTTCTACCCTTATACATGGTGGGCGCAGCTTGACCCCAGTGAAAAATAGGGGGGGAGTCAAAAAAGTGCCAAAACTCACGTCGGTAGGGGGAAAGCCGGCCATGGAGGACAGCGTTCAATCTATAAGCATCTCTAGGGAAGTTTCCCAGAAATTACTTCCCCCCCAAAGAAAATTTTGACAGAATGGTAATAGTTTTTAGATATACTATCTACATTTTTGCATCACATGAACTGTTACAATATTATGCCATATTCAAATTTACAATTGTGTGATTATAATAATATTGTTTACTATTTTACCGAATTTTGGCAGTTTGGTCTATATGTGGTTTGGTAGATCCTGCCTGGTTTGTGTACCATTTGTAGCAATTTCTGATAATTATATCTTGGCCAGCAATTCAGGACCATTTTTGGCAACAGAGATAGGCTCTAAGCCTGCATAATTAGGCTACATTTAAAATTACTACAACAAATATGCTATAGCCGCTATAATTTTTGGGCCTAAGTTTACTCTCATCAGCAATTATACATCACCACCAGAACTGAGTTGCTGAACTTGTTAAATAAAGAAGTTATTGTAATTATAAGTATATTTATCGAAATCTCATACCACCATTTTATCAGCACTGAAGTGTTAGAGTAATTTTGTTAGGATGACATCGTAAACAGCTAGTACCATTAGACAGAGGGTAGACACTCCACAGATGAAGTTTAGTCCGTCGGTGATGGTTTGGGGTGAGATGACTGTCAGAGGTCTCACTAAGCTTCAATTTGTGCCAAATGGTACCAGACTATTCTCGAGCAGATCGTGAAGCCATCGTTCGAGAGAGAAAATGACAACGGCAGTGTCATGCAACGAAAGTTGTGTGTTGACAATGACCTAGGAGTGTTCCAGCAGGATGGCGCACGGTGTCATACATCAGCTGTGACGACAAAGTGGCTAGACGATAACCTCCCGTCACACATAAAGCCGAAGGATTGGCCACCCAACTATCCGGACCGCGAATTCGTAGACCATACAGTGATACGAGTCGAAGCCCTGTCTTACAGTAAACTCATTGAGATCTATTATTAGGTGAACCAATGACATCTGACCCAATTATACTGGCGCGTTGCAAAGCAAAGAAAGGTCAGAGTAAGTAAGTTCGCAAGCTGATAACGCGTATACTTTGGCAAAAGTAGTGGAGAGCGGAAAATTCTGTATGACTGTTAAGTATCTAATGACGACACTAATCCTAACCCTAACCCTAAGCCTAACCCTAATCCTAACCCTAACCCTAAGCCTAACCCTAACCCTAACCCTAACCCAAACCTTATCCTACTCGAAGACACCAAGGTCTCCGATGGTGAAAATTTAATAATAAAGAACGCGAAAGTTAGCTATAATTACCTGTGCAAAGCGTTCGTCCATACATGTGGTCATTTTGTGAGAAAGTCTAGCCTAATAGCCAACAGAAACGTTTTATATTGCAATTCGTCCAAAATCGTTTTACTTTCCGCACATGTTGAGTTGTTGACACTTTAAGAAAGGGATGGTGACTTTGGTGAGACAGCGTAAGTTGATTGGTTGGGGTAAAAATAGATTCTAAAATCTGTATGAATTTTACCGGGAAGTTTAACAGGGAAGTGAAGGCTTCGTACTCGTATCACTGTATGGTCTACGAACTCGCCTCCGGACCTCTCTCCTTTTGAGAAATTGTGGAGTATTTTTTTTATCTCTCAGCGAGTCAGTGCTGTCATTATGCAGAAAGGAGACACTGTACGCTAATAGCCTACGTCTGTGTATGTCCTATAGCCTATTAGTAACAAGTGGACTAACATCAGTAACTTGTCACGCTTGTAGGCCTATACGAGACTAGGCGTATAGGCCTACATAGTTTCTTTAGGCCTATTGTGTAAATTTGATGAACGCAGTTTTTACCGCAAAATCTGGTCATCTTTACATTTTCTTTTAAATATTGGCGAAAACGGACCGGATCAGAATCAAATTTGTACCAGTATCTTTCATTCGACTAATGTTTACACTGAAACAAATAAGATTATTATTTATATTATTATAAAGAAATATGAAGCTGTTACTGAGATAATGCATTTTGAAAACAGTGAACGATCGTGTCACCCTATATAATTATTGTTGTCTAATCAAATTTATTTCCATAGATGCACATTCGATTTCTTCAAGATTTTCTCCATGATTAATTACAATTTTGTTCATCAACCAAGAAATGCTTTAAATAATCAATCCAGCTTTGATTTAATGAAAAATTATTTTCATCCATCCACTTTTATCTGACCAAGAACTGTTTTCATCGGCACAATTATTTACTATAGATAATTATAGGCCTAATATCTTAACCGCCGTCAACTAAAAGACCTGATTGAAACCATAGTAATCGTCGTCATCATCATCATCGTCGTCGTCGTCGTCATCATCATCGTCGTCGTCATTATCATCGTCGTCATCATCATCATCGTCAACATTCAGTTATAAGTGTAAAAAAGAAAGCTAATAACAAGCAGGCAATTATTTTCGAATTAGTAATTTTTCTTCTCTATTTGTTCTATATAATTGTAGTCGAGAGTGCGTTTTCCATCAGTTTCACTCACACAATCACGATAGAAGAAAATATAGGGGGCCTACATATGTATGTGCGTGGAGTGACTAAGCTGCGGAACGAAATCTTCATACTCTTTGAATCGTCTTCTCTTCCTCCTCTTCCTTCTGTAATTCATGTCTTTGAAGACCAAAATCCATTTCATTGGCAAAAGGAAATCAAATTAACTGGGATTGAACTTCCCGATGGCATGGGATCCAATGAAAGAGAAAATTTTCTGTACGTCACTGAATATCATGAGAAATGGGTCTGGAAGATAACAAGAGGAGGAGATGACGGTGACGAACACAAAATCATCAGATGGCTTAAAATTGATCATCTACCACGAAGTCTGTCAGTGTCGAATGATGGTCAGTTCATAATTTTCAATTTTTATTCGTGCTCTCTGCAGATCTACGGATCAGACGCAGAAATTATTCGATCCGTTCAGTTACCAACATACATCGGGAATCCTCTTCATACAGTGGAAACATCCATGGGTAATTACATCATACTTCTGGAATGGATAGAAGAGAGTGGAGAGAATGAGTCGAATGGGATAGCGGGGGTAATGACCTATGACATATGCGAGTTGACCAGAGATGGACAGATAGTGCGTCGTTTTATTCCTTCAGATGAAACACAAGAACTGTATTATCCTGGATTTATCTCAATCGATTCAGACGATCGTGTGTTTGTGGTTGACTCTGGGAATGACAGAGTGATTCTATTGGATTCCGACCTAAAATGGAATAGAATTGTTTATTCAACAGAAGAGGAAGAAGAAATGGGAATCAACAGGCCAAGGAGATTGTGTTACGACGAAGAAAAGAAACAACTGATCGTCGCAGGAAAACAAGTTGATGTTTTCTCTTTAAGTTGGAATTAAACTCACTTTTTTTCTCCAAAGCTTCCTTTCAAATTAAACAACTAATTTTATCAATATGTTCGAATATTTAGCAAATATGAGAATAATATAGCCTAAATATTTGAAACAGTTTCCTTCTCTTATTTTGAAATTTTCTGCATCCTCCACATTGGAGATATTGTATTGTATCCATGAATTTATCACGCGCCTCTCAAAGTGCTCACCAATCAGAGGCGCTTCCAGTAGGAAAACCCGAGAGAAGTTTTGAGACAGAGAAAGATGTGCTTCGGATAACAGTTACCACTTTCGTCACTTCCTAAGTGAGTCGTTGTATCACTTTGCTGCCTGATGCCTGGCGCCGGACTCAAGTTGGATTCCAGTTGATGCTCAACGCCGCAGCGAGACTTGTCCGCAGCTGTAGCAGAAAATACGATCACGTCATGGCGCTCATCCCCACTGGCTGCCTGTTCCATTTCGCATCGAGTTCAACCTCTGTCTGTTTGTTTTCAAATCACTTCACGGAGCTGCGCACGCAGGATGAGAACGTGCTTCGGCGATCGTGCCTTCTCGGTCCCGTTTTTTCAGCCTCCCCCTAGTCCTTTCGCTATTCGATCGGCTGGGTCATTCGATTCTCTTAAGTCTAGGCTAGAAACACACTTGTTCTCGAGGGCTAATATTATTATTACACCGGTCCTGTTATCTGCTCGATAAGGCGCCCTTCTAACGTTAACGCTGTGATACGGCGCTATAGAAACTGCCGTATTAGATCAAGGCAAGACGGGTAAATTGAAGTTAGTACCTTGATCTGAATTTGAGCAGTGAGCATGGGCGGAATTTATTACGGTATATGGGAGCTAAACCCCTCCCCAAGATTGTCCAGATTCATCTTTTTTTTACCGTGTAAATGTATCTTTACCCGGATTTAGCCCCCCCCAAGAACTCTCAATCGCATGACTAAAAAGTCATCAACTTTTTGTCCGGGGAATTAGTCATTTTCATGAGATTTCAACTTGACGACTAAAAAAGGTCAACTTTTTGGCCGAGAGAATATTGTCGGCGCGCTCCTTCTGGACCAAGTTTTTTCAGCCTCTCCCCTAGAACGGAAACCAAATTCCGCCCATGGCAGTGAGGGAAGCCAGTGACGGTTATCCAACATGACAGAAGGAATGTTGGAAGTCGGGCTATAATTAGTCTGGCGTCTGCACTTAGAACGGATTTAAAGGATACATACCTTTAGAAGTCGAACAAAGAGGGAGTCGGGGCTTTTTTAAAGGAATATTTTTAGAACTGCACAACTCCTTTCATTTCCAATCATCCATGATAAATTACTTCCAATCGGACCTTTTTTGATAGTTTTAACTGTACAGAAGTGTTCATACAACAGCACAAATCCATTTAGAACTGCACATTTTGTGTACAACTGCACATTAAAAAAGCCATGGAGGGAGCTGCAGCAATCAATTTGTGGGCAGACGAAGGCGTGGACTATGCAGAGGATGATGCAAAGCGTCGGATTGTTCTAGGTGGTCTCAGACATGCAACATTATTTTCATAATAATTGAGATCTCCAACGTTTCCATTCGCTATATGCAAAAATTAAAATCTATATGAAGGTGTTTTATTTTCATAAAATGTTCGTTTTTTCTATTATAATGTGGCGATTTTGCCATGGTGATTTTTTTGTTGATTTGCGCTTTGCCACGCGCTGCCTCGTTTGCTACGTTCTGCCACGCTTTTCCACGCCTTGCCACGCCTTGCTACGTTCTGCCACGCTTGCCACGTTGGCCTGTAACGCGCTGCCACGGCGCTGCCACGTTATGCCACGCGCTGCCACGCTTGCCACGTTTGCCTGCAACGCGTTGCCATGCGCTGCCACGCCTTTTCACGTTCTGCCGCACGTTGCCACGTTTGCTACGCCCTGCCCCGCTGCCACCCTTGGCCTGCCACACTCTTGTTTACTCAATCGGCTTGCCACATCCCGGCCTGCCACACCTTTCGGCTTGCCACACCTTTGCCTGCCACACTTACTTATTCATTTCGGCCTGCCATATCTCGGCCTGCCACACTTACTTATTCATTTCGGCTTGCCACATCTCGGCCTGCCAAACAATTATCCCGCCTTGCTGCCAGATTATAAAAGGACGGCTTAGTAGCTGGGGAGCGAGTCAGCTATGGCGAGCTAACTAGCGGGACAGTCAGAGAAGGTACTCGGAGAACGACGCCGGTGTAAAGGTTTCAGATTACCCCTCCTAAACATTACCCCCCTGCAAACTGTAAAATGCATCAATCATCGCATTTATTGCACTACAAATATAAAAAAATTCATCCCGCTTCTTGTCTTGGTCTGAAGATTTTCATCCGTCATCCCACTTCGTGGTTTGTTATCAATATTTTCATCTGTAACTAAAATACTATGCGCCGCTGAAGTTTACATGGAGAAAATGGCTTCGAGGCTATTATTTTTTCGGATCAAAATATTGATAGCAAACCACGAAGTGGGATGACGGATGAAAATCTTCAGACCAAAACAAGAAGCAGGATGATTTTTCTGATTTTTTTTAGTGCAATAAACGCGATGATTCATGCAAATCTAGTTTCCGGGGGGTAATCTGAAACCGGTTTCAAGTTACCGGGGGGGGGTAATTTTTAGGAGGGGGTAATTTGAAACCTTTACACTGGGTCTGCAGTTCGACGCCGGAGTTGTGCAGTCAGTCCGAAGTCAGCCGCATCGAGTCGAGAAGAGGTTCCTCGTTGCCGTCGGTGTCTTCGTGGGGCGTCAGTGTATTCAGCAGCGCCGTCGGTGTCTCCAGTCTGGTTCTAGCTCTGACGTGAGCTCGGAAGCAGTGAAGGACGCACGCAGGAGAACGACAGAGGGAAACGTTCTTCTTGAACGGGCAGCCGCGGTCAGTGGCTCCGTCGTCGTCGTCGTCTTCATCGTCATTACCCCCTCGTCTCACAGTCGGGCACCACCGCCCGTGGTTCGTCGACGCCTGTTCCAGTAACGTCTTCAACGTCGTCGGGTAGCCGCTCTGCTACCGGCTCCGCATCAGCGTCAGCGTCGTCCTCAGCCTCGTCATCGTCGTCGTCCTCATCATCGCACCCCCCGGACGTCAAGTCTGGTGACACTGAACAGTTTGCTGTCTGGACGCGCTATCTGTTTGACAGGTTGTATCCATATATACGATTTTTACATCGGATAAATAACTTCAATTTTTGGGGGAACTTTGTCGAAGATCATCGATTACAATTGGAAAGTAAAGTAAAGTTGTCTTTTCTTTCTGCAATTAAAGTCTCGGACCAACCGTGCGAGCCGGATCCTGTGGGCAATGTCAAGGTTGGTGACAAGACAATTCGGCGACAGACAGTTTGGCGGCAGGCAATTCGGCGCCCAGACAATTCGGCACCGTTCGCGCGCCGTTTTATGTCGAACGTCAAACGGAATATTTTATTCAATCCAGCTTCCATTTAAGCAAGACTGTTTCCATTCATCCAGCTTCCATTTAAGCAAGAATAATTTCTTCAATCCAGCTTCCAGTTAAGCAAGACTTTTTTCATGAATCCAGCTTACATTTAAGCAAGACTTATTCCATTCATCCAGCTTCCATTTAAGCAAGAATATTTTCTTCACTCTAGCTTCCATTTAAGCAAGAATATTTTCTTTAATCCAGCTTCCATTTAAGCAAGAATAATTTCTTCAATTTAGCTTCCAGTTAAGCAAGACTATTTTCTTGAATCCAGCTTCCATTTAAGCAAGAATATTTTCTTCACTCCAGCTTCCATTTAAGCAAGAATATTTTCTTTAATCCAGCTTCCATTTAAGCAAGAATTTTTTCTTCACTCCAGCTTCCATTTAAGCTAGACTTTTTTCTTCAATCCAGCTTCCATTTAAGCAAGAATTTTTTATTCACTCCAGCTTCCATTTAAGCAAGACTATTTTATTCTATCCAGTTTCCATTTAAGCAAGACTGTTTCCATTCATCCAGCTTCCATTTAAGCAAGAATATTTTCTTCACTCCAGCTTCCATTTAAGCAAGAATATTTTCTTCAATCCAGCTTCCAGTTAAGCAATACTATTTTCTTCAATCCAGCTTCCATTTAGGCAAGGATATTTCAGCCATGGTACAAACTGCGTGAATAAGGTGCGAATTTACTGGTTCTAATTGTTTATAGACGCTAAGTGCCTACATACTAGTACATAGGCCTAACTAGCACTGCAACTAGCGGGTAATGGTGGGGGGGGTAATGGCAGGGGTAATGGCAGGGGTAATGGCAGGGGGTAATGGGCCGGGGCTAAAGTCCTAGACCCGATTTTTTTAATATTTTCTGTTAGTTCACTATTAAACAGAAATCGCAAATTAGACTCTGTCTTTATGGTGTTAAAGATTTTAATAAATTTACATGTTTGCTGGCGCCGAATTGTCTGGCACCGAATTGTCTGGGCGCCGAATTGTCTGTCGCCAAACTGTCTGTCGCCAAATTGTCATGGAACCGTCAAGGTTGCAGTCCTTCTATAATTTCAGGTTGAGTTAATCAGTTACTAAGTTTCAGTTAATTCGCCATTAGACGAACAATTTATCTTAGTTGTGCATCATAGTGCTTAACATGACCTACCAGTGGACCGAAATGTCCAACCGTATTCCTTCTTGTAAACTGTTAGCACTGAGTGAACATTCCTGTGCTCTTCAGAGGCATTGTCAATAACCTATACGAAATAGCATTAGTAAATCACAAGGATCAATTTTATTTGCTTTTGAACGATAATGCTCAATTATCTTCTTATGTAAATTGTCAACTCATGATCTGTGATCATTCTCACATTTTAAAAAAAGTTGTCATAACTAATGTGCAATGGAACTATGTTAGTGCAATAGTAATTGTAACTATTTGCTAAGTAACATTATTGCATTGGATAAAAGAACTGCTCATCTATTGATCAGCTACAAACATGATTACATGAATGTAACCTGTCTACTAAACAAGCTTTGACTAGCAGTGGTTCCGCCTAACTTTCTAAAAATGATATACTGGATGTGTATACTTTGCCTAGTCTTATATAGTACTCTGTTTATGTTGATTATTTTGCTTCGTCGACAGTTTCGACCGTGGGATTTGAGGTTGTATCTGGGGGAATTTTGTGGATTGTTTCACTTCATCTTCTCCTATCTTATTGGAGCTTTCTCCTTTCTCTCTTCTCTTGGCTTGTCTTTAGTCATCTGTGCTACTCTTTCTGTTTCTCTCCTTCTCTCCCCTCTTTAATTACTTTCTGTTGATTGTTCCTTAGTTGCTAATTACCTCTGCTAAACTGAATGAACATTATTATGCTTGCTGCATGTGCGCCTATCCGATAGATCATGGGTATGGGCCCTGTGATTGCACCCAATGTGGTAGATCTTTTCATGCAGGCTGTGTGGGCCTCCCCAACCCCACTCCTCCAAGTTGGCTATGCCATGAATGTAACTCTGTCTCACCTATTAATCCTATTAATGCTAATGCTCATTTAAACCCCACTAGGCTTAGCGCAGGAACCGAAACTGAACCACCTTCGCCCCATACCGAGGCTCCCAGCGCTGACAAACTTCCAAGACTTCAGATAATAGAGACAGAAGACACCAATAGACATCTTACTAATAATGCTGACCTTGACCCTGACATTAATTATATTTCCAACCTATTAAAAGACTGTGAATACTATGGACCCTCTCAACTTTCTCATAAATTCAACACGGCCGCTACTTCATTCACAATTATGCATATCAATTGCAGAAGTCTAATCCCTAAGCTGCTTGAGATACAGCTCTTGTTACAACAGCTACCTGTCAGTGTCTTAACTGTAACTGAAACTTGGTTAACTGAAATCACGGCTGCTTCTGTTACCATCCCGGGATACCAGTTTGTCTATGTAAACAGGGAAGTGGGTGGGGGTGGAGGGGTTGGTGCTTTCATTAGAACTGACTTGGACTTCAGATTAGTATCCAATACCAGCTCTTCAAAAGAGTTCGAATCTATATTCGTAAATATAATATGTAAGAAAAGCGTGGACATTTTAATCGGCACTATCTACCGTCCACCTGACTTCAACCTGAACCGCTTTAACCCCGACTTCGAGCTACTAATTGACTCCTTAATTAATGGAAGACAAAGAAATAAAAAGATATTTTTAACTGGGGACTTTAATATAAACCTATTATCATCCAAAGTTCACGAAGCCACCCAGGACTTTATGGACTGCATGTCAACACATCACTTTCTTCCTTTAATTCTACGTCCGACTAGGATCACTGCTACAACTAGTACACTTATTGACAACATCTTCACTAATGCTCCTGATCTTGTCACTGAATCCGCAATTATAATTAATGACATCTCTGACCATCTACCAATTATCACCTGGATAGAGAACCTAACTGACACTACTGCTTCTCCAGGATTGACTGATATGACCAGTACATTCACGCCAGAGAACATGCTAACCTTTAAAAACCTAATCACAAATGTCGACTGGAGTACGGTCTACCTTAACTGTAAGGAAAACAACACTAGCTTAGCTTACACAGCTTTCGTAAGTGAAATAGCATCTAATTATACCCAGGCCTTCCCCTTAAAAGCTAAGAAAACCTCCAAAAAATGCACCTTTAAATACCCATGGATGACCTCTGGCCGGCTAAGGTCAATCAAAAAAAGGAAAAACTCTACATTAATTATATTAAGAACCCCACACCTGAAAATAAACTTACCTTTACTAATTATCGCAATAAATATAAAAATATCCGCACCAGACTAGAACAAGATTACTACACAAGTGAATTCAGCAAACACAGTAATGACATTAAGAAAACTTGGCAATTTATCAAAACCATAATTAACGTTGATGACAGAAATTCTCACATTAAAGAAATAATTATTAACGAGGACCCAATTAATGACCCAGAGCAAATAGCTGAAATCTTTAACTCCTACTTTGTAAACTTACCTAAATCCTTGTCACTAAACATTCCACCATCTAGTAACTCCTTCCACAACTTCATGCTCCCTTCAACCTTGAATTCTCTTGTCATTCTACCAACGGCTACTAATGAAATACTATCTATCAATAAAACCCTCAAAAAACCTATAGCTCTGGACCAGATGACCTCAATCCCCAGATACTGGCCCCCTTGCTGGACCTTCTGGCTACTCCACTTGCCGAAATAATAAACTGCTCTCTCAGAAACGGAGAGGTGCCCTCTGAAATTAAATTAGCAAAAATAATACCAATTCATAAGCAAGGTAACAGAACTGAAATATCCAATTACAGACCTATCTCGATCCTACCTTTCTTCTCAAAAATTTTTCAAAAAAATAATGTACGATCGACTATTTTCTTTTATAGCCCACAATAACCTTATGTATCCCCTTCAACACGGTTTCCAACCTGGCCATTCCACCTCTATGTCACTACTGGACATCCAGGATAAAATATCTCAAGCTATAAACAATAATGAATTCTCGTTGGGAATATTTTTGGATCTCGCTAAAGCCTTCGATACCGTGGACCACAAAATATTGTCATATAAGCTGGAGCACTACGGAGTAAGAAATGAGGCTCTCAATTGGTTTAAAAGTTATTTGAACAATCGTTACCAGGAAGTCTTGTGCAATGGTAAATTATCAACCTTCCAACTAATTATGTTTGGTGTTCCCCAGGGCTCGATACTAGGACCTTTACTATTTTTAATATACATCAACGACCTTCCCAACTCGACTAGTATACTAAGATTTATACTATTTGCAGACGATATCAATGCATTCCTATCCAGTGCTTCTTATGACGAACTGATCTCAATGGCAAATGAAGAGCTTATCAAAATAGTGACTGGTTAAAATCTAACAAGCTATCACTCAACATATCTAAAACCAATTGCATTATATTTAGATCCAGTAAGAAATTAATTCCCATCTCGAGCCGGAAACTAGTAATAGATGACATAACAATTCCTTCTGTCTCCTCCTCCAAGTTTCTTGGAGTCCATGTTGACGAGCATCTAAAATGAAATAAACACATAGCTGAAATCTCAAAAAAAGTATCTAAAAGCATTGGAATAATTAAACGTATAACATACTTACTTCCGCCCTATATACTAAAAAACATGTACTTTACTCTGATTTACCCCTATTTTACTTACTGTAATTTCATCTGGACCTCAACCTACGAGTCCCATATGACTAGCTTGAAAATACTCCAAAAGAAAGCCATCAGACTCATTACAAGATCGCCTATTAATGCCCACACTAAACCTCTATTTTTAGAACTTAACCTACTTAGCATCAGTCAAATTAAATTTACCCAAACATCCGAATTTATGTATAAATTCCATAATGGACTCCTCCCACCCTGTTTTGTATCCTACTTTAAAAAAACAGAGCATTCCATTGCCACCATGCAGAAATAAGCGGGACTATATAAGCATTTATCCCAGAACCAACACACGCAAATTTTCTATCAAATACCAAGAGCCCTTAATATGGAACAGTCTACCTCCTTGTCTGAAAATCGACATGGCATTCACTCACTTCAAACGTCTGATACGTGCGCATGCAGAGGAAAATGTTATATAAATTGTTATAATGTTATATAAAACTAATTATTGATGTTGACTGTTGGCTAAACACTGGCTTTTTGATTCTTTTCTCTCTTTTTTTCTTCTGCTTCCTTTTCTGTCTTCTCTTTTATGTTTCGTTGTGCTTCTAGTTTATTCCCTCGTGTCACCACCATGACCCACTCAACTATACTCGAATCTCCCACCTGTACTACTAACTCAACACACGTCATTTATCCATCATCTTTTAAATGAATTATCATGCACATAGGGCCCCTAACTAGCGGGATCTTCCCTTCTGGGGCTCCTATTGTTTCCCTCTAATACTAATCCTATAACTTGTAATTATATTTAATTTTTTCTTCACTACATATGCAAGACAAAATGTGTAAATGTTGTATTTTTTTTCTTTTATGGGAGCAATAAAAACTTGAACTTGAACTTGGGTAAGGTATCCTGGTGAAATAAGTTACCCTCAGCCTCGTTCTGAAAGGGCATGAAAGATCAACCCAGTTTCCGTTACAATAACTTATCCAAAATTTAATTTTTACTATAAATAAATTATGCCATTCTTTAGAGGGCATTTAGGGCTATTTTCTAATACTACATAATAAAACGGCCATTTTCGGCGTTACGTAATTATGCAATGACCCCTCAGATGAATCGAATAATACGGAGTTAGAAATAGGTTATTACATGGACGTCACTATTAGACATTTCTTTTGCATATGTACATTTTTTAAGATCCTCCCTGCCGTACGCACCCATACACAAATCGCCTAGAAACGAAGGCACATGGGGTAGAGTTAAGCTTTATGTATAAATTCCATAATGGACTCCTCCCACCCTGTTTTGTATCCTACTTTAAAAAAACAGAGCATTCCATTGCAACCAGAAATAAGCGGGACTATATAAGCATTTATCCCAGAACCAACACACGCAAATTTTCTATCAAATACCAAGAACCCTTAATATGGAACAGTCTACCTCCTTTTCTGAAGATCGACATGGCATTCACTCACTTCAAACGTCTGATACGTGCGCATGCAGAGGAAAATGTTATATAAATTGTTATAATGTTATATAAAACTAATTATTGATGTTGACTGTTATTATTTCCATGAATGCACCTTCTATAAATCTATTTCATCAATAATTTTTTCATTATATGAATCAAATATTTTTCATCAACCAAGAAATGCTTGAAATTATCAATCCAGCTTTGATTTAATGAAAAATTCTCTTCATCCATCCACTTTTATCTGACCAAGAACTGTTTTCATCCGCACAATCATGCATATCTAAAAATATAAAGGCGAAACTTTTCCAATGTTTGCAAACAATTTTCTTCTTATCCACCCGACCGATTTTTCCCAATATTTACAAAAATACTTTTAGGACCCTTTAACCAGCATAGGGGGGTTCGCGATCCAAAAATCTTACCTTTGCCGAATTTGAAACATTTAATCTTCAATAATCCGACGAAAGCTAATATAATGCAGTATTTTTCATTTTTTTTTCATTTTATTTATTGTAACCAACCATCAAAATACACAATAGACATAGTATAACATGCTTCACATTATCGGATGGTAACAAGGAAGGCCCTAAGGGATGAATATCCCGCTAACAGGGACACCTAATTACATATGCAATTTTAACAGATGGCTAGACGGTTGACATAATGAATTGAACAATAGGCTAAAAGAACAGCATGAGATGACAATTAATGTAGTAAACTTAACTAAAGAACGCAAAACAAACACAACAAATAATAATAAAGTAAAATAAAATCAGTGCCTACAAGGTTAAATATCTTTGCAGTCATTAGCCAAGTAGTTGCGCAGTAATGTTTTTGCTCTTTGTAAACTGGAAGCTTGTTGAACATGAGTAGGAAACGAGTTCCATATACCTGGTCCAGTATATTTAATATGGAATCTTCTTGAGTTTAAACGAGCGGATATGGCTCGATAATGAGAGGAGTTCCTGGTGGAATAGCAGTGAATTTCAGATCCTTTTTGGAAATACCCTGCAAAGTTAAGGGGAAGAAGATCATGGGTGAACCGATACATAAAGACTCCTATCTGGAAAGTCATTATTTGGTGAAACTTTAATAAATTAAATGATTGAAATAAAGGACTTGAGTGAGTAAAAGGCTTAACTCCAGCTATGATACGTATTGCACGTTTTTGGAGAAGTACTAATTTATTGAGCCTGGATTTATATGTAGATGCCCAAACTAAATTACAGTATGAGAGATAAGGATATATTAATGAGTAGTACAATTTAACACGGATAGTGGGGGGGAGTATATGGGAAGTTCGACGAAGGATACCAACACTTTTTGCAACCTTGGCAGAGATATATTTAATATGATCATTCCATGTGAGGTGCTGATCTATGTACACACCAAGAAATTTAGTGGAGCTAACCTGCGTTATGGAGGTATCATTGATAGACAGTTGCAATTCATTCTGGGGGCACATCTTTTTATTAGTTCGAAAGAGCATAAAGTTAGTTTTATCTATGTTTAAGGAGAGTCTATTAGCAGAGAACCATTCGGCTATGAAGACAAGTTCATTGTTTACTGTTTGCATTAGATTCTGGTAGGATTTATGAGAGTAGAAGACATTTGTATCATCAGCAAACAAGATGAATGAAAGAGTAGGAGATATATTAGGCAAGTCATTGATGTATAGAAGAAAAAGCAAGGGTCCGAGATTAGAACCTTGGGGCACACCATATCTAACAACTCTAAAGTCTGAGAGAGCTCCATTGCAGGAAACACACTGGAGACGTCTTTCGAGATAACTGGTAAACCAAGCTAATTGGATGCCTCTGATGCCATAATTAGCTAATTTTTTTAATAGGATCTCATGATTCACAGTATCGAAGGCCTTTGCTAAATCGAAGAAGATACCAATAGAATATTCATTGTTTTCAAAGGCCTTAGAAATTTTATCATACATATCAATTAAAGGCATAAAAGTAGATCGACCAGATTGAAAGCCATATTGGTATGGAAAAATAATATGAGATTTTTCTACATATTTATTGAGCCTATCATGCATTATTTTTTCAAAATACTTGGCAAAAAAAGGAAGAATGGATATGGGCCTATAGTTAGAAGGGTTCTCCCTGTCACCCTTTTTAAAAATAGGGACTATTTTTGCAATTTTTATAGCATCAGGTACAACTCCAGTATTGAGGGAGCAATTAATTATTTCAGCTAGTTGGGTTGCGACTTGAGAAATGTAAGAATTAGCAATATGAGGGTCGATATCATCAACGCCACGGCTGTGACTGTCGTGGATCAAGTGGCTCAAACTTTTTATTTCCTCAGGTGAAGTAGGAACCAAGCCAAAAGAATAAGGAAGTGGCGGGTCAAGGTATGTGTTAAAAGGAGATTTAGGAGCGGGAATTTGTTTGGCAAGAGTATGAGCGATGTCAGAGAAGAGATTATTAAAAGTATTAGCCATCACTTTAGGGTCATCATTTCTTATTCCATTGATTTTTAGTGCTTCAATTTTAATATGTTGTTCATCCATTTTAATTATACTTCGAATGAGGGTCCAAGTTTTCTTTAAATTATTAACATGCTTGGTAAATTCAACAGCATAGTAATGCTTTTCAGCCTTCATTCTAATTGTTTTAAATTTATTCCTGTATGAAACAAACTTATTTTTATTGGCAAGGGTAGGGACCTTTACATATTTTAAATGAAGTTTAGCTTTTTTCTTACTAGATTTGAGAAGTCCAGGAGTCATCCAGGGTTGTTTAAGTATGGGTTTTCCTTTATTTATATTAGTTTTTATTGGAAACGCCTTATCATAGTTTCTTTTATATTCTTTCATAAACAAGTCATATGCTTTGTTAGCATCTTTCAAGCGACAGGTTTCAAAAATAGGAGTCCAATCTGCTTCAGAAAGATAATTGCTAAAATTAGCCCTTCCTTCTTCGTTAATAATTCGGGATTCCTCAAATGAGGAGTTCCTAGAGCTAGGCATTTCAAAATCAAAGGAGGTTAAGACAGGCAAATGGTCAGAGATATCAGATACAACAATCTTAGATTCAATAATATTAGACCAAGCATTTGTGAAAATGTTGTCAATTAGCGTTGACGAATGAGTGGTAATTCTTGTGAGTCTGGTTATGGTCGGGAGAAGATTATAGGAGGACATACTATCGAAAAAGGAACTAGTGCCAAAGTGATCCTCAACTTTAAGCAGGTCAATGTTAAAGTCACCCATAATTATCACGTGTTTCTCCTTATTTGCAATTTTGGACAGTAACTGTTCAAGTTCAAGAGTGAACTCTTCCAGACTATTTCCTGGGGGTCTATATATAGTTCCAATTAGACAATTGCCCTTACTCATCCGCACACGAATAAATATTCCCTCAAATGTTTTGGGGGTCATATTAAAAATTGATAGATCAAGCAGCTCGTAAGTAATATCCTCCCTTATGAGAAATCCTACTCCACCTCCTGTTCCTGAAACTCGAGATTTGTGAATAATTTGGTAACCTGCTATATTAATTGTATCAACCGAGTCTGTATCTAGCCATGTTTCTGTTAAAGCCAGAATAGGAACAGGGAGAGTGTTTAATAAATCAGTTATATCCATTATTTTGTACTGCATACTTCGACAATTCAGGTGCATAGTAGTGAACAGGCGAGGAGTATTGAGTAGGATGGTGAGAGAAGCAGGTGTAGAGTAGTGGCTGTCCCATGACAGATTTGAAAATAGGTTAATATCCGGGTCAATATCATTGTTATTTAAAGGGGAGTGGTTTTCAGGGTCACTAGGAAATATTTCAAGTTTCGGGGCTCTATCAAGCTCGCTAATATCAGTTTGTAGTTTAACTTTGCTATCACATATAGAGCTCATAAAATTTTCATTATTTGCAATCCCATTAAAAGGAAAAATGTTTGTCAAGCATGGAGAGCATATCCAAGATTCCACAGGCACACACGATAAACATGAATCAGCATAACATTCATAATGACACTGACTTCTACATACTACACATGTAACAACCCTAGGCACTGTATCAAAATTAAGTAAACACAAACAGCAAGGACTTAACTTATCCTTAGACATAAGATAATTAGAGCAGATGGCACAAACAGAAGCATGTACCATTGATAGCAACATTCTATGCATATAACAGTCTTAACTAGGTCGTAACATACAGTGATCAGAAGTAAACATATGTTGGTAAGCGCTACAGCAACAAAACAGTCGAAGATAGTCTCGGAACAAAAATGCATTTAAAAAAAAATTCAGATTGTAGCAAATATCAATCCACATTTAATTCGTAAAGAGTAAGTTGGATAGTTCAATTAGATGATATAGGAAATAAGCTTATATAATGTTTAGATAGAATCCAACCCAAGGTTAAACATGTCACATGAACATAAGTGACTAAATGACAGTATGAACTAGATAAAAATAAGACGCAGTCAGTTGGAGGTACAGGTTGGATGTCGGGACGATGAAGTAGCATCTGAAGCGACTCACCCAGCGACTCATCCTGCTTTCTCGAGAGGAAGCATTGCAGTGAGCTCCTTCTTCTGAATGATGGACTCCAGACTCTTGGTAGTGATAATCTTCCTCGGTTTCTCGCTGACAGCGTCAGTGAAGCGGATTAAAGTCATTCCATCTCGTGTCCAGGCAGAGTGGAGGACCTTCTCTCTTACCAGTTTTCTCGCTCCTGCGAAGATTAGTGAATTCTGCTTAGTCAGATGTTCGTTGATGAATATTCGATTTGTACCGGATTGCCCCTTCAGAGTTCTGCGTGCAGCGAGAATTGAATTTCTGATTCTGCGGCTGATGAAGCGTACGACAACTGGACGTTGATTATTTTTGGAAGACCCAGGAATTCGATACGCGTACGAGATGTCAGATTCATTTAGTTTCACGCCCAACTTGTTATTACACAAATCCAAGACGTTGTGAATATCAGGCTCGTTGGGCGACGACGATGGCTGAGTAGACCAATATGAACCAGCTTGTGGCATCGTAGTCGCGTTTTCAGGCAGACCGTATATTACGAGGTTATCAAGCCGTGACAAGTTGTCATTCTCGTCAACTCTTGCCCTAAGAAGCTCATTCTCAGCTTCTAGAGCTGTTACTTTAGAGTTAATCTCTTCACAGTGAGTTGTTAGCAAGGCTTCCGCTGATTTTGCAACCATGTTGTCCAGTTTCGCTGAGAATGCTTCAATAAGTTCATTGAAGAGACCTTCCATAATAGGTCTAAAGGTTTTAGTGAGCAATAGAATCACTCTTTCGTCCTGAAGAGACTCAAGTAAGTCGTCGATTTTGATACTTTTTTTGGACATGTTTTTCTTTTTAAGTTTTATCCAGAAGTGTTAAACCATAACAGCGTTAGACAATGAGTGAATTATCGTTAACACGTGCGGGTATTTCAAACGGAGTAGATCGATACGCAGCGCTGTCTTCATACTATTATATTTAGATTTGAAAACTTCATGAATGTAGCAAAAACTGCGAACAAACCCTCGACAATGACATAGTAAGGCTCCTTGAAAAGAATAATGCACTTTACCAACTTAAACCTAGTAAAAAATTAAAATTATCGGAGCTATCGCTGAACATGCTTGTCAACCGGCCGCCATCTTGCATAGAGTATCTTGAAAAATTTAAGATTGGTCGCCGGATGATCGGATCGCTTTCAAAGAACCCATAGATTTATGACGTCATCACTTCTTTACTTCGCTTTAGGCGGCCGATTTTATAGCGCCCGCATTCGCTAAATTATACTAAAAACACTGATAATAATATTATGAACGGTTGATCGCAAGACAATGACAATGGATACCGGTAATTAATATAGTACCGTGTCGTCGTACGTATACAGGCCATCTGGATATTACCGGTATTTAGGGCGGACGGGTTTAGGCAAAAGACCCAAAATTCGCCGGCAAATGCTGGCCACAACGGATGGTGACGAACCCGTCTCGCAAAGGCGGTTGCAATGGGAGCTGGGCTGGGGCGAAAATCTACATTTCACCGACAACGCCAGGCACCCCAGGCTGGGACCGGGTTGGGGCCGATGGAAGAAGGTGGGGTGAGAAAGGCTAAGTGGGAACGGGGTCAGCGTGGCTGTGGACCAAATATCGAAATTTCCCGGGCAACGCCGGGTAATTCAGCTAGTTTACTATAGAGTATAGACCTTTAATAATTATAATAATAATAATTATTATAAGCCTAATATCTTTTCAGCCGTCAACTATAATAGGACCTGATTGAAGTCATGGTTTTCGTCATCATCATCGTCGTCGTGGTCATCATCATCATCGTCGTCGTCATGATCATCATCATCGTCATCATCATCATCATCATCGTCGTCGTCGTCGTCATCGTCGTCAACATTCAATTATAAGACAGCTAAACTGTAAAAAAAAGAAAGCTAATAACAAGCAGTCAGTTAGGCTACTATAAAATTTTTGTTCTGTATAATTGTAGTCGTATGTGCGTTTTCCGTCAGTTTTACTCATAGAATCAAGATAAAAGAACATACTCATCTGTATGCGGCTAAAGTGACTAAGCTGCAAAACGAGATCTACATAGCCTTTGTATCGTTTATCAATCAATCAATACTATCAATCAATACTTTATTGATCATCATGTATATGTATACATACAGTATAGCACAAACAAACAGTAGTTGAAAATGTCACATGCATTGATGTCAAAGGGTTAAGCCCAAAGGAACGTAAGGTTCCGCTAACAGGGTTGCCCTAATTACATGAAGAATCAATCTATCATCAACTTTCTGCATAACAGTATATGTGTATAGACAGTTGTATATGATCAAGGTGTAAACAATCTCTTCCATTTTACAAGTTTATCGAAATGCATTGAATGTAAGTTATGCAACTTAAACAAGTGGGGGAAAACAAAATAACAGACTAAACTAAACTAAACTAGACTAAAAAAAGCTAAACACAACAGTTAAGAAAATACAACAGTGCACGTGTAGGTAGCGCACTTCAAAACAAACCATTTTGTGCAATTATGCAATAGTATCCAAAAGAAATAATTTCAATTTGTATTTGAATTGGTACATTGTAGATACACAAGTAAGATCAATAGGCAGAGAATTCCACATCAACGGTCCACATATTCTAATACTATGCAGTCCAGTAGTGGTACGAACACTTCTTTGGTGGTATCTATTTACAGATCGTGTATAATGTCCATGAACATCTGAATTTTTACAAAACCAGTGGTTGAAGCTTGTTATGATTAGATTTCTGTGAAGTTTATACATAAATACTCCTATTTGTAGTTTATTAATGTAGTCAAAAGGCAGAATTTTCAAATCACTGAATAATGGTTGTGTGTGGGCTCTAAAAGGTGCATTGCATATAATTCGAACAGCTCGCTTTTGTAGGGTTGTCAAAATAGTTAAACGAGTGTGGTATGTGGAAGCCCACGTAATATTACAATATGACATATAAGGGTATATCAAAGAGTAATATAAATTCACAAGTATATCTCGCGGCATAAGGTGTCGAACACGAGAGATTATGCCTATATTTTTTGATATCTTTTTGGATATAGAGTTTATATGCTCCCTCCATGTTAATTGTTCATCAATGTGAACACCCAAAAATTTGGTTGATGATACCCTAGAAATACATTGTTCATCTATTTTAATCGATATATTGCAATTTGTTGCTGTTCTAAGTTTAATTTTAGAGCAGAACAAAATAAAATTCGTCTTCTCAAGGTTCAGCGATAATTTGTTGGCTTTGAACCAATCGCCTACAAGTTTTAATTCGGCATTAATTTTGTTAACCAAGACTTCAATAACTTTATCTGACATAAACACATTGGTGTCATCAGCAAACATGACAAAGCTGAGTAATGACGAGCTGTTCGAAATATCATTCACATATATTAGGAACAAAAGTGGACCCAATACGGAACCTTGTGGCACACCACAAGTAACATCAGTTTCATGTGAAATGTTCCCGTTATATAAGACACTCTGCTTTCTATTTCTTAAGTAATCTATAAGCCAATCAAGACATACACCTCTTATGCCATAATGTTCAAGTTTGCTTATCAGAATTTTATGATTCACCGTGTCAAATGCTTTAGATAAGTCAAAGAAGACACCCATAGAAAAGTGGTTTTCCTCCTTGGCTTCAGAGATTTTATCATACATTTCCATTACGGCCATGTATGTAGAGTGGCCTGTTTACTCTTTCTTCTGTAATTCATGTCTTTGAAGATCAAAATCCATTTAATTGGCAAAAGGAAATCGAATTAACAGAGATTAAATTTCCGCATGACATTCGATACAATGAGAAGGAAAATTGTCTTTACGTCGCTGACTATTATTTGCTATATAGTGAAAGTAAAGTCTGGAAGATAACAAGAGAAGGAGAATGCGGACACAAAATCATCAAATGGCTGACAATTGATGATCGTCTACCACAAAGTATGTCAGTGTCGAATGATGGTCAGTTCATGACTTTCAATTATTTTCCGTCCTCTCTGAAGATCTACGGATCAGACGCAGAACTTACTCGATCCATTCAGTTACCAAGAGACATCTACTATCCTCTTCATTCAGTGGAAACATCTATCGGGAATTTCATCATACTTCATGAGTGGATAGAAGATAAGGTAGAGAATGAGTCGAACGGGTTAGCGGGGGTAATGAATCGTGGCATATGCGAATTGAGCAGAGATGGACAGACGATCATCCGTCGTTTCATTCCTTCAAATGAAACACAACAACTGAATGCTTCTGCTTATCTCTCAATCGATTCAGAGGATCGCGTGTTTGTGGCTGACTCTGGGAATGGTAGAGTGATTCTCTTGGATTCCGATCTAAGATGGAATAAAATTCTTATTCCAACAGGAGAGAAAGAAGAAAAATTAGTGGGGATCGAGCGGCCAAACAGATTATGTTACGACGAAAAAAAGAATCAACTGATTGTCGCAGGATACCAAGTTAATGTTTACTCTTTAAGTTGGAAATAAACCCATTTTGTCCAAAACTTCCTTCCAAACTAAATTGCTAATTTTATCAGTATAGGTCTATGTTTGAATATTTAGCAAAAATGGGAATACTTTAGCAAAAAATTAGGAACACTTTCCTTCTCTTAATTTGAAATTTTGTGCATCCTCCACATTGGGGAAATTGTATTGCATTGTATCCATGAATTTATAACGCCTCTCCCAATAACAATCAGAGGCGCTTCCAGTACGAAAACCGCAGACTGTGGAGCGAAGCAGCAAGACTAGTGTCGCAGCCGACCTTGCGTAATGGAGAAACCTTGTCGCCCGATGACCCGAAAGGAATTAAAGCAACTGAGAGAGAGAGAGAGAGAGAGAGAGAGAGAGAGAGAGAGAGAGAGAGAGAGAGAGAGAGAGAGAGAGAGAGAGAGAGAGAGAGAGAGAGAGAGAGAGAGAGAGAGAGAGAGAGAGAGAGAGAGAGAGAGAGAGAGAGAGAGAGAGAGAGAGAGAGAGAGAGAGAGAGAGAGAGAGAGAGAGAGAGACAGAGAGAGAGACAGAGAGAGTCATAGACAGACAGAGAGAGGCCTTTGATCATAATTCATTCATTTGCCAGTTCCCTTTAGGTTACTACAACTCACTTCTCTGGGCTTCAAAACAGCGACTAAACACACTCTTCAATCCCCTTCAATCGGTCTTAAATGCTGGCTCTTATCTTGAACTATAGCTGCTTAATTTTTTCAACATCGAATGTGTGCTGAGGATGGTCCTCCATTTTATCTTCCTCCCTTATTAAGGACTAAACTGATCATTCGCTTTTGTTCATCAATCTTTCTTTTCTTTTCTTCCCGAGTTTCCATGCTGAGAGTGCATCTGATTAGCCATAGATATGATGCGATCATTGAGTAGTGACGTGAGATGAAGAACTAGATAAGAGGGCGCCAATGTGTGCTTTGCCTGGGCGGAATTTGGGCTAAATATATATGGCCGGTGTCGCATAGCAGAGTCTCCCCCTAAAAGTCTCCACCGAGACTCTATTTTGAAGATTCTGCCCCGGAGGATCTGTTTCGGAATAAATTTACTTTATTTCAATGCGCGATTTGATACAGCCGCATCAGAATTTCATCTGCCCAAAAATTATGTCCGAAAGTTTGTCCGTCTACTTCTTATGAAAAATTTGCAAAACGTTCTCTTGCGAATTTGTAAGTCAATGCGACTGTTTTCAACTCACAACTCACTTAAATACCCGAGATATGGATATTTTACATTTCGATGTGCCATGGTGATTAATAGAGCAAAATTAAGACGCTCGTTCACCGTTATATCAAGGCGTCATCACTGTATCGTTCATCTCGCTTAACAGAGCCTTTATAGAGGCAGAGCTAAACCATCGATAGGCTATCCATATTTTGTCTCAATATAGATTTAGATGGTCTAAACACGTGTTCAAGTGGATTTGCCATAATATGCCAATATAAAATAATTATTATGGTAGTATGAATAGAATAGATCACCACAATATAAAAAATGACAATAATCATGAATAATACATAATATCGCCTCGTACCTGGACAGTGGACATTTACAAAGTGCCCTTCGCGAAACGAACTATTCAGGGGCGATCTCGGTGCGTAAACACCGCGGGGCAAAATATTTTAAGAAAAACTATTTAAAGCAACGAGTAGATAAAGAGGAGACCCAGACAATACCTTTGGCCGCAGAGGAGGGGAAGTCATTTAAAGCAGGTTTTGTGTCATATTATGATAACTATTATTATTGTTTAGTCAAAATTATTTCAAAAATGAACCTTCTATCTCATCAAGTTTTTTCATGATTAATTACAAATTTGTTCATCAACCAAGAAATGCTTTAAATAACCAATCCAGTTTTGATTTAATGAACAATTCTTTTCATCCATCCATCCACTTTTGTCTGACGAACTGTTTTCATCAGCACAATTATGCATATTTACTATATACATTTAATATTTAATGAATAGGTCTAATATCTTTACAGACGTCAACTAAAAGACCTGATTGAACCCATAGTAATCGGCATCATCATTATCATCATCATCGTCATCATCGTCGTCGTCTTGGTCATCGTCATCATCATCGTCGTCATCGTCGTCGTCATCATCATCATCGTCATCATCGTCATCATCATCGTCGTCGTCGTCTTGGTCATCGTCATCATCATCGTCATCGTCATAATCGTCGTCGTCGTCGTCGTCAACATTCAGTTATAAGACAGACAAACTGTAAAAAAGAAAGCTAATAACAAGCAGTCAATTATTTTTCGAATTATTAATTATTTTGTCTCTATTTTGTTCTGTGTAATTGTAGTCGTGTTTGCGTTTTCCGTCAGTTTTACTCAGAGAATCAAGACACAAGAAAATAAAGATATGCACTTGCGTAGGGTGACTAAGCTGCGAAACAAATTCTACATACTGTCTGCATCGTATTCTCTTCCTCTTCCTCCACATGTAATTCATGTCTTTGACGATAAAAATATATTTCATTGGCAAAAGGAAGTCAAATTAAATGGGATTGAACTTCTCGATGACATTCGATCCAATGAGAGGGGAAATTGTCTTTACGTCACAGACTACGGTAACGTTTGGAAGATAACAAGAGAAGGAGATGGCGGACGCAAACTCATTAAATGGCTTAAATTAATTATAATATTATACCATAAAATTATAGTCTTTCAATGTCGAATGATGGTCAGTTCGTGATTTTCAATAAATCATCGTCCTCTCTGATGATCTACGGATCAGACGCAAAACTTATTCGATCCATTCAGTTACCAACAGACATCAGAGAGCCTTTTCAAGCAGTGAAAACATCCATCGGGAATTACATCATATTTCATAGGTGGATACAAGAGAAGGGAGAGAATGAGGCGAATGGGCTAGCTGGGGTAATGAAGTGGGACATATGCGGCTGCTGGTCCACGATGCTGGTCCTTTCGCTATTCGATCGTCTGGGTCAATCGAATTGACCAGAGATGGACAGATGGTGCGTCGTTTTATTCCTTCAGATGAAACACAAGACCTGCATTATTCTGAATATATCTCAATCGATTCAGAGGATCGCGTGTTTGTGGTTGACTATGGGAATAGTAATGTGATTCTCTTGGATTCCGATCTAAGTTGGAATAAAATCCTTATTCCAACAGGAGACAAAGAAGAAATGGTGATACGAAGACCACACAGATTATATTACGACGAAGAAAAGAATCAACTGATCGTCGCAGGAAATCAAGCTAATGTTTACTCTTTATGTCTGAAATAAACTTTTGCCAAAAGCTTCCTTCCAAATTAAACTAGGCCTACTAACTTTATCAATATGTTCGAATATTTAGCATATATTATGGGATTAATTTAGCCTAGAAATTTGAAACAGTTTCTTTCTCTTATTATGAAATTTTGTGCATCCTCCCCATTGCAGAAATTATATTGTATTGCATTGAATCCATGAATTTATAACGCACCTCTCACAGTGCAATCCAATCGGAGGCGTCCCCAGTGCGAAAAAAACAGAGGGAAGAAAGTAGATTGAGATAGCGAAATATGCGCTTCGGGTACCAGAATTTATAAAGCGCCTCTCACAGTTCACATCAATCAGAGGCGCTTCCTGTACGAAAACCCCAGAGAGAAGTGAGCCGTTGTATCAGTTTGCTGCATGATGCCTGGCGCCGGACTCCAGCTGGATTCCAGTTGATGCTCAACGCCGCAGCGAGGCTTGTCTGCAGCTGTAGCAGAAAATACGATCACGTTACGCCGCTCCTCTCCACCGGCTGCCTTTTCCATTTCGTATTGAGTTTAAGCTTTGTCTTCTTGTCTTCAAATCACTTCACGGAGCTGCGCACGGGTATCTGCGCGATTGATGCGAAGAGACTAATTCCTTCGCGGTCGGGCTTCGGCTCCGATCATCTGAGAGAACCTATCTGCGTGTGCGAAGGATGAGAACGCGCTTCGGCGATCGTGCTTTCGGCCGCTTTCTGGTCCTCGATGCTGGTCCTTTCACTATTTGATCGTCTGGGTCAGTCGATTTTTTAAAGTCTATGTTAAAACAACCCTTGTTCTCTAGGGCTAATATTATTACGCCTGTTATCTGCTTGATAAGGCGCCCTTGTAACGGCGTGGCTGTGCTACGGCGCAATAGAAGTTGCCGTAAGTATTAGGCCAAATAAGACGAGTAACATTAATTAGGTAATTTGATCTACAATTAGTCTGGCGTCTGCACTTAAAACGTATTGGGAGGGTAGGAACCTTTAGAAGACCAACAAAGAGGGAGGGAGTTGCAGAAATCAAATTTCTTGGCAGACGAAGGCGTGGACTATCCAGGTAAAGACAGAAGATGATACAGGGCGTCGGATTATTGCCCTAAACCGTCTTATTATTCTAAGTGCTTTCATAATAATTACAATCTCAAAAGTTTCCATTCGCTATATGTTGAATTTAAATTCAAGTTTCAATGCGTGCGCGCAGCATCTTCAAATCATTTACAACACATTTTAGTCATGTTTTCCTCATTCATCCGACTTCTTCTTCTATGTAGGCAATAACTTACTTCTACGTGTACCTCTCGTTCTACTTCTACTACCTTATAACTCTTTTAAACCCATGCTAAAAACACACTTGTTCATTAGGACTCATCCCGCTTGTTAGCTCTTTTGTTAGGCGCCTTCGAAACATATTTTGGCGGTTTTACATTATAGGAAGGAGGGAGAGGGAGAAAGAGGGAGGGAGTTACCCCAGCTAGTTATAAATATTATTATTATTATTATTATTATTATTATTATTATTATTATTATTATTATTATTATTATTATTATTATTATCATCATCATCAATTTATTATTATTATTTCAAATATCTTGATTGCTCAATGCTCATCCAGTTTTCAGTTTTGCTGTTACATTATTTTAGCATCAATGCCATGACTTCATCTCTCATCCAACTGACATTTCTGCTATAAAGATGCTCATCAAAAATCTGCATTTAGTGTTAGTACAATCACTCAACATTAAAACCGTGTTTTATTGCTCATCCAACTTCTAGTTTCCTGCATCAAAATATTCGCTGACTTGCTGTAGGATCATGCATTAAGAGCTAAAACTCATGCAATAGCAATTAATTTAGAATGCTAAAGCAAAAGTCTGGCATGAACCTGGAGGAGCTAAGAGAGGCAACAAGAGAGAGGAGACACTGGAGAGGATACATCACGTCTGTCGCCAGAGCTCCAAGAGCTGACGGCACCAGGTGACCAGATGAAAGCAATTAGGCCTACTAGCTTAACGATTGCCTTACTTTTCCATCACGTATAATTTACCTGTCCAGTCTATTCGGGTTTTCTATCAAAACGTTCAGCACTGCTGTCAGTCTAACCAAAAATTGACTTTACTGTGGTAGTTAATCGCCATTTATAAGTATCTACATTCTACAGTTCGTGCACTATAATTACTTTGACTTCGTTACGGCAATCAACGAAAAAAATTCCTCGGATTTTTGTTCTTCAAATCCACCAATAGCAATCATTACAAAATTCAGATTAAACAACTATTTCACGCGTATCAAACAACTCAACCTTAAAACTCCTTTGGTGCATCCACCCTATGTGACCCACAAGACGCGTCTCCCAATTTTTTAGAGGCTTGGGACGGTCCCAAACTTCCGACGTGAGGCTTGAGAGCTTGAGGCTCCCAACTGTTGCCACCGACTAGTGCTAATAGCCGTTTCAAAATAGTTTTGCATAATAAGAACGTAGCTTCTCAGCATTAAGCCTGAGTCACGAGCGTTTTAATGCTGCATGTATAGGCTAGGCTACATTCTAGTCCGACCGTGTTGGCCTCTCACAAGTGGACTTCTTAAGATTGTCACCGAATTTTACAGAGTGGAAATTTGAAAGAATTAACAATTGGAGGAGACGATTTTGAAGTCTTAAACCACGACTGTCTATCCTGAAATGATGAGCAATCTGGTAAAATGACAGCCTAAAATGCTACCATACTCCTACTCAGAATTTCCATTAGGTCCCCCCCAAATATACCTAAATCGCCATCTCTCTTCACTCTTTCTCTCTACACTTCTCTTTGCTGTCTGCTCCTACAAGACAACGTGCTCTATCCGCACATCCCTCCTTCTATCGTTCAGACCCTCTCTCTGCCTCTCTGTCTTTCTCTATGTCTCTGTCTCTCTCTCTGTCTCTCTCTCTCGCAACTTTCCAGCATAATATTATATTTAGATCTACAGCCAGATGCGTCGCACAATTATTAATAATAATAGCAAGCGCAATACAAAAATAATAAGCTTACACTTATCGTAATCCGCTTGGGTAAACGAGTAGCCTACATTGATTCGGTCGCTGATAATTATGAAGAAAGAAAAAAAAATGGTCGGTCCAGATTAAGACATAATAGACCGCTCTGAACCACAATCCTTACAACCTTACACCAGCCTAATGTTTCACGCTAAAAAAGTAAGTGAGCGTGTTAGTTTAAGTAAACATTGTAGGGCCTACAATGCTGTCGTGAGCGTCGGTGAGGTTGAGGTGAGACGTCGTGAGTGTTGATTTTAGTAAGGCTAGAAACATGGGCGCCCACACGATTTAATGGGGATTAATATATAAATTATGTAATTAAAAACTATAGGCAACTCACACAATTAGGCCTACGTTGTCTCAATATAACGTAACAAAACGAAACAACCTTTCAACAGTTTCCAAATAGGCCTATTATGATTTATGGCATAACGATGGCCAAGAGCACAGACGTCGTATCTGCAATTTTTCCAGAAAATCACTTTTTGACGCTATTCAATGCGTAAAATTATTCTTCACAGCCTAATAAAGGTCGTATGTACATACGATGAATAAGCAGTAAGATATCGTTCAGAATCTGTATGTCGTATTTGCAAGTTAAGGTCACAAACGTCGTATATATCACAGATACGACATAAATTTTGTGCAGTAATTTCTGCCACATACGACATTTGTGCAGTAATTTCTGCCACACACAAAATTTGTGCATTTGGTGGGGGCCGAGCCCCTAGCCCCCTACCGCCACCACTGTGTATGAAAAAGCAACATGATTGTAACAGATAGTTTTGTTCTGTCGTCTTAAATGCTCTTGTTCTTGCGCATACGATGATCGTGCGGTTGTCCGTCAAAAATAATCTACTGCACAGATGTCGTATATTTAAGACCTTTAATTACATTTTAAAAGCCTTTCAATATGCTGTTGCATAAAATACACTGACAATGTCAGTTGCTGAATTAAAATAAACATCTTGGCTATCTCACTTTTTATGAGAAAGGAACATGTATCTTGAAAAAGGTTTTTTCTACTTCCTGAAAAGTTTTGGCTTTTGCACATACGACGTCTGTGCTCTTGGCAATAGGTAGCCTACATGTATGTTGAGTAGCCAATAAAAATTCTAGATGCCTTCCCGTATATTCACGCGTTACCCCGGTGTAGTTTTTATTATCACACGAATGCCATTGAACTTTGAAGTGGCTTTTAACTTCCTTTTCTTTCCTAATAATTTTATCATTTCTTTCTCACAGCAACAGCTTCCAAGAAGTATGTTATGTTTTGCAATTGCATACTATGATACTATGATTATTTTGTAAGTGTGCACCTTTAGGCTGTCCGGTAACAATTCTTATTCGATGTTCCCGCAGTGCATTTGCAGTCTGCACACAGTGCACAGTGCACAATAAATATATTACTTACTTACTTACTTTACTTTTCCGGTTTTCTCATAGTGTACGGTTTTATACCCTTCTCATATACAATTACGTCACTTCTATGTTATCGTAATTGCTTTATGACGTATGATAAATATATTATAATTTTTTTATGGCCGCGAAGTCGTTTTAAGAATCCAGACGCACAATATAATATTATAGCTCTGCTAAGGATTATTCCTGAGTTTCTTTTAAACATTTTTTCGGTACAGTGGACCGATGAAGACGTTAACATGGTAAGTGGACTTAATCCAATTTGATCAGAACCAAAAATTTTATAACTTATCGCAATCATAATCTCTAAATTACAGGGCTATTTTTAAGGAAGTTTTAGAACTGCACAACTCCTTTTCTCCTTTCCAGTTTCCATGGCAAATTACTCCCAATCGGAGAACAACTGCAGGGTGACTAGGCGGTTATGAGTACAGTGACGTCATCAAGGCCAAGGTCAAGGTTATGGCCAAGGTCAAGGTCATCTTACTTAGGTCACATTAAATAGGGTATAATATTTAGGTCATATTAATTAGGTAATATTAATTGGGTCATTCTAATTAGCTAAATTAATTAGGTCATAACAACTATATTATATTTTATATTAGGCCTATATTATTAATAATAATTAGAATTGATTAATTGTAGCAATTACATAAACATAATTAGCAGCCGCAAGCCCCACTACGACCGAAAATCACTAATCGGAAGTGCCGCGGGGCATTATGAGAGCTGCACTGGCTTCCACTTCTCGGCGGCCTCTCCTCCATTCATTCAAATTTCAATTCCTCACTCTTAAACTGAACCCTAATTAGCAGCGCAAGCCCACTCCGACCGTAAATGACTCATCCTATGCTCTAATTAAGATGACCTTGACCTTGGCCATGACCTTGACCTTGATGACGCCACTGCGCTCATGACCGCCTACTCACCCAACTGAGGACAATGACCTTTTTGCTAGTTTTAACTGTACAGAAGTGCTTCTATAACAGCAAAATTCATTTAGAACTGCACTTTCTGTGTACAACTGCACGTTAAAAAAGCCCTGCTAAATTCCTGAAGCGCCACTCGAAAGCTAAGTTCAGAACGCCAGCTTATTCACGATCGCAGGGTCTAGTAAGAAGGGTTGTCGGTATGAAAGTTCTGAAAGTCCTGAGTGTGCATTATTGGCTGAATGCCATTATTTTAACCGCTTAACCGCCACACGCCGGATATATCCGGCGCCAGCCAAAAATCCTCGCACCTTACCACCGGATAAATCCGGCATAAACGTAAATTACGTAATGACGCAGGCATAGTGCTGGCGTGGCGTAATTTCATGCAGTAAGGCGCATAATATATTAGCAGAGGTTGTCAAAGGATATATTTGGGACAAAAATCTTTTTCCTAGGCTACTTCCGGTCTGATTAAGCCGAAGCAACAATTACGTATGGTAACATACAAAAGTGTACAAGCAAGGAAGTTTTACAAAGAATTGTATACACAGTAATTCAGATGTAGAGTTAGATTATTACAGCGATTTAGATAGTAATAAATCCAATGACGAAACACGGGCAATACAGAGTACTGTAGTGGCCATATTATTATGGACAAGGCTGAAAAACCAGATATTTTCACATTTCGCACTTATTTTATGCCATCAAAGGACTGAGAACATCATATAACATACCAAATTACACAGCCGATAATTATATGGCCACAGGGGCGCCGTTAGGCGTACGCACTTACGCAAGTGCGTACAGCGCGGAAAGGCAAAAAAATTACAAATTGTAAATTATAGCGTGAAATATTATAAGCGATGAAATTCTATTGAATCTACTTTAGTAGAGGACCACGTACACTTCTCACTCACTGCATGCCCATTAAAGATCGTCATAACAGTTCATAACTTCATTTCGCGTATTCTTATTTTGTGCAAATTGTGCGTACAGAAAAAAGTGCGTACAGAAGTTGTGCGTACAGAAAAAAGGTGCGTACAGAAAAAAAATCCTGGCGGCGCCGCTGTATGGCCACTACTGTAATTCAGGATGCAGGAAACGATTACGACGATGACATCGACGATGGATCGCATGCGCGACAAGACGCAAATCAAAACAATGAGTCAGATACAGATGGGTGATGGAGTTGTCCACACTTTGTATGGACGCCTGCTGGCAATACATCCTGTAAACCCATCCTGTACCCGTTTGCCGGGGTTAGAGGTGTGTCCGTTGATGTAGGCTAAATAATTTCACAACCGGCCAATTCTATACTTTATTGGTTTCTTCTGATGTTATCCGCCACTAAGCCTTTGTTACTGTAAGGATATTTCTTACTTGTCCATAGATTTTTTACCTGTCCATATACATTTTTTACCTGTCAACAGATATTTTACCTGTCCATAAATATTTTTGTCACTCTACGATATTTCTTGATTGTTTTTGTTTTTGTTTATAAGCTTGCTTGTTCAGAAAATGTAAAAAAAATAATTACGCAACTAACAATAAGCCACACAAATTTCGATATTTTTACCCATAATTATGGTGCGGCGCCAGGATTTTTTGGCTTGCGGCGGTCAAGCGGTAGGGGAGAACAGGCACCCTTGATCCCGATGCACCCTTGATCCTTTGACGTTTTCTCTGGAATTACTTACTTACTTGACTGTGGCAGGGCACCAGACTATGTATAATAATGATCATTTGCATGTGGCTGCGTTTTGGGCTTTCATTATTTCTTTGTTTACCTTCTATAGCTGTCACATGATTTCATAGCCGAAAATTGTAGTTTTTCGCTCATCTAACGAACCTCATAAAATGGAACTTACTTCAAATCTCGTCATTTGCGTTACATATATTGGGACAGAAAATAGTATTCTTACCATACAGATATATTTTTGGCGATATATTGGAAGCGATGATAAAGTTTTAGTATTTTTTGTGAAAAGACTATGGTGAGGCACCCTTGATCCTAGCATGCGTGTGCACCCATGATCCCCAGGTTAATGGTGCGCACGTGACGAATTATGAATACAAAGATAAACTAATTAATCTTTGCGCGCACCATAAGCTTCATTTCTCGAAAATAAATCATTATATCGCATATGAATTTGTTATAAACAATTTGCAATTTATTGTAGGCAGTGTTCAGATATATTTACGGGTCAATCTTTCCTAAGCTCTGTGGAGGACCATGATCTACAGCATAGCCATAGGATCACAGTTGACTGCAAACAGTAATTTTAATCTGTCTGCACATGAGCTTGTTGACTTATTGAAGCAATATTTTTTCAATTATAGGAAATTTTAAAATAAAACATTATGAAGAGTCTGGATCATGAAAGATTCTAAACAACCCCATTGTGGGCACTCTATGGGTGATTTTCCCTGATGGAGCTAAAGAATAGACTCATGTCATATTTTACATTATAAGGCCCCTACATGTATTTACGCCTTGCTGTTCAATGCAAAACTGCATAAAGTTTGACAAAATTGCTATTTTAGCAAATTATCCTAAATCAGGTTTTTTATTCACATTGCCATGTATAGGCCAATTTTAAGCCTGCCTAATTCATTAAAAAATTGTATAAAGTTTAACCCAAAAGCTAGAGTTAATGCAAGATTTGTGTTCTGGTTTTCAATTCTACCCTCACTTTTGTTATTTTCATTAAAATGGCCTGTTTTATAGTATGTTTCAACATAGCAGATCAAGGGTTCCTACATAGGATCAAGGGTGCCAATATAGGGGATCAAGGGTGCCAACCTGTGGGCACCCTTGATCTCTTTTGGGTACCTCGACTAAATTTATAATATCTTTTGTCAATGAAATTTATTTAGAGGATTAAATATCTTGGATGATGCGCAACATAATTCTCTATCAAATGATACCTTAAAATATTTACCAAAGCTTATATATTCACTTAAATTCAGAAAAATCTAAAAAGAGGATCAAGGGTGCCTGTTCTCCCCTATATAGCGCATACGATAGTCTAGGTCTGCCGTTAATTTAACGCAGGAACTTGCTTATTTATAACGTACGCAGGTTCACAAGTGTAAGATCTGATTTGCTTGATATAATGTTGAAATATTAAATTTTTTCAGGGTTGCGCGTATCAACAGAAATCAGGTCATCCGTTCACTGAATTTTGTGTCTTTCTCGGCCTAATTCTCACTACAGAAACGAGACAATTCTCGAATTCAACGCACAGTAGGCACACTATTAGGATATTTATATTAGTTGCATGGATTCTAAGAAATTAGATGGGGAAAGACAGTTTGCGTACGGGTATTGGAAAAGTTAATGAGTTTGGTGATTCAATAGTCAAATGTCTTTGGAGATCGAACTCAACCGAAGCAAATGAAAACATTGAGTTCGCAATTTAATGCGCTTTGGAAGAAACGGTTTGCTGACTTGACGTCAGAATGGTAGATAGGCTTACCTACAACTTCCAGATACTGAAAGCAACGATTTAAAATGCGTGGCTGATGATGTACATGCAATGAACTGCTTTCGAGTATCAACTCCTTCAAATATTAGGCTAATCACAGCAATTGATTGAGAGTCGGTCGATTACAAAAAGAGTGGCAATTAACGAACCTGAAGCTGTCTGCCGTGGCTAAAGCATTTCCCTGTGATAACTTTTGTCATTATGTCATGGATTTGGATGTCTTTACGTTGGATGAGACACTTAGATTTTCAACGCACATCAATCAGCGGACTCGCGTTTGTTACAACCAAATTCGTCAGCTACGGTTCACGTGTTGGAACCTCAACCTCAAGGCCGTAGCCAGGATTTTATTTGGGGTGGGGAGGGTGTTTTCTCGACCGTGATTTTTTGTTTTGGTCGTCGAAAACTTATCACAAACTTTTTTTTGTCATCGTCTGCTTTTCTTGCCTTTTTGGCTCGTAATTCGTTCACGGCGGTGCAAAACACACTATTTTCAAAGATTTTCGACTATTTTCTGCTCGAAATTAAATTACACACTGTAGCTCTTACATCATGTGCAAGCAAATTAGGCCTATTTAATTTTTACGCTGTTTCATTTCGGGAGAGTGTTCAAACACCAAATATACCCCCTAGCTATATGGCCTTGCTCAACCTGTCACTGTCAGCGTCGAGTTTTCTTTTGCCAAGAATCTAGTTATTATTTCCCGAATCGCTTACGTCCTAACAAAGTTCCATTCTGTCATAAAATGCTTGAATATCTGCCTTGCTGTCACTTCTAATCAATGTAACAGATCTAAGAAAATTCGCTAACAATTTATTTTGCTAGATTCCTATTTAATCATTTTTTATGTCAATCATCTGACAGGTCGATTCGACGTAATTGCTTTGTAGCATGCAACATGGTGAAAAGCGCCGGGATGTACATGGGTTCGCGAAATGTCACACAGAGTGGAAAAGCGTGCCAATCTTGGTCGGAAAACTATGCTCCACACGCAATTTCTGATGACATAACGGATGCTATGTTCCCTGACGGAAGCAAAGAAGCTGCGAAGAATTTCTGCCGAAATCCGGACATAGAAAGTAGGGACGGCGTGTGGTGCTACACGATGGACCCTAAAGTGGAATGGGAGTTCTGTGATCCTTGTCCTGGCAAGTACGAAGGCTATAATGGTTGGTATGCTTTGCATTTTCTTTGACTCGGCATTCGTTCCTTTAGGGGCTATTGCTTAGCACGACTGAAAGGCTCATCTTTCAACTGAGTAATGCTTTTAATGATGACCAGCGTGACAGGATCTTTTTCATGCTTTGCAAGTTTCTGCGTATATAGAGCTTGGATCAATATTCAATAAATAACATTAATGAATATCTTTTTATGTATAAGCATAAATTTATATAACTCAAGAAGGTAGTCAAGTTCACAAGTTTAAGAAAAGTTTCTGTTTCAATTCTTGAATCTGTTTTATATATTCGGCTAAATCGTATGAATTATAATTAATTTACTGTATTTAGCTATGCAAGTAGAAGCGCCCTCTTGAAATAATTCTCTTCGCCCCTCCCCATGCAACAAAACCTAAATCCGCCACTGCCGGTGTCACGAAATAGAGTATCCCTCGTATTAATCGTATCCACCCAAATGAAGAAAAGTCGAAAAAGCCACTTCCGCGTGTATATTTTTTGGCAAATTAATTTTCATCTGCTTTGTTTTGAACAATGACACTGACAGGTAAGTTTATTCCTACTAGATAATTTTTTGCTTTGGTTTTAGAGCCCTTAAAACTTTTAGAACACTTAAAAACACTCAGAGTCAATAAATATATTCGAGTTACCTTTCTCTGAACATTGCTTGAGACACCTAAAACAATAAATTAGCTTAGACACTTTCAATTTTGATTAAAGCGTAAAATTTTCAATTAGCATATAATATTATACTTATTTTTCAAAAAAGGGGATGGAATGGTTTTATCCCGCTGGATAGTCTAGGCCGGATAATTTCATTCGGGGGGATAGATTAATTGATGACAGCCATGATGGACTTCATTCGTTGCAAAATATCATGTCTTTAAGGCGATGAAACGATAATGCAAACAAGATCAAAACCGAAAACAATATCTAAGTCTGATTTGACATGACATTGCATTTCGTCCGTTATCGTTGTCATGCGCGCTTTGGTCAGTTGATTCTTTTGACAGCGCGCTAAGGTCGGATTTAACGTCTTAAGTAGCCTACAAATGGACACACAAAACTCGATTGTGCACTCGAGTCTCGGAGACCAGCCAATAAGCTGGCGCTATACAACTACGGTGGATAAGTTGGGCTCTCTGATGCAATTGATGAGATTATCGTAATTTTTGCATTTGTTTGTTTGTTTGAATGCGCACTTGTTATAGCGCCCCTTCAAGCTCTCTACTCAGAGGGGCCCCCGACTGCAGAGCGGACACTGCATCGAAGTTTCACGCCGAAGCGCTGAGCAATTGCGAGTGAAGGACTTGCCAAAGGTCCCTACGCAGCGACTTGAGGTAGATTCGAACCTCGAACCTTCTGGCTTCAAGGCAACGACGCCACCACTACACCACCGCACCCCCACAGCTTAAGTAACTTTTTTAATGCATTATCTTACCTTGCATTGTATCTGCATTACATTTACTTCATGATCTTAACATTCTTTAACTTCGTCTTCAAATTCAGCATGTGTGCTACCAGATAAAGGTGCAGGCTACATGGGAGTACTCGCTCATTCGAAATCCTTTCAAGAATGTCTACCTTGGTCTAATCAGTCAGAATCGTCGTTTGTATTCCCAGATGGATCTGCACACGATGCAGAGAACTACTGCCGGTACATGCAGAGAAGTGTCTTATTCTTGCAAAATGTTTAGTTGCCAGTGGCGGCACCAGGGGGGGGTAGGAGGCTAACTCCCCCAAACAGGTGATCAGTTTTTTGTACAGGGAAAATGATGAAATTTCGAGTTAGCTCCCCTAAAAAAGGTCTTGAGGTTTTTTGGGACAGGGAATCCGAAATATTTTCATGATATTTCGACAAAATGGCTAAAAAAGGTCGTCACAAATTTAGGCAAATGAAGAATGGAAAATTTCCTCCATCAGCCCCCCCCAAAAAAACTACTGAAATCCTGGCGCCGCCACTGTTAGTTGCGCTTGTGATTAGTTTAATGCACGAGAAGTGCAGCACAGTTTAGTCAGTCCGACTGTGCAAGATAACCGCCTGATAATTTGACGCATGCGCATGATTGTACAATGTAGGCTACAGTATGTGTGCATGAATGTACTTACACTTACAGCTATAAATCAACAGATGAAGTGAATTCAACCTTTGACTTAATTTTTCAAGTACACACACTACTGATCAACTTGCAAATAGTAGAGAAATTGCGTGCAACTGTGTTGTTCTAACATTTATTGCCGAAGATACCGTACGTCCTAGCAATATTACTGCTGAAAACAATCATGACCTCATCTTTAACTAAGCAATCATGACTGTAGTCTTAAGTTTACGATGAAGTCGAACAAAAGCAAGAAGAAGTAACAGTGTGACATCTATCAATTCGCATCATTTGATCTTCTTTAATGAATCCTTCCACCACTTCAAAATAATACGTTTCACAAACAATAGGCTTACTATTATCGTTGCCTGAGAATTGTCTTGTCATATCTCCAGTTTTTCTCTCTAAACCAGATGTTTAGAATTAACTTGTGGCATAAATGTTATGTGTGTGTACTTGTTACAGCGCCCCTTCAAGAAACTACTCAAAAGCGCTCCCGACTACAGCGCGGACGCTGAATCGGAGTAGGCCTAGTACTAAGTAGTTAAATAGTAGATTTTGCTTCCTACCTGTTTTGTTACAGCAACTTTTCAGTCGATTTTGAGATAATCAATTACTAAAATAAACACCTATTTACTTTTTTTATACTTATGACATTTTGTTCGTGACTTTGTGTCAGGTAACATGTCGTCAGTGTGGCATTTTGTTCGTGACATTTTATCGCATGACATTGTGTCATGGAACCGTCGACTAGACCAACTATAGATGCTTGGTGAAGGTACTGCCGCCGCTGGAAGGCAACACAAGGCATGCTTAGCTACCAACCACATACATTACTGATGTAACATATTTGTTCCTAATGACGCTTAACAGCAAGTGTGCAGCGCTGAGAGCGCTTCTGAGTAGCTTTCTGAAGAAGCGCTATATAAATATTCGGAACCAATCAACCACATACCGAAATTGTTTTCGTCATTGTTTATTACGATATGTTTCATTATACTAAATATTTGAGGCTTACACCAAACATTCATCTGATTTGTAAAGTGATCCTCAATAACTAAAGTTACCCTGCTCCTTGATTGTCATCTGTAGCGTCTCTTTAAGAGTAGGCCTCAGTCATCTGTGTCCTTCCCATTCAGCATCATTAAATGCTTTATTGCAAGCTAATCATTTCTCCTGGGCTAATAATTCTATAGGACGATGAGTATTAAACGCTGCATTATGTGAACTGAAAACGCGGAATTAGCACAAGGTTTTTTCTTCAGAAATCCAAATCCGTCTGTTCGCGATGGTCCGTGGTGTTATGTTAATGCGAGAGGAGCGACTTGGGATTATTGCGACGTCTGCAAGCGTAAGTATACGGCCTACACAATGTCGACAACATTATGTAAATTTATTCACTATAATTAGGCCTATCCCGCAAAATGTCACCCATAAATTATAATAAATTATTGGTAATATAATTCCACTTTTTCGGGTAGACATAATAGCCTAATTATGGAGAAATTCATTAGATGCCAGCTTCGCTGTTCACTGAATTTACGTGATCTGAAAAGTTACTTAGAGTTCACCGAAAAATTCAACACAGGATTTTCTATTATTGTTGATAGACAAAAATGAACCCAGAGCGATCAAAACCATTTTTTAAAATTTGTAGATATTCCTGCTCTGTACAAAATTCCAAGCTTAATATTTTATATTTTATATTACCAGATGGCGCAAGCAGGCTATTTATTCATGCGCTGGGTAGCAGCAACTATTGATGGATCTATCTATTCCACTGCATAACTTACGAGACCAGTCGTTTCTTCTGCATTATCAAAAATAATCCATTCCAGTTATTTTCGGCAGGGCCAATGGAGACCAAATAATTATGGATTCAGGTTGAAATGTGTCAAATTGTGGATGGCAGTTTATTAGCCTACATTTATGAGCAAAATCAATTAAGTAGGCCTACAATATTGACGATAAACCGTTGATATTAATAGGTTATTGTGACCTATCTTTAGCCAGTTTTTTTTACTTAGGCTACTTGCATTTATATTCTTTTTGAGTAATTTTTTGCCTCATTTAGTCCTAAGTCCTATGCGCTTTTTAAATTCTGGTCGTCTAATATTATCTAGTGGTATTGATGAATGTCTCTGTTAATTGGAACTACATTTCTATGTTGGCCTATTTCTTAAAATAAAACCTGTCGATGTTTTCTGTGTTTTCAATAGCTGGTGTCAGGTTAAAAATTTATGTGACTGACCTCGGTCTCGGTAATTATTATAGGTTAGCGTTGATTATCGTATTGTGTCTGCTGCATTTTGTATTACAGCATTTGAGGGGCAAGTTACAATTCAGCCGGGCAGCAACAATTGGGCAAATCACAATGGCGAGACAATGAGCCGTTTGGCTTGCCTTCACTGGTGTATTACCGTGACGTACTGTTTGGCTGTTGTCGTTAAAAAAGTCGATAGGGGTTCTTGTACATACATGACAAAATTCGGCGAAGAAGCCAAATCGGACGACAGTGTAGAGATCTACAGCGTTTACCGTAGCTGTCAGGGGGACACGGAAGGTGATTAAGATTGATTTTTCTCTTGAATTATCGTTGGACGTGAGGTTGGGGTATGGTCACTCCATAGCTAGCATACGTTACGCTATAGCGGGAAACGTGGTACGTCTATCAGCTGGGGTTATTTTTGTATAGCTTAGTAAATGTGGAATACGGACAATTTCAGGTATTTTGAAGGAACAATTTTTTCTTTTACAAGTTGCAGATTAAGACGAAACTGTATTTTACGTGGGTTAATGGTCCGTGGTAATGGAAAGGGTAGGGGCGGGGTAATGGGCCGTGGGCAATGTCCTAGACCGTGTCGTTATTCAATAATGATTTCTATAAAAGTCTAACGCACAACGTTGCCTAGCCTACTTACATGCAGCAGTGCTTGCAAAATATATGCTATTATTAGTTCGAAGCACTGTAGTCTCTCATTGAAATTTATACAAGTAGGCCTACAAGATCCTAGGGTGTTTGGCCTTTAGCATTTAGCATTTAAATGAAGTCGATGAAGCTAATATCTATACATCGATCTATTGTAAATAAGCCTAAAATCAGGGTTGGTTAAAAGAATTTTTAGAACTGCACAACTCCTTCATTTCTGTCTCATCCTCAATGGTAAATTACTTCCAGTCGGAAGTCAATGACCTTTTTGGCAAGTTTTAACTGTACAGAAGTCTTCTACAACAGCACAAATCCATTTAGAACTGCACGTTTTGTGTACAACTGCACGTTAAAAAATGCCCTGCCTAAAATATTGTCTGAAACTGTCACCCCACTAAGACTTTACGATGTTTTGTTGAGTCTACGAGGATTCAATGTAGGAACAAACTAATTACAGATTGGTTAGGCAGGGATACTAAACTACCTATCCGACGAAACTAGCTCACAGGCAGTGGGGGGGGGCAAAATTTTCATTTCTGCCCGAAAAATCTGATGACTTTTTTTTAGTCATCGCCTAAAATCTTAGGATTTTCTCGTCAGAAAATTCTGATGACCTTTTTTTAGTCATTTACTGTAAATCTTCAGAGAAAAGTTAGGTTTTTACCTCTGAGTGCCCGAAAAAAATTTGCCTGTGCCTGCTTGCCCGAAAAAAATCCGAATTTTTTCCCGTTCGTGCCTCTTTTGCCCAAAAAACACATTCGCCCAAAATTTGGGGGGCGTTTGCCCCTTTGGAGCCCCGCCTCCTACGCATATGCTCACAGGACAGAGTCTTGATTATAATTAAATATTCATACATGGATCAACAAGTCATTCTTGAGTAAAATGACATTGACAAGGAAGCATTTGCTGATTTAAAAAAACATTAACGAGAAATCTTGCTCGCTAAACAAGATGTCGAAGGACCGCAGTTTTTTTAATGCGGGCCGAAACGACTTCGAGTTCAATGACCTAGCCTACGGATTGAGCCTGGCAGGTACATTATTATCCGAAGTGCCCATCAAGGGAAACACAACCAATGAAAATCCAACTATTAACATACGTAGGGAGACCTAATATAAAGTCGGACATCAGGCAATCTCGGACAAAATTTGTGCCGGCCTGCCTAGCGTGTGAGACTTCGATCACCAGGTGGCAGTATATTAGATTTTATTTGCAGATGGTTCATCTAGTGATTAAAACTTATTAACCTCCATAGGAAGTTTGCCTCTATTTTAAAGACGCGATTGTTTTTGATGTAAATCGAATTTCTGAACTTTTGCAGGTTGACATAATGAAATCCTTTATTCAGTGTTAAGGGTTTACGATTATTTTTATTGCTGAAGACGAAGAGTTTTGATTTCTATTATATAGATTAATGTATGATGCCTGTTTTGCGTAACTTGTTTGAGCGATATTGAACTGGTATCACGCTTGAAACTGTAGCTGTATGCTGTCCGACTTTGCCATAGGTGCTTGTTTCAAAGTCGGACACTCTTGCTAAGACCTGCCTGAAGTGTGTCCGACTTTACCATCAGGGGCTTGTGGCAAAGTCGGACACTCTTGCTAGGACCTGCCCCTGTGTCCGACTTTGCGTAAATGAAGTTATGCTAATGCTTCAGATTTCTTATTTTTTCCACGTAGGCCTAGTTGCGACCATGGCAAGGATCCTAAATGTTGGCCAGAAACGAAAAACGAAGAAAAAGAAGTCACAGGAAACGCCAGCAGTTAGCCAAATAAAGTCACAAAAACGAAGACCAGAAAAGCTGAACAGTTGGAGTGAAGAAAAGATGAAATTGGCCCTAGAAGAGTTTAGAGACAAGAAAACTGGAATAAGGACATTGGCAAGACAATCTTTGTAGCTGGCCAAGACGTTGACTGACCTAAGCTTACTGATTTTTGATTTGGTATACCTATATTTCATTTACCTTCAGTGTTCAATGAAATTTTTCTATTAAATTTGGCGCAGATCTTGGTGAAAATCGTTCAGTTTATCGATTGTCCGACTTTAACAAAATATGGTTGAATCATCAAATTATTATTGTCCGACTTTAACAAAATATGGTTGAATCATCAAATTATTATTGTCCGACTTTAACAAAATATGGTTGAATCATCAAATTATTATTGTCCGACTTTAACAAAATATGGTTGAATCATCAAATTATTATTGTCCGACTTTAACAAAATATGGTTGAATCATCAAATTATTATTGTCCGACTTTAACAAAATATGGTTGAATCATCAAATTATTATTGTCCGACTTTAACAAAATATGGTTGAATCATCAAATTATTATTGTCCGACTTTAACAAAATATGGTTGAATCATCAAATTATTGTCCAGGTTTAACAACCAAGGTGTCCAGCTTTACCCGAAAAACCGAAAAGTCAAATTTTGTCAGCTCGCTATACTTGGCACTCTCCTGGTCGAGTTCATATAAAATTGGCCAGGTTTAACTGACTGCATTAGTTGCATGAGATGATAAGCTACACAATAAACTTTACCTCATGTAGATGTGACGCTGCGTTACGGAGTAACCTCGGTCAGAACAAAAGGGTGTCCGACTTATATGATAAGACCCTACTCCTATCCAAGCAATTTAATAGATTTAGAAAGATTTCATTATTCTGCTTAACATTATTATTTATTTGTTTATTTATTTATTCATTTGTTTATTTGTTTATTTATTCTGTATTTCATTGTTTATTTAAGTTGGTCGAATGACAATACTACAACTTATGATTAGTATTTAAACAACTTCTTATTTTTAATAGATAAGCCAAACTCCATGGGCGGAGTTTATCAGGGGGTAGGGGGCTAAGCCCTTCCACCCCCAGAAGACCCAGATTCATTCTTTTTACCATGCAAATGGTTTCTTTTTCCGGACTTAGCCCTCCTAAGAAGGTTTTAGCCCCTCGAAGAACGGAAACCAAACTCCGCCCATGCCAATCTCTCATTTACAATCAGCGGTCTCCAGCGACTTGCGTCTTAAGTAGGCTACATACCCACATTTTGAGTTTGACTGATTTGCAACTTATTGCTTGCATGAGAAATCGTCCGTTATAGCCTACACAAATAGATTTTTGCAAAGTCCTCAGTATTGCACATAACATGTAGGCCCCTATAGGCCTACACAATTCTAATGTAATGTGTTCCACGAATCGTTTGCAGCTAGTTTGTAATGTGTTTTTTTTAAATTTATTTAGGGAGGAAAGCTTATTACGTCGAATTTGTCGGCGTTACCACAAAAGATTCTGACTTTATGTCAAAAGATCAAACAATCGACGAATGCTTTGATGCATGCATTGTCAATCCGAGATGCCTCTACTTACAAAAGAACGTAGAAAACGACGAGTGCACCTCGCAGTGCAATGTTTGTTGCCCACAACAGGAGCACGCTGAAGGTGTTGTTACCAGATTTCCAGTATACTGCGATCCGGAATTGCGTGAGTATTAGAGCCTACGGTATATAATAATAATGATAGTTAGATCGACCTAATCTATTACTTTCCCTTCAATGCTTGTCACTTTTAAGAAAAACCTGGGCATATTGACCGTGTAATTATGAGTTTCACAAGGTGCTATCTCTTCGTACGGTTCCATGACAAAATGTCGTGGACAAGATTTCGTGGACTAAGTGCGCAGTGCGTAGAATAAAACGCGGAAGACGACAGGGCTTTTTTTAGCGTGCAGTTGTACACAGAATGTGCAGTTCTAAATGGATCTGTGCAGTTGTAGAAGCAATTATGTGCAGTAAAAACTAGTGAAAAAGGTCATTGTCCTGCGAGTGGGAGTAATTTACCATGAAGGATGGGAAGGCAAAGAAGGGGTTTGTGCAGTTCTAAAAATTCTTTTAAAACAGCCTTGGAAGACGACGATAATGTGCCTCTCCGTAGAACTTCAACAAACCTCGGTCTATTGAATCGTACGTGTGTCACGGCGCCGATTATAGCACGGAACGGGTGCACGATCAGCTACAGTCCCACGCAGGGCTGTCTTGTCATTTGTCTTGTCGTCAACCATCCGAGGGTTGGTCGCATCATGGACGAGCTTCCTCCATCTCTTCATGTCCCTTGTGTCCACCAGAGTCTGCCCGAGAGTTGTTCCCATCCATGTTCCGATGTTGACAAGCCAGCCCATCGTCGACCTCCCTCGTGTTCTTGCTCCCGGTACATTTCCCTGTGTGATCACTTTCTCCAGGCATTCTCCGCTTTTTCTCATCAGATGTCCAAAGTATGTGAGTGTCCTTCTTTTTATTGAGTCAAGAAGACTTCTCCGCCACGTCCCATGCAATTTTTAAATGAGGGGCATGGCCGGATTGGCCCCCCTTGGATCCGCCCCTGCAGCCAGTACAGAATCTACAGGGAGGTCAAACCAAGGCCGTAGCTAGGGGGTGTTTTGGGTGTTTGAACACCCCCGAAATGGAAAATGTGAAAAATAATATAATGCATTTACTAGCACATGATGTAAAAACCATGAAATAAAACCGTTAAAACACCCCCCGAAATGAAAAAGGCAAAAAAATAGAATGAATTGGTGACAAAACACCCCCAAAATCAGATCCTTGCTACGGCCTTGGGTCAAACTATTATAGAGAACCTTGGATATAACCCCTGGTTATAACCCTCGGGAGTTCCACTCAAAACTGGTCAAAAGAAGACTACATTTTGAACAGCATTCTGACTCAATGCACCACTTGTGAATAATCTGGAGCCCTGCGATCGGCTGTCGAGTGGCGCTTTAGAAGTTTAGAAGTTATTATTACAATATAGATGTACATGTAGCTAGAGGAACATTTGCACCTTGAAAACTGACACATATTTTTCGTTCATTTATTCATTTATTCAATGGACTTATAATATTACAGCGCGGCTTCAGGAACCCTCCTTTAACATCTAATTTTTGATTTTTAACAAATTTCTTCTACTAAAGAAACTATTCATATTAAAGCTGATACACAAAATGAAACTGAAAAATTTGCATTAAGAAACCTGATTGAAAAATACTCGTGTTCTTAATTTTCAGCTTTGCATTATTCAAGCTCTTGCTACTAAAACATATAGATCTAACCGCGATCATCGAAAAAAATTTGGCCCCCCTCTGAAAATGTTTTCCTAGCCCATGAGTGAGGGGCGAAGCATGAGATTAGATACATACTTCGGGGCAAGAATAAGTTGAGACTTTTGCAACACAACAAGAACTTTAAATCGTGTATGGGCAGAACAAGTCAGTGAAGTTATAAACCCACGAATATAGAGATACGAAAGAATCGATGAAGACGGGCTCTTCAGGACCTACGTAGAATCGAGGAAGGACCACCTGTAGAATAAAAGACGAATCTTAGAAAGACCAACGAGGATAGAAACTAGGCCTAAGTAGTGCATGCTAGCTCGTTTCGTGGATTCAGTTGGAACTAGGGTCATAGTGATTCCAATGCACTATTTTAGACTCCTTGTTAAATTCATTACCTTGTTTGAAGTAGGCTAGACTATAATAGGGGCCTACGTCTAAATATTGAAACTCAATCTCCTACTCATATTCAGAGTTCTAATCCATGCCGTGATGATAATAATTATGAATCGGATAATGGTCGTAGACTATCTGCAGTCCGCCATTAATTAAAGAAACAGTATTTTGTGCATTTTTATTTTCATACAGAGCCGACAAACGATGTAACAGCTGCAATAAACGAAGAGCTACCAACAGGAGGTAGCTATTATTTTATCAGTTATAATGTAATTATGATCAGTAACTGACAGTTGTTCTGTTTCATACTGTTGTTTCACATCATGTGTTAGTATCGTGAGCACCGTTTTTCAAGTAAGTAAGTAAGTAAGTAAGTAATTATGTATGTATGTATGTATGTATGTATGTTTGTATGTATGTATGTATGTATGTGGCGTCCGACCCTCAACAGACAACGCCTGCGCCGCTTCTCTCCTGCCCTCGGCCGCAAGCGCCTCTGTATGACCGGGTCGGTCTTTCTCGGTGGCCCCTGCACCATCAAGAGTCTCTGACAGCCCAAGACCCGAGAGACCCGCGCTCTTACCAGGATTGCCTGGATCTCCCGAGTCGCTGTCTGCGCCGTGCGCTCCGTTATCACTTTCACTGACGGTCGAAGAAGCCCCTGATACCGACGCCTGCGACCGGGTTTGCAGCGCCGTATCGTCGGACCCGCTCTCTGCCGGGCCCGCGGTCGCCGAGTAGGCGACGTCCTGAGATGGAGGATGGCCGACTCCCAACACAGGGTCCGTTGTCCCACCGGCAGAGCGGCCTCGCCGTGCGCCACCCGTCGCGCCTTCGGTCCTTGTCTTCTTGCCCTGTTCGTCTTGACTCTTACGTACCATGCTGCACTTGGCGGCCACTGAGCCCTCGCCACCAACGGGGACTACTGAGCGCATGCCCTGTCCCGTCGCCCACAGTGACTGAAACCATGACCATTCCAACGGCCCGAGGCCGAGGATGCGCCACGACCTTGTGCCCATCTTTTATTCCAATGAATTTCACGGAGAGACGGCTCACGCTGCTCACACCGCCGGGCCGAGTCTAGCTGAAGCCCGGGGAGCGATCAAGACCGGCAGCGGCCGAAACTCCCAACTCCACACACGTAATCTGTTACTGGAACACGCGCCGCCGCCGTGTACCAAGTACGCGGCGCGCTTCCCGAGTGCTCGCCTCACTCGTCCACCGATCGACAGCGATAACCGGCCTTCCCCGAGACTTGGTCTTCTCGGCCGCTCGGAAGAGCGGGGTAGTGGATGCTGGTCGGTTTCCCGTAGAAACGGACAAAAATAAAAGACCTGGCGGTCTTGGGGGAACAGGTAACGGGTAACCCCGTCTCCGAAGAGACTTATTAATTCTGTATATTCTACTGGCGCCGTTCGCCCTAACTCAACAGTTACGGACCTCAGGTAAAAACCCTTCAATAACACTTGGTCTTTACTCTCAGAATTTACTCTGCTTCCCTTGCTCCTCTACCCGAGGGGAGCGATAACTCTCTACTGTACCAATATATATCCCGAAGAACTTGGTGCCCCTGCTTTACTAATTCGAGCGTATATCACCGAGGCGTCGGCTTCATGCGCCCCGTGGAGTCACCACTCTCCACCCGTAACCTTCGCGTTACGCTCAAAAGACTCTCAACGATCGCTAAGACAGCAAGATCGTGAATGCAACACGTAGATTCCCTGGCAGGAAGGAGCCCAACCCAAGTCCTGCAGAATCACCAACCCGTGTAGCCAAACAGTAACCGGATACTTCACCAGGGGATTTCACCCTATACAATGTAACACTTCCGCAGACCAACGGAGCTGCGGCGTCTCCGGCCTTGTAACCGTACCCCTGAAACAGAAGATTGAACCCCTGGAGATCGATGACTGAGTAACGAACCCCGACAGATCGTCCACCTGAGCTCTCACAACTGCGTATATCAGGATCGCCCAATCATGTTCAAATGGCTACAGCCAATCCTGTTGAGACAGTAGAACACAACCGATTTAACTATGAACGAATTCACGAACACAGTACGTATGGAGTAGTCGGCAACTACTCCACGTTATAAGCAACGCACCGTGTGGCAGGCTTTATTCCACCGGCAACACGCTATGCTTTGGCTTAAACGTGGACATCGGTCTTCCGTATACAATGACCGAAACCTAAATTTTAACGAAACCGGTTTCAGTTTCTTTTCTACTAAGCCAAATGGCTACCTAACGAGAGTCAGGGTTACTCCCGCCATTTACCGGCAAGTTATCTTTTACGTGTACTTGTCTTGTGGCCTGTCCGCCACACTCTCCCCACCTTTCTTTGATGCGGAGCATCGTTAGGAAACATGGACAGTATTTATCAGGACCCTCCCATTTTTATGGGCCCGTCCTCTAACCTACCTACTTAGGTTCTTGGGAGACAGCACTACCCCCTCTGTCTCCCGATCACAAAAATGAGTGTCACTCATAACCCATTCACACACCAGATATGCTCTTTATTATTTCATTCGCACCAGTCATACTCAACCACCATCATCACAGTGTCAAAGATTCTCTGTCTGAATCTCGTTGTCCGGAACACGACGTCCAGCAGCGTCGTTCGTTGGCCAGCTTCCAACCAACTCTGAAAATAACAACTAACACAAATACATAGGCACATCGGAGTAGACTTTGCAGTCAAGGATAGACCCTACGACAGCAAATCGAACACTCCGCAACTAGCTGGTGCTAGTAACGACAGAATAGAACAGACATATTATCGTAATAACCGAAAATCGGAAGTTTGCGCTCCGGCAAAAATCCAAGAATCCGCCGCAGATTCACGAACAGTCTTTCCTTATCCCAACATATACTTCACGTGCCGTTCATCGATGTAAACATCGGCTGCAAGATCAGGGAAACATAAACGTAACAGGAACATCTCCAACCCGAGCTCGATTAGAGTGCAAGGAACCGGAAACCACCACGGTTATAGAGCGAACACCGACAGTCAAACATACCCAGGACGTCATCTTACAGGACCCCGCCCATGCGCTAACTTGTAGCGATAGCTGGTACAGGTCAACTAGCGTCCACTGCCATTTCACCCAGGACTTCGACTTAAAGGAACCCCGCCCATCACTAACTCGTAGTGATAGCTAGAACAGGTGCGACTAGCGTCCCTCCAACTGTCATTTAAACCAGGACTTCGACTTAAAGGAACCCCGCCCATCGCTAACTTGTAGCGATAGCTGCTCAGGTGCGACTAACGTCCTCCGGAACCTCGTCTTTATTCACCCCGCCCGAACGTTACCTACAACGTCAGCCTGCCAGGCGCGAGTAATTCCACCCTCCTCTACTGGCATCTCGTCCCACCCGCGAGACCACCAACCTCATAAGCACTCTGTCTCTTACCCGAGCTCCACTCAACCGAAGCTGAGGGACCTTAAGGAGAGAAAAGTTACCAACTCTGTCCACTGTCCTGGGAATATCCGTTGTTCCCACCATCACCGTCTGATAGTGATTCTACTCAACAAGAGTTATTCGCGAATTGCGGGACAGTCCCACCACAATGAAGTGGTCGGCAAATCAAACAAAATTCAAAGGAACTTGACCAGTATCAAGGAACAATCGCCATCACGCGAGCACAAGAAAACGCAGGGCGCGTTCTCAATACGATCAGGTACCACTTTAACCCGTAACTGAAAAAGGCTACATCAAAAGGACATCAAGCACAAAGTCCACTGGCAATATATAAAACCCACCACATTGAAGCGGTGTCGAGACCCAGTTCAAGTCTCGCAACCCACAAGTACCACTGTGGCGTTCAACAAAAGGAAACCAGCAAATGTAAACAGAAATCTTTCTCGACCCCATCCAGAAACACATCGCCATTACGCGATGACTTTGGCTAGTCATCCATGGAAGACTGACTACCACTTCGTCGACTGGGACTTTCGACGGCATTGTCCCTCATGGACGTAGGTAAACCTCCAAGGTGTTCCCTTATCGACGGAAAACGTCGACACACCCTCTCAAGATCGAGGTCGAGTGAGGAGTCACTGTCATCCTCTTCATCCTTTAGCCAACTGTCACCGCTCATCACAGGCCAGATCTTGTCCTCAGCCTGCTGCTTCCGCTCCACCAACATGTCTTTGTCCAAAGCGTTCCCGGTGTTATCTTTTTCCGCCGGCCGTACCGTGGGTCCAACCACGTCTTTTTCCAAAGCGCACCTGATGTTCACGTTTTCCTCCGGCAGTACCGTGGGTCCTGTGGGTACCCTCTCATTCATCCAAACATACTCGGCGTCTTTATCCGAAGCGATCCCGGTGTTATCTTTTACCTCCGGCCGTACCGTGGGTTGACGTGTCGTTCCTATCCTTGACGGGATCTGTCGACCATACTCGGACTTCTGTGTCATCAGATTCTTAGTGACGTGTAATACTGTCACTCGTTCCAACAGGCATTCAGTACTGTGCCTCACCGTGGTGTCCTCGTTTCCCACGTTCATCATCCTGACCCAGACCACTGACTCTTTTCCAGGGATCAGGGTTCGCCCAACTACCAATCCTTTGGATAATTCCTTAGGGGTAGTGACCCAGTTCTCTGTATCGACACGCAGATGCGGATACACCACCGAAACCAGTACATCCATTTCACATCTGGCCGGTATTACTGTGTCGTGTCGGATCATAATTTTCCTGCACCTGAGTTCTGCAGATGTAGTTTTCAGCGGTACGTTCAGTTCACCCAGGCGAACACAATGACCAGCGAAGTTCCAGCTCGCCTGATTGGCTTCGAGCCACGACAGCCCCAAGATGACTTCCGTCACTTGGTCCGTCACCAGACAAGGCAGCGGAAAGGATTTCCTGCCAATGTGAATGGTCAACATGGCTTCACCTTCCACTCGGATCTCGCTCCCGTTCGCGGCTAGCAGTCGTTGCTCTGACGGTACCACTTTACTCCCTGGCACGAAGCATTTCGGCACCAGCGACATCTCGCTGCCTGAGTCAAGCAGACATTGACGTCTTACTCCATTCAAGCGGGTGACGATGTACGCCATACTGCTTCCTTTCACCAGTCGGTTTTGTGACGGTTCCGGGAAAGGTTCAGTGCTCACTGGATCTTCAGCAGCTTCTGTTCTCAGCTGCGGACAATTCCTGCAGATATGTCCTCTTTTGTGGCACAGGAAACATTCGCGTTTGTCGGTCCACCAACCCCCGGGTTGAAATCCTTGCCTCTGGAACGGTCCATTGTTTGTCCGGTCCGAACGATTCCATCGCTCGTAGGGTTTATTCGCAACAAACCCCGACTCTGACTTCGGTTTGAGCTGACCGAGTTCCTTGGTCAGATTCTCAAGTTGACGTTCCAGGTCGACCATTCGCTGATCTTGTGGATCCCCGACTACCGGAGTCGTTCGATCGGACTTGGTAGCTTTCACTCTACCATGTCTCTGTTCCACGTTACCACCAGACGTTGACTGACGACCGTATGCTTCCAATCGGACAGTATGTTTGTACGCGGTCTCAAGATCAACCGGTTCTCTTTCGCGTACTTTCTGAGCCAAGTCTTGATTCGTCAAAGCGTCGATGAAGGCATCACAAGCGATCGACTCTACGACGTCATTTATCGGTCCAGGATATGCTAAGACCATCAATCGCCTGATCTCTTGCACAACATTGCTCAACGTCTCAGACTGACCCTGTCGATATGTCCGTAGCTTGGTTCGGAAGAGATTCGTTTGATTCTCTGAACCATACCTCGCCTTTAACTTTTCCACCAGTCCCTGCCAAGACACGTTCTTCTGCGCCCCCATGTCCCACAACAATTGTGATGCCGGCCCTGTGAGAGCACACATGAGCTGGTCAGATTTTTCGCGGTCACTCCAATTGTTGCATCTGGCGCACACTTCAAACTTGGCCAGAAAAGCAGCGATCGCTGTTTTCCCGTCGTACTTTTCAAGTTTGATCCGGATCCCACGGTCCACTGGAACTCGGGTTCTCGTCTGACTGGCAGAACGTTGACGTGTTCTGTCATCAGCGGAACTTCGTCGAGGCGAATCACTGTTATCACTTGATTCGTCGTCCTCCCCGATCCTTGATCCGACTCGTTGCTTCACCCGAGTGTTACCCTGTTCTCTGGCAACTCCTCTGTCTCTGTGTCCTCTGGCCTTTACGGGAGACCGAATACTTTCACCCGACGAATTGCTATCGTCGCTTGACACCACTGCCACACGTCGTTGTCCTTGGTCTTTCTTCTTGAGAATAGACCGACTTGACGACGGTTCAGTACGCTGTGTCGGCACCGTGATTTTCACTTGACGTTTTGCCCGACGATGATGACTCCCATCATTCGTCCTTGTTCTCAGCTCATCCGGGTCCGTTTGTGTGGATGCATCGTCGGATGACACCACTTTTCCCTTCACCCTGACATCCTGTTGCACCAGTCGTCTGACCTTAGGAGAATTACCATGCCGTGATTGTAACATCCTTTGCTCTGGTAATGCACTCCGTCGTACCGTTTCCTTACTGACTTTATTTTGTTTCGCTTTTTCAGGAAGTCTCACCATTGGCTGTGGCGACGACTCCTGCCTCCGTTCACGAGAAGCTGACAAGGCCTGCACTTGCTGAGTGAGCAGAGTCAAACATTCCCGGAGAACTGACAGTTCATTCCTCACGTCGACATCCACACCATTCCCTGAGACGCTCTCAATCGTCTCAAGTCGAGGAACATGCCTGCGAGATGCACCAGCAGTCCTACTCGACCTTTCTTTCACGGAGATTACCTCCACACATCGCTCAGGTAACCGGTACACATCTCTGTCAGGACAAGACGGGACTACACGTTCAGAAAACACGGGTCTGCTGTCCCGAACAGCTTCAGAAACTCGTGGAACAGAACGGAGCCAATGCTCAACACCAGCAACAGAAGAAGAAGTCTTAAAACGGTCGCGAACCAATTCAGCTTCAACTTCTAGATCAACAAACTCCCTTGAGTCACCAGTAGCGAGATCAAAAGGCACAGCTACATCAGATTGAGCCAAACCACCAGCTACGTTCAAATCAGGCCAACAAATTTTTGGACGAGCGCCAAAGTACTCACAATCAGGTCGAGAAACATCCATGGAAAGATTCCCGGTTGAAAAATCAACATTCAAAGGCGGAAAAGGGACAGTGCGTACCTCAGAAGTTTTTACCCCACTTCTGGTACCACTTTGTGGCGTCCGACCCTCAACAGACAACGCCTGCGCCGCTTCTCTCCTGCCCTCGGCCGCAAGCACCTCTGTATGACCGGGTCGGTCTTTCTCGGTGGCCCCTGCACCATCAAGAGTCTCTGACAGCCCAAGACCCGAGAGACCCGCGCTCTTACCAGGATTGCCTGGATCTCCCGAGTCGCTGTCTGCGCCGTGCGCTCCGTTATCACTTTCACTGACGGTCGAAGAAGCCCCTGATACCGACGCCTGCGACCGGGTTTGCAGCGCCGTATCGTCGGACCCGCTTTCTGCCGGGCCCGCGGTCGCCGAGTAGGCGACGTCCTGAGATGGAGGATGGCCGACTCCCAACACAGGGTCCGTTGTCCCACCGGCAGAGCGGCCTCGCCGTGCGCCACCCGTCGCGCCTTCGGTCCTTGTCTTCTTGCCCTGTTCGTCTTGACTCTTACGTACCATGCTGCACTTGGCGGCCACTGAGCCCTCGCCACCAACGGGGACTACTGAGCGCATGCCCTGTCCCGTCGCCCACAGTGACTGAAACCATGACCATTCCAACGGCCCGAGGCCGAGGATGCGCCACGACCTTGTGCCCATCTTTTATTCCAATGAATTTCACGGAGAGACGGCTCACGCTGCTCACACCGCCGGGCCGAGTCTAGCTGAAGCCCGGGGAGCGATCAAGACCGGCAGCGGCCGAAACTCCCAACTCCACACACGTAATCTGTTACTGGAACACGCGCCGCCGCCGTGTACCAAGTACGCGGCGCGCTTCCCGAGTGCTCGCCTCACTCGTCCACCGATCGACAGCGATAACCGGCCTTCCCCGAGACTTGGTCTTCTCGGCCGCTCGGAAGAGCGGGGTAGTGGATGCTGGTCGGTTTCCCGTAGAAACGGACAAAAATAAAAGACCTGGCGGTCTTGGGGGAACAGGTAACGGGTAACCCCGTCTCCGAAGAGACTTATTAATTCTGTATATTCTACTGGCGCCGTTCGCCCTAACTCAACAGTTACGGACCTCAGGTAAAAACCCTTCAATAACACTTGGTCTTTACTCTCAGAATTTACTCTGCTTCCCTTGCTCCTCTACCCGAGGGGAGCGATAACTCTCTACTGTACCAATATATATCCCGAAGAACTTGGTGCCCCTGCTTTACTAATTCGAGCGTATATCACCGAGGCGTCGGCTTCATGCGCCCCGTGGAGTCACCACTCTCCACCCGTAACCTTCGCGTTACGCTCAAAAGACTCTCAACGATCGCTAAGACAGCAAGATCGTGAATGCAACACGTAGATTCCCTGGCAGGAAGGAGCCCAACCCAAGTCCTGCAGAATCACCAACCCGTGTAGCCAAACAGTAACCGGATACTTCACCAGGGGATTTCACCCTATACAATGTAACACTTCCGCAGACCAACGGAGCTGCGGCGTCTCCGGCCTTGTAACCGTACCCCTGAAACAGAAGATTGAACCCCTGGAGATCGATGACTGAGTAACGAACCCCGACAGATCGTCCACCTGAGCTCTCACAACTGCGTATATCAGGATCGCCCAATCATGTTCAAATGGCTACAGCCAATCCTGTTGAGACAGTAGAACACAACCGATTTAACTATGAACGAATTCACGAACACAGTACGTATGGAGTAGTCGGCAACTACTCCACGTTATAAGCAACGCACCGTGTGGCAGGCTTTATTCCACCGGCAACACGCTATGCTTTGGCTTAAACGTGGACATCGGTCTTCCGTATACAATGACCGAAACCTAAATTTTAACGAAACCGGTTTCAGTTTCTTTTCTACTAAGCCAAATGGCTACCTAACGAGAGTCAGGGTTACTCCCGCCATTTACCGGCAAGTTATCTTTTACGTGTACTTGTCTTGTGGCCTGTCCGCCACATGTATGTATGTATGTATGTATGTATGTATGTATGTATGTATGTACTATGTATGTATGTATGTATGTATGTTTGTATGTATTTATAGACATACTGGATAACTGGATGCCAAAACTGATCAACTGCGTAAAAAACTGGGGTGCTCGATAGTACAGTGGTTAGCGCGCTGGACTGTCGGGGTTCATTTCCCAGCCGGGGCAGAAATTTGTACCGATATTTCTTTTCCACAAGCCCCCCCTCTAGCCGACTCAGCTATGATGAGTACAGCGACCTACACGGTCAGTGGATATTGAGACGGTGAGGGAGAGGATTGACCACCGCCCTCATATGCCGAGACCTTGAAAATGAAGTCGCTAACACTTCATCCCCATTGGCAAACCTCCGGACTAGCTAGAAGAGATCTCATTATTATTATTTTATTTTAATTATTATTTTTTTATATTATTATTATTATTGTTATTGTTATTGTTGTTGTTGTTGTTGTTGTTGGTGGTGGTGGTGGTGGTGGGTGGTGGTGGTGGTGTGGTGGTAGTAGTATTAGTATTAGTAGGAAAAAATATGATGTGAGAACCTCCTGCAGCATCTTTAGAAACATCACAGCCGATTGCTAGCAGAAGTAGGCCTACAAATGAAATGAGGCATTTTAAACCAGCAAATGCTTTTAAAGTTGAACATCTGTGACCGTGCATGAGAAAACCCTCCCAAAGTCGGAAATTCCATAAAATGAGTTTAAGTTTGTTTTACATAGTACAGATATAGTTGATCAAATTGGTGAAAACCGCATATTTGCATCTTTTGAAATGAAATTTTTATGATTTTTTAGCATCTTGAGAAATCGTTTTAGGGAGAAATCGCCAGTTGAAAATTACATCCATTACATGAACCACACAAAAGTCAATAGATTTTTCATCAGAATTTAGTAATATGTTCTAAACTTAAAATTTTATGCTCTTTCCAATGGTGTCAACGGCTTTTCTTGAAAAATTAAATTGAAGGAATGGCACAGATTTAAATAGGAGTCTCCGCACAGTAGCGTGCATTTCGTTGAGAACTGGGTGTAGACCTTTCCGCTCGATTTAGTCGGTTTCAATATTCGTGACTTTGGCCGGGTTTTCTCATGCACGATTCTTTTGTAAACCATCTGATTTAAATTATTGTCTTCGAAAGCATGATTGTATATTTTGTAAATATTGAGGAGATCTGACGGCGAAAATTTACCGATCCACGCAATAATACTATGTTGACGTTAAATAGGCCCTAAGTTTTCGCTTATAAATGAATGCATGACACGCATAATACGATCGACCCAATGATGCAGAAATAAAAGACTGGTTGCAGTGATTTGCTTTGTCTGAACGATGTTGAATTCTAAAAAAAATTATTTTGACTATGATTTGATCCAGACGAAAGTGAATAGATAAACGAAGGGCTTAATATTGGTCGTCACTGCAGGCACCATCTGCATGTAATCTGATCGCTTAAAATTAATGGGTTTTCAAATTGCCGGGGTGGATTTATGTGTGATGCACCAATTTCAGATGCACTACTGGCCGACTTTTCCTCTTTGAAGTGATAACCGTGTCGGTCGCACTATCGCACTTCCTATGACTAGCTTCTTTTAATTCAGAAGGAGTCAGTAATAGTTAAACACTGCATGTATGTACAGAAGTGTAAAATTTGTGCAATTTTTCAAGACTAGCATTGATATTTTGTCGCAAGTACTTACTGCAATTTGATCTTCTGCTTGTGTACTTTGCACAGCTAGGTGGAAGGTTGTCTTGAGAAAGTACAAAACCTATCTAATTGCTGGAAGTCTAGTCATTGTACTGATAATCGTTCTGTGCTGCTGCAGCAAGTATTTGTAAGTATAACCAGTTCTTAGATTCTCTTACGAACCATAATGTGCTTCGTAAGAAAATTAATTAGAAAATTATGAATCAAAATATCACAGTTTTATAATTTTTAATACTACAATTCTTTTGCCAAGAATGATTAGAAAACATAGCCTATTATGTTTTTCTAGTCATTCTTGTTTCTCGACGTAAGCTTACATGTACCTGAACTTATTAAAGCTCATCCAGCCTAATTTCACTACTTCTGTGGCGCAGCTATCGAATGTAGCTTTGACCATTCTTGTTCAATTTCATTTCACTGCCGTAGTCCTACTTATCCCCTAGCCATCACTTCATGTACTCGAAAAGCTGTTTTCACCAACCTTCTTATGTCGAAGTTTTTACAGAATCTTATATATTTGGCGTCAGATGCACGTTTTCAATATGATCATGATCAGTTGCATCAAAATCTAGTTTGAAATTAGTCAATTTATTCAGTCTTGCGTATAGTTGCAGGTCTGTATGTCGTACTATTGCAAAATAAAATATCGATCTGAATCTTTGCGGTGACCGATGATTATCTTGTCGTAGCTTTGGCAGTTAAATAGACCTAAGCCTAGTCATACGAAGCATTGCGGTAAATGTTTTAAACAGAGTTTGAAGCAGAGTTACGTTTGTTCAATACTGAAAGCCTAATTGGCAAGGGAACATTGAGCATAAGAATACGTCCTTGAACTTCATTTTAGTAAAAGTGAAAATGCCGCAGAATTTAATTAAGACAACAGTGAATCAACAGGTGATAACGCTTTGTGACGGTCTGTGTAGAAACCAAACAACCAAATAATTCTGACTAGATGAGGACGTTTTGAAATATTGACGTTATTACATAGTAATATTTTTTAAAATTTTAAATACCCAAACCCTTGTTTAGGTAAGGCTGAATTAGATCCACCAGAACAGATAACTTATGTAACATTCAAACAATGTTTTGAGTTCATAATTATGGGAAGAGGGACGGGAGAGATGAAGGTTATAGTAGGCCTATAATAGTCGGAAAAAGCAATCGACAGAATTGTGAAGGTAGGCTTACCGAAGATGAATATTTTACTGTATGCAGCTGCAGGTTAGTGACTGGACTTGATACGGATGCGCTGAAGAATTTTCAGCATGTAGAGTGATGTGAGAAGAGAATATAATGGGGATGTTTTGATGACCTGTTGACAGCTAGGACGCGAGCAATATGATTGAATTGTGGATGCTTCATATTATGTGTGGATCCGAGGTTTGTTGAAAAGAAGATTTCAGTTAGCATGCGTAAAGTGTATAATCTGAGGTAGCGATGGTGGAAGCAAGTGAAGCAAGGGTCGTAGGCGAAGAAGGTCATGAGCATGCATGAACATGCATGAGTGTGAGAGGTTGGAGATGTGATCAGAAAAGGAAAGGTGTGCAGCTGCTGTGGATCAAATGCAATGCCACGATTTGCTCCACCGTAGTTGAATAATATATAATGTTAACATGGAATTGACCTTAGTCCAACAGAGGAGTGAAAGTAGGTGCAAACAAGAGTTAATTAAAAGTCAACAACAATAATAATAACAATATTATCAAAACGAGAAGTAAGTCTGTGTGTGTTCATTCGTGATTTCTTCCCAAATGGACACCGTTGCAAATTCATCCAAGAAAGGCTGGATCTTCATCATTCCTTGATGAGGACCCGATGTCGTGTGCCTCTCGTGTGATCTGATGCACGAAAGTGCGGAAATATTAATTTTGGCGTGGCTGCTGCTGTTGACAGGTTACGAATGCTTGAGTTTTCATGCCTGTGGCAGTGTGGCTGTTGGATTAGTCACCCGAAGAACATATACAACATAAGGTCAAAAATAACTTCATAAGCCATTAATTATTAATTTATTTTAAACTAGCACTGCACACAGTGCACAGCCTAACCCTAATAATATTAAGAGTTGTCATCAGCCTAGCCAGGAGGACGTGGCCGAGAGAGGAGTTACCAGCACACGGCGTAGATGCATAAAAGCCATTTAGATTGAACAATTCAAATTTACTTTCAGTGTTTCATCTGACCATCTTTTCCTTGCTATCTTCCACTTTCGTGTTTGTAGATGCCCAGGCAAAAAGAAAAACGCAGCAAAAAAGAGCAAATCAAAATCGAAGCATAAGGAAAGCGAGAAAGAGAAACTCAAAGGCAAAGGCGCACCTGCAGGCAAACGTAAGTAGGCTACACGACTCTCCATAAACAGTTTGACATCAATTTTAAATGAGTTGACAGAATCCAGGGCTTTTTAACGTGCAGTTCTACACAAAATATGCAGTTCTAAATGGGTTTGAGTAGTTTTAGATGGACTTTTGCAGTTTAAAAAAAGTAGAAATAGGCCACTGTCATCCGATTGAGAATAATGTAACCTGGGGAAAATGAAGAAATAGCAGTGGTCGTGCAGTTCTAAAATTTTCTTAAAACATCTTTGCGAGTGAAGGACTTGTCCAAGGGTCCCTACGCGGCGACTTTGAAGTGGATTCGAAACAGCAACCATTCGACTGCAAGGCGACAATCATACCCACTTCACCCAAGCTTCTGCATGCCACCTAAGTTTTGCTTGTTCATAAGGACTTGGCATATATCAAAATATGAGAATAGTGTAACTGTAAGCTTATACATGTAGTTGTAATGCTACTGAAATTAAACATTTGTTGTCATTTGTTATCAGTTTCGAAGAAGAAAAGATTCGGCAATTGGATGAAAGGCAAAAAAAATAGTGAGTGAATGATTTTTTTAAACTTAACATCAAGTTGAATTCAAATCAACTGCTATTCGATTTTCCTTGATTTTAATTAAAATATGATTATAATCGAACTTTGTTATTTTCACATTTTAAGTTCTAGTGCTATTTGTATAATGCTGAGGTTATCAATACTTAAATGTCACAAACTGAGCTAATGTTAATTTAGTTCAGATCCACGTTTTTGTCATTGGTGTATTTAGACTTGATATATTTTTTTTATGTATACACGACTTTCGCTGGTCAATGAACGAGTGCACTACGGCGTTGGTTATTTCGTGCACTACTGCGTTGGTTATTACCATCCCTGTATATAATATTATTATGTAGGCTACTTCTGCAAGCTGATGTCTTCGAAACTCTCAGAGACACTCGATGAAACATTGCAGCTTTGAACCGGCATGTTGCTTCACCATAAATTATTGTCTGGAATATCATAATTAAACTCTGTGGTCTTTACCTGTGGGGAAAATCATTGGGGAGATCGGAATATAATTATGGGAAGCAGGTTATCTCATATAATATTCACAATACGAATGGGCCACTCACTGGACACGGAAAATGAATCTTTCGAAAGATTCCTTATCGGGATCTACCTTAAATCTCAATGACTATCCATTCCATTATTCCATGAAATAAATCTCAATGACTATCCATAATTCTATGAAACTTATCAGTCCAGGAGGATTGCTTAAGCAACTATGAGCTCCTGCACATATACAACTTGGTAAACAAGTTCACAGAATGTGCACAGTTGTAATCCAACCTACGAAAGAGGGGCGGGGCGATAATAACCACATTGTGGTTTATTAAATATATTCTAATACTTTGTCATTCGATAGGCGGTTCTTTATTATTCCGCGTTGAAGGCCACACTCCCGCCTGCTCGTTTGTTACAGAAGAAGTGACACGACTGTTACAGTACCAGTAGGCTAAGCCTAATAACGAGCTGGCTGAAGGGAGAACTCTTCTCCATCGTATAACACACACTTATTCATTCAATCATTCATTCGGACATTTATATAGCGCTCCTTCAAGTAATATATATATATATATTAGACTGGTCCAAGAGACTAGGGTAAAAAATCATCTTGATCAGAACTATCCTCCACAAGTTTAAATCTGTTCTACCTCTCCTAAGTAATTTGTAGACCAAATTTCAAGCAGATTAGAGCACTTTTAGAGGGAGCTCAAAGCCTCACATTCTCTTAATAATACAGTTGTTTAGGGAGAATTATTACACCGTTATCTAAAACTCGTAAAAATTATTACTAGAACTGCTTGCTTACTTAATTTTAAACTGTTGGGTTGAACTGGTGCGCTGGGATGGCAAACTTTCATCTGACATTACTGGCAAGAAAGAAACAGTTGACAGAATTGCAGTAGGCCTACTCATCACCGGTGACGGGGAAGAAATCTTGCCGGGAGTTAAAAAATTGGCCGTGGAACTGGTAAAGAACAAGCCGAAGCCTGTCTGAGCACACTGAATGACTGGGGTCTTCAAAATCGAGTTTGTGGATTGGTGTTTGATACAACTGCCAGCAATACTGGTCTGAAGAATGGTGCCTGCACCTTTATTGAGAATGCACTTGAGCAAGAATTAGCTTGGTTGCTTGCCGCCATCATGTCATGGAACTTCTACTTGCTGTTGTTTTCGGATCTCTATTTGGACCAACTGGAGGACCATATGTTGCTATGTTCAGGAGGTTCCAGCAAAGTTGGCCCAACATTGACAAGACGAATTATGAAGTGGCTTCTGATGGCATGTTTAATGCACACACATCTGGTCTTTGAGAAGAAATGGTGAAATTCTGCAAGGCAGCCTTGGAAGGATCACATCAAAGGGCAGACTATGAGGAATTCTTGAAACTCAGCTTGATCTTCCTACATGTAGGTAGTGAACATGGGGCAACAGTTTCCTTTCGGGCACCAGATGCATTCCATTATGCACATTGGATAGCAAAAGCCATCTATGGCCTTAAAATATTTCTTTTCCAGTGGCAGTTCTCTCTAACTGCCAAAGAGAAGCACAGTACGTGTAAGGGAGATGGCACTGTTTGTCAGCCTCGTCTATGTTCGGTTCTGGCATGAAGCTCCTCTGCCTATCAGAGCGCCACTTAACGACCTATTACTACTTGAGGTGCTCAGCAACTATCCAAATGTCATAGTGGCAAAGGCGGCCTCGACTGCACTTGGCAGGCATCTCTGGTACTTCTCAGAAATTTTTGTTGGCCTGTCGTTGTTTGACGACAGAATTGGAGCAGATGTGAAAGCACTGATGGTGACAAACCTCGGCCTTCCACAGGCCATAAGTTCTGTGAAATGCCTCGACCGTCCTCCTGAACCACTCAGCTCTCTTGGCCTTGCATCTTGCTTCACAGAGAGAACAACTATCATCTTTGAAATTCTGCACTTGAATGGAAAAGAGAAGGCCCAGAGTTTCCTGGCAAAGGATCCTAAAGAATGGCACGATGATCCCTCGTACCACTCAGGACGGCAGCGTCTGTCATGACAGTTGTGAACGACTCTGCTGAGCGAGCCATTGCTTTGATGCAGCAGTGCAATAATTCATCGTTGACAAAGAATAAAGAGCAGAAGCAGTTTCTTCTTCGACTCGTTAAACGCCACAGGAAGAACTTTCCATCTTGCTCCAAGGCCACGTTGGAGAAGGTTACAGAGGAGAGTGAATGACATTGAATGCGTTATTCAAGAAGAGTTTTAGTGTGTATATAACAACATTGTACATTTTGAAACCTTTTAAATTCATTGCTGCAATTGTATATTTTAATACAACTCATATTCTATTTTCTGTTATTCGATGCAGATTACCAATTTCATGCGTTCAATGGTGAAAATACCATGACCTTAAGCTCCCTCTAGATATTCATCAATCGCCCTCAAATTTGGCAGATGTATTACTGGGCAGACATAGAACAAAAATAGGGTTGTGGAGCACAACTCTGAGAAGGTTCATTTTTTTGGACCAGTCTAATATATATAACTTATATGTATTATATAATTTATATATATATTATATTAAATATTTTTGCATTGTTTCTGCTTTCAGATTTAATGTCTTTAATGCGGAGAAAAAAGCCTGGTGGTAAGAAAAAAGGCAAGCGTTGAAGGCAACGAGATGACACGGACAGGAAGCATGAAATTCCTCCATACGTCTGAGGAAATCACGTTAATAGTACTGATAGCAGCTAATTGCTAACACTTCATTTGTTTATAACAGACAATGCCGACGTGTATTATTTAAAAATGCATAAACATGTAGACTCTATCAGGTGTGTAGGCTATCACTTTTATGAGCCAAAAATATTATTTACTTTTTCGTAGTAATCAGTTTTTGCCTGTGAAGTTTCTTGTAGCCTTGTAGGACTGTCGATCCAACATTGACAAAGAACGATAAAAAACTTCTGTTCTTAGATCTAACTAATTTCTTGCCTAACTCAGCATAACTGACTCCGGTGGTCTAGTACCTATAGATAATCAGATTATCCTAGGTTAATACAATGTGGGGCGCGGTGGTGCAGTGGTGGCGTCGTTGCCTTGAAGCCGGAAAGTTCGAGGTTCGAATCCTCCTCAAGTCGCCGCGTAGGGACCTTGGGCATGTCCTTCACTCGCAATTGCTCAGCGCTTCGGCGTGAAACTCCGATGCAGTGTCCGCTCTGCAGTCGGGAGCGCCTCTGAGTAGAGAGCTTGAAAGGCGCTGTAACAAGTGCACATACAAACAAACAATCTTATACAAACTAACGCAGTTAACTGCAACCCAAATGTAAGTCAATGATACAATTTCAATGAAAGCGCATTCTCAAATCGGAATCCGTAGCAATAATCGAGACACGAAGGCCTTCAAACGGAATACAAGGTACCTATCATTCTGGCTTCAGTCCAGTGCGAGATTATATATAATTATATATATATATTATATATAATAATTACAGTCTCGCCTAATCTGTTCACTAATGTGGGAGGCCACTCTGAATCTATTCATCTTTCACGTGTTGCTAATTTGGGAAAGCGAGGTAATCATCACTGGCTTCAGTCCAGTGCGAGATTATATATGGGTTCACATACATCGCTGCAAATATATGCAAAATCGTATAGAATGAAGGCTTCGTGTGACATATGCACAGCCTCTTCAACTAATGTAACATCGAATGCTTCTAAGACCCGCTCTTCCTCTCTCTCTCTCTCTCTCTCTCTCTCTCTCTCTCTCTCTCTCTCTCTCTCTCTCTCTCTCTCTCTCTCTCTCTCTGCATTCGCCGCTCAAGCTATGTCATCAATATTGTTAGTTTAAATAAATGACAATGCCCAATGCTATTGGGCTCGCGTGCATTCCATGCCTCTGCTCCTAAAGAATGGAATCTACTTCCACTCTCTCTGCGTTGCTCAAATTCACTCCCTACCTTCAAAAAACGGCTCAAAACTCACTATTTCTCTTTGGCTTTCAAGCACATGGACCATTAACTGCATCTTCCTGTGGCGGCTAACTATCCGCGCCTCAGATTCACACTTTGGTGTGACCTTGCGCGCGTCATAAATTTATGTAATAATAATAGTAGTAATAATGACAGCATATTCTCATTCCATAGAAATGAACATTTCCAATGTTTCTATTTTTGGAATTGGGTAATTCCATGACATCACTCGTTTTAGGTTGTGTGGTAAAGAAATGCACTAATGCTCGATATGCCAAATGTCTTGTTCGCCTCTCATGCACCACTCTTTCTTCTCGCCAAAGTATTTCCGTTATTTGTAAAAAAAATGGTGTCGCATCAATTTTAAAACAACGTGACGTCTATTGATTTGAGTCAAGAATGGTGAAGATGAATAGGCCCTAAGAAAAGTCGAAAATGTTGCTATGTACCGTATTCGTCTGTCACGCGTCACTATTTGCACATCTCAAAGCCTTCCTATATCCGAAAAATTGACGACTTCTCAAATTTGAAGTGAGTGTTACCTATTTCTCTTACCAAAGAATAAAGGAGTTGAATGTGAAAGAATGAAAATGCCACTAAGTAACCTATTCGTCTCTCCCACGCTCCTGTTTTTGCATCTCAAAAGTGATCCTGTGTATAAAATTTATGTCGCTCAAATTCTAAAGTGAGTGGCATCTAGCATTACTGTCCAAGTAATAAAAGGTTTGAAGGGGAAGGATTGAAAATGCATGTGAGTAAGTGAGTAAGTTAATGAGAAAGTGTAGAATGATGTGATTGAGATGTTGAAATGATCAAGTATAAAGAGATGAAAGTGTGAAGAAATTAGAAATATATGCAAGCATGCACAAGTAAACAGCATTTGAATTGCTGAAATTCTGTGAGTAAGTAACTATGCTAGAAATTGTAGAATTTGTGCGATTGAGGTGTTGAAACAAGCAAGAAGTAAGACTTGAAGGATTGAGCATTTGAGAAATAAGAGCAGGATTGTAAATGTGCAAACTTTTGGTATGTAGAAATTTTGTGAGTAAGTAAACAGGTAAGGGATTGCAGAATTTGCGCAGTTGAGATGCTGAAAGATGCAAGTATTTAAAACTCAAGGAGTGAAGAAAATTAATGAGAAACAGGTACAGGATTGTGCATGTGTAAAGCTGTTGAAGTGCTGAAATTTTGTGAGTAAGTAAGTAGGCAGGTAAGGAATTGTAGAATTTGCATGGATGAGATGTTGAAAGATGCAAGTATTTAGAACTCAAGAAGTGAAGAAATGAAAAACAGGTTGAGGATTGTGTATGTGTAAAGCTGTTGAAGTGCTGAAATTTTGTGAGTAAGTAAGTAGGCAGGTAAGGAATTGTAGAATTTGTGCGGTTGAGATGTTGAAATGTGTAAGAATTAAGAGCAAGAAATGGTAAAATTGAACCATCATAGTTGCAATAATAAAAAATTTCTCAATTCTTAGCGTTTCAGTGTTTGAGCATGCACAACAATGCAAGAATACTGGAACGAAAAAATGGAAGAATGCTGGGAGTAGGAGGGTGGATAGTAGTATGGAATGATAAAATTGAGGTATGAAAGTTAAAATGCTCGAATTTTTCTCAATTATTAACGCTTCATAGTGTAGGATTCATTGGAATGAGAAATGAATGGAGTGGTGGAGGAAGGGAGGATTTGGTATGGAAGGATAAAATTGCTTCTTATAGCTACATTGTTCGTATTTTCATTAATACTTAGCGTTTCAATGTTTTTAAAATACGCTGTGTTTCAAGATTCAAACAAAGCCATTCATTATAGGCTGCAACTTGAGTTACGTGAATCCACTGTGTTTAAAGGCGATCCTTTGGACAGTGGCGCACCTAGGATATTTCGCGCGCGGGAAAAACTATGAAATTATAGCATAATTGCATGTATGTCTAAAGTAACCATGGAAACAATGATTTGATTGATTTCGTCAATAGTAAAGTCATGGAAACAACTGCTTTGAAAAAAACTTATGACAAATTTGGTTTTAAAATCGTCCAGGAAACAGAAGTGTTAATCAGGTACCGTAGCAGGAAATGCCTCTTATGCTCCATTGCACATTAAGTAACGATTTACAGGTTTTGTAATAAAAAAAAGTACCCCTCTAAGGTTTTTTGCCAATATTTTGGTCAAAAGTAAGACTTTTCAAATGAATTTTACAGGCTTAACGGCAATTCATATTCACGTACAGCGGCCCATTTTCACCAAAAAAATTCAAACAGAACACAAGTTATACCACTTTTACTGAGACCACCCACTGTTTTTAACGATTCAGAAACATAACGAAACAAAAAGCAACGAAAACGCGATTTTATTAAGCCATTTGTCAAATAATTGTTATCAAATGAACTTGATATTGCCAGACAATCGATATTATTATAATTTAGGAAAGAAACAGGGTACCAGCGTAGCGGCACATCCCTGTCAGTCACTTAGTAAGATGACAATAGTCATACTAATAGTATACTAAGATTTATCCTATATGCAGACGATACCAATGCATTCCTATCCAATGCTTCTTATGACGAACTGATCTCAATGGCAAATGAAGAGCTTATCAAAACTAGTGACTGGTTCAAATCCAACAAGCTATCACTCAACATATCCAAAACTAATTGCATTATATTTAGATCCAGTAAGAAATTAATTCCCGTCTCGAGCCGGAAACTAGTAATAGATGACATGGCAATTCCTTCTGTCTCCTCCTCAAAGTTTCTTGGAGTCCATGTTGACGAGCATCTGAAATGGAATATACACATAGCTGAAATCTCAAAAAGGTCTCTAAAAGCGTTGGAATAATTAAACGTATAGCATACTTACTCCCGCCTATATACTAAAAAACCTGTACTTTACTCTGATTTACCCCTATTTTACTTATTGTAATTTCATCTGGACCTCAACCTACGAGTCCCATATGACTAGCTTGAAAATCCTCCAAAAGAAAGCCATCAGACTCATTACCAGATCGCCTATTAATGCCCACACTAAACCTCTATTTTTAGAACTTAACCTACTTAGCATCAGTCAAATCAAATTTACCCAAACATCCGAATTTATGTATAAATTCCAAAATATATACTACTTTAAAAAAACAGAGCATTCCATTGCAACCAGAAATAAGCGGGACTACATAAGCATTTATCCCAGAACCAACACACACAAATTTTCTATCAAATACCAAGGACCCTTAATATGGAACAGTCTACCTCCTTGTCTGAAGATCGACATGGCATTCACTCAATTCAAACGTCTGATGCGTGCGCAATGCGCATGCAGGGGAAAATGTTATATAAATTGTTATAATGTTATATAAAACTAATTAATGATGTTGGTTGTTGGTTAAATAGTGGCTTTTTGATTCTTTTCTCTCTTTTCTTCTTCTTCTTCTTCTTCTTCCTCTTCTGTCTTCTCTTTTATGTTTCGTTGTGCTTATAGTTTATTCCCTCGTGTCACCACCATGACCCACTCAACTACATCCAAATCTCCCACCTGTTCTATCAACAAACGTCATTTATCCATCATCTTTGCAATGAATAATCATGCACATAGGGCCCCCTGCTTATAGTTTATTCCCTCGTGTCACCATCATGACCCACTCAACTACATCCAAATCTCCCACCTGTTCTTTCAACAAACGTCATTTATCCATCATCTTTGCAATGAATAATCATGCACATAGGGCCCCTACCTAGCGGGATCTTCCCTTCTGGGGCTCCTATTGTTTCCCTCTAATACTAATCCTATAACTTGTAATTATAAAAATTATCTACTTTTTTTCTTCACTACATATGCATGACAAAATGTGTAACTGTTGTATTTTTCTTTTGTGGGAACAATAAACTTGACTTGACTTGACTTGACAATCTAGCTGATAAATAAGGAATGTGTCAGATTAATGATTTTGTTATTAAAACAATTAAATTCAATTTTCTAAAGAAGAAATATGAAAATGGTCAAGGTGTCAATGGCAGACAAAATTTGTATCCAGACACTTTGAGAGCAAGGTCCTATAATTACCAATTAATCTGATAAACAGCGAGAGCGCAGAAATTAAGAGTTAAATTGAGAATTCTTAAATAAGCCATTGATGAAAGGAGATAGGCTCAAAGTCAATAGTTGTCTTGGTTTCATTGAGAAGAGGCAATGGCCCACACATCTCTGGCATTGAACCCGATGGATTATCAAGTGTGCAGAGTTATGCCGGAGAAATACCAAAATTTGGTGACAAAACCAACAGCGATAATAGAATTGATGGTCGCAATGCATTGTATAACTTTTGTTCCGTTTGAAATATTTTGATGAAACCTGGCCATCATGTGTAAATATGAATTGTCTTCAAGACTGTAGAATTTAATTCCGAAATTCTTACTTCTGGCCAAGATATTGGTAAAAACCTTAGGGTGTACTTGTAATGGCCCACCCTGTACACAGCCTTTCGCTTCTCATTCACACAGCAGATCTTATCGGTCTGATGCTATCAGCCTATCACCAACTCTGCGCATCTGTTCCCGTTCAGCGTTGATCTGAGCCAATAAAATTTAATCCGGCCGAACTTGGCACTAGCTTAAACAATATTATTAGACATGCCAGTACCTGCAGCGGCTGCCTATGCAGAGTTACAGACGCAGGCCGGTCATTGGCGGCGGCTGTGGTGTGCAGCGCTAATTCGTACCAGAGTTACTCTCAGTGTTAGACTCGTTTCCCTTATCTCCACATGGAATCGGAAGAGAGCGGAACACTTCCAGAACACGAAGAAAGAAGGAGGGCTTCTGAGGAGAACTAGCGGAGAAGTCTCATTGGCGGTGTAGATCGAGGAGGTGAAGCATTTATAAGGAGTTTCCAAGCGCATGCACACTGCTTATAGGACAACGGACTGTGTCAATGTGTTTGCGCAGTTCTTTAAGGAAGTCATTGTGAGGCAGCTGCATTAGCGATTTCGTTTTCATCTCCTCGTAACCTGAGAGCAGTTCACCAGCGACCAGAATAATCTGATTGTCGAACCGACAGATTAGGCTACTCTACGTTAAGTGTAAGCAATAATAATTATCTCAAATCGCTATTCATAACATTTTTTTTCTTTCTTGACTTGATTCTGAACATCTGAGTGTTAGTCATCTGGATTGATTTTCCTCCGCGCTAACCATTACCGGATTACCCTATCGCATAATTTATATTGTAGCCCAGGCTATAATACTTTTAAACAGTTCTGTAGGCCTATAAAAACAAACAAAGCCATTCATTATAGACGTCATTAAAAATAAGTATAAAAATTATTAATACGTCTATAATGAATGGCTATGTTTGTTTCTTATACAGAACTGTTTATATGGGGGAATTGAGTAACCAGCAACATAAATTAAACAGCGTAGAAAGTTATAGGCTAAGTGCGATGATTTCTCTGTAGCTTGAATAATTTTAACCCATTAGTGCCTGATTTTTCAAATTCATCTCAAAATACGAAAACTATGTTGCAAATGATGAGTTTGGACAATACCTAACACAAATTCTGCACAATTTTAGCTTTTGATGGTTTAGGAGCAGTTTTTTAAGCGTCCCATTTTTGGGGACGCTAGGCACGAATGGGTACGTGAAGATTTACATTGTGATGTGTGCAGGTTACATCACTCAGGACTGTTGATACAGTCAAATTAAGAAAACAGATAAATAATTTGCACTCAGAATAACTTAAAATAAAATGTATGTGCAAAATTGCAACAAAGATGGCATGTTTGAATGCATTTATATGCCAAATTGTTCACATTTTGAAATGAATTGCTTACACGCAGCAAATCATAGTATTGCTGTTCATGTCTCAGATCAATATCCTGCAGCAATGGCAACCAACACTGTTACAGGAGGCTCATAAAACAGTTACATGAAGCTATTCAATTGCTAAAGTACTAGTGACTAGTCTTGTGTAGTAGATTATTGGCCTAGCCCTCCTTATGTAGACCGATATTTCATTTTTCCCAAACTTTCGCAGACTTTCATTCGCACAATGCATCTGAGTTACAACAGATGGGATTTGGTGCTAGCAAGTGAAGTTCATACATTCCGGTTTGTCCAGCCAGCTTATCCTTTCCATGACAGACTACTGTGTGTTCAGATCCATGCACTGGCCCTCACTTTTCTATTTTGTACAGCTCGACCATAGGAAGTGAAAATCTTCACATTTGTTGACTTGCATTGTCTCAATAATGGTATATTTTGCAGCATTTTTGCTCATCTGCTGTAGCAGTCACAGAATGGTAAATAAGTAGTCATAGCAGCCTACACAACATAGTTGTTGCTATGAACCAACCGCACCAAGTTGGGAACCCACGGACTCCGACTCTATTATAGGTCTGACTGAGCAAAGTAACCATGTGGTGAATTCAATGAGCATGCATTCTGTGTAGCCAACAATGGCTTAGTTGCAGGCTGAGAGTCTGAGAGTGGTAAGGAAGTGGTAAACGACCACTAGTTGTTAGTAGGAATCAACTGGATTGACAACCAATATGCCACCCGATTCATCCAGGGTTGGGATCCATGCAGGCTACCAACTCATCCACATGGATGTGAATCAGACCAAAAACCGAGTGGTGTATTCAACATAATGCGATACCGTTGCCTAGTCATTAGGCTTACCTGATATTGTAGCAGGCCTAATTGGAAAATGTAACAGGAAAGTGATATTCATTACAATGCACAACGGCATTTCTTGAGTTTGGGTGACACCTTAGACTAGAGTGACAAATTACATAGCGACTGATTTTTTCTTATTTATTTCAAATAAATTATAATAAATTAAATTATTAATTTTAATTTTCTAGCAACTACAAACAACAGAATGAGTGCATTTTGACTATTATTTTGCACTACATTGCATGGGCCAAGTAGATTCTGGACATATTCTATTCATGTGAAATATTCATGTAGGCTATACATTAGGGTGGTCGTTAAAAATGAAAGTGTGAATCTACTATTCTCCAAGTTTCCATTTGGTGCCACTCCATCCAGATATATCACACAAAAAGTTGCATGAGAAAATATTAATATTTAGGACTTGCACAACACCATCAAAGTTTTACCATGTATCAAAGAAGTGAAAACTCGAACATTAAGCATAATGACTGTAGTCAACCATGTGTCTTCAGACCAGAAGTCATTACAATGCAACTATATTATTGCATGCCTGAATATTTATTAATGATTACACTGCTTGGTGATTAAAATTGCAATCGTTATTATTGATGCCGATGTACTTAATCAATGTCAATGTGACCTTGAAGGTTTTACGGCACTCTCCTTTGCTCACGATGAGAACGAGTTGTGATGCTCTTCTATGACTTGTGATAGAAATTGTTTGGTCCTTCATTCCGTTATTTATTTATAATTCATCCATTTCTATAGCGCCCCTTCAGGCTGTCTACTCAGAGGCGCTCCCGACTACAGTGCGAACACTGTATCGAAGTTTCACGCCAAAGCGCTGAGCAATTGCGAGTGAAGGACTTGCCCATAGGTCCCTACTCGGTGACTTGAGGTGGATTTGAACCTCGAACCTTCCGGCTTCAAGGCAACGACGCCACCACTGCACCACAGTGCCCCACACTGTGTCGTTGTAATTGAGGCATCGAGGTGCTGAATACGGGCAACAACTCGCTCAGCTAGATCACTGATATCCCTTATGGATCTGCAGCTTGTCTTGCACTTCGTTTAGTCGTCATGATTTATCAGACCACTTGGATCGTGTGGCATAAATGCATCTAGCAGTTTCAAGTTGTGGAACGAATTGATTTTGTTATTAATCCATGTCGGTCTTTTTGTGTATGGTTGGGAGAATTGGAATCTGTAGATGCAAAGAAAATAACAATGCAGTACTAGATCGTTTTTAGGAGCAATGGCTTCTGATGGGGTTTGAAACCAGTAGCCTACCGGCCACATAGATGCATATCGCAAAGAGACTAACGTTGTCAAATGTTCCAACATATGTTCGCAGCAACATGATCAACACGATAACTCCAAACGTTGCTGTATCCGAGAGCTTACTCGACTTGAAATAGCAACATCTTCATTCTTCAAGCAGTAAATTGATGTCGTCACCCATTTAGGATTTCTTCAAAATTTCTACGGTTTGGAGGCCGATTTGAAGCTGGTGTGCGATTGATTAACTTATTTAAACTTGCCAGTCTGCAGCCTCCAAGCATACTCAGCCACCTGAGCTGGAGCCTTCGTCAAAGGCCTGGCTTTGCCTCAAATGAGGAGAAGTTGTTCAGTTACTGTAGTCTGAGTGACACTGTCCTCGAGACCGTGTTTTTCACGCTTGTGATGATCGAACTGTACTCTGATAAGTTCGAATGCAGGTCTCCACGAACCTTCGAAGCGCTCCTCCGTTCCCTAGTTTATCATATCACCGCTGCTAATTGAGCATTAACTCTACTGTAGTCGGCATCGCCATCGCAATATTAGATGCAGACATTTAAATATTGTACCTTTGATGTTGTACAATGTGTAATAATAATTATGTATGGTGTTGTTGGAAACAATTTGACCAGTGAACAGCACAGCATGTTTTGGTGAAGATAAAGCACATGCATGCAAGCTGATGCAGTATGAAGGAAGAGCAGTATTCACAACCGGAACACTAAAGGATATCGTTGTTTGGAACACATGCATTTTAGATGGAACTTTGCACTTGTAAAAAGTATAATAGGGCCTTCATAAATGTTTAGTGTATGAGATACTACACAGCATAATATAATAGGCCTCATGTTTGCAAGACTATGCCTATGTGTAGTGAAGACTTAGATTGGAACTAACAAAAGATCGTGACGTTGGATGAATTTGTCATCGTTCACAGAAACTCGTCTGTCAATTACCACTAAAATACTAATAAAAATAAACAATTAGCAATCACTGATGACACGTACATTGTAAAACTTACTTTTCAGATGTGTATAAACAAAAAGTGCTAAGTATTTGTGTCAGAAAATCATAGGTCGAAAAATGCGAAGTCAATAATACTATTACTCGAAATTACGACAATTATTTATAAAATCCTAAACTTCAAAGACATTGTGCAAGTCCTAAATATTGTTGAATTCCGATAATTTTTGGGCTACATAGGTTTTAGACCAAGTGGCACGGAATGCCGGGTTGGAGAAATATGACATCTTAAGTTGAAAATTTTCTATAGGAGATGCAACCACCCTACTATACATGTATACATAGGCCTAATATAGCCTACAATTGAAGTTGTCAATAAATTTTTGATTCAAATAACATCATATAACGCTATCTCTCACTGCGAGTGATACTTCTGCCTACAAACAGCCATTTATACTTCTTTTCAAACAATATCTGAATACAATACCATACAAGATGCAAAACTGCGTGTGTTGAACTTCACGTACCCATTCGTGCCTTGCGTCCCCAAAAATGGGACAGCGCTTCAGTGATCAAATGCATGTGTTATATTTTAGCAAAATGAATTTGATCTAATTATTTATGTAATAGTATATACCAACCTTTGTGAGAACAAAGACAGATCTGTAGAAATGCAGACACATTTTTTAAAATAGGTCGCGGAAAGTCCGTAATGTTTACATTTGCTAAAATAGGTCAATGGCGTGATCAAAAACATAATTTTCAGTCGATAAAAATATTTTTTGTGCGCATTTTGTGCCAGAATCACTTTATCGGCATGTTGGCATAAAGGCTGTAACATAAAATTGCATAGTCAATGCAGATTTAATTTTATGTGAATTTTTGAAGTGGTGTCCCATTTTTGGGGACGCTAGGCAATAATGGGTTAACTTCTTCCATCCAATATGCTTATGTTTTTCGCTTTTTTTCCATTTCAATTTTTTATTTTCACAACGAAGGTGAAGATGAATTTGAATATTATGATATTGGCAACGACGATGATGATCGTATGATGATGATAATGATAATAACGATGACGATATTGATGATGTCTCCTTGATGTCATCCAACAGCCTCAGGTTAAGTCCTGGAAAAACACAATTTATTTGGGTTGGAAGTCGCGTGCAAATATTATTTCTAAAGTTGATATGCAAAATCTGCAACATTGCTTTCCTGGCATGACTTTTTCTACCACTCTGCATGATTTGGGTGTGACCTTGGACCAGGAATTGAACCCTTTCTGATCATGTGAGGCAAGGGCGTAACTTTCCTCCAGAAAGTGGTGGTGACCATTTATTTATCTGCTCACTAAATTTTCCTTCCCTTCTCTCCATCCTCACCTTCCGCTATGATGAGCTTCCCTCCCCCAAATCGAATTTAGTATACCTTGTCCGCCACTTTCGGTCACTCGCAAAGTCGCACTTGAACAGTAGGCTACAAGCCGCTACAGTCATGTTAAAACTTTTCTCTTATGAATTTGATAGTAGGCCTAATTATTATGAACTTTTATAGAAACTCGGTTTCCTAATGTCAAATCCAGACTACAACAAAATGAATTGCACGCTGTCCACTTATGAAACTAAACTTAAAGAAAGGTCAGGGCCGTAGAGTCTAAATCTGTTTGGAAGTTAGTGCGGGACAGGCAAACGTACCCCTTCCTCGAGGTGGAGGCGATTATATACAGGGTGGGCCATAAAAAGTAACCGCCTACGGTTTTTTGGCACATATCTTGGCCAGAAGTAAGAATATCGAAATGAAATTTTACAGGCTTAAAGACAATTCATATCTATGAAGTCGTCTATAGGGCCTATGCAGGGTATACTGAGGTCGGTTACTACAGTAGGACCTGAGTAGGTTAGTGACAACAATTTTCCCCCGTCGGTCGGGATATCAGGATAACTTGAGCCTGTCTCAAACCAAGATAAAGGAGAAGGGTTCCGCGGTGGGCTTGCAACCTACCTGGGTAAATAAAAACTACGCATTAGGCACTGGTTATGGGCACAGTGCTGTACGGATGTGATACGTGGCCCATGACGGTACCAAACAGGAAAATACTAGAGGCAGCACACCATAGGTGGATGAGAAGGATTCTATGTTTATCATGGCTGGACAAGATAACAAACAAAACCATAAGAGAGACGACGGGACAAGAGGATATGGAAAATATCATTAGAAAAAAGAAGATTGAGGTTTATGGGGCATATTGTTCTCATGGACGAGGGCCGAAGAGCCAAACTGGTGTTGTTATGGATTGCTGGAAGAAGAAGGATGAGAGGAAGACTTGGGCTTAGAGCTGTCTCCTGTCGCCCTCCATAATAGTTATTATGATCGTAGCATCAATCGAAGGGATTTAGACATCCATTGAAAAGCTAAATATTGACGTAGCCTATCATCTCTAGAGTTTAAGTTTGCAAAGGTGCTAAGGAATCAGTGCAGAAACCAATCAGAGGCGGGATACTGTCGTATAACTTAACATGAAAATTCTTATGTGGATTAATACACGATACAAAAAAGGTTTCACCATAAATATGCCACTTAAGCTATCTGAGACATTCTGTAAGTTCACCTGGTATAACATTTCTTGCAAGAGTGACCACTGGTTGTCTGTTTAGGCCGAACTGTGGTTGGTCAAACTTCCTATACGATTATTGCGGTCCTGTTGATCCCTACATTTAGGCTGACACAACATGTGTTTTATGCAGTCATATGCGAACAGGGTGTAGGCCTATTACTAATTGGATATCGAGTGACTATGCGGGCGTCCAGGTCTGGTCAAATTAAAAGTTACCAGCCCGATGAAATGTAAGATGCGTCGCATGCGTCTTTTTGCTTCTGTATTAGAGTCAGTGCTGTTCACTTCCTGATTCCGACATATTTAGGGGATCTATATCCCATACGAGCACGGTTCCTGCACGTGGACTTAGGCGGCGAAGAGAAAAGGCCGAACAATGGTGTAGGATCTCACTCGAACAACACATTTAAAACCTGCGCAGGATCCAGGTGCCGTAATAGAAAAAAACCTGTACATTAGCATTTCCTCATTTCAAGTTCTCCAACTGAGTCATGCTTTACGTTGTACTATCCACTCGTGTCTTGATCATTTGACTTATTTTTAACAAGAGGTATTAGGTTGGTACAGCCTCAAATTTTTAGTTATCCAATAGAATTACCGGTACGTGGGCCTGCTAAATTGGCAATGGCCGCGAGTGGCGATATGTGTTCATGCGGATAATGCGGGTGTCCTGGATTGACGATAGGCCTATCCAAATTTTTTGCCTACCCTACACAGTCAGCTCATGTTCATGGGCGCCCGCAGCATAGGTCAAGGGGTCGCGTGACCTCCCCCATGAAAATCATGACAAACTATTGGTAATCACCATTTCTTGCAAAAAATTGACAGTGGTTTAGGATGCCCACCAGTTATTTTGTTCTTTTACTTAACACAACTTTTGATGTGCATCTTCTGGTTATCTACATTAATGGGCAGTACTGGAATCCGTAATTCAACTATGTAACTGGAGACGAACAGAGAGCCGGGCTAGCCCCTCAGCCACACGGGTCATCCGGGTAATTGGATGCACCGACTGGCAGAGGTTTCCGGCCCAATTGTAAGATTGATGGCATCCGAGAATCTTTATGTGATGTAGGTCAACGGTCAAGCTTTCTGTTTCTGTCGAAGTCTATTATAACCCTTCCAACCCCCACCCATCCGCGCATCATACACACCCTGTGCCTTATTATTCAATTTCCAAGGTAGCCATCTATGTAGAGCACGAGGACGATGCATGATCTCATCAAACGAGTCTCCCACACACACAAATTCTTGACACATAAATGTATATATATACACGCATATATGCATATACATTATGTGAGCCCTACACGTGTAGCCTATTATGCGTGTATAATGTATATAAAGGCTAATATATTATTTTATTTTTGGACTTGTGAAAGGAAACAATCAATCAAATCAATCAAATCAATTTTATTGCACCAATATAACAAAAACATTTATACGAAGTATATCTACATAACAGTTGGTTACAATCGGAAACCCAGAAGGGATTTGAAGTCCCACTGGTAGGGCTACCTATATGCACGCTTATAGATTCAAGATGGTAAATAGGCAAGTATCATGTAAGAGTTTACTATCTGGATATACACATGATGCAGTCTTAACTAAAAACATTCACAGTCAAGACAACATGGTGTTGTTAAGCTATCAAACCTTAACTAAGGAAAAAACGAAATAAACCTTAACTAGAAAGAAAAAGAAAAGATTAGAATAGTAGTGCTGTTACTGTATATGGGGTATAACCAGAGTGAAGATAAAGAGTGGAGATAATACTTCAGTTCAGTTAACCACGAACGTAATTGATGCTTAAAGGAATTAAGATTAGGGTTGCTACGAATATTTTGAGGAATTCTATTCCACTCCCTTGGACCTATGCATTTAATCGAAAATTTTCTAGAGTAACTGTTAGTACGAGCAGGTGCACTTCTGTATGAGTCAAGGTTTCTCGTGTTGTAGGAGTGGATGTCCAAAGCTAGATTAAAGAAGTTGGCATGGGAAACAGGCAGTGTGTTATAAGTATAACGGTGCATAAATTCACACATCTGCAGTTGGTTAACTTGTAAGACTTTTAGGATCCCAAGTTGAGTAAATAGGTGTTCTGAGTGTGAGTTATAAGGGGAGCCAGCTATTATTCTAACGAATCTTTTCTGCAAAACGATAATTCTCTGGAGCCGAAAGTTATGGTTTGATGCCCATATCATGTTGCAGTAGGATAAATACGGATATACCATATTATTATTATTACATAAATTTATTACGCGCGCAAGGTCACACCAAAGTGTGAATCTGAGGCGCGGAAAATAGAATAGTATAAGGTAAGCAGAATACTTCTAGGCAGCAGGTAGGATATCCTTGTTATTATTCCTATATTCTTGGCTAATTTTAGAGCAATGTGTTCTATGTGTCTGTTCCAGGTCAAATATTGGTCCACATAGACACCAAGGAATTTTACTTCTTTTACTTGGGGAATGTTAACATTGTCTATGTTGACCTTACTTGTTAAATTATGAATTGTTTTCCTATGAGAACAGAAGAGAATGTAGTTAGTCTTTGTCAAGTTAAGGGATAGTTTGTTAGCTCTAAACCACTCTGATACAAGCACAAGATTTTCATTAAGGATCCGGAATAGCTCATCATAAGACTTGTGAGAGACGAAGATATTCGAGTCGTCAGCAAAAAGAACAAAGTGTAGTATAGAGGATACATTCGGGAGGTCGTTAATGTATAAACAGAGAGACTTTACCCAGTAGATCAGTTCATCTCGAGATCCGATTCCACATGTGAGTATAGAGGATTAGAAATAATTGTGGAATAACCTGAAATTGAGAAATAAATGGTGTGTTGCAGTGTCACTGTCCAGTGTAGCCTCTTTGAAATTCTAAAGGCATGCTTATCGGCTGTTTTGGAAGTCATCAGCTGGAAGGTGTGACGGTAAGTATACAAACAAATGAACAGTGCAAGCGTACACTATACATTAACTGTTGAGTCTGCATTTTATGGGGCGCAGTGGTGTATGGGTATGATCGGTGCCTTGGAACCGGAAGGTTGTGAGGTTCGAATCCACCTCAAGCCGCTCAAGTGATTCTGAACAAGTCCTTCATTCATAATTGGTCGCTGTAGTCGGGAGCGTCTCTGAGTAGTATTTTGAAGGACGCTATAACAAGTGTTCATATATACGTACATACATGCATACATACATACACACAATGCATACAAACATACATACATATATTATTCATACATACACTTATTCATACATACACAAATATAATTTTTATTATACATACATAATTATATGCATACACACACGGGCTACATACATAAACACATACTTTTCAGTGATCGACGATCAAGAACAAAATGTTCTGAACATTAGGGTAGATTAATTGTCAATAAGGGTTTTAGGCCTATTGGATATCATATTATAGGCCGGTGACACGAAACGGAGTATTCCCCCCCTGAAAGCTATCCGGGGGGATGAATTAATCTATCCCCCGGATGGAATTAACCAGTCTATGCTATCCGGGAGGGATAAACCATTCTATCCCCTTTTTGAAAAATGCGCATAATAATTTTTTATGCTGTAATCAAAATTTAAAGTGACTCTAATATTTTTTAAGTGTCCTAAGCAATGCTCAGATAAAGGCAACTCGAATTCATTTAGTGACTCTGAGTGTTCTTAAGTGTTTTAAATGTTTCAAGTGCTCTAAAACAGGGCAAAACAAATTATCTAGTATGAATAAACATACCTGTTAGTGTCAATGTTCAAAACAAAGCAGATGAAAATTAATTTGCCAAAAAATACACGCGAAAGCGGTTTTCTTAACTTTTTTAATTTGGGGGATACAATTAATACGGGGGATACTCTATTTCGTGACACCGGCCACGACTAAAAGTCGGACACTTATGAATTAGGCAAACTAAAGTATCACGGTCTTGGGTTACTCCCCCCCTGCAATAAATCTTGCGGGCACCCATGCTCATGTTAACTACAGACTGTTATGAAATCAAATGAGTAGCGGCTGAAGCAACGTGACCTAGATACGGAAAGCACAGAACAAGTTGCAAAAAGGCAAAATGTCCAAAGGGCAATGACGGCATTTCAGCCCCGTCCTCCATTTGATGATAGATTAGGCTAACATGCTGCTGCTTCATCTGGCTGCATCGATCCTCTTTCACACAAGGATGCAAAACATCTAGGCTATCTGGCAGCCATTTTATACATTTTAGAGCCAAGCTCTCATTGCAACATAATCGTTACTTAGGCCAAAGTCAACGTGACACTACACCGATAGATCGCAAGTCGTGCTTTCCCTGTCTGAACAACAGTACTGACTGCGAGCGTGTCTAAATATTATTCGTCCACGGCCATTATCCAAAGATAAACTTGTTGTCCATTGTCATTTGCGAAAACAGGTGAGCATCTGAGTAATTTTACAGTTTAAATCGTGGATTTTTTTAAATGAGGAGAAGTGAAAACATATTATTTTGTTGATTCTTTCCGTCTGAGCGTTTGCAGGTGAGAGTGTCTTTTGAATGAAGAACTCTATGGTACAAACGGCATAGGTCCAGATAATCTTCAACACATTATTGGGAAATGATGATGATGATGACGACGTCAACGACTACCACCACCACTACTACCACCACTACCACCACCACTACCTCCACCATTACCATAACCACCGCCACTACCGTCACCCCACCAATAGTCAATTGTACAGCACGTTTTGCATTTACGCTAAATCTGAATGACAAGCCCATGATGAGGATAATGATGGCGATGATGAAGATGATGATATCAATGATGATGATGATGATGATGATGATGATGATGATGATGATGATGATGATGATGATGATGATGATGGTGGTGGTGGTGGTGTTGGTGTTGTGGTGGTGGTGTCGGCAGCGGCGGCGGTGGTGTTATTGGTGGTGGTGGCGGTGGTGGTGACGGTGGTGGCGGTGGTGGTGGTGATGATGATGATAACGATGACGATGATGATGGTATTGTTAGTGGTGCTCCTGTTGTTTTGTTGTTTGTGGTGGCGGAGGTGGCGGTGGTGGTAGCGGTGGTGGTGGTGGTAATGGTAGTGGTGGTGATGTTGCTGAAGATGACGATGATGTGGGTGATGATGATGAAGAAGCCGAAGAAGAAGAAGATGCTGCTGATGATGATGATGATGGCGATGGCGATGACGACGACAGCGACAATGCTGATGGTGTTGGTGTTGATGATGCGGTGGTGGTGTCAGCAGAGGCGGCGGCGGTGGTGTTATTGGTGACAGCGGTGGTGGTAGTGAAGGTGGTAATGGTGGTGGTGGCGATGGTGATAATGATGATGATGACGACGATAATGATGATGATGGTGCTGGTGGTGACGGCGGCGGTGGTGGTGCATTTCTTGGTAGACATGTTCATAAAGCATATTCCATTGAATTGATCAAGACGGTCTAATATACTAAAACATACATGTTATCCAGCATCGTTGGGCGCTTATAGGCCAGTGACAGCAGGTGCATGAAGGCGTCATTGAACGGATGGAGTCGTTCTTGAAGTAATCCCCGCATGGCCCCATCCACCAATGCCCCATTGATCTAGGTCTACACACAATGAGATAACCAATGGTGGTTTTCTTATCACGCCAAAACGTCATACACGCTATAGCCTAAGCCCCAAAGTCAAAGACGGCTTATTTCTTGAAAGGTTAGATATTGAGATCATCATGAAATTAGAGTTGTGTGTGTAAAAATCATTCGACGTTCCCCTATTGTGTTGACTTCCCGTGAAATATATATATCTATATCTATAAGAAAGGATGTGGGTATGTGGCAGACTTTGTCCAGAATGCACGCTAACAGTTTTGCAGCTACTGCAGGGCCGGATTAAGGCATGTTCGACATGTTCGGCCGAACAGGGACCCCCACACTTTAGGGGGCCCCACACATGCAATGGGAATTTTTTCATCCTTGCTAATTATTAGAGCGAAAATGAGTTTAAAATCTATGAAAAAATTGTCAAATTATTCAAAAACTACTGACTTTAACGCTATGCAACTTTTGCACATGTGTGGGGGCCCTTTTGCAGTTTTCATTGCCAGGCAGATTTATCTTAAAATCAGTCAGAAATGCTAGTAAGAGTTATACGTTTTATTGCTTATTTTAAACACTTAATAGGCTACATCACCTGATCGGAACTCAAGTAGGCTACTATCGGCATACTACGCATTATGAGGTGATAATAGCATTGAGTAGGCCTACATGCAGTACGCACTCTATTTTTACGAATTCAATCTCATAAATTTATGTAGAGCCCCTTGAGATTTTTACTCAGAGGCGCTCCCAACGGGCCAACGCGGGTGCTGTCAAAAAGAAAAGACTTAAGAAGACGAAAGAAAGAGCCAGCAGAGTCACGGGAAGCGAGATAGCCACGGGGAGGCTATTCCAGATAACTGCACCCCTACCGAGAATGCTCGTCGTTGCATGATCACAACGCATGAAAAAAGAACAAGGAATATTATTCTCCACGAGCACCTGAGCGCAGTGAACGGCTGTCCAAAGAGACAGACACATGGGTGAAAGCTCATTAAGTAAGATGGAGCTTGAGTCAGGGTGTAGGCCTACTACTTGCATTATGGCATAACCGCGACAAATATTTTAGTTTGTAAATAGTGTGGGCGCCATGCACAGCAGGGCAAATCGGGGCAAATGCCCTAGTAAAAACCATTTTACCTGACCGTTATTCTGCCACAGGTCTACCAGAAAGTTTCATAGCCAAGAATTTATTTGGGGCAAACAATCGTTTGCTTGTACGAGAGCTGTGCGCTGGTCAGGAGAATGACTGACCATGAATCACTTTAATATTCTTAAACCGTAAAAGATGTATCGGTTGTTTAACACTATTAAAAGACCTGTTGATATTGCTAAAATAGAAGTAATGAATTAATAATTAGACGAATGTTGATTCGCGGAATATAGGCCTAACACGTTTTGTGAGTCATTTTGTCGTGCTTCTGTATTATAAGGTCTGGGGCCCCACAGTTTTACCGAACAGGACCCCCACATTTGTTAATCCGGTCCTCAGCTACTGACCTCAAACATTGTGCATAAATAGACGTTCACTCAACTTGCCCAGGCGCGCTATTTTCAGCTCTTTATTAACTCTAGAACTCGAGATATGACATTTATATTTTCGCCGTGTTATTATAGTTTTCGCCGTGCACCTATGCAAAGTAATTAACTTGATGTGTGTAAATTGATGAATTGTTATATATTCAGTTTAATTATTTTTCCACTTTTTTGCTGACTGCATATTCTTATGGTGGCATTGGGCATTTGGACCTTTATTATACCACACTTTTATTTGTCATGTCTACTGCTCCACTCCTCTTAGCCTAATCTCAGTTTTAAATTACATTTTAAAATTTTACCTGTTTATACTTAATGTACTTCTGTAAATAGGTTATTTTTGTTGTACGCCTCTCTGCCAGCTTGCTGAGAGACATACACTTCGGTGTATTTAACCCTAGCTTAAGCGAAAACACCGAGCATGAACTTGTCCTTTCAATTGACAGCTGTGATTCTATATCTGAACACCCTACCTCCATTATTTCTAATACCCTGAAGCAATCTTCCACAAATGAATACTCTATTACAGCTAATCTATTCCCTTTTTCCCAAGCACAAATTGGGTCCAGTGAGGATATACTAAAAACCTCTACTGATGGTTATGTAGGATTTCAAAGAGACCTAGGAGACTTAACCTTAGAGTTATTAACAGAGGAGAATGATAATCGAACTCTATTAAACAACCCTGATCTAGATCCTGATAGCAACTATTTTAATGATTTGCAATGTGACAGTACCTATTTGTCCATTCAATCCCTCAGATCAAAGCTAGCCTCCTCTCCATGTTCTCTCTCATTTTTGCATGTAAATGCAAGAAGCATTTTACCCAAAATTAATGAAATCAAAGATCTGCTGAACTCTTTACCTGTATCTATATTTGCATTAACAGAAACCTGGCTGAACGAATCCAATACTGATCTAATAAAAGTGCCTGGTTATCAATTTTTTCATCGTTCCAGAGGATCTGGAAAGGGCGGAAGAGGAGTGGGATTCTTGATTAGAGAAGAAATCTCGTACCAAATCCTAGACTCGATAGGATCCGATTCCTCTCCTTTTTAATTTTTTGAAGGTCTTTTTATTCGCCTAGCACAGGGGTGTCAAACCTTTTTTCGTGGTGGGCCAGTGTGAACATCTTCCAACAAGTGGCGGGCCATGGTGATCAAGATCTTGCAACAAGTGGCGGGTCAGGGTGTCGAAGCTCCTGAGCGAAATTGGGTAGTGATCTGAGAGGGAGCTCCGGGTTTGGTCAGCCAAAACCAAACGGAAACCATAGAATTATCATAGATAACCTACATAGTAGGCCTACTCTAGGCCTACACAGAGCTAGCTGTGCGTCTGAACAAAAGTGACGCCAGTAAGAAAAAACCTCCATGTATTTGGCGCTGGCTGTAAAATATAAAAATTTGAACTTTTATCCTCTAATTTTGTGATCCTTAGGGAAAGCTCCGTGGGCCAGAAAAAAATCGTCGGCGGGCCAGCTCTTTGACACCCCTGGCCTAGCACATAAAACTGGGGCAACCACAGTTGGGGTTATATATCGGCCACCTGGGCTTAAACTAGAAGATTTCTCTGAAGAAATTAACAACATTTTAGATCATACGCTAAAAAAATCAAAAGACATAGTAATTTTAGGTGATTTTAACATGGATCTCTTGAAAATTAATAGCCACAAAGCCACTGCTGATCTCTACCATTGCCTAACCGCCCATCATCTATTGCCTCTCATAACCAGACCTACCAGGATCACTGACCATACATCTACATTACTAGATAACATATTCACTAACATTTAGACCAAACTTATTTATTCTTCTATTCTCATCGAAGACATCTCTGATCATTTACCAATCATAGCATGGTTTGATTTTAGTCCTATTAAACCTCCTAACAAGCCTCAAACACTGACATTTAACCTAGTATCTGATGACCATAAAGCCAAATTTTTGCAATCCTTAGACTCTACGGACTGGTCTGATATCCGTGAAGCTTGTACGGAACTAGACACTGATAAGGCCTATGACCTATTTCTTAGCAATTATAAGAAGCTTTACGATGATTCTTTTCCAATTTCCACTAGGACTTATGCTCGCAACTCTATCCCAAAAAGCCCTGGATGACTCGGGCACTGGTGAAATCTAGTAATAAGAAAGCGAAACTATATAAAAAATTCATAAAAAATCCAAATGAGGCCAACAAAAGGAAATTCATCCTATACAGAAACAAATTTAAGAAAGTTAAGTTGCAAGCCGAAAAAGATTATTATGCATCCGAATTTTTAATCCATAGTAATAACCTTAAAAAAACCTTGGGTCTTCTGAGGAGTATACTGGATAGAGATACTAACAGAGAAACTGTAATTACTGCATTGAATGTAAATGGTGAACAAATTACTGACCCTCAGACTATAGCAACTAAATTCAATAATTTCTTCACAGGCATTGCACAATCTCTTGTTAATAAAATACCTGCTGCAACTAACTCTTTTTTCTCCTACTTATCCCAACCCCTTCCACATTCTATAGCATTAATCCCTTCTACACCTTGGGAAATAATGAACCTTGCGCATACCATTCGCACTACGCATAGTAAAGGAGTCGATGGAATTGACCCTGCCATAGCCCTATTAACATTGCCTAAAATTGCAATTCCGCTATCAGAGATTGTCAACTGCTCATTTACCACTGGAGTATTCCCCTCTGCATTGAAAACTGCCAAGGTCATACCCATTCATAAAAAGGGCCCGAGGGACAATGTTTCTAACTACAGACCGATTTCTGTACTCCCATCTTTGAAAAAATATTTGAAAAATTAATGTATGCACGTTTAGATAGTTTTTTTATCAAAAGAGAAAGTACTATTTCAGTCTCAGCATGGATTCCAACAGGGTCATTCTACCTACATGCCCCTTCTAAGCATACAAGACAAAATCTCTAATGCAATTGAAAATAACGAATACTCCCTTGGTATCTTCCTTGATGTAGCTAAAGCCTTTGATTCTGTAAATCATCATATTTTGATCAAAAAACTTTATAACTATGGAATTAGAGGGACACAATTACAATGGTTTGTTAGCTATCTTGAAAATCGTTTTCAACTGGTTTCTGTTAACAATATTATTGCACTTCTGATCTACAACTCATTTCTCACGGTGTCCCTCAAGGATCTAATCTTGGACCTCTTTTATTTTAAATCTATATTAATGATTTACCTAATGTATCGCCTTCTATGTATTTTGTACTATTTGCTGATGATTCTAACTTATTTCATTCTGATAAATCTATCGATACCCTATTCGACACTGTTAATTCTGAGCTTCACCGAGTCGTTGATTGGTTTCGATCAAATAAACTTACTCTAAATTTGGATAAAACCAACTACATCCTCTTCAGATCCCATAAGAAAAAATATCCCAATGAACTTCCTATTCTACTTATTGAAGGGACTCCTATCACCCAAGTAACATCCACAAAATTTTTGGGCGTATACATTGACCAGCATCTAAATTGGAAGGAACACATCAATAATATCTCTAGCAAAATTGCTAAGACTGTTGGTGTGCTATTTCGCTCATCTAAACTGATTCCTGTCTCTATCCGGTCTATGTTATACTATTCTCTTATTTATCCTTATTTAACCTACTGTAATTTAATTTGGACGTCTACTTAGCCTACAAATCTAATTTTATCAGACTAGTCACCCTTCAAAAATATGCAATCCGTTTTATAGCTAATATTCCTCGCCGAGCCCACACCGCTCTGTATTTCAAGGAATTTGGATTATTAAAGATCGATCAAATTAGGCACTTGCAAATAGGAGAGTGTATGTACCGTTATAACCATGGCCTATTACCACTTGTATTTAATGATTTCTTTAACCTTACCTCTGATCGCCACTCTTATTCAACTAGAAAATTAACTGTTTATGACCTTCCCTACGCACATAATAATACTCGTCGATTCTCTATACAAAATACTGGCTCCCAATGTTGGAACTCTCTCCCTACACATCTTCATTCCCTACCTAACACAAGATTATTTAAGCATAAACTTCGCCTTTATCTACTTAAAACACTTCCTGATATGTAATGGTTAAGGTTTCTGCTCAGTGGTTTCGCCAAGCCCTTAGTTAAGTCTTTAGTTAAGTCATTAGTTAAGAGTTGTTTTTCTCGTTATATACAGAAATGTCGATTGCTTAATTTGTTTTTCTCTCTTCCTCATCATTTTTTTTTATTCCTACAATTGAATGTTCTGTCATGTTTTTTCTTTTATATTTTACATGAATTATGGGTGGCCCTATTAGCGGGATTTTACGTCCCTTCTGGGTCTCCCCTTCTTCACCAAATTATGTTAATGTATTATTCAATGCCATAATTGTATTATGTTTGTTTGTTGTTTTGGTTGAGGAAAAAATAAATAAATAAATAAAATAAAATAAATAAATATACGCAATCGCTACAATTTCGACGCCATTTTTTGAATCGTTGTGCAATAACAAATGCACGTTGCTTTTGACGCCATTTTGACGTCATTTTTCGCCAAAGCTTAGCATGAAACTTGAGCCCTCGCAGCGGAACCGACCTGGGAAAGATAAATGCCTTAGGCCAAGGAGTATAATTATACACTAGAGGAGCCCCATGCAACATGAGTTTAACCAGCAGAATTGGGGAAGACCTTCTAAGCAGAGGGGCATAAATAACCACGTATAAACCCCAAATGGGCGGCGCCCCACAGGGGCGGGTGGAGCTGGGTTTGGGGACGAAAAATCGAAAAATCCCGTGCAACGCCGGGTACCCCAGCTAGTAATTATTATATAAGCAAAACGTTTCTGTTAGGGGTGTTGTTTCCAGCTTCCAGGGGGATAGTAGGCCCTGATACTGCGACCTGGTGATCGAAGTCTGTTCTCGGTGGCAGGCCGGTACAAATTTTTTTCCACTTTGCCTGCTGTCCGACTTTTTTTTAGTTCGCCATGGCTAATTCCCATTATTGTTTGTCGTGACCTAGTTAATTTTATCACATGTCGAATTTTTAGATGCATCGAATGTTGCTATCGATGGCAGATGCTAACTGTTTGTGCTATCTTTGTGATCCAGTTAGGTTCTTTCTTTATGTCTGGTTTGGATGCAGTGCTTGAGGTGGTTACTTGTGTTGCATGTAGAGGTCAATACCATAGGCGTCCGCAGCGGGGCGCAAGGGTCGCAAGTGCGCCCCCCAAATGTGTCGCATATTTGCAGATAACTTTAGATTATTTCGTTATGATTATTACAACGCGATTTTCAACGTGATTCATTCATTCATTCATTTAGAGAATTTATATAGCACCTCTTCAAGAAACCTACTCAGAGGCACTCCCAGCCCAGTCACAGCTAAAAAAGTAGGATTTGAGATACTTAAAAAATGCAGGGAAATTTAGCCTAGGCATAAGCCGCAAGGTTAGTGGGAGGCCATTCCAGATAGCGGGACCCACAACAGAAAATGCTCGTCGCTGTCTGATAGAAGTGCGAGCTCGCTGAACCAAAAGCTCACCCGTTGCCGCAGAGTGAAGAGCTCGACGGGCTGCAAGGGCCGAGACAGGTCGACAAAGGCTAGACAAGTACGATGGAGCACAAGAAAGACGGCATCGCCAAACAAGTGCAGCAACTCGGTAGGAGATGCGCTGTGAAACAGGGAGCCAGTGAAGAACGTCACGCATATAAGCAGAGACGGGGGCATATTTAGGAATGCGGCCAATGCGGCGAGCAACCAAACGAAGAACTCGTTCAAGGCGTCCAATTAGTCCAAGTGGCAGACCCACAAGTACCGAACTGCAGTAATCAATTCTACTAGTGACAAAGGCATGCACAAAAGTCATAGTAGCACTATGAGAGAGGGATCTTGAGACAACTTGGAGTTGACGAAGCTGGTAGTAGCAACTACGAGTTACCAAATTGATATGCTTTGAAAAACTGGGCTCTTGATCCAAAGTAATTCCAAGGTCTCGCACTGTGAGATAGAACGAAATATCAGGGAAAGCTGATTATTGGAATATCGGTGCGTTCTACAATATGGGCTTATAGCCTATATCTTTCTTGGACGCATAACATATAGATATAGAAGAATTCTCTCGGGGAAACTCATACTGTTAACGCGATACGACAAAATGGATTCAGTCTCTAGACCTACGAGACAACAGGTCCAGCCGGTGAAACGCGAATATAGTCACATGTACAAGTTTATATAAACAAACTTAATTGGCACTGAGTGGAGCGACAGTATCTGACACTGACTAAGAAATCAGCTTCTTCCCTTAGATGCCAGCCAGCACGCGTTTTGCCACACTTTAAATATAGCCCGCTAGCTTCGGAACTACTGCATTTCTATAGTATACATAGGGGTCCTATAATAATATTATACTGTCTATATATTATATACATACTATAGGAAGAGGTGCATTATTATTATACACGATGCGTTGACTCAGCCTTCCATGGTCGGCTTCAGAGAGAGGATAACTGATCGAGAGAGCGAGGGTGCCAGCGAGAGACAGAGAGGAAGAGTTAGAAGGGACAGAGAAAGAAAGGGAGAGGAGGGAGAGAAGAGGAAACTCACATCAAAGTTGTTACTTGATAGGGTGGCATATAAATAAATTATCTATAATGTACGAGAGGAGAGGGAAGGGATGAGTAGTGAGCAGAGGAATATTATTATAGTCACCACCTTTATCTGAGGAAAGTTGGGACCTTGCTGACAGATTGATCATTGAGATCACAACACAAAGGACCAAAAGCTTCCCGCTCGATTCAGAGCGAAAGGCAATTAATATTGTTGGGAACGGAACACGCTGTCAATGGGCGTTTCGTTACGCTTGAAGTTAAGTTCTGTAGACGGTCAGACTTTTTAAACAAAATACCATATAGTCTTACAGCGGGTATAACAGAAATTAAGGTCATTCAATACGGTACTTATATGAGGGTAGAAACATGGATTCATTCGCTCAACAACCAGTGACGACTGTTAATCAGGTCTGTGTAGGTCTATAGACCTAATGAGTGTGTGCATGGGCGGAGTTTGGTTTCCGTTCTTGGAGGGGCTAAAGCCTTCTTGGGGGGCTAAGCCCGGAAAAAGATACCATTTACACGGTAAAAAAACGAATCTGGGTCTACTTGGGGGGAGGCTTAGCCCCCTAGCCTCTGAAAAACTCCGCCCATGAGTGTATGTACATTGTACATGTATCGTGCTTCAGAAACAATTTTAGACAGCAGAAGCGGATTCATAAAGTGATAAATCAGTTTGGATATAAGAACTCAGACGATTGCAATTGTTATTTCAACAGTAAGGTCAGGTTTCAGTCACATAAAATTTGACTTTCATAACAGTTTGACTATCATAGTTTTTACAATGAATGTCTATGATTTTTCGCATGCTGTGTTCCGTGACAGCTGATCGACAGGGAACCAGCGCGGAAGGAGAGCAGAAGGTGGAGTGATCGGTTGCTTTCGAGAACCTATTTAGCCCCTGTGACAATTGAAGCTTTAACTCTTGAGTTTCCTGGGATCACATTTGCCTCCACTGTTCGGGACCTTGGTTTCACATTGGACCGGGAGCAGACGTTCACACATAAATCTCCTTTGTCGTGAATGCTGCAACCAACCACGTCAGCTTAGGGTGGTATCTAGATCTCTGACCCCTACTGCGGCTGCCACTCTTACTCGTACCTTTGTGGTCTCTCGTCTCAACTATTGTAGTGCCCTCTATGTCGGGCTCCCGGGCGATCCGGATTGGGTGTCTTGACAGGGTTCTACGCACAGCTGCACCTCTTATTGGTCGCATTCCTAAATTTGATTGAGTCAAGGAATACATGCGAAATGTCCTTCACTGGCTTCCAATTACACAGTGAATAACTTATAGGGTTTTTGCACTGATATGGCGCTGCATGGAGGGTCTTGCTCCCATGTACATACAGGAACTCTGCTGTCTCACTCCTGGTGTCAAGCGGCGATCTGACCTCTGATCAGCTGATCAAGCTGAACTCTTGACCCCTCGTTCTCGAACTGCTACAATACAGCGGCGATCTCTTTCTCAAGTGGCTGACTCTAGAATGGGCTCCCTGTTGCTCTCCGCCTGGTGCCTAGAGGTCACACCACTATGTTTCTTTCTCGCTTAAAAACTGCCTTATTTAGCCGTTGTTGGACTGGGAGCGCTTCTGAGTAAATTACCTTGAAGGTGCGCTATATAAAAAGTCAATAATAGTAATAATAAAAGTCTGCGCCCCCTAGAAATATTCCTGCGGACGCCCATGGTGAATGGCAATATGAATGATACGTTGATTCATGTGTCTCGTGTGCGACTGTTCAGTGTTCAAGCCTGGTTGCCCTATCCTTGTTTAACTGACATTTTCCTTATAACTAGACTTTCTACCTCTTTTGGCCTCTCAGAAATTTTCTCGACTGGATTTCTTCTTACCTTCAGGACCGTTCTTACGCTACGTCTTGTGGGACTGTTAGATTATCCCGGTCGATTATCAACAAAAGATACTGGACCTTCGTGGATATGGAGAAAGCTTTCGACAGAGTGCCAAGAGATGTAGTTTACTGGAGCTTAAGGAAGAAAGGAGTCCCGGAGGTGTTGGTGCGCCTGGTAAGGTCGATGTATGAAGGAGCAAGAACAACGGTAAGAAGCAGTGTGGGAAATACAGGAAAATTTGAGATACGAGTAGGTGTGCACCAGGGATCATGCCTGAGTCCTCTACTGTTCATTATTGTGATGGATGCTGTGTCGGAGCATGCCGTGGGATATGCTGTATGCGGATGATCTTGTGCTGGCGGCCGATGCAGAGGAGAGGATGCAGACACATTTTACGGAGTGGCAAACGGCAGTGGAGAGCAAGGGCCTCAAGGTAAACATAAACAAAACAGAGACCATGGTATGCTCAAAAACAGCGGAGACAGTGGAGATAAAGAGCATCAAGGGAGAACCACTGAAGCAGGTGGAAACGTTTAAATATCTGGGATCGACGATGAATGCGCAGGGAGGATGCGAGCAGGACGTCAGGAACAGAATCAGAGTAGCGTGGCAGAAGTGGAGAGAACTATCTGGAGTGTTGTGCGACTTTAAAATGCCGACTCACCTGAAGGGAAAAATCTACAAAACGATGATAAGGCCAGTAATGCTATATGGAGCAGAGGCCTGGTCATTAACGAAAAGGGACGAGAGTTTGCTGGAAAGAACAGAGATGAGAATGCTGCGATGGATGCTTGGAATATCACTGAAAGACATGAAACGAAGTGAGGACATCAGGAAGACGCTCGGTGTGGCATGCATCACTGACAAAGCACGGGAGACCAGGCTGCGATGGTATGGACACGTAATGCGAAAAGAGGAGGGTAGATGCGTCAAAAGAATCATGCAGGCGGAGGTATATGGTCGACGCAGTCGGGGACAACAGAAGAAAAGATGGGAGGACGTGATACAACAAGACCTGAAGCTGCTCAAATTGAAGAAAGAAGACACCGGAAGCAGAGACAAGTGGAGGAGAAGGATCCGAGTGGCTGACCCCTCGCCAGAGGGAATAATCCTAGCCTGAAGGGAAAGAAGAAGACTGTTAGATTATCCCGGGCACCTGCCCCGTTTGGTTTGCCTCTGGTTCTGTTCTGGGGGTTCCATGACAACTCGTTCACCGACAACTGGTTCAACGACAATTGTTACACGACAATATTATTGGAGCTGCATTGATGAAAATATTCTTGCTCAAACTGGAGCTGCATTGATGAAAATATTCTTGCCTAAATTGGAGCTGGATTGGTGAAAATGTTCTTGTTTTAACTGAAGCTGAAATGATGAAAATGTTATTGCTTAAATTAAAATTGGATTGATGAAAAAGCGTTCGTGAAATGGAAGCTGGATAATGGTATTTCTATATCTGAAGCTGAATAGAAGCTGGATTAATGAATATAATGCTAGATAAATGGAAGCTCGATTGATGATTTTCATTCGTGTTTTTCAACATCCATCCAGCTTCCATTTCTCAAGCGCTTTATCATTAATCCGGCTTCCATTTATCAAGCGTTATTTTTGTCAATCCAGCTACTATTTCACCTATAAGGAACCTTCATCCAGCTTCCATTCACCAATTGCCGTTGAGCCACCAATATTGTCGTGTACCAATTGTCGTGAACCAGTTGTCGGTGAACGAATTGTCCGGGGATCAGTTGTCGTTGAACCAGTTGTCGGTGAACCAGTTGTCGTGACACCGTTCTGGGTCCCTTTTTGTATATACTTTCTCAATTAATAAATATGACGTCATATTTGCGTCATTTTTTATGTGCACTTGTTATAGCGCCCCTTCAAGCTCTCTTTCTACTCAGAGGCGCTCCCGACTGCAGAGCGGACACTGCAGCGGAATTTCACGCCGAAGCGTTGAGCAATTGTGAGTGAAGGACTTGCCCAAGGTCCCTGCGCGGCGACGTGAGGTGGATTCGAACCTCGAACCTTCCGGCTTTAAGGCAACGACGCCACCACTACACCACCGCGCCCCACTGTTAGGCGACAATAACAAAACTGGTTTTCAGCAAGGATGATATGAGTTTAATAAAAAAAATTAAGAAATGGAAAACATTAGGCTACGGTGCTAAAAGGTTTTTAAAAGGAATTTCCTAACAGAAACTGGTCCATCACAGCCTTGAATCGACTGATTGCAAAAATTTACGCTAGGCTACTGATCTGCAGAAGAACGTTATGCTAGACCTCATACGGCTCGCATTACGGAAAATGTTGGTTCTGTTGAAACACTCGTATTGAGTCAAGAAGACCTACCTGGGCTTATAAGATATGGAGCATCCTTCAAGAACGCGCTTATCAAACTCGCATACCCTGACCATCTCAAACAGCGAATTGTGGAAGAGTGGAATCGTTTTGATCAAGGGATTGTTGACAATACGATCAGTGAATGGCGAAAGCGCCTTAGAGCATGCATTCGAGCTAATGGAGGACATTTTGAACATCAGCTTTGAAGAACAGCAATTGTCACAAATAATAATTTCCTCTCTTTTACATGTTGGAAACTTAAAATTTTCTTTGCCCAAATTTGAATGTGCATAACTTCGGACTCTGTTCGTAGAATTGGATAATATTTTCAGGAAACATTGATAATTTATCCCTCTTACATTCTCTAAAACTTTATAGAGTTTCATATAGAATTGACAAGTATATCGCTGAACCAAAAAGGGTATCAGTTCAATTCAATCAATCAATCAATTTTTTTACACTAAGATATAAGGCAGAAAAAGTGACATAAAGCATAACAAGTATCACAAATTAATCAGGAAATAATAAAGGTGAGAACTAATTAGTTAACACAAATTATAAAACCATTGGCCTAGATTGGAAATAACCCCCAGGAATATAATTATAAGAAGAGCTTATTTAAGCCCAGTGGCTATAGGATTGAGTGATACCAGTTTGAGCAGTTAGCCATAAACCTGGAGTGCGTTAAGGAGAACTCTAAAGTACAGAATTAGGACACAAATGGAGACCCAGAAGGGAGGGAATCCCGCTAAGTAGGGCCCCCAAGTAGCTATGAAGACTTTTAATTAATACACACCACAAATTGATGAAAAAATGAACCAAAAGCAACAGCAGATGAAATAATTAAGACACACTTAAAAACCAACGCATAAAGTAGAAAGAGCCCTAAAGATTGTTCATCAGGACACACCTATGACATCAAAGCAATTTGCAGGCACAGAAAACCAACACACAATGCAGAAGGTGAAAAAGTGAACCAAAAACAACAGCAGATGAAACAATTAAGACACACTAAACAAACCAACTCCCAATGCAGGAGGAGCCTTGAAGAAGGAGCACATTTGTAATAATTTGATAACTAATTTAAAATTGGTTATGGTTAACTAACTATTAGCCATTTTTGTAGGTTTATTTTAAATAGGTTAATGTTAGGAGAGGCCTTTAGGTTTTGTGGCAGACTATTCCATAATAGTGGGCCCCTACATTTTATGGAGAATTTGCGGGAGTTTGTTCTAGCAAATTCCGTTATTAAAGAAAGAGAACTTCTTGTTTCATGTGAATGAAAGTCAAAACTTGGGACACCGTGTATGTATGCATGCATGTGTGCATGTATGTACAATGTATATATGAATGTATGTACGAGGGCATGCATGTGAGCATGCATGTATGTAATTATGTAATTATGTAATTATGTATGTATGTATGTATGTATGTATGTATGCATTTATGTATGCATGTATGTATGTATGTATGTATGTATGTATGTATGTATGTATGTTTGTATGTATGTATGTATGTATGTATGTATGTATGTATGTATGTATGTATGTATGTATGTATGCATGTATGTATGTATGTATGTATGTATGTATGTATGTATGTATTCATCGTGAATATCTGTTTCAGCTAATATAAGTTCATTAACTGCTGACAAAGTTTATACAGAAATATCGATTTGCATTGTAAAACCCAACTTTGTCACACATTTTAATTTATTTTGAGCACTCCCGGGCGTCAAAAGTCAAATTAATTGGTATGACAAACTAGCCCTACATGTCCTCTATAGAATAGCATAATTTATTTCTCTTCAAAAATAAATTATGGATACCCTATAATAGAAAAAACATGAAATTTATTTACGATTTTTTTTATATATGGGCCTGCGTGAGGGGTAAAACCAAATAGTCATGGTTGCAACTTTTAGCAAGAGATTGAAAAATGCAATGCAGAAAATTAAGAGCATGTTCATTTTTATAGAGGTTTCTAATTCAAAGAAATTTGTTAAAATCCAAAAGTAGTAGTTAGAAAAATAGGTTTGTTATCAATATTTTCTTCTAACTAAAATAGGCCTACTAATCGCCGCTGAAGTTACAATGGAGACATGGCTTCGAGGCTATTATATTTCTTTCGATCAAAAAATTGAAAACAAACCACGAAGTGCGATGACGGATGAAAATCTTCAGACCAAAATAAAAAGCGGGATGATTTTTCTGAATTTTTTAGTGCAATAAATGCGATGATTGATCCAAATCTAGTGTCCGGCGGGTAATCTGAAACCGGTTTCAAGTTACGGTACCGGGGGGTAATGTTTAGGAGGGGGTAATTTGAAACCTTTACACCGGTACATTCTTTCAAATTACAGGATTACAGCTTAATCTAATTGGAAATTTTCCATTCGAGTGCCTCGTCAATGACAATTGCATTGATTTCTTCATACAGACCCTATCTCAGATTTCAAGGTCATCGAGCTACCTCTAAACATACAACATACATCTATCACAATAAAATTTTGATGCAAAGTTCACTAAGACAAAAGGAACAAAATTATCTGCTATGTCAGTCAATGAGGAAAAATTATGTTTTTCTCCATTGTGACGTGAATAACCCAAATATCCAGCTAACAGAATAGTCATTCATTAGACCTTCCTTGTTACCATCGTGTTATTCGAAGCATGCTACTGTAAATAATTGATCGTTGGAGGTCACAATAAATTTATTGATTGACAATAATGATGATGATGATGATGATGATGATGATGATGATGATGATGATGATGATGATGATGATGATGATGATAATGATGATGATGATGATGATGATGATGATGATGATGATGATGATGATGATGATGATGATGATGATGATGATGATGATGATGATGATGATGGTGGTGATGGTTATGGTGATGGTGATGGCGCTGGCGATGACGATGACGATGATGATGATGACGAAGGAGAGAAACAAATTTGTTATTTTAGATGACGGATTTTTCGGCTCGATCGATTGAAGAAATGGCATCTGAGTTCATTGTTGGCACATGTCAATTAATTCCAAAGTTGCATCCACTTGCTTCTGATCGCAAGTATAACATAGCGGCATCATGGAAACCTGCGCCAAAAGAGTATGCGATTGTCAGTGGCAGCTCGGCGGAGTTCTATATAAGTCCGCTGAATCCATGCATTTCGGACCATGATTTCTTGTTGTGCCAAGCTGATGAGTTGGTCAGCGGTGGCGACATTCCAGTGTTGCCAAATGATATAAGCGGCCTAGCAGATACAATTAAGTGCTTCGCGTTTGAATCATACGATGTCTATCCAGGTTTTCTTCAACTACGAGTTTTGGGTGAAATGAGATATAATTGGAACTGCAGAAAGTACGAATTCGACCGAACAGCTCATACATGTACATGCTCCCGCCTTAAGCTAAATATAGAACTAATTGAAACTACAGAGATTGAGCAGCACAAACAGGCATTGCGAAGAAATGCGTCGCCAAACACTGTTAGTGGTCCAGCAATTAAATCTCACCCGGTATCTGGCAGCTATTTGGGAAGTGATACAGTCAAATGCATATTCTGCCCTCGGTGGCCCACAGAAGCCCAAAACTGGCCCATTAGATTGAGATATTGTGGATGGCCGACAATGAATACAATCTCTGAAGTTGTGCTAAATGGTTGTCATGTTGTTTATGCTCAACATCGCTCTTGTAGAGACGATGTACGACAGTGGAGATTGTCATTTTCACTCGCAGAAATTATTCTACTGCAGAGTTGGACTAAAGTTCAACAGATTGTCTATCATTTGCTTAGATTCTTTGCAAAGAGAGAATTAATACAAGAGGATATTCCAAAAGAAGATGAAGTTCTCTGTCCGTATCATTTAAAGACGTTGATGTTATGGACTTGTGAAGAGATGTCGCCGGAATATTGGAATTCCTCCACCGTTATTGAGATTTGTTGTGAATTGCTGCAGAAGCTTTTAGAATGGCTAAAAAGGGGGCGCTGTCCGAATTACTTCATTCCTGAAGCAAATTTATTTTATGCGGCATCGAACTCGACAGAGCGTGACAAAATTGAAAGACGACTAAAGGAATTTCGCAATTCTGACACTCTAGCTCAATGGTTTGTGGAAAATTATATACTGCCAATAACGCGACAACTATTTCAACCTCCAGGAAAAGTAGTGCCCGGTTTCATGGATTACATGGTGCCTCTCCTTGAGTGGAGGCAAGCGTGTCAAGAAGAATCTGTGGATGTGTTCCTTATTTCCTCATTCACTAGCTCTAACAATGTATGCCGTGGCGCACTTAAACACGGGTTAAATTCAGGACTGTGCCTGAGCTTAATAAGAAATGGACAACACTCAGCTAGCATTGGTACCAAAGAGGATATTAAACTGAGATATCTTCCAACAATAGAGAAGAACTGGTGCTTCCATTACCAAACCAAAATGCTTTATATTTTGCATTTTGCATACGGTTTACGCTGCGGAGAGATTTCGATGGATAGCAGTCTATTTTTGGAGTTCGTCGAAGCAATTGCTATACAACATATAATTGTTAGGTCGCAGTATCATAACTATCCGAAAATGTACACAGGACAGAGTAGTCGGTTTCATTACCTACGCGCTCAGAGTCTAATGGAAAATTTAACTGGATCAAACAGCCATTCAGAATTTCGATTTTTGTCTCTCATGATAAACCGGTTTCTTAGAAAAGCATTGGAATGTGAGGACTCTAAATTGAGCGGCGTTGCTCCTGCAGCTTTGGTATATCTGGCTGCTCTTTATTTTGCTGCATCTGAATACAAAGACGCAAAGCGCTGCTGTTTAGCAGTTCTTGAAGATCATACTCCTCAAAGGGACAAGGAAACACTAAATGCAGGTTGCTTGTTGTTCATCGAAGACATCGCAAGAATCGTTGGATTATGCATGCTTCAGAAGACGATTACAGACGATAATCTTCACTATATCGACAATCAGCTTTACCTTGATCTGCGTCTTTCGCCCAAGGTGTTTGCTCATTATTTAGCTATATTTCTACTGTCTGTCGAAAGAACGTGCAAACGGCGTAATTTCTATCATAACTTACCAGATTCAGCATTCCCGATGGATAAAAATGTCAAGGCGTTAATGATGTCGCTATATATTGTTCCGATGAAGTCCTGTACCGATTTAAACGCGAACAAACATATTATTTATAGCAGAACAGATTCATTAGCAGAAACCGAAGCCACCGCAACGAATAATTTGCTGGTCAAAGAAACAGTGATTGATATTCTGATGAAAATTGCTTTAGAAAATATGACATCCTTCTGGATTGTGATTTACAGAGACTTTGGCATTCAGTGCAACACAATTGACTGCTATCGTGCTTTGTACCTTTACAAGTGCCGCCAATACCATGAAGTGTTGGGTTTGTGTGAACGAATTCTGGAGGAACCTGATCTGCAGAACGATTTGAAGGAGTTTGCATATGCAAATGTTTTGCTCTTGCCACCGCTTGACTCTTTCTTTGATGAGAACGTGCAGTCGTTGCTTGGATTTCACACACTCTGCTATTATTTGTCGCCTCTGAATGACGATTTAAGGAAAGTTGAGTTAACAGTCTATTCAACGTTTGAACACTGGTTTGCCTGGGGTGTAAAATTTCACAAGCTTTACCTCTCAGTATTTTTCGGTGCACGCTACTCTGTGATATGTCAATATTTTGTTGGAAGACATTTTCTTGCAAGATATTTGAAAGTCCGATGTTGCATCGACTGTGACCTTCCAAATAAAGAGGCAATGACGGAATTTGCTTATCGGAAAATTAATCTTCCCTTTGAACACATCATTCGAAAGTTCCTTCTACAAAGTTTCGCTTATAGTAGAAGCTAATTAGGCCTAACTCATAATGTTCGCATCAATGGCCAAGATTTAGGCTATGCGAAGTTGTTTTTCTCGATAGTGTGCGATGCTGACCGAATTATTTAAATTGCGGAAAGACTATGACTGGGAATATTTTAAACGTTTTCCAAAGACGCCATAACGTATGCCTACGTCCGTAGCCTACATATCTGTTTCACAGGAGGTCATCGCATTACTAACATTTGTAGTTGCTTCGATTATTTTTCCTCAGCATGTCATATCTAGAGATTGTTTATGCCAGTTATTGACTAGGCTCACGAATTATGTTCTCATTTGAGTAACGCTCAATTGCTTTCTATGACTTTGGGTTTTACATCTGTATATGATCAAAAGTTTAATCCTTATCATCGCTCCTGCAAATCTGCACTTGCAGTATAAATTAAAAGAAGACTGGGGAAATCTAAATGGAGTGATCGCTTATTTTTCACTGTGAGTTTGCTAGGTAGCCTATTATATGCAGCTTTCAGATAATAGTAGGGTTACCATACGTCCGGGTTTCCCCGGACATGTTCTCTTTTTAGGCCCCTGTCCGGGCGGCTTTCCAGAAATATGGCTTTTGTCCGGGTTTTCCACGTCCGTCCCCGATCGACCGATCTTACTTACCTTTCCGTGTTAAACTATTCCGTTCGGTGAACTAAACACGCGTTCGAGCAACATTTTAGTTCAAAGGTATGGTTACAATTGGACTTCCGGTTCCTGAAGCGGTTTTTTGTAAACCAAACGCACTATAACACGAGTTAGGCTACATAATGATAATTGTTAATAAAAATGATTAATTTTTCAAAGTGGCCAAATGAATTAAATAAACAATTCCGAAACGTAAGTGTATATTTGCAGACGCACTGAAAGCCCAATACAAGGTTTTCGTGCGAGTCTTTATGACTGGGAAGCTGAATGCTTGACGTGCGGCATGGAACTTGTATCACAGTTGCAATAAGGGTGCATTGGATTTAAAGGCCTGCGTCGATACGCCGAAGCATGTTAAGAGTGTTCGGGGAATTTCATATACCAACGTAACCAAATATTTCGGGTTCGAAACGCGACGAATCTGTCATTGTTTTGTTTCTGTGTACAGTCAGTGACAGTAATGTAATGTGTATTGAACTGAAGTATAGGCCTACTGAACACTCACTCAATGAAGTTTAAATTGAAGCCATGTAGAATAAGAACGACATTTTGTGTAGTTTAACGTTACTTTTATGTGTACAACACATAACATTGGCGTAGCGTTAGGCCTAGGCCTACTGCACTTGGAGGCTAGGTACCGGGCCTACCGGCTACGGGATGGTAACCGGAAGAACATTTTGTGTGTCCTCTTTTTCATCTGAGCACTTATGGTAACCCTAGATAATAGTTTAGTTTCTCGTGCAGATCTTTGTGTTAACTGTTGAGATATTACATATGAATTTTTTAAATGCGTTATTTGGGGTCATTCTGTAGATTTAGCCTATGAGACGCAATTCTGAGATTAGAAGAAGGTTCGGAAATGAATTACTTTCTAACAACAGGGTTGATTAAAAACGCACTTCTGATGTTTCCCACTGAGCGAACTTAAACGAAGAGTAGCTGTGGAAGTTTGGATGGAACGAACAGTAACGTGTGCATTGTGCGACTGAATTGTGGAATTCAGCACCAACTGTAATATAGGCTACTGTTGATGCGATCGATTTTGCAACTAGTCAAGACATTCTACTTACAGCATTGGTTCATGCACATGTTACAAGTTGAATATAAAAGAACGTATTCAAATTCGTTTCAAACTCGTTTTCTCACCGACCGCTAGGGATCCTTCCTAGCATCAGCACAATCTTGACTCGACTCTTGTAGTTCCTTCTCGCCAACTGAACATACCTTTCGAAAACGCTCCCTTGTAGGCATCGTGCCTTCCCGCCGGTCACGCACAACTGACCTTCGCGACCAGCCCAAATAGGCTAAGCTCAACCCAAAAGGTCGCTTGTTGTAGCTTTCATATCCGCTACAACACATGCTGCAATGGTGATTATCATAGATCGAGTATTCGTGACTTGAGGTTTTAATATTCGTAAATATTCGGTAAGGAATTAGAGTGAACCAACGAAACTGCAATGTTACCCGGTGAAGCAGCTTAAGTTTCTGTAGACCATTGTCTCCATGACATTCACTCGCATTCATAGTAGGGCTGAATTACAATCTGCAATGCGCTTATAATGTTGAGAACCGGATAAGTTTTGCTTGTAATCTTGCACTATTATTTCCAGTGTTGTTATTTATGCTTCTTCGTTCTGCTACAACGATATGAAACTATTGTATCAATTTGCAGTTATTATTATAGGCCTAGGCAGTTAAAGTTTCTTGATAATTTACTATTGTTGCCACTTGCCAACTACCATCGGTGGCTCTGCCTCCTTTCAGTTGAGGAGGAGTGTCTGAAGTCAGACGAAGTGACTAACATTAGGTCTAACTATCGTTTGTTTGTTTGTATGTGCACTTGTTATAGCGCCCATTCAAGCACCCTACTCAGAGGCGCTCCCGACTGCAGAGCGGACACTGCATCGGAGTTTCACGCCGAAGCGCTGAGCAATTGCGAGTGAAGGACTTGCCCAAGGTCCCTACGCGGCGACTTGAGGTGGATTCGAACCTCGAACCTTCCGACTTCAAGGCAACGACTTCACCACTACACCACCGCGCCCCACGTATGTGATATGAATGCCACATGGCCACGTTGGCCAGGCCCAGCGTCGGTTAAAGAGACCTTGACGTTTTTAACAATAAACCTATTCAAGTCACTGTAACTTATTGATATATGCGTAGACTAATTCAATTTTGGGCAATTCAAACAATAAAAAGTAAACTTTTTTAAAATAACAAAACAAAATACAAATTAAGAGTAAAGACTTTTTTGAATGAACGTAACATTATTTTTACGAATATATTCCTAATATTCGTTGGCAGCTTTAATATTCGTTAACATTCGTGAATATTTGCAAATCTTAATATTCATGATATTCGAATACACGATCTACATGTATGGTGGTTATGATGTCGATGTTGAGATTCTGCAGTCCACTAAATCTCTGTTCAAGAAAAAACTGACAGTTCCCTAAAATGGAGATGTAAACCAGTGTAAAGTTTCGACGAATGAACCGATAATTAATAGGCCTATTATGCACAAGCCGGAGTCGTCTATACGATCACAGTTTTGTCTCAGAGTGACATCGGACACTATGGCCAAATATACCAAACCGTATGCACGAAAGGAAAGGTTCACGTTTTCACAAGTGCAGCAGCATGGGCGGAGTTTATCAGGGGTTAGGGGGCCAAGCCCCCCCAAGAAGCCCCAGAGTAATTTTTTACCGTGTAAATGGTACCTTTTTTCGGGCTTAGCCTCCGCCCAAGAACTTCCAGCCGATGACTAAAAATTATTCCTGGTAGAAATGAAGAGGAACTCGATCTGAGATTAGAAGCTAAAACTTTAAGACTATCAGAAACCCTTGAAGGGAAGGAAAAACCCTTGAAGTCTTGTTCCAAAGATAGGTCTCTGGTGAGCACTGTTGACTTGTTTTCCCACCAACAGTACGCTAGTTCGTTGATGACTCCCGCCGAGAATATAGAAGAGAAAGAGCGAGAATAAGAACGGGTGGCCACCTAGCGAACGGGGCGAGCGTCAGATAATCACAGGCACACTTAATGTATCTATGTGATCATTTCTACCAGGAATAATTCGGCCAAAAGCGGGACACAGTCCTACGGTCGTTTGTGGAACGACGACAGCACCTTTACTTAGGTACTAATAAGGGTTCGGTTCCCACTCAACACTTTTATTGGGGGCTCTCTCTTTGAGAAGTTCCTCTGTCAGATTCCTGCTTCTTTCCACTGTAAGCTCCGACTCTTTCTGTCGCTGCACTAGGCTAATCACCTGCTTATCTAGGCGCTCCATAAATGTTTATATATTGGCAGTAAACCTTTCCCATTTCTCTAGCCGTTCCCCCTGTTGATTCCTCATATCATCCAGGGTTGCTTCTATCTGCGGAATAATTCTAGGTAAAAGGGATAGGTCTCCTTCAACCTCCTCCATCTGACAGTTTCCCTCTTCTTCAGAATTTGAAATAGACATTGTGTTTCAAGTTATTTCTGATTATTTAATTGATGTTTAATCGTAAATTATATCAACAAAAATATTGAACATGCCTCAAGCGTTTATCGAGTTCGAAAGCCTGCGAAATGATTACAATTTATCTTGTCTGACAGTTCGTAGACTCTATCAGTTTCCTTAATCGCTGTTAAATTCCGAATAAACTATACAGAGTTTAATCTAGTTCGGCATGATTGTTTCACTGATTATCAACATTCCGCAATTAATCTTAACGAGTTCAATCGTTGACTAAATCAAACCTTAGGGGCCGTCCATAAAGTACGTCACGCTATTTTTGACCATTTTTGACCCCCCCCTCCCACCTGTCACAAACTGTCACAAATCTCGGACCCCCCCCTAAAGTACGTCACACTTTCGAACAAAAAATTTAAAAACATAACCATTTACCTAACCCTCTCAACCCTAGGATACTATCCCTAATCCCTCTGATAGTGACGTGTGTCCCTAAACGCTTTGATAGTGACGGGAAATAAACTTTTATCCCGCCAGGCCAGGTTTTAGACACGCCTGGCCTGGCCGGGTCGGATTTTAGGTACTAAAAACAAGAAAAATAATAATTTAAAAAATAAATGTGCGACGTCACACATGGCCTGACCCCCTCCCCCTGTCACACTCTGTCACACTTTCTTACACCCCCTCCCCCCCTGGAGCGTGACGTACTTTATGGACGGCCCCTTATCGCAGTAATCGATAATTTCTACTAATGTTTTCAGGACAATTAATATCGCTGAATTATTCAATCTCCGACTACACAATTATTTAATCTAGATTTATACTTCCCTTCGGTTAGAAATGATAACTTCCTCCGGAGTCGCATAAATTTACAATCACCCAGTCAGCCACTTTCGATGTTACAAATCAAGGTTCTATTCATAAAACATCAGTCGCAACAATTTGACAAACATCAGGACACTTTCCGAGTCACAATTAAACACCACCAAACTTCTGAATTTGAAGCAATCTCGGACCAAATTTGTCAATTCTCGCAAATTTCACAAAACAGGTCCTTTTCGGACGATGACTGGAAGGCGACTGACGTAGGACGTCAGTTCGGGAAGTATCGGACAAAAAAGAAGCGCTCTGATTGGTCGGTTACTCCGACAGAAGCCTCACGCGAGGGCCTCTTGCTAAGAATAACTGTAATGTTTTTGGATCTAAACATAGCGCAAATGTGTGCGACGCACGCTCTAAAAGGCTATGTGGTAATAATTAATAATCTTGTAGCGTTTCACGATTGCTACAATTAGGCCTAGGTAATTCGAAATAAATCCTTCAGTGCAATAACAACTTTAAAAGCAACTGTAATCGAGGAATAAAGCCTCACTCAGAATGGACAGCTATGGTGCTGTCCTGCGACAATTCCATCCCTGACAAACAGGAAAATTTTCAGGTGCTTGCAAAACTGAAGGGGAAGTGCTTAAGCAGCCCTATCAAGAGACCCCGGGTAGTCCATTCCAACTGAAGCACAACGGTTCACCAACGGTAAAATTCCATGATGCCAAAGATAACGACCGAAGAAAAACCTGACCAGATAGAGGACAGATCATAGTGAATAAGGTATTCAGTTATTATGGTGATGCTGAGTAGAAAAAGACATTAATTTTGTCCAGGAAGATGCTAATACTCTCAGATTCGATGCCTATTATGTCCGACGTGGTGAATTCCGCAGAGAACACGGACTTCTTCGGGCGATCTTCAGGAACTCATTCCATGCAGGCTACTGCGTAGATTGTTTCCACCGACACTGACGAGACTTACTAGGGCTGCCAAACGTCCCGGATTCGCCGGGCCAGGTCCGGAATCGGCCTTGTGCGTCCCGTGTCCCGGATTGATCCCAAATTGTCCCGGAATTTGCTGTAGAGGTTCTTGTTTTGACACGAAACTCGACAAATTGTAAGAAGATTTTGCGTTCTGTGCTCTACCAGCACTACACAAAATGTTCTTGTTTTGACACGAAACTCGACAAATTGTAAGAAGATTTTGCGTTCTGTGCTCTACCAGCACTACACAAAATGTTCTTGTTTTGACACGAAACTCGACAAATTGTAAGAAGATTTTGCGTTCTGTGTTCTACCAGCACTACACAAAATGTTCTTGTTTTGACACGAAACTCGACAAATTGTAAGAAGATTTTGCGTTCTGTGCTCTACCAGCACTACACAAAATGTTCTTGTTTTGACACGAAACTCGACAAATTGTAAGAAGATTTTGCGCTCTGTGCTCTACCAGACCTTACTCTTATGATTGAAACTCGGATATTGTACAGCGCTATGCATTTAGGTTGAAGTCTTCAAAACTTTACACGCCACTGACACTCATAGAATTGTGTCCAACGACGCCAGTCCATTGCCAGCGCATTTGCGATAGTGTAGCTTCAGCAACTTCAGCATTAGACCATTTATGACCTGTTGTCTAACAATCGCAATTTCCTTAGCACCAAACATGTTATTTAAAGCGGGACTGCTGGCAAATACAAATTTAAGCATGACCTGACATTGTGCTGATTTCTACGATCTGCAAGCTGCATGGATGACGAATAGTTGTCTATATAGGCCTAAGCCTCTATGAGCTTCGCTCGTGCTATGGGCTCATGTTACTCTGGTAGGTTTAGGTTGTAAACTGGAATTTAAAAAGCTCTCTTCTTCAAGTTGACTGTTATCTTAAATTTAGACTACAAAAGTCATAGTAGGCCTACATGTCTTTTGGTAGATCTGTATAATCGAGTTGGCGTCACAATAGGCCTTGAGAGCTTTTTAAATTCCAGTTTACAACCTAAACCTACCAGAGTAACATGAGCCCATAGCACGAGCGAAGCTCATAGCTATGTGCCGGTATGACAGAGGCTTATATAGACAAGTATTCGTCATCCATGCAGCTTGCAGATCTTCCCATTTTATTAGGTCTGCGACTGCATGGAGAGCACAACCTCTCTTAAACTTAGACTTATGTGAAGTTTAAGCAGTTCCACAGCATTGAACAAGGAACACAAAGTCGTAGAAATCAGCACAATGTCAGGTCATGCTTAAATTTGTATTTGCCAGCAGTCCCGCTTTAAATAACATGTTTGGTGCTAAGGAAATTGCGATTGTTAGACAACAGGTCATAAATGGTCTAATGCTGAAGTTGCTGAAGCTACACTATCGCAAATGCGCTGGCAATGGACTGGCGTCGTTGGACACAATTCTATGAGTGTCAGTAGCGTGTAAAGTTTTGAAGACTTCAACCTAAATGCATAGCGCTGTACAATATCCGAGTTTCAATCATAAGAGTAAGGTCTGGTAGAGCACAGAGCGCAAAATCTTCTTACAATTTGTCGAGTTTCGTGTCAAAACAAGAACAGTTTGTGTAGTGAACCTCTACAGCAAATTCCGGGACAATTTGGGATCAATCCGGGACACGGGACGCACAAGGCCGATTCCGAACCTGTCCCGGCGAATCCGGGACGGTTGGCAGCGCTAATGTATTTAGTTGATATTATTTGTGAATTCAATTCTGCGGCATAATTATGTGAATTTATGTCGGATTTCGTCAGGTTGCATCACCATGTCACTATAAGCAAAATGTCGTTCAGCAATTTAATATTTCGACGACCAAAGTTTCAGTATATGAAAGTAGTCGCATGGTGATCGATTCTGCAGCAAGTTACCATTGTTATTTGTTGTCGAATTCCAGTTCATCACAGCTGACTGACAGAATCTTTGGCAGATGAATCTGTGAAGCATTGGGATAATCATAATCTGACTCATCATCGTCGATGTCATCTCCCGAAGCAATTTCGTAAATATGACATTCACCTCTTGTTGGTTATCATGTTTCAGAAGATCATCATAAATTGATGGTATGGCTGGCAGGCGTCGTAATATTTCATCCAGTTTATCATAATCAGATTCGTCGATGCCATTTTTCAAGCCAGCGTCGTAAGGATTTCTTTCCCCTCCTTTCTGTCGGAGTTCGTGTTCGTCAACAGTCTTTACATGACCAACATCTGCGGATGAAAAGTTGTAGATTTAAAAAAACCTGTCTGAATCAGTCATTTTTCAAGTGCGATGACACACAGGAAGTCAGATTCTAATGTATTTTATGATTTATCTATAAATTTATAAATGGCCTCTCACAGTGCACACCAATCAGTGGCGCGATCTATAGTTGCACAAACCTGAATTTTCACCTGTGTTGATTAGTTTAATTAATACTCGTGTCATGGCTTCTGATTTATGACTGCATTGTATTAACAAAAGCGTGCATGAATAATAAGGGTGTCAGAGTAGGATAAGCTTTTCCTGACTCCTATTGCACTGTACTTGTTGTTTCACTTTTGTACAATTTGACTTATGTGTGTAATCAATAAAAACAAACTCTTTCAAATTCATTCAATCATTCATAATTATGCGACTTATAATTAGGCCTATATACCTACCAACATATTTAGGTTCTTGAAAGTACTGTGATTTTTAATTTCCAAAACAGCCAGTGTGTTACCGACACAACCACAGCTAGATAGAACAGTTATGGGACTCGAGAAACCTCTTGAGCCTGGGCATTGGGCAATAAGAGCAGTATAACATAGAGGCCATTCCAGGTTTTAGGATCAGATGCCGAGAATGAACGGCGTTATCGAATACGGGTGGATCGACACTGGACAATGCTTAGGCTATCGAATACAGGTGGATCGACACTGGACAATGCTTATACGGTAACTTCGCAAAATTTGACACGATGGCAGTTGCGCAATTATAATTCGCCAAAAGATGCATTGGGCTCAAAGTCGATTTTCAAAGTAACACAAATTTACTAATTTGCTTTAATTATAATCGTTACCTCGTAAACGTAACAGTTAATCCTACTGGAACTAATTACTTTTTTAAAGTTACCCGTTGCTGCATTAGTTGCCATCAAATAATAATTACAAGCTGCAGTAACACGGTAGGCTACAAGGTGGCGCAGTGGTGTCGTGGTGGGGGTTCATTGCCTTTGAGCCGGAGAGTTCCAGGTTCGAATCCTACTCAATCAGCCGCGTAGGAATTTTGAGCAAGTCCTTCACTCACAATTGCTTGGTGCTTCGGCGTGAATCTCCGATGCAGTGTCCGCGCTGTAGTTGGGAGCGCCTCTAAGTAGTAAGCTTGAAGTGGCGCTATTATGATAGCAAAGGCAAGAAATACAAAACAAAAATCACACAAAACACAACACTGCAAGTCTATTTCACTTAACATACATTTTCAATGATTCTTATTCTAAAAAACTGCGTACCGATATTTCTTCCTTTCTGTTGAAACATTATGCGGCGAAGTAGAATGACCAGAAGGACGATAATCGCTAAGGCCGCACCTCCAAGCAGAATCAAAACCAGCATATTTTGAGACATTTTATTCTGATCTTCCGGAACTAAAATTCAAAAATACTTAATCATTGTGATTGTACATATTAAAAGTAGTTAGTAGAAGTCTGCAGAATTAGATGTTACAAAAAGTAAAATGCATTCCAATACATCCATGTCGCACAAATCCGCCATGTCAATGCTGAAGTTAAAAAATCTTGACAGTTAAGAGTCAGTAGACTTTTAAAGACGGGTCTAAGAATCTTTTTGTGACTAAGTATTCTGCAGATAGACGTTGGTGCTGTTCTGATGATCTTGATTCTTGAAGGACTTGGGTTCGCCGGCATAATTTTCGCATGGTGATACAAAATCTTGGCCGCCTCAAGCAAGGTGATTTCCACGGACTGACACGAGATCGGCGGAGGAGACCATGGTATCAGATGAGGTCATTGAAGCATTGTTTCGATTGGCATGAAAGGCTGTTGACGACAACATAATTATTTAAAGCGTCGTTAATGGCCTTTGATGTCTCTTAATCTCGGAATAAAAGAAGCCCGGGTAGAGAAGATTAGAGATGAAGTGTTACTTGATTCCTAAACATGTTGCAAGATAAACTCAATAATCTTGTGATTAGGCCCACCAATCTTTGAATGTGTGCGCTACAAGTGAAGTTCTGCAATTGCAAATGAGCAACATCATTGATCTTGCCAGGAATTCTTCGCTGTTCTATTGAAACAAGTAGGCCTAACTATAAGGTATAACACCCATTATTCTGGATCTGTGCTGTTTCTGGGCTAGAAGTAAAATTGTATCTCCCATACACTGAAATTCCCTATGCCTAAACATTCACGGGAATTTCACGCGCTGATATTTATATTAACATCTTGCTTTAAACAAATTATTATTCTGTGTGGCAGTTATGAAGAATGCCTATCTTGTTAAAAATATTTTTGTCTTCTCATAGTGGTTTGATATTATTCGGACAAATCATAATATTACATTTAAATTTCGTAGTAGTTGAATATTCAATATTGAATGTGCACTATTCTGTATTCACAAACTTTTAAGACTTGATATCAATAATAAATTACCTGAAGTGATATTGTAGGTAAGACTGAACCCCTTTTCGGTATTGGAATCATCTGTGTGAAAGTACACATTAACACGGTTGCATGAAGATATCGTTAAATCTGGAGGCACGTTGAAGCCAGAATAGAGTGGTGACCTAAAAGCGTTTCCAGACTCGCAAATAATCTACAAAAATTGCAAAGCAAAGTTCTCGCAAAAACTGTATTTAAGGGATTGAGGTTTTCTACCTTCAAATGTAGGCTATCCTAGTTATACAGAATTGCTAGGCTTATATTATCATCTTAGATATAGGCCCATAAATGAAGCAATATTTTATTTACGACAGTATTTTCGTTGGCAATACCAATACTCAACTCACAAGAATCTAGCTGAACCTCAGTTCCTTAAGGCTCTTTTATGTTGCAAATTTGCCCTTTACAGTACTGCATCGCAAACGTTCATAAACTTATACCTAGGCTACTCACCAGCATTTCCAAACGGCGCTACGATTTAATGGTAGAAATTATGGCTACTGGTTCTTTTAAATTTCACGGAAATACCAAAGGTTTGACCGAGTTATGGCAGTTTTTGTCGGGGTCTACTTTTCATCGGAACACAGTGCAGATTGATAATTATTTTGCCGCTTCAGTGTGCTGCTTCTTTGATTGATGCGTTTGACATCTAGCCTATCTACCGGTAGGTTACAACTGGACTTACTTACAAATAATTTTAAAAAATTGACAACTATTCATAACATGACAGTGGTTATAGTCATCACTCGAATGGCACACAACCTTCTTTAATTCGTCGGCTATAGCTTTTTCTTCATTTCAAACAATGGCTGTGTTCGCAATGAGTAAGCTTACAATCGGAGCGATCAGATTTGAAACTGTAATACGTACCACTACCCAATCAGCTGGTGCGTGCATATTGAATGTCAAAAACGTAATGATGACTCCATGTCCATGGGTTACGTCGAAATAATTGTAACAATCAAGATTATTGGCATATGCCATTGGAAAATTCGGTGATGAAATTTCTCCAGATGGTCCTGCGAAATTCCTAATGCCACAGTCTGCACAAAAATACAAGAAACACACTTGAAAATGTCATTCTTGGTGAACAACGTTGAAGTCTTTCTTCACTGCAGGTGTGTGCAACTAGATCGTGTAATTGGTCTGATCTTTTCAGTCTTCAGCAATTCTGTTAAACTGTTTCAGTTTTTTTAATATTTATTTTATTCAACAGTCCGATTGACAGACATCAACTGGTTACAGCATACAGTTAGGCCTACGCAGTTGCCTTAATTAACATTAATCTCAATTACTAACAGAACATACAGAGTAGCTGGACAGTCGATCTGCAATAATCTGCCTCTTGATGTTTTCATGTCTGTTCGAACCGAATTTCTCTTCGACCCGAGAGCTCGTAGAAAAAACTCATGACTCAGGTTATGAAATTTTTTGCTGCCCAATCTTCAAGCAATACTTTATGAACTCATGGAAAACGTAGGCTGAGATTGTATTTTATGGCATTATAAGCTATTATTGGCACATGCATCACGAAGGAAAATCGGAAGCCTTACATAGACACATAATATAGACATATAGGTCTAATGATTATAAGTACAGTCTATTAGAGTAAAGCCGCAGGAATGTATTGAAAGGTTTTAATATATTGCTGATGACTGCGAACAAATTCGCCTTGTAAATTGAATTTCGGTGTTTAGTCTAATTAATTTTTTAAAATCCTTATTGAGAAATTTTGTCCGTGTGATAGTAAAGAATTGAAAATGCGCACTTACTTGAAACTTCCACAGTTTCGGTGTTGAAAGATATTTCAATTGTAGGGTTGGCTTGCATGCTAGAAATATTGGAAAAGAAGTCGCAAACAATGTTGCATGTGTAAATCGGCATACAGCCGTCTATGGGGACTTTTACCAACACATACGATGAAGTAGTAGAAGTTTCGATGCCAGTGACGCCAGTTCCTCCTGATGTCCAATAGGTTCTCAACATACGAATCTGCACAAAAGGACCTCCATTGTACAGGGAATAAGTGAAGGCGACTGGAAGACTTAAATATTGGTCGGTGAAGGATGGATTGCAGGATATTCTCATCTCGTCGTCTTTTATTGCTGTTGCAGAAGAATTCAAGCCTTTCGCTAAACTCAGTCTTGGATCTGCAACAATAATTTCCAAATAAGTAGTATATGTTCTTATGATGACCAACTAGGCTATTTATGCTGCTTTTGTGGTCACGTGACATTTAAATAAGATAAGGCATCCTTGTTATACTTTATTTCTCGTTAAGTCGTCCACCCTATAGGAATTATTCGATCGTCCAGTGTAAGCCTCATTGAATAGAGAATAAAGCAACACTGATTGGCAACTTACTGATTGGTGCCATAATTGCTGTTGCCGATGACAAAGTTGCGTCTGTACAGATCACACTACCAGATGGAGAATCTCGGTAATAAAAACCGATTTCATTCGCGATCAGATTGCATGATCCTGGTCCTAGACTTTCTGTCCTGAACAGAGAACTATAATGCGCCGAAGTGATTACTCCGCACGTCGAGTTTGATAGTGTATAGTTGTACAAGTCTTTGATGCTGATTGTCCACCACGGAAGATGCTTTGTTGCCGAAGAGCAGTTGAAAATGATGGGGTAGTTCCCATCTGATGGAGGAAAAGCGTTCAAAGGCTTCGTTGTAATCCCTCCAGTTACAGTGTCTGAAAAATTAAAATGGTACTTTTATGCACTTGAATTTATAAAAAAAGATAATACCTATGACTAAAAATAATATTATCAGCTGCAAGGGACATGCATTTTATTTATTTTACATACTTAGTGATATTGCATATTATGTATGCTCCGGAATCATAAAGCACCCGCTTATAGAGCAACGCTGTGTCAGTTTGTGCGGATGTGCCAAATAGAGAATAAAATCTGGTTTCGTGAAGACTGGGAAAGAAAGAAACTCGTTTTTCTTTTAGGCAAATGAACCTGGATAGAAATTCTTGAAGAGCTTAGGCCTATAACTTTAGTACACATAAAATTTGGCAACTGCATTAATTTTATCAGATACTGGCAAAACAGCTTAGGGGACATTTTTTTTTACCTCACCCTATAATTTAGGCCTGATTAATTTTCAGGAGCTGAGCTACATTGAAGATATCAATATTTGTTTTGCTCTTCATCTTACGGCATCTGTTTCATATGCAGCATCCTGAAAGTCCATAGACATGCCGGCGCCAATGCTCTCATCAAACGCCGGTACTGCGCATACGTTGGCAGTGCCATTCCCAGGCGTGGATAAAGAGTGAGGACAACACTAATCACCATTGCTATGATACATTGTCATTACAGAGTTCCAATGGTTCTATCGCTAGTGTTCCATTCGCTATGTTCCAAGCGTTGATTTCCCTGATGTGCTACTTCCTAGTGAACACTTCCGGTGTGGCTATTTCTGGTTGGGTCACTTGTGGTAGGGTTACATCTGGTTGTGATAGTTTGGTTTGGTAACTTCCGCCGGCGCACTTCCGACCGGTATTTCCGGTGGGACCTTTCGGTGAGGAACTTCCGGTGAGGCGGGAGCCAGTACAGACATTACGTCACTTTTGGTGAACCAGGAATCGGTAAATGTGCTAGTACTATAACAGGAAACTAGCGCGGGTCACCTGGGATGATGACACTTCAGGCTGACCTTTGTCTTAAGACTTTCGCTGACAGGGTAAATTAGTGCAATCGAGAATACTACATAATGCTCTTTACACTATTCCTACTGCTCTGAGGAATGTCGACTTTTCAATGCGTTTATTTTTGCGTTCTCATGTGCTCCCATTCTTATTCTGGCAGATAAAAATATTTTAATTACTGAATATTTATTAATGAACAATTGTGCATGCAGGTGGCCATAGTTAATTATTTAAGCCTACCTGAAGTAACGTTGTACGTTAAACTGAAGCCCGTGTCGGTGGTGTAGCCATCTGTGTGAAAAGACACCTTTACAATATTGCAAGAATGAATCGCTAAAACTGCTGGAAAAAATGTGCCTGAATTCCGCAACGGTGCGAAGGCGTTTCCAGATTCGCAAGCAATCTGCAACCAAATAAACAAATAAAGGCCTTCGAATCAGGACAGTGCGATAGCGTTTACTTCGTTCAAATTAAAACAATGATTAGTTGGGGTCTAAACGATTATTAGGCTATACATCATAGTTACCTTAGGATGGAAAGTTCGCCTCAATTCTGTTTGACAGTGCTAGACGATGATGCGAACGTTTGCATTTGGAATTTTGGTTCGAAATTGAGGTTTTAATAACATCGTTTTACTTTAGAAACTGGCGAAGTATAATAACTGAAACAAAGCGTAGATTTTGAACGACATTGCTTGTCGCATTTGTTTGCGTTGCGAACTAGCTTATCAAATTTATTGTTGACGGCAAATTAGTACAGGGCCTACTATAAGCCAGTTAATTACAGTGTGTGCTTAACTAGAAGAGTGGCGGTATAAGAAAATAATATCGTTGAAAGTGGTTGGCTTAGAAACCTAGATATCACGTGATCCAACTCATTCTGTGAGCTTTCATGGCGAAAAGGTGATTTTGAGAGATTCAAAGTAGAAAGCTACCATCCTCTGTAATCGCAGGTCGACCGATCAGCTGTCTTACTAATTGTTATCATTTTCAAATTATAAGTGAGGTAATCAAATTAGTCATCTTTACTATGCCACAGGTGCATGAAGTTGAGAATATTTTTCTTGAAGTTGTGCTCTGCAATTTCCATTTTGGTTGTAATAATTATTATGTTATGTTATAATATAAAATACCGACCATCGATGACATTATGGTGGTTTGCCATCACTCAAAATACACAGCACCCTTATTTCACCTGCTGCAAGACAATTTGACGCTTTATAATTATCATAGTTGTAAAAAACGTTTTTTCCGTTTTTTATCCTCTCCCAAAAAGGTCGTGTTTTTTCGTTTTTTATTTTTTCCATCGTTTTTTTATCGTTTTTGATGATTTCTTAAACTTTATTTATTCATTTGCTTTCTGTTATTATTTTCCTTAATTTTAATTTTTTCTGATATTCCTTATGTTTTCCGCCAACTCTCAAGGATTCAGCTAACTAAAGTCATTAGTTCATCGTTTAGCATCATCATTTAAGAGATAGCATGCGTGTAGTAGGTTCCTAATCAATGTTTTCAAGGCTAAATGCGGTTTTAGATGTAGCAAAGTCAAATTATTTTCCTTTTCCGTTTTTTATCGTTTTTTGTCGTTTTTTATTTTTTCGAAAAAAACGACGTGTTTACCGTTTTTTTCTTTGTTTCCATCGTTTTTTACATCTATGATAATTATGCTTGCGCTTCAAAGATTGCAACATGCGCCAGGCTAATACGTACCGTCACCACATCGTTTAATAACTCGGTATTGAATGCCAGGAACGCAATGATGAGCGTCTGTCCGGTGGGAACTGCGATATAGTTGTAGCAGTCTAGGAAATTGGAGTAGGCCTACTTCATTGGAAAATTTGGAGACGAAATTGTTCCAGTCGGTCCAGAGAATCTGCTGATGCCACAGTCTGCATAAAACACAATGCTGAATTCTCTCTTGACTGCAGGTTTGTTGCAACTAAGCATGTGCTGTTTCTCCAACTATTCTGTTAAATTGGTTTGGTTTATATTGATAATTAGGTCTATGTCACTATTCAGCCCTGCTGAAAACAGTAAGTTATATCGAATTACATGTATAGGGCCAATCAGACAGTGTTTAATCTATTCCCTCCGGGTTTTTTGGGGGGTCCGAGTTCCGGGGGCTGTGGCAAGCGAACGACGGTTTAGCGGGAAGTTTTCACTTAGCAGCTTAGTATTCTTTTACTGTTGTCGTGTTTCTTCGATGATGTTTTCTTTCTGTTGTGTATTTTTGATGACTTTTTAGTTCATCAATGTAATAACAGTTCAACAGAAAGCGTCTAAATGTTAATAATTATTATGTACATTTAAACAAGATAAACATGAACTGTCAAGTTTTTTGGTGAATATATATATATATATATATATATATATATATATATATATTATATATCATTTCTGGGGAGAATGTCAAATATGTATACATGCCAGCAACAGCAGCTGTCGATTTTTTCTGACGGGAATGCTATTCATTGGGAGCCTCCCACGAAATGCCTAGACTAATCACGACCAAACAGTTGAAAGTCAATAAGTTTTTTAATCCAGGAATGTCTCTGCTGTTCTGCATGCCAATGCTTGCTGCATATGACCAGCAGAAATTAATCATTTTTATAGTTTAAGATGCACGAATAATTGGCGATGTCAGGTTGTAAGCCACTCAACTATAACAGACTGTAGTATTATAGGAGTTATTACGTGAACTCACCACAACTGATTGAGACATCTTGATGGTGAATGCAGTTGTGCGCACCCCATCCATTATGAGCGCACTGTTCTAAACCAGTTTCGGTTCCGGTGCAGTTGACGTTATCGAGCCATATAGGATCTGTTCCACCTCCGTGACGATTGCCAATTACTGCTCCGATGTTACTGACATAAAAGGATGAAAGCAAATCTATGACATCATGAAACTATTGCTGAGGTCACAAAATAGCTTGCACTATGTTCGAACACTAGATGTCTAAAGAAATTGCAATTTTAGGCCATTGACCACAGACCATAGGCTATGGACCAACTAGTAATAGATAATTAACACTAGCCTTCAACTGACAATGCCTGTGATTACATGATTTACATCAATCTAATATACAGGCAGTAGTCCAACTGTTCTAAAGAGATTTGGGTTAATATTCATAGCACGGTTTATTTGAGTAATATACATGTACTGTTACAGTAGTTGAGACCAAGGACAACTTATAATATTTATAAACTTGTCACTGTGCACTTGCATTATGCTGCAATTTACGTCTGCGTGTCCATATTAGACGCAACTAACATTATTATTAGACCGCAATTACTAGTAAGCCATTACTATATTATTTTGGTGTCCCGTCATTAGCCCACTGGACAAAAGCGCGCCGACAAAAGCGGGCCGACATAAGCGCGACGACATAAGCGCACAGCAAAATTTGACCGACAAATGCGCGCCGACAAAGGATCGCAGTGTAGACTACAATAACAGACTTCAAGGCATTTTAAAAAATAATAAAATTCTTTTCATCAATCCAACTTCTGTTCAAGCAGCAGTTATTTTTATCTACTCGGCTTCCATTTAAAAAATAACTATTTTAATCTATTCGGGTTATTTTTAAGGTCGACCTATTTTCATGAAGCAGATTTTTATTTTAGCAAGATTTTTTCTTCGATTCAGATTCTATTTAATCACGAATTATTTTCATCAGCCCAGATTCAATCGAAGCAACTATTTTTATCAATCCCGCTTCTATCTGAGCATGACTTTCTTTTATCAATCAGACTTTTATTTTAGACCTACTAAGTATTATGTGTATCATTCTTTCAAGATGACATTTAATCGGTATTCTTTTCATCTTCCTTTTAACCCTTTAATGCCGAGATGGCAGTAAACGGTATGAGAAATCCTATACCCTCCAATTGACGGGTCGCAATTTAGTGGGCGCGTTTTTGTCGTGCTCGCTAATAACGGGGTACCTGTTATTTTCTGTGTGGGACTGTAGGCGTAGGCCCTATATGAATATGCTTGAAGGTGCTGAACCTATTCTCTCATGAAGCTTTATAATGCAATCACAATAGCTTACCCAAACTCGAGACTAGCACATGCCACTCTTGCGCTGTCAGTTGAAAACCCATCATCACACACTGTTCCCCATCTTCCTGAATAGTAGATCTCCAATCGTCCTTCCATTGAATTGCTATTAAATGAGTTGTTCAATCGCACCTCGAAGTCCAAAGTGTCTCCTACAATTGCAATCGTTTAAAATAAGGACTCGTTAGCAACATTGTCATATATTGTTAAGTGTCTCTAATTTTTTTAGCTAGAAATTCGCTTAGCAATGATTAGGCCTATTTAAAAAAAATTAAGTCTCCTCTTTGCTTGTCAAAACTACATATTATTTTGGTCTTCTTGAGTTCACATCGTGTCCTCAATCATAAAACTCAGATTCCTTAGAAAAATTTATTATTACTGGAGTTTCAGATACAAATATGCAATTGTGAAAACATCTTTTGTACGGTAGGCTACATAAGGTAGGCTACAATAATTATCATTATATCAGTAGGCCTAATATTTCACCTCTGGTAATATTGTAGGCCACACTGAAACCTATACTGGAAACGAAACCATCAGTGTGAAAAGACACTTTTACTTGTCTGCACGAAGATATTGTCAGATCCGGAACAATCAGTGAACCAGTATAGAGTGGCGATGTGAAAGCCTTTCCAGATTCACACGTGATCTAATAAAAAAAAATACGCCGCAAACATCTTCGATTAGAAAGCAAGACTCTGAACACTGGACTCTGACTTTATGTTACGTGTAGACTGTAGAGACAAGCATCCACAGATTAATGTCTCAGCAATTTTTACAAGCGACCGAACGTCTGTTGCATAGTTGCATGGATAGTGTGAATGTGTTTCCACGTGGCAGTGCAGCATAATGGTAAAGACAGTTTAGGCCTACCAGGTACTTGGAGACCGATTGTGAAACCATTTTCGTCACAATCATCTTTTCATTCATTCATTGATCCAACCACTCTCGGCTGCGACAATAGTCTTACCACATAGGCTAACGCCAGCTCTCGTTCCTGACGAATGCGTTTGCCACCGGAATAGGACGATACTGATATCCGACATGCCACTGCCGGTTTCCATCGCCAGAATTGACTACATCATAGCACCGTCTGAATGGTTTTAGATCACTGACACATGAACTTAGATTTAGGTCACTTATTCATTATTTCATTTGAGAGATTTATATCTTCTTCTTCTCTCCTCCACCAGGCGCATGCCGATGATGAGGCCTGTACCCGACTCCTCCAATTTTTTTAAATTTCTGATGGTATCCACAGCTGTTCTCATGTTCATGTCCATTTTTTCCAGATCTTGACACGTTGTCCATCCATGTCTTCACTTGTTGTCCCCGGCTTCGCTTTCCCTCCACATGGCAGTGCTCGTGCTGGCAATCTCTTTTCCTCCATTCTTCATTCTCGTCACATGTCCAAACCACGTCAGAGATTTATATAGGGCCCATAAAGAACATCTACTCAACAGCGACCACGACCCAACCCCAGCAGCTAATGGAACTTATCATCTGTCCTCGCTTTAAAAGACGAATTCGATTGCTCCAGTTACCATCTTTCTTCTTCAGGAATTCATCAATGAGCTACTCCTATTCCTGCCGCTGCTTTGCATTATAATAATTATAATGATGATGATAGTAATAATAATAATGATGATGATGATAATAATAATATTAATAATAGTAATAATAATAGTAATAATAACAATGATAGTAATTATTATTACTATTATTATTATCGTCATTATTATTATTATCATCATCAAGGACTTTTTATAGCGCTTCTTTAAGGTAAACTGCGCATAATTGTTCCCAGTCCAACCACGGTTAAATAAGACAGGTTCTAAGGCCAGGCACCAAGAAAGATAGTCGCATCATTACAGCTGTTCGCGAATGAGGGTCTAAGAGTTCAGCTTGATCAGCCGATCGGGGTCAGATCGCCGCTGGACACCAGAGGTGGGACAGCAAAGTCCCGGAAGTACATGGGAGCAAGATTCTCCATGCAGCACCAGACCAATGCATAAAACTTATAGGTAATCCGCTGCGCAAAAGGAAGTCACAAAACAACAAGGGTATCAGTTCAATTGGGACACCGTGTATGTATGTATGTATGTATGTATGTATGTATGTATGTATGTATGTATGTATGTATGTATGTATGTATGTATGTATGTATGTATGTATGTATGTATGTATGTATGTATGTATGTATGTATGTATGTATGTATGTATGTATGTATGTATGTATGTATGTATGTGTGTATGTATGTATGTATGTATGCATGCATGCATGCATGTATATATGTATGTAACTATGTATGTATGTATACACATTCCGCATGTAGGCTACTCCGATACCGGTAGCGGTTTCCATCCAACGAACCAAATGGGCAGTAAAAAATTGAGTAGGCTCCTGCAAGTTGAGTACTTAGGTTGGCCTACTCCTCAAAATCCTCAAAATTAAGACACATCATCGGTTATGAATGTTATAAAAAAGAGTCCCAGCATAATATTATGTTATTTATTCAGTGAATTAAATTAATTTGGCTGTCACCGCAACTGTTGTCAAAGCTTATGCCTGCAAACGAATTTAACACTTACGTAATCTGTTAGATGATTGTTTTACTTTCCATTTTTGATAGTAGGCCACATTCGTGCCTCTATAGCCTAATATCAGTAGTCATATTAATATGAAAAGCGTTTGCATTAAAATTTAATACCTACCTTCACCCAATCATTGCCCGGCTGGGTATAGAATGCCAGAAATTTAATGTTCACGCTATGTCCAGACGGGACAGAGATATAGCTGTAGCAATCCAAGTTATTGGCGTAATTCATCGGAAAATTTGGCGATGAAATTGTTCCACTGAGTCCAGAGAAGTGCATATTGTTACAGACTGTATAAATAATAAAACACACGGATCGACGTAATCATTACAGTTTGATACCCAATAGCGTAAAAATATAAATAGTAAAGGAGTGCATTATAAAAATTACAGTTGTATTGTATAGTTGTGATAAAGCACGGGTTTCAGGCATACAGAGAAAAAAACGATGGATCAGAATCATCCAAATCATCGTCGTTTTTATCGTTTGAGTCTATAGAAATTAGTGCACATGCCAAAACCATACACTGAGAAGCAAGTGACTAAACACCGCTACAGTTCAAAGTTCTTATTTCGGACCTGAAGTCTCAATTCCGTCTTGCTCCGAAGTGTCTTTGTGATCTCATTCGTTGTCCCACCTCTGCCACTTCACGGCGTCCTCTTAGATCCTCTGACAGACTTGGTCTCTTTGTTCCCCGCACCTGAACCGCTCTGGTTCATCCAAAATGTTTTGTCTGCATTGGTCCCTCTCTATATCAAGGACTTCTCCTCATCAGTTCGCTTCCCACATTTTCCCTTGTAGCCTTTCCTTATCTCTCTCTTGCCTCAAATCCTGCCTTTTCTTTCGAGGTCGATGGCACTGCTGGGGGTGTTTCTGACAGAAGCGCTGTATACATGTAAATGGCCGTAGGCCCCTATTCAATATAATAATTATAATTTAGTTTTTACCGTCGATGTTGGAGTTCCCAAAAACAATTCCAATGAAGATCAACAACACTGAGAACAGCCTCATCCTTTTTGCGTTGACGTTTTAACTATTTGAGCAAGGAAAAGAAAATCTGAAATAAACAAATAGGGCCTACACAGACAAATTTTTATGTAAACTCGAAGTTCTAATGCTGCAGTTGTCTCCTCACACAACACTAGGCCTAATCTGAAAATAACGCAATAATTATTCTATACGTGGGCTCGCCCGAAGCTGGACGTTGTGGCGCCGGACATTTAATGAAGAAAATAAATGTTTATTTAAATGGAAGTTGGATTGATAAAACTAATGCTTGGCGAAAGAGGAAGCTAGTTTTATTAAAATGACTGTTCTTGTTCATATAAGCTGGATGAAAGTAAGTCTTGAGTCTAATGGAAGCTGGATGGATGGAATTCTTTTCTGCCTAAATAGAAGTGAGTTTGAGAAGAAATGTCAAGTATAAACGGAAGCTGGATCGATGAGTCACCTCCTGAAAAAATAGAACCTGGACTGCTGAGAATTATTTTACTTTAAATAGAAGTGGGATTGATAAAGATATTCTCATTAAACCGGACTTGCATTGATGATTATCTATTATTATTATTTTAATAGAATTTATAATGATGAAAAATTATTGTTTCTCCAATGGAGGCTGGATTGATGAAAATGATTTCAGCCAGGGCATAAATCGGATTACTCTGTACGGACCTTGAGCAAAACGTTCGCGCCAAAACGTTACGTACGGGGTTCGTCACTATAAAAAAAGTAATCGCCTGTAACTGTCTCGCGCTCCAGGGGCAAATCCAGGGGGCCAATCCGGCCATGCCCCCATTTAAAAATTGCATGGGACGTGGCCCCCATTTGGTTTCAACAAGCCATTAAATAAACAGGACATCAGGCCCCCTATTAGAAAATTGTATGGACGTGCCGTCCCCCCCGTTCGAGATTTACCATCACAACGATGGATGACGACTAAAAAAAGGCATAAGTTTTTCGGCGGTTGAAATGGTATATCTTTTCCCAAAATATTGGACAATGACAAAAAAAGGTTATCAGTTTTTTCCGCGGCACAACGAAATTTTTCCCCTGTCCCACCAACAACACCCTAAATTTTGGTCCCTCTTCGAAAATTTCTGTATCCGCCCTTGTCGCGCTCACATCAAGAACGAGCCGCCTCCAGTGTTGAAAGTCAACTGGTCAGACTTAGAGAGCAGATACTGTAGGCATAAGCTTACTGTAGGTTTCCAAAATAATTATAAATGATTGTTCAACGTACGAAATTCATCGGTTCCCAGATAACTTTTTAACGTGCAATTGAGAGCAATAATTCTACTCAAAAATATGTACTAATTTGCGCAGTTGTAGACCTATAAGTAGCCAACTTCGGGGCCGTCCATAAAGTACGTCACGCTATTTTTGACCATTTTTGACCCCCCTCCCCCCTGTCACAAAGTGTCACAAATCTCGGACCCCCCTAAAGTACGTCACACTTTCGGATTTTTTTTTAAAACATAACCATTTACCTAACCCTCTAAACCCTTGGATACTATCCATAATCCCTCTGATAGTGACGTGTGTCCCTAAACGCTTTGATAGTGACAGGAAATCAACTTTTATCCCGCCAGGCCGGGTTTTAGACACGCCTGGCCTGGCCAGGTCGGATTTCAGGTACTAAGAACAAAAAAATAATAAAGAATTTAAAAAATAAATGTGTGACGTCACACATGGCCTGACCCACCCCTCCCCCTGTCACAAACTGTCACACCTTCTTACACCCCTCCCCCATGGAGCGTGACGTACTTTATGGACGGCCCCTTCTGTGCAGCTAAAAATAGTAAAACAAAGGTCACGGTTTTTTATTTTGGGAAGTAATTTACCATAATGGTTGAGACGGGAAGAAGGGGAAAAGAGCAGTCTTTTAGATCAAGAATTTTATCCAATTTGATTGGTTCCATTTCCAAGTAGCATACCGTAATAACACGATTCAGGCCTAAGTTGATCCACGTATGCTTGTAACTGTCATTGCGAATGGTTAGAAATGTCATAAAGTCAGAAATTTTATCATGGAGCAAGCAAAACAATGCGCAAAAAATCTAAAAGTCGCCAGCGGCGAAAGCACGACAAATTCAATATACATGTATCTCCCTACCGTACATTACATTGAAATAGAATAATTATCGTATCTAGAGTCTCTACGTGAATAATAGGACCTACCTGCGTCGATGGTTTGATTTCAGTCCCTAAGATAATTTATGGCCTCAATTCGATTTCACACCAATGACTACCGCTCACTCATTATTGCATCACCAAACGATCAGGAACTAACAGAACAGCGAGTAGATAACCAAGTAAACATCCTGTCCAGAGTCTTTGGTTGATAGTTTTAAATCATGGCATTTATAGACATGGGCGGAGTTTATCAGGGGCTAGCGGGGTAAAGCCCCAAGAAGACCCAGATTAATTTTTTTACTGTGTAAATAGTCTCTTTTTCCGGGCTTAGCCCCCCAAGAAGGCTTTGGCCCTCCAAGAACGAAAACCAGAAACCAAATTCCGCCCTTTTTTATAGACTAGCCTATGGGTCAATCATGTGATGGCAATAATTATGTGTGATATTAAGATACATGGAAATGCTGCTGGAGTTCGAGATGGTAGGCCTAGGCAACTTAACTCAGTGAGCTCTTCTCTTCCAGCCAACTAATTTTGTTTGCGGTAGAGTGGGTTGAAAAACCAGCCTACTAAGAGTAGCCTAAAGAAAACATTATAGGACTAACAGGATTACAATTATTATACAGGATGAAATCATTTAGAAAGGCAGAACAATATTTCTGTTGAACTTCCTGCAAACGAGACTCCAGTTTTCAAGCACCCTGCACTTTTGTCTCCATCCAGCCCAGACCCAAATCTCGTCGACTACAAATTCTGGGCTGTGATGCATGAACAGGTTTTACAATAGCCTACCAAGATAGAGGCATGGGGCGAATTTTATCAAACTGTAATCAATTCAGCAATCAGGCAGTGCGAGCGTTTATTTATGCGTGTGTGGAGGCGAAGGAGGACATTTTGAATGCAAATTATAGCCTCACTAGCAATTATCATAGCCATTTCTCCATGTTTTGGTACTTATGGGTTAATTCACCTGATTTTTTTTCCGCATGCTGATATAGATATATATGAGAATTATTATTGTTCATCAATCCAGCTTCAATTTCAGCCGAATGACTGCACTAACCCTAAAACTAACCCTAACCGACCCTCACCTCGCCTAACCTAAGCCCTAACCTACCCTCACGGTCGGTTAGGGCTTAGAGAAAAAAAATCAGGTGAATTAACCCATAAGTACCCATGTTTTTTAAAACGCACAAATTATTGGGGGGCCCGGTAGAGTAATGGTTAACACGCTGGCCAAGAGTGCGAGAGGTAGCAGGTTCGAGCCCCCGTTGGGCGGATTTGCTTTGTAGGCTGCTATTAGCGCCGTGTAATTGCAAAGCTGTCTGTTCAGTTAGTAGTTAAGTTTAATTAAGATTACTGCATAACTTGTAAATGTAAAGCGCAGTGCGTTTGCAGGCGCTCAATTAAAGAAAAGATTATTATTATTATTATTATTATTATTATTATTATTATTATTATTATTATTACTACTACTACTACTACTACTATTATTATTATTATTATTATTATTATTATTATTATTATTATTATTATTATTATTATTATTATTATTATTATTATTATTATTATTATTATTATTATTAGACTAGATAAACAGACTATTGCATTCCTAATTTAGCGGGTCGGTGTTTTCCCCGTTCACTGTAGCCTATTATAGAATGATAAAGTACGGAGCAGTTGTGAACTTTTTCACGCGGTATTATTTAGTTACTTCTCCTTTTCTATAGCACCTCTCTACTCAGAGCCGCTCTCGACTACAGCGCGGTCAGTGCATCGGAGTTTCACGCCGGATCGCCCCAGCAATTGCAAATGAAGGACTTGCTCAAGTTTCCTACGCGGCGGATTGAGGTGAATTCAAACCTGCAACCCTCCGGCTGCAAAGCAGCGAGATACACACCACACCACACCACCGCGCCCCACATGCCGACGTTGAAATATATTTTATAATAAAATGGACCATTGGGTCTCTGAGTGAGCGGCGCTATGGAAATTACTGATAAGATTACATTTCATTCTGTGCAGCGTAGGCCTTTGTTATCCGTGTTACCGTTTGGAGAATTACAAAAGCCTACCTCAACAGTCAACAGACGCGTCCTTATGGTAAAGAACAACTCCTACGACCTACAGCACCATGCACTTATTCAGCTAACTCTACACGACGTTCAATGATTATTGTCCGCCAATACCAAACACTCTTGCCGTAATAATCACTGTTTCAGATCTTCCTGATAACGCCTACTGGAACCCGAAATTATTTCTTGTCCATAAAATATTCGGTACCGCCTCAAGTCACTGAAATTAGGCCTAGGCCTACTACTCGAAATCATGCGAGCTGATTAGCCTACTCCGAGAAAGCCGGATTCTCTAGCCGATTGATGCTAAACTTCTGTTTAGTATTATTGCAATGCAGATGTTCAGCAGGAACGAGGTGTGGTAATGGATATCAAAGAGAACTGTTTACAAATTATAGGCAATACATACTGGTTAGGCCTACACGACCAATGACCATGACCCATAGTTTATTGTTTGTTTCGTACTTCGTGACACTAATAAAACATCTATTGCTATTGCATTCAATGAAAAACAAACGGGAAACGCTTAATTAAACGATAACACAAGCACAACAGAGTACATTTAAATGGGCCTAAATATTAGGGTGGCCCAGAAAATTTAAATGTGGAATCTTCAATCCAATAAATAATATGGATCCCTCCCCGAGTATTAGGTACGGGAGACACCGGATTAAACAATTGGCGTAGAGGTGCGAACGGTGGTAATGGGTCTCGACAGTAGTGAAAGGAGGCCGCTATCAAAAACAATGGAGGGATTATCGTTAATCCCAGGCCACGCCTCCTTGGGCTGCCGGGCTATTAGGCCCCGCCCCCTTGGCTGCTGAGCTATTAGGCCACGCCCCTTGGCCTGCTAGGCTATTACGTAACCTGCCGAGCTATGGGCTAGTGCTAATCCGCTGGGCTCTTACATAATCCGCCTGTTGGGCTATGGGCTATGGGCTAGTAGGCTAATCCGCTGGGCTATGGGCTATGGGCTATGGGCTATTATGCTAATCCGCCCGCCGCGCTACAGCCGGGCTATTATGCTAATCCGCTGGGCTATGGGCTAGTAGGCTAAGCCACCCGCCCGCCGCGCTAATCCGCCCGCCGCGCTACAGCCGGGCTATTGTGCTAATCCGCTGAGCTATTACGTAATCCGCCAACAGCCTTCTTTAATGGCTTCTTTGAAGTCCAACGGTTTCCTTTTATGATCTTACTAATAACTTTTTAATGACCTGCGTGCGCCTCCAAGGTAGGCCTTTGATGTCCAACGACCGCCTTAATGCCTTTATGACTTCTTTTATGACGAACGAAATTCTTTAATGGCTTCTTTGAAGTCCAAGGGCGACCTTTAATGACTTCTTTTATGACCAATGGAATTCTTTAATGACTTCTTTTATGTCCTGTCGTCGACTCCAATGTAGGACTTTGATGTCCAACGGTTGCCTTAATGCCTTTATGACTTCTTTTATGGTCAATGCCCTTCTCGATCCACTCGTGCGACTTCGGCCTCTGCGGCGTGGCGACGGATGCGGCATGCATTCCCAATTAGATCAAGCTTTGATCCGTAGAAGCTAAAGTCGAATGCTCCCCGGCACATCTCTTTCGATAATTTCCTTCACCCACAACACGCATGAGTCTTTAGCTTCATACGAGCCAAAGCACGCTCGATTGGGAATGCATGTCGCGCCGTCGCCACGTCGCAGGAGCCAAAGGGCGCCCGAGAGGGTCGTGGTGCCGTGCCGCCGCCGCCGCCGCCGCAGGGCACGAAGGATGCTGCCGCCGCGCGAAAACGCGCAGCGAAAATTTCGGACTTAGCGTTTTCGACAAGTCGAACGCAGTTTTCTGACAAGTTGCGCGTGTCTGTTACACCTAACTCTCCATGTTCTTCTTCTCTCGCAACCCTAACTTGTATTCTTCGCTCGCTATTATCGAACTTTACCAAATTGGTGACTCACCACAAGTGCGTTACACCTTTTTGTTTCCACAAACTTAAGAATGCACACTCCTCCCCCACCCCATTTTTCGCTAACTTAGCACACTCAACCCTAAAAAGTCATGTAATTCGTTGCGGCCAAACCTAACTTTACCAAAATTATTGGTATATTGCAACCAATGAACACCTTTGTTTCCACAAACTGAAGAATGTGCTCCTCTGCCCACCCAATACTTCACATCTTACATCGTTCACCATGCAATTCCTGCATTTCATACTTAGTAAATTTACACGTTTGAACTCGTACAATGCCAATATGTCGTGTCTTAGATTGAAAAATTTGGAAAAGTTCAAGTCCTATTCGCTTGTGCAACTATCATACTTATCATTTTGTCTGTGCCAATGTCAATTCCTGCTCCTTTGCAACTATACCCTTAATGCAATTGCATTATACATATTACAATTTCCCTATTGATATGTGTAAATTAGAAATTGGCAGAGTTCGAGTGTGTGTTTGTGTGTGTGTGTATGTGTGTGTAAGTTGGACTTGAGCGTATGCGCAATGTTGCATGTGTTCTATATTTAGCCTTATGTGTATGAGAAATGCTGTGTTTGTTCGATATTTGGATATGTCTGGTCAGGAAAGGTTGGGCAGGCGCCACCTTGGGAGCAGAAGTTTGTTCGTTTTGACATTTTCTAATGATAAATTCTGCAGGTGCGCCACCTAGCGATTTGAAGATTGTGTGTTTCCACGTCTTTTGAATTCATGTGTGAAAGTCTGAAGATACAACGTCTTGTGAATTGAAAGATGCGCACATGGGATATTTGGACTTAGACTCGTGAGAAAGGATGTGTGTGTGTGTGTGCGATGTGGAAAGAGGGTCATGTTGTTTCGGGCTGATATGCCTGCTGCTCGATTCGTCGATTTTTTTTGTGTTCGTGGGTGAAAGAAAGTTAGAAATGGCGCCATCTTGGGAGTTGAAGGTTGAAGATTTCATAGATTTTTGAGTTCGTGGGTGCAAGAAAGTTAGAAATGGCCCCATCCTGGGAGTGGAATGTTGAAGTATTTGGCGGTTTTTGAGTTTGAGTGTGCAAGGAAGTAAGAAATGGCCCCATCTTGGGAGTGGAAGGTTGAAGTATTTGCCGGTTTTTGAGTTTGAGTGTGCAAGGAAGTAAGAAATGTTACCATCTTGCGAAAGGAAGGTTGCACGAATCGACGCTTTTTGAGTTTGTGTGTGCAAGGAAGTAAGAAATGTTGTTACAGCTTGTGTGTTTCTAAGTTGTACAAGTCTAAAATATAAGGAATTATCTCCAACTATGGAATGGGAGAGTGATTCGTTTGTATGTTTCTAAGTTGTACAAGTCTAAAATATAAAGAAATTGGATGGTAAAATTGAAAAGATGGTGTGTTTCTAAGTTCTACAAGTCTAAAATAGGTGGGATTATTTCCAAATAGAGAATGGAAGGTTGAGTATTTTGTGTGTTTCTAAGGTATACATGCCTAAAATAAAAGGAATTGGAATGGATGGCTGAGTAATTTGTATGTTTCTAAGGTATACAAGCCTAAAATATGTGGAATTGGAATGGACGGCTGAGTAATTTGTATGTTTCTAAGGTATACAAGTCTAAAATATAAGGAATTGGAAAGGGAAGGATGTTCAGTTTGTGTGTTAAATTGCTATATGCACTAACAAGATTATCGCATGGGTGCTGGATAATAAGATTCTCGCTTACCATCATCAAAGAAGGGCATTGACCATAAAAGAAGTCATAAAGGCATTAAGGCAACCGTTGGACATCAAAGTCCTACATTGGAGTCGACGACATGACATAAAAGAAGTCATTAAAGAATTCCATTGGTCATAAAAGAAGTCATTAAAGGTTGCCGTTGGACTTCAAAGAAGCCATTAAGAATTTCGTTGGTCATAAAAGAAGTCATAAAGGCATTAAGGCGGTCGTTGGACATCAAAGGCCTACCTTGGAGGCGCACGCAGGTCATTAAAAAGTTATTAGTAAGATCATAAAAGGAAACCGTTGGACTTCAAAGAAGCCATTAAAGAAGGCTGTTGGCCATAAAAGAAGTCATTAAAGATTTAGATCAAAGAAAGCCGTTGGACTTTATAGATCAAAGGAGATATTTATGGCTTGAGGCAATAAACGGCTGTGATGGGCCACTGCTTAGCGCTGATTGGCCACAGCTTTCCGAGGTTTCTCGTTTGATTGACAGCAGCTTTTCGAGGTTTTTTCGTTTGATTGACAGGAAGTTGGGACACTGCTTAGCGCTGATTGGTCGGCGGATTATAGCGGCTGGCAGATTAGCATAATAGCCCGGCGGATTACGTAATAGCTCAGCGGATTAGCACAATAGCCCGGCTGTAGCGCGGCGGGCGGATTAGCGCGGCGGGCGGGTGGCTTAGCCTACTAGCCCATAGCCGAGCGGATTAGCATAATAGCTCGGCTGTAGCGCGGCGGGCGGATTAGCATAATAGCCCATAGCCCATAGCCCATAACCCAGCGGATTAGCCTACTAGCCCATAGCCCATAACCCAGCAGGCGGATTATGTAAGAGCCCAGCGGATTGGCACTAGCCCATAGCTCGGCAGGTTACGTAATAGCCTAGCAGGCCAAGGGGCGTGGCCTAATAGCTCAGCAGCCAAGGGGCGGGGCCTAATAGCCCGGCAGCCCAAGGAGGCGTGGCCTGGGATTAACGATAATCCCTCCATTGTTTTTGATAGCGGCCTCCTTTCACTACTCTCGACAAAAAATAATATTGTTCAAACGCAAACAAAATTTCTAATAATGACGTCTACGATTCTACATCAACCTTTGATAATTCTGTAGTCGTTCAATGACATTTAATTAGGCCAACAGTCGACAATAATTATTCTTTGAAGAACTGTTCTCTATGCTGGAGATCTTCATGACGCCGGACAGGCGGGACAGCCATCTCGGTCATCATCCTTGGCGATTTAATTATTCGTGTAGAAAATCTACTCTTCCACTTCAGCTAGATTTCTTCGCCTCCTCTCAGTTCTGTCTTCGCCAGCAAATCAATCACACCACCCACGTATTACGTTGTCAGCTTCATCTTGTCATCACCGGTGATGACGACCAAGTGGACGATCTTACTGTGATTCCTCCGACGCTCTCCGATCATTCTGTCACCCAATTCAGTCTTCGTATGCGTAAGGAATCCAGCAATGGAAAGTAGCTCGTCGGCAACGCGATTCTTGAAAAAATACGGGCTAAGCATTATTGCGTTCATTTATAGCGTCCTCCGCCGAAAATCTAGGTTATCTTTTCAAAGCTGTTTGAAATAAAAGTAGCTTGTATGTTTGTACTTGTATTGTATGTGCACTTGTTATAGCCCCCCCCGTCTAGCTCGCTACTCAGAGGCGCTCCCGACTGCAGAACGGACCCTGCATCGGAATTTCACGCTGAAGCACCGAGCAATTGCAAGTGAAGGACTTACCCAAGGTCCCTACGCTGCGACTTGAGGTGGATTCGAACCTGCAACCCTTCGGCTGCAATGCAACGAACATACCCACTACGCCACCGCGCCCCACAACATACCCACTACACTATCGCTTAACCTACGCACGCGGTCTTTGTATAAATTTAAACAACGTTAACTATTTCAAACAAATTTGGACCAAGGCCTAAAATCAACTTGCACTTTCAGCTGTTCAATTTGTTCAAATTGGCTAAAGCTGATTGCAATCAAAGGATAATTTTGATAAAGGAGGTTAAAAGCGTATATATATATTATGATGATCATGTATAATTTATGCTTTAGGTTTAATTGGGTAGCCCGCAGCTTATTGATATACTGGGTCTATCAAATGCTGCAGTTTCAGGATTCTGAAATTAACTCTTCGTCATAATCACGTTTAGGCCTATAGGATGGTCTAGGCTACACTGGTTATTGCCTTCACGAAAATGTTGGGAGAGATGCATTGACAATGGTGAATAGAATTTATGACATTCGTGATGCGCCATTCAACAAAGAGCCAGCGAAGCAGAAGAAGACCAATATAGGCCTACTTGATAACGAAAAGACATACAAGATAGGCCATGCAAATACTCCCTAAGAATTTTCCAATATCTTGATCAGACGTAAGAATTTTACAGGTGCAATGGAAATTTATAACATTATTTGCATTCAATGGCCAAATTTCAACAAAATATTTCAGACCGAATAAAATTTATCTTACTGTTAACGAGTCCAACTAGGCCTACAGTTTTTTTTGACGATTCAAAGCATAACGCAACAAAAGTAACGAAAAAGCGATTTTTTTTATTTTTTTAATATGGTCACTTCTCCATAATTATGTGCCGGAGGTGCCTCACTGGCTCCTTATTCTTCAGCGCATAGAGTTCATGGTTGCTGCTCTGGCGATGTTTTGTTTGTATGAGCACTCGTTATAGATGTTCTCAGGGTTTCGACCCAATTAACCTTCAAGAGCTCCGTTGCCTCATAGTGGGTATCCAAGGACAATGTCCGCTACAATCTCTTGAAAATGAATTCTCTTAGTTCCTTTTAGCCTACTCATACTGCAGCCATAAAGAATCGAGCCTTCTTTGTGGTTGTCCACAAAGGACACCCTGGGACGCTAGCAGAATTCTTTCTTACTAACTTAAAACTGCTCTCTTTGGGCGCGCTGGAGTCGCGAGCGCCGCTGGGTAGTCTTTTGGAGGGTGCTATGCAAGTTTCCGAAAGATTCGAATTAATTAAAATAATATATCAAAGGCGAGGAAATTAGACGTTCACATTTAATTTGTCTTCTTTTTCTTATGTGTGATGAGGTCAGTCTGGTCGACGATTTCAATTTGTTCATTGTAATCATTAATACAATCTTCAATGCAAACGACATCTAAAAAATCTCTACTTTTAGACCCAAATGACATTAACCAGTTTTCAAGTAGTCTTAAATAACACCATCAGGCACTATATTTAGCCTATATCGAAATCAGTCAAGCAATGTGAGGAGGTCCCGTCAAGGTCATGGTAATTATTCAGCAGTTCAACGAAATTAAACGTAGCTTACAAAAGATATTAAAAATTCCAAAGAAGTTTTCAGAGGTCAGAATGCAGGTCAAAAGTAAAATAGGCAGATCAAAATTCTATTTAGGCTAATAGTTGACCTGCTGTGCCAACACTGATCAAAATGGCTGAGTGACACTGACAAATTTTAAGTTCACATCTGGATGTCACATGTCTTCCAATTATTACCCTCATATTCCTGTCAGAAATACGAACCGGGCGGCGTAATTTACGGAGAAATAACGCAACACGTGATGTCACGATGGCGAGGCTTTCTGGTTTGTTTCAGATCCTTGAACGATAGATACATAAACTACATTAGGTCTGTTATGCACTGAATTGCATGAGCTGCGCGTCTAAGCTTAGAGCTTTCAATTTATCGGCGTGTGACTTTGCGGTCATGTCCGTGTGGTCGCATCCGCGGGTTTACTTACTGTAGGAATCAGTCGGATTTCCAACATGAAGAAAACTTTTTAATTTAATAATATCGGAATGATTCAATCACACTAACAAGTTTTAAGTTTACAAATGAATGAGAGTGACAGGTCTAAAAGTAATACAGCTAAATTGTCCATTTTTCATTGCTGTGTCAACTAGGGTTGTACCGAACATTCACTTCGTATCCGCTTCATAACCGATTAGCGTGCCAAATAATGTATTTGGTATTTGGCTGAATAATGGCGGTAGGACCGAATGTGAATTTTGGTCACGTGACATCTGTTTCTTCATATGCAGCTGCGAGTGGGCTGAAGTAATTATATTGTTCACATAATGCATCAGGGCTGTTTTTAAGGAATTTTTAGAACTGCACAATCCCTTCTTTCCCTTCCCATCCTCCGTGGTAAATAACTTCAAATCGGATGACAATGACCTTTTTGCTAGTTTTAACTGCACAGAAGTGCTTCGCGCTTCTACAGCTGCACAAATCCATTTAGAACTGCACATTTTGTGTACAACTGCACGTTTAAAAAGTCCTGTAATGCATGCTGTTGTTTAATTTTTGCATCTGCTCTAGCGCCCCTGCAGAGCTACTCAGAGGCGATCCAGACTACTGCGTCCTAGCGCACGGGCAATTGCGATTGAAGGACTTGCTCAAGGTCACTACGTGGGCGCTTGAGGCGGATTCGAACCTGGAGCCCTCCAGCTTTCAGGCATCCACCATTAGGCCTACACCACCAAGCCTTACTCTGCTTCCAGCCAGACCTTGCCTACTGGTAGAAGAAAGTAAAAATCGCATGTACATGTAGTTAACACTGCTTGTAATTTATGTATCGGTATTAAATTTACTGAACTGAACCCCATTTCTCTACATTTAAAATTTGCAATGTTATCGGTCGACTTATTTTGTACACCATTCGCATTCGTTTTCGCCCGAATAGTGATGATTACCTATTCGGATGCGAAGTTTAGTCATAGATCTAATAAATTATTGTTATCGCGAAGGGTTTCAGTTTTGGTCATGGCTAATAACGAAACACTTTGTCTGCTAGTAAGTTATTATATCCTAGTTTCAACTCGGCCTACATATATATTGTTGTTCAACCATTTCCGTTCCAGTAGACCCTATTCAGTGACTTACTACTGTAGTAGGTCTACTACCATGACCAGGTCTTTCCACAGAATATTCAATGCTTCCCTCTTGTTGCTAACCCGGTCAAGGACTGCGAGTCGAATTTAAGGTTTGTTGTGCTGCGACCTCAGAGTGGTTTTCTACATCGTCAATCAGAATAACTCAACAATGCTGACATTTTTCCGGACTATAATTATAGACCTACATTATCAAAACACAACTTGTCAATTGTCATTTCCGCTTAACGTGTATTTTCCAGCCATTTACGATAGAAAGATGATTAAAATCCAATATAACTTTTAAGTAAAATTTGTCAACACATTATTATCGAAACGCGTTGCTTGTGTAAAGAAATACCGGATAAATGTCAGTGTAATAAATTTATTACATGATTTATAAATTTGCATGAAAGTTAACACATAGTCTACAATGCTTGAATATCTCGTATTAACAGGGCTGTTAATATCGCGATAAAGTATCGCAATACTTGGTATCGCCGATACTTTTTTCAGTATCGCGACGAGTATCGCGATAGTTTAATTTTGTTGGTATCGCATGCGTATCGCCGATACTTTTTTAGCCTGTCAGCGATACTCGATACCAATACTTTTTTCACAATAATTTATATGGTTTCTCATCCGCTTGAATAAGTCACTCTTTGGTGCGATCTCACCGATCTGTGATCTTTGACCGGAATGGACGGAAATCGAGATCTATAAATAGTCAAATGACCGGAAACGTGTCCTTTATTTAGTATGGCTAAGTGATAGACTTATGGAAAGCATGTATATAGATTAGTAGTTACACTGCTTGTACTGGTTAACACTGTTTAACGGGCAATGGCATGTGCTTTTTTAGTCATTAAACTTTAAAACTTATCGAAAAGTATTGGTAAAAGGATTGGTATTGGTATTGCAATACTTTTAAGAAATAGTATTGGTATTGGTATTGCCAATACTTTTATTAGTAAGTATTGGTATTGGTATTGCCAATACTTTTTCCCAGTATTGTTAACAGCCCTGCGTATTAATATCGATAGCTTTAAGAGCTTTTTCGGTTTTTAAGTAACTTATAACCTAAATGGGCGGTAGGCCTATAGCGTAAATATTCCGTATAATATTACTAATGCTGCAAGCTAGGCCTTTATGAAATATTAATTGTCACACACAGAAATAGTTCTTCTAGAGTAGCTTAGTAACATAAGCGAATTGCTGATAGAATAATAACATCTCATTACAAGAAATGGTTGGATCGCTCGCTCTTATTCTATTTCTCCCTCTCTTTGTTTCTCTCTCTTTCTCTTTCTCTTTCTCTGTGTCTGTCTCTGTATCTCTGTCTCCTTCTCTGTCTCTCTGCATAATTCTGTCTCTCTCTCTGTGTCTCTCTGTGCCTCTCTCGTCAGTCTCTGTCTGTTTATGTGTCTGGCTGTCTGTCTGTTTGTCTGTCTCTGTCTGTCTATCTCCCGACAATGTGAATGGCAAAGTAGAGTTACATTTTTTTCTTAAGTAACTTCCTTATCAAAATTAATGTCAGAATAACAGAAAGATAGATATAGAAAGATATTCAAATTTGATATCCTTGAGGCGATCTGACAAAATCTGGCTTGTGTCACATGAATTCATTAGGAAATTAGCCGATTTTTACTTGTGGCATTTTACCATAGTTTACTGCACAATCTACTTAATCACGAAATGTTGCATCTAAAATCACCCAGAAATATTTAGTTAATGTTATTTGTGAACTATTTCTGCAACATATGCCTGTGTTTGGTATGCAATGTGGCATCACCATTTCATATAAACGCAAAGTCCTTGAACAATTTATTATCTCGACGGCTCGTCAAACAGAGACGCTATGGCAGGTTTAAATTTATGAAAGTAGTCCCATGGCAATCGATTTCGCAGTAATTTATCAGTATTGTATTGTATTGTAATGTAATGTATTGTATTGTATCTGACCATTTATAAAGCGCTTCTCGCAGCAAGAGCCTTTCAGAAGCGCTCCCAGTGCGTTCAACCCCGAGACCACCAGCATCAGCGTCATTTGTCGAATTCTATTTCATTACAACTGACTGACACAATATTTGGGAGACGACTTTGTGAAGCATTAGGACATTCATACCCTGCTTCATCAACGTCGATGTCATCTCCAAAGGCAGTATCGTAAATGTTGCATTCCTCACTTTGTTTTAATTCGTCTTCGTTATCGAGGTTTAGTATTTCATCATAAATGGATGTCACAGATGGGAGACGTCGATGCGAAGAATTTAGTTTATCATAACATGAATCGTCAGCTTCGTTGCGATTTCTCAAGCCAACCTCGTAAATATTTCTATCTCCTCCTCTCGTTCGGAGCTCGCATTGGCTACCAGGCTTTATATGACCAATATCTGCCGCTGAAGAATAATTTGTAAATAAAAAAAATATGTTTAAATATCGAGCATTCATTTGTTTATAATACAATGAAAGAAAATAGGCAGCACAACAATCTTTTTCAAGTTCACGAAATATGCACATGCTCTTATACCAGTTTCAGTTTAATCAACCAAACGAATAAATGAACAACCTGCTAACCGTTTAACCGAATAACATATGTTAAGCAACAGATCAATCAAGCAATCAATGTCGATTCATCGACAGTTCAAGCAGCCAGCCAAACAAACAATCAACCACCTAATCAACAAGTTTATTTAAAACGAACGAATGAACATATCAACCATCCTCCGACCTACCAAGACTCCGAGACGACCAGCATTAAGTAGGCCCTAGGCTTAATATGGCAAATTCCACGTTCTACAAATTCAGGTGCAATCTTTAAAACGGGCAATTCTGAGAAGGCCGAGGTTCATTGTGTTCTAGTTTGACAATTAAAGTCTACATTTTTGAGTAAGTCTATTTCTTGCAGAAACACACGCCCACTTCTGTTATTTCTTAGTAAAAGACAAACTAGATGACGTAGGTAGGCTATTTTACACGGCTACTTTCACGTGTCATGTAATTGCACGGATTGGGTTACAGAAGTCGACAACGCGCTGCACAAGAGCAGAAGCATCAGATGGACAGAGAGGATACGGTGCAAAAGAGGCGACAGCGATCCAAGATCGAGATAGACGCCCTAATTATCTAAATAATGTGCTGAAGAGCAGTACCGACATGGCAGGAAATCAGTCTGGATCTGAATATCACGAATCTCGACCTAACAGGGCATTTTTTAACGTGCAGTTCTACACAAAATGTGCAGTTCTAAATGGATTTGTGCAGTTGCAGAAACACTGCTGTACAGTCAAAACTAGCAAAAAATTGTCATTATCCTCTGCTTGGAAGTAGTTTACCATGGAGGATGGGAGGGAAAAGAAGGAGTTGTGCAGTTCTGAAAATTCCTTAAAAACAGCCCTGCGACCTAACGCGAGTAGTAGGCTACTGCTAGCCTACTCAGCTTAAAAAGTGTGGAAATGCGTCACAACACGGGAACTGGTCGATTTTTCTTGACAGAAATGGCCCCCGACTTCTATTGTGACGGTGGTGTCCAGCAGTGGCGGCACCGGGGAGTTAGGGGCTAAGCCCCCTAAATGTGGCCCAGCAGTCAGCACCCCAAAGCAAAAAGCGGAAAATACCTTTAACGGCTTACTTCGTAATAAGGAAACTAGACTTTGACCAACGGCAGCGAAATCAACTATAGGCCCTACATGTAGAATTATTATCCTAGCGTAGAGTACTTATGCTACTGCATTAAAACACAACATCGCAGTCGGTCAGGTGTTGACGCGAAACCGATAGACCACGCAGCTTCTAGAAACTCAAAAGAAATTTGCGTGAACTAGATATCTGGAGGCCTGATACCCCTTACTTAGCAACAGCAACGAAAACAACTTTATATCAATAGGCTAAAGGCTACTCTGTCTTTCAACCATCCGAGATTCCTTTACGAAAACTGTCCAACAGTTTACATAGGTTTAGATGACCGTTATATTGAACTGGTCATGCCAAACTCCGCTGACTTTGCAGAGAAACCCTTGCTAGATTCTAGCTCTCCCTTAGCTCAGAAGCATGCACTAGTAATAGCAACATATGCATAACTATTTCGTTTTCCTGAGACTTGAAGAACTACGTACCTGCATTTCTTTTCCGTTGACGTATGAGTAGAATGACCAGAATGACGATTACAACTAGGACAGCTACACCAATCAGAATTAAAACTGTTGGGCTTTGCTGCGCTACATCTAGGCCTGTAGGGCTATCTTCGATAGCTAAGAATCAAAATATAGACAGTTATTCTAATCGTGGAAACTAAGGATAAACCTATATAGAATGAAAGGCCATATAAAATACCGGTAACAATAGTAGCATACTTTTCCAAAGATACGTCCTTATCGCAGATATACCTTATGTAGGTCTACATCGAAAATCATGTACAGCTTAGCGGCAGCACATAATATTGTTATCTTAAGATATTTGTCAGAAACAAATATACATAGAGGTGCAAAAATATTCGTTTAATAAAAATTAGGTTGCCAAGTCGCAACACAGTAACAAATTGAGTTTAAAAGTAGTTTTAATAAGCACAAAATAATATGAATTAATTTGTTCGTTGTTCATGGGTGTAACGGAAAACCCGGTCGGCAGTGATTGGCCGATCAGGTTGCAGGCCGGTCTGTCTCGCGTGTCGCTTCGGGGAAGCGCAAGTCCGGCTCCGTCGTCTATAGAAGGGCTGTTGCCGAGTTCTTGGAAGAAATATATCGATACCTAACTTGTCCTCAGCTTTAGTGAAGCCCCACCAAACTGGCGCCGCATAGAGGAGGCGGGACACGGTCGTTGCTCTTGCCACATTAGGCAACTCGGTTGTAGGCAGGCCGTGGAATTTCAGGATTCGGAGAGCATACAAGGAGGCACAAGAGTTAGTTTTGACTTTAGGAAATGGAAGCTGGATTAATGTTTTTAGCTAAATAGAAGCTGGACTGACGAAAAGAACGAATGAAAAATGGAAGCTGGATTGATGAAAAGAATGAAAGGGAAATGGAAGATGATCAAAACAACGCTTGATAAATCATGCGTTCTTTTGATCAATCCAACTTCTATTTCAGCCATAAAAAACAAATACCGCTTCCATTTAATTTCTCAAGCGTTCTTTTAATCAATCCAGCTTCTACTTCAACTATAAAACATTAGTCAAGCTTCCATTTCTCAACCATTCCTTTCAACAATCCAGCTGCTGACTGCACCATGTTACCAAATAACTTATGATCAACAGTCCTATGATCAATGGTCCGTGTGATCAAGGCCGTAGCTAGGGGGGTGTTTTGGGTGTTTGAACACCCCCCGAAATGGAAAATGGAAAAAATAATAGAATGCATTTACGAGCACATGATGCAAAAACCATGAAATAAAATCATGAAAACAACCCCCGAAATGGAAAATGGAAAAAAATAGAATTATTTGCTGACATTGTGTGAAGATTTCGACCGGATGACTAAAAAAGGTCACCAGTTTTTCGGACGGGAAACTGAAGAAACACCCCCCGAAATAAAATCCTGGCTACGGCCTTGCGTGTGATCAAACGTCCTATGAGGCTATGACAATAATCTTATTGTCAACAACCCTATGATCAAACGTACAGCTAACCCTGAAATTATTTTAAAGACGTTTTTACCGTTGTTCAGAAACTAGATGTTAAGACAATCCACTTACTCTGAACACTAATGGACTTCGACTGTTGATAATGCTTCCTTCTGATAATATTCGATGCATCACATGTATATTTGCCACTTTGATGAACGATGATGATAGGTCCCTTAGTTATTTGACGACTGGTTTCAGCTGTCCATGTATAAGTAGCCGGGGGATTAGCAGCAGCAAAGCAGGTGAGCAAGGCAGGAGTTTTAATCTGACCGCTGTTATCACCAGTTATTGTCATGTTCTCTTCCATAGGCCAATCTAACGATTAACCATAATTTATTGCTTCATGTATTAAACAGTAACATTTCATTTTCTGAATACAAATAAGAAAAGCATTGGGATAGGCAATAAGTGGATTAAAATGATCATTCCGAATTAGTTAACTCACTCAATGATATTGTATGCATCCACATTACATGTACAGTTGTACAGTCTACATGCATCTATCTATCTCAGTCCGTTGAGGATCAAATAGGCCTACGCGTCTTTACTCTCTCCGTCTCGTCTCGAACTCCCCTCTCTCAGCCCTGAGTCACCGTCTTATACTCCCACAACGGCTAAGCATTTACTAGCGGCAACCGACTCCTTCACGCCGTTACCTCCACTTCCACGCTTTCCGACCGGCCACCCGACTCAATCAGTAATAATTGGTAGCCTAATTGTACAAACATGCGTCTAACATGATGTGCACGGAGCCAAACCGCTTATTCCGGTCACAGCAGCGAATAACATTCGCTATTTGTCGCAGTATCATCAATGCATGTTCAGTTTAATCGAAAAATCTGTTTCGATCCAACTTCTATTTAAGGTTGAAAATTTTCATCAATCCAACTTCTATTTATAACCAAGTTTTTCATCAAACCAGCCTCTACTTGTAGATGAATTTTCCCGCCAAACACACGTCTGTTTAGGCGGAAAAGAGCTATATCAATCCAGCTTCTATTGAAGCCAAGACTTAGTTTCATCCAGCTTCTTTTGACAGGAGCAGCTATTGCCTTTGTCGACCTGTCTCTGATCGAACTCCTCGCATTTCGGTCAGGGAGCTTTTGGTTCCGGGAACTTGCACTTCTATCAGACAGCGCCGAGTCTTGGCTACCCGTTAACATTGCGACTGATGCCTAGGCTAAACTCGCCTGCATTTTGTAAGTCGCTCGACTCTTAATTTTAGACGTGGCTGGGCTGGGAGCGCTCTCAGTAGGTCTCTTGAAGAGGCACTTAATTATTACAAAAAGGATCAGTCTGAATTTGGATTGTTTGAGTTGGGTGTCTGAAGGTAGCATGCATTTTTAATAGGCTTAGCATTGAAACTCAAAACACCCACGAAGTTCCTTTTGCGTGTTGATGTTTGTGAAACAGATAAAAATCGATCTAAAACATTCTAGATGAACGAAGACCCACTTTACGTTAGATTTCAATCTCCAATATGTTCAAATCAATGTAAATTTAAAATAATGGTCTAGAATAGAAATCTATAAGGTGCAGAATATTCAGTTAATTATTATATCTAAAAACTCCGTAGGCCAATAGAATATCATGGTTTACTGTCGCAGTTATGTGCCACCTTTAGTTATGTTTCAATGTTGAACCCAGTTAGCGTTTCACGCAATTCTAAAATGTAAATGTAATCGGATTTTTATATAGCGGCTATCTTATGGCCCCGACCCTGAGGGTGAGATCCTTCACCACCGCTCGCCTGTTGAATGGACGCCACGCCATTTAGGTCCCCGTGGACGGACCGTGCTATCCCGAGATTTTGAATCTCTGAAATAGCCACCTTCGGGAATCGAACCGCGGCCGCACGCTCTCTTCCACAGACGCGCGGCCGCCAGCTCTCTTACCGATTTAGCTAACGTGAACTAGCGTGTGGGAATGAAGAATAGACAATTCATACTTACATAAGACCTCCACGGGTTCGGTGCTGACAGATATTTGAATTGAAGAGTTGGCAACCATGTCAGAAATGTTGGATAGAGTGTCACATACGATGTTGCACGTATAGCTCGGAATTAAAACTGCTGGAGCTTTTACCAGCACATATGACGAAGTATTGGTAATATGGGTACTAGAGACAATGTTTCCTTCTGACGTCCAATAGGTTCTCAAAATACGACTCTGCGCAACAGGGCCCCCGCTGTATAGGGAGTGTGTGAAGACGACTGAAGAATACCGGTACCGTTCTCCGAAGGATGGATTGCAGGATACTTTCAGTTCGTCATCTCTGACTACATCTGCCACTGTTGACAAGGAATTGGTAAAGTCCAGATGAACCTCTGCACATGAAAACAAGTTGCACCATAAGATAATGCGAAAGAAAACCAGTCTCGTGATTTGTGTATAAAATCATTCTGTCGAATTCTGCTGAGCGTTCCAGTATTTCATCAAAGAAAATTTGCAATAAGAAAAAGGCGCGACAATTATAAATGTTGCGATTACGTTAAGAAATTTCAATTTCAAGTGGCATTGGTACTTGCGACAGTGCGATAGTGCAAGAGTTTGGCTCATAAGCAATGTTCAGAGCAATCAATCAATCCCATAAATTTATATAGCATCGCTTCCAGGTTTCTACTCAGAGGCGCTCCCATACCAGGCGTGGTAGAAAAGAAAAGTCTTGAGAAAACGTTATAAAGAGCCAGCAGAGTCATAGGGAAGGGGGCGGAGAGCCGCATGGAGTCCATCCCATATAGCTGGACTCACCATGAAGAATGATCTTCGCTGCATGGCAGTGGCACGAGAAAAATGGACAAGAAAGTCACAACGGGAAGCGGAGCGTAGCAAACGGCGGCCCATAAAACGGAGACGAGGTAACTAGCCACACAGGAAGGTTGGAGCTTGAGTCAGGATGCAGCGCCAAACAATGGACGAGACTTTGTGTTACATGTAAGCGATGCGTTGCTGCAGTGGAAGCCAGTGGAGGTCGTCCCTCATGAACGCAGAAACGTGAGCAAACCGGGAAATGCCACCAAACAAGCGTGCTGCAGATCGAAGGACCATAACCAAGGAGTTGAGGCGGAACTGTGGGAGGCCAACATAAAGAGATGAGCAGTAATCTAAGCGGCTGCAAACAAAGGCATGGACAAGAGTAGAAGATGCAGTGAATGATATATATATCAACGACGCGCGGCTGTCGAATTTGGTAATAGCAGGCACGTGACAGGGAAGAGATGTGCATAGAGAAGGAGAGTTCTTGGTCTAAGATGACTCCAAAGTGTCGAACAGAGGTACAGAAGGTTACAAGGGGAACTCATGTGCGAGGGCAGCCAAGTCAATCTTAGCCAGTTGCTGGCGAGTTTCCAGCCATATGAATTGCGTGTTCAAAGAGCGAAGTCGCAGTCGATTTGACGAAAGCCTAGTAGTAGGCTAAGGGTGTCAGAAGCGCAGACCATAAGGCGGACAGTTCTGTTTGCGTCCTCAGCAAAGCAATGGGCATACTAATTATGATTGGACATTGTCAGCGTAGGAGTGAATTTGCAGAGAGCAATTTAAACCAAGGACACGAACAGAACCGAACAGAGGAGGCAAATGAAACCCCGGACACTCAAGGGTTATAGCTTCTAAGTTAGGTTTTGCAAGTAGGCCTAACTGTTGTTGGCGAGTGCCGGGCCATATAATAATCATGCGTTAGCCGAACGGGTTTCGCGGGTACAGTCTTCTGTCAAACGCCGCAGTTGTCATAAATACACTGAGATAGATTTTAATGTTTAAGATCGTCAGAACAACTTCTGAATTCGTTGGTTCAAAACATGGAATCTACCGAAGAATAATCGTGAAAAGATGAAATTTTAAAGACGCAAGCTTTAATGAAAGTAAATAATTCGAGAGATCTCACATACATGTAGGCCTATGGAATAATATTCCAATGAAGAGTAGCTTATTTGTAAAGTTAGTTTCAGTTTTTGCTAGTGGAGTATCGCTTTCTTTTATAGATATATGAGGGTAAACCAGGAAAGTAATGAAACACTTACTGAAAGGTGCTAGGATTGCTCTTGCTGATGCTAAGGTTGAGTCCGTACAAACGAAACTGCCTGCCAGACGATAAAGGTCGTCAGCAGATGCAACCACGATCAGATTGCACGAACCCGGACCTTGAGTTTCTGTCCTAAACCAATGACTGTAATACGATGAACTGATTACTCTGCAAGTTGAATTTGTTATCGTATAGTTTCCTAATCTGTTGCTTGTTATCGTATAGTTTCTTAATCTATTGCTGTTCATTGTCCATGTCCACCATGGATGAAATCCTGTTTTAGTAGTGCAGTTGAAGACTACAGGGTCTGAACGAGCAATCACGTTTGAAGGCTTCGTAGTAAAACCACCGATCACTTTGTCTGAAAAGTATGCAATATATGGACTAGGTATTTTTTTTATTGACTCCAATGTTTTTGACACAGAACACTCCAGCGAAAATCACATTCAGAACTTCAGTGTCGATTAAACAAAATGACGAGATGTAGCAATACAAAGAATAATGTAGAATCACTAATAAAATAGACCATTAGAATTCCTAGAATATGGATACGCGTTACGCGATATCAAGTCGGCCGATATCACGAAGTGTTTTTATTCAGATCACGACATTTTCTTTAGCTGATTTAAACAAATTACTTGCCGACCACTTTGTAGCCAGAAAGACTTTGTTGTAAGTTGCAATTTACCTGAAATTGTATTGTACGTAAGATTGAAGCCCGTCTTGGTAATGTAGCTATCTGTATGAAAATACACATTTACAAAGTCGCATGAGGTTAGTGTCAAAACTGGGGGAAGTTGTGAGCCCGAATAGCGCGGCGATCTTAAGACGTTCTGCGATTCACAAGTGATCTGTAAAAACACAAAGAGAACAAAGCCTTCGGATCACAGACAATACCCGTCAATCAATCCATCAATCAATCAATCCATTTCAAACAATTAATCAATCAGCTCCCTTACAATGACTTAGAAAAATTCTATCGGATCTTAGTAGAAATACTAGCGTGGTGCGTGTGTTAATAATCTGGCGGCAACACTTTGGACCGACTGTTACAGCAGAGGTTAAAGACAAACCATGGGCAGACCATCGTCTGCTGTTTTTAGCACCGACGCATTCATATGCTCCATAATTCACTACTGCAGTTCCTTTCTCATTTTAGGATACTGGAGGAGTTAGAGGGGGACGCGCGGTTGAGAGTATTGAATAGGAAAGATAGCCTCCAGGTAGGGCGGTTGTTTTGCAGAGGTTAGCTTAAGATCAGCCCTTACGAGTGTTGTCCTGCAGCTGCTCTGGTATGGTAGAGATGCCAGTTGAAAGATAGACCTATATCCAGCTTCCTTTTGGCCATCACGCGGTTGCACATTGCGCATCCAAAGACCTCGACGTTATGGAGCCATGCAGTTTTAACCGGAATCTTCCCCGGCAGCTTTGCTAGCTTCTTTACCGGCCCTGCAGCTGGTCTGATCTTGTATGGAAACCAGTTGAAAAACAAAATTTAGGCCGCCATTCTCCAAGATTGCGGCTGGAGCACAGCACAGAATTATGGGAACTTTGATTTTTCGCCTGTGGGGTTTAATTACCAGCTATGTCAAGTCTGTACTTCCTAAAACTTTTGATAAGTCGATCATCGTACATGTAAAACCCTGTCACTATTATAGTGCTGATTCACACACGAAAAGTACAAGAAATCGCAGAGGAAAGTGCCAAAAGTCTTAATGGCCAATAGCGTAATGCTCTTTTTATAATAGACAAAATTAATATTATTTTTGATCTGATTGTGCATTTGGTCACGCTGACGAAGTTGACATTGGGTTCGAATGTAGGCTAACGTTGTCTGTGGGGCGGTACAATTCCACGACCTTTGATCTCACTTTACCTTGATCGCGTTGGAACATGAAGTTTGTGAGTCGAGCGTTACAGTCACTGCTGTTCGCATGCAGGCTTTTGGACATATTAAACCTTCAATTAACTTAACGTATTCTTACAGGTTGTTAAAACCAATGTGTATTGTATAGATACTCATTCAATATGGGCCTATTCTTACATTTTGTGCATCTTTTTACGTAATGAGAAACTGGGGAGGGGATAATGTCGTACCCAGGGAGGGATAATGTCCGGGGGCTTTTGTCCGGGAAGATAATGTCCAGGTGGGTTAATGTCCGTTCCCCGCAATAATAGCCGTCAGCATAGGCGTACGAGGCGGGGTCCAGGGGGGGGCAAATGCCCCCAAATTTCGGGCAAAACTGTCTTTCGGGCAAGCAGACCGAGAAATAACAATAAAAAAGTCGTCAACTTTTCGGGCAAGTCTGGTTTTCGGTCAAGCAGACAGGGAAATGACTAAAAAAGGAAAAAGGTCGTCAACTTTTTTCCTTGGAAAAAGTTGTATTTTCCACGAGATTTCAGGATTTATTTTTCGGGCAGAAGTTAAATCTTTGCCCCCACCCAACTGCTGAAAACTCCCGTACGCCTATGGCCGTCAGTGCCTACTGATTGTGGTGAGCCATCATTCGAAGTGCCGACAGCTTCTTCACTTCACCTATACTGCAATAATTTAATATTTTCACATTATTTTATCCTGCATAGCTCAAAAGATTCAAATGCAACAGATGTTCACAATGAAAGCGTACCGTTATCCAATCATCAGTGTTAGCTGTCTCAAATACCAAAAAAGTAATGACGATTGTTTGTCCGGACGGGACTGCGATGTAATTATAACAATCTAGACCATTGACGTATTCCATTGGAAAATTCGGAGATGAAATTGTTCCAGTTGGTCCAGAGAAATAAGCAATGCCACAATCTTCATAAAACACGAGCAAACATTGCTAAAAGTGGTGGGCAATGCTGAAATCTGTTTTCACTGCATGTTGTGAAGTTTAATCATGCCATTGCTGTTTCTCTAATTATTCGTAGCGTAGGACTGTTTTTGATAGAGTGGTAAGGTTCATTTTTACAGCATTCGCGCTTCCAATAAACTGGTAATTATCTGCCATTATTCACCTCTGCTACCCGCTGATCTGCATTATAATACCCTTATCTTGTAAGAGAATGACATGGTGTAGTCAAACACTCGTGCAAACTTCATGGAAAATTGGCGAGTTTAGATAATACACGGGTGGAATAAAGCACTAAGTGCCATTATTTCTTTTATACGCTTTTCGCGTGTTTCCTGTAGATTGGTCTCTCATCTATGGAAGAAAGCACTAATGATCATTAATTCCAGTAAATAGTAACGTTTCATTCGCCGTATGGCAGCACCCTATCAGTCAGACGTAAACAAAAATGGACGCTGGCGCAGAGCACGCTACTTCATCGTCTTCAGTAGTTAATATTACTTATTATTCGTCACAGTCTAGTGATGAAACGGAATACTATGATATCGATTCTGAATTTGAAAGGCAGAATGCAAGTCGTGCTCAGGAAAAAGGCAAGATTCGGACAAAACACGAGGACTTATGGTCGGATAACACGAGGAAGCGAAGGAAGAATGCGGTTAGGATAATACTTGTAAAATATAGTTTCTATTCAAATAATAATGCAGTAGAAAATAGTATTTCTTCTGGGAAAAATGTCAGAATGCTTTATAACATCCTTATATTAATGATTTTATTGAAAACTCAGGACTTGTGCTATTTCACACCAACCATAATAGCAAGCATGCAGACGGATAAGTAGGCCTAAACAATAAATCCCTTAACGGTTTCAGGTTGTGAATACTAATTATAGGCCTATTACTATTGACAAAATAACGAAATTCATGGTCAAATAGCATACTGCAACGTACTAACACATCATATTGGTTCTAATGATCAATGGAAAACATAATTTGGAAACAAAAATTAAAAAAATTTCAAATCGATTTTACTCGATATGACTTTTTTGTACTTAGTGCTTTATTCCACCCGTATATTCGATTGTAAAGACACTCAATTGAACAGACTTACTAATGCTATCGGGGCGGTACGATGAATGGTTTATGCCTGAGATAAGACCAGGGCTGAACTTGAGCCGGGTCGGTCAGGATATGCGACCCGACATCGATTTTCGAGACCTGCTGTTCCGGGTCTCAGCAGGGTCGCAAAAACTGTCGCTAGGTGCCAAAACTATGTAAAAATGGTACGATTTTGGATAATTTTAGGCAAACGCCTGAAAAAGTCGTTAGGAAAATTTACGGTTCAAAGGCGTGCACGTCTGCCAAAGTGAGACCCGGCAACTTTTCCAAACAAGTTTCAACCCTGGTTAAGACATTAAATGTTAGGCAGAAGTTGAAGACGATTCTGTTAGTTTCAGAGGTGAAAGGCTGTTATTGACTCACCACAACTAATTGAGACATCTTCATCGTGACTGCAGTTGTGCACGCCCCATCCATCATGGACGCACTGTTCTATGCCACTTTCGATTCCAGTGCAGTTTACATTTGCGAGCCAAATTGGATCTGTTCCACCTCCGTGACGATCGCCAATTACTGAACCAATGTAACTGGTTAAAAATAAATAAAAACACACAAATTAGCAATAATAGAGTGTCATCAGATATTACGATTTCAAGGTTTGTTGTATTAACCAATTAATCATAAATCAGCAGTAACCTGTAAGCCTAACCGACAACGCCTTTAGGCATAATTATGGGAATAATAAATTGAAGCATCCTTCTAATGAACACGTAGCACCGCATACGCCTCAGATTCACACTTTGGTGTGACCTTGCGCGCGTTATAAATTTATGTAATAATAATAATAATAATAATAATAATAATAATAATAATAATAATAATAATAATAATAATAATAATAATAATAATAATAATAATAATACACTACATGTAAACATCATTTTGGTTCCGAAACCCTCTAGCCGACATTTCAGGGTTTAAGGTGAGTTGCATTTTTAAACGGTTGATTGAAATGGAAAATTTTCCTAATGAAGCTTTGTAGATTGATTATTGATTTCTTCTCATTGTGGTTAAACTGGTCGTATAGTGCTATATTATGCCAACTAGGTATAAATTTTTAGCCTTACTCCAGTATCTTCTTTGCCCACGACGCAACGCCGTACCGCAGACATTTCGCGGGCACCGCTGCGGAGCCGATACCACCAAAAATGACCGGCGCACCGCCGCCGACATGATCAAGTCGGCGCAGTCCTCTGTAACCGGTCAGCGGACCACATGTGAATTTGCACTCACAGATTCGAATTGCACGCAATAATATACAACCGTTGTACTTACCCAAATCCCAGGCTGGCACACGCTACCCGTGCGCTGGCAATTGTGAAATAATTATCACACACTGTTCCCCATCTTCCTGAATAGTAAATCTCCAATCGTCCTTCCCTTGAATTGCTGCCAAAGGAATTGTTTAATCGCACGGCGATGTCTTGCGTGTTTCCTACAAATGTAATCATAATTATCAAATTAGAAGGTCGGCTATGATGCTGTATTATTGCCACAAAATTATGTGGGTGGTGAAGGGAAGTGTCAAAGTCGCCGTTTCTTTTCTCGGTTTGGCCGCTGCATGTTGTCCTCTGGTGATGGTAGCTGCTAGCTTAGGGTGACCATACGCCCCGGTATTTCGGGACATCATGTCCCGGTTTTTTGTGGTGCGTCCCAGTGTCCCGATGGGGGGAAAAGCGGAAATATCCCGGTTTTTGAAAAGAAGGAAACGTGGATATTGGAAACATCAGTTTTAGGTAAATGACAGATCAAAGTGTTGTTTGTAACCCATAAAGAAGTCGCAACGAACGAGCAGATGTAAATTTGGACCTATACGGTGCATTATATTACATCTATATATGCTAGTGAATTTAATTAATAGATTTGATACTAATGTCTTCCTTTCTCACCATTCCCTTGACCACCTATTTGATATTGCAAATAATGAACTAGTTGTAATAGGGGAATGGTTCAAAAGTAATAGATTGTCCCTTAACATAGATAAAACAAATTTCATCTTATTTCATACTAAAAAGAAAATTGTCCATGGTGTGAATAAACCTCTTCGAATTAATAATATCCTTATCACCCAAACAAATTCTTCTAAATTTCTTGGGGTCAGAAAAATGATCCAGCTTCTTGTTTTGGTCTGAAGATTTTCATCCGTCATCCCACTTCGTGGTTTGTTATCAATATTTTCATCTGTATAGGCTAACCAAAATACTAATCGCCGCTGAAGTTACATGGAGAAAATGGCTTCGAGGCTATAAATTTTTCCCGGATCAAAATATTGAAATAGATGAAATCTGTCTTAAAACGCTAATAACTCGATTTCTAAAATGAATTAAGAGCTGAAAATAGTCAATATGACATGAAAGTTTGGGTAAGAATCAATTGGATATTTTTTTTTAAACCGACGCTCTGTCATTTCCGAGCCTATTCTGGGACGAAGAGTAAAAATCCGGAGATACAAACATATGGAAGGACAAACTTTGAGAAATATATTAGAGATGCATGATGCTCTTCACTGGCTCCCTGTTTTACAGCGCATCTCCTACCGAGTTGCCGCACTTGTTTGGCGATGTCTTCTTGATTGCGCTCCATCATACATGTCTAGCCTCCGACCTTGGAACCCGTCGAGCTCTTCGCTCTGCGACAACGGAAGAGCTTTGGTTCCTCGAGCTCGCACTTCTACCAGCCAGTGCACAGCCTTTTCTAATGCGGGTCCTGCCATTTGGAATGGACTCCTACTAACCTTGCGACTTATGCCTTGGCTAAATTCACCTGTTTTTTACAAGTCGCTCAATTGCTACGTTTTAGCTGTGGCTGGGCTGGGAGCGCCTCTGAGTAGCCTTCTTGAAGAGGCGCTATGTAAATTCTCGAAATGAAATGATTGAATGAATATATGCATGCATGCACGCATACATAATGACTACACGTAAATGTAAAAAATGAGAAAATAATGTTACCAAAGTTTACGTTTCCGAAAACAATTCCCATCCAAATCAGCATCACTGCAAACATCGTCGCACCTTTCTCGTTAGCGTTAGCAAGGAGAAAGAAGATCTGAAACGAAAATACAAATTGAAACTCGTCAGTCCGTCCGCTGCCATGGTAGGCCATAACAACAGTATGTGTTTCTGTGTTTGGGCTGTTTTGGTTATTACTCAACGAGAGGGTGATGTTTAATAAAATCTTATGCTGTCTTGTAACCAGGTCCAGACACTGCTTTTAACGACACTCTGATTGCAAAGTGTCGCTCTCCTCATTCATCCAGGCTTTGGACTGCCACTTTCAGAGTACAAAACAGTGGCGGAGTAAGATACAGACACAGACAGTAGGACGTCCGCTTTCTCGATGAAACCAGAACAGTAATTTACACGCTTCTTAAGACCTTTTTGTTGGACTGTGAACGCCTCCGAGTTGATTTCTTGGAGTGGCGCTAGGTAAATTCTTGAAATGAATGAAGGGATGAATTGACCCTAAATATGATCATTGTTTCTTCACTTATTCAACTCTTACTTCTGCTAACAATAAGCTCATCCAAATTGCACATAGGTCTATTGCACCAGTTTCATGATCTCATTGCTCATTCAACTTCCAGCGTTATTGTAACAATTTTATTATAATAGACTACATGTTGTTGGGAAGTGCTGCACGTATAGGTCTATTCGCATTTGCGTTAGTGCGAATGGTTGTTAACTTGTTCACACGTTATTAAGCCAACGTTTAAATATTTTGTAATAGTATTACGAATATTTGAATGTTGGTATATTTATTTGTTATTTTAATATTATAAAAGATTATATGAAATATATTTAATGCCGCATTAGCCTACCTATATAAAAACTAATAATACCGCAACAGAAGTCTCCTAATAGTAATGAACAACTGCAGCGATCTGGATCGCCATTTACATCTAGGTCTGTTCAGCTACTTCAACGCAAAGTTACGCCCTATTGTCTAACAACCGCAGACA